>OX463245.1:82126842-82778926 GCA_949820135.1 Sylvilagus floridanus
GGCCCCACAAAAAATTTTTAGCAGGGTCCCCCTCACCCTCTACCCCTTATAGATATAAATCATTCAGTAGTATTTGGAAAGATAATGTCACCTTTGAATAGCACGGGCACTGCATTTATTTACTTTTTAAATTAGAAAATGTAACTATGATAAAGTACACATTGCATACAACATATCATCTTCACCATTTTTTAAAGATTTATTTACATATTTGAAAGGCATAGTTAGAAGCAGAGAGAGAGAGAGTGAGAAAGAGAGAGGGAGAGGGAGAGGGAGAGGGAGAGGGAGAGGGAGAGGGAGAGGGAGAGGGAGAGGGAGAGGGAGAGGGAGAGGGAGAGGGAGAGGTCTTCCATCCTTTGACTCACTCCCCAGATGGCCACAATGGTCAGAGCTGTGCCAATTCGAAGCCAGGAGCCAGGAGCTTCTTCTGGGTCTCCCACATGGGTACAGGGGCCCAAAGACCTGGACCATCTTCTACTGCTATCCCAGGCCATAGCAAAGAACTGGATTAGAATTGGAGCAGCTGGGACTTGAACCAGTTCCCATATGGGATGACAGCATTGCAGGTGACAGATTTACCCACTGTGCCACATCAAAAGCCCGTATCTTAACCATTTTTAAGGGTATAGTTTGCAGTGTTATGCACCTTCTCATTGCTGGGCTGTCTTCAGAACTCTTGGCCTTCTAAGACTGAAATTCTGAGCTTTTCTCTGTCTCTCTAGTCCTTGGCAAGCACCATTCTACTTCCAGCCTATGAATTTGATGACTCCTGGGAACTCACATAACAGAAATCACACAGCATTTGTTCCTTTGTGACTGGCTTACTTCACTTTGCAAAATGTCCTTGAAGTTTGTCCATATGGTTCTATGTGTCAGAATTTCTTTCATTGTAAGACTGAATAACATCTCACTTTATGTATCATGTTATATGCATGCATAAATGCACACATATGTAACACACATTTTGTTTTTCTATTCAATCAGTCATGGGTTACTTCAACCGCTTGGCTGTTATTCATAATGTTGCTGTGGACAAGGGAATGAAATTGTTTTTAAAGATTTATTTATGTATTTGAAAGGCGGAGTTGCAGAGACAAAGGCAGAGAGAAAGAGAAAGAGAGGTGTTCCATCTACTGGTTCACTCCCCAGAGGGCAACAGAGGCCTGAGTCGTGCTGCTCCAAAGCCAAGAGCCTGGAGCTTCTTCTGGGTCTCCCATGTGGGTGAAGGGGCCCAAGCACTTGCGTCATTTTCCACTGCTTTCTCAGGCCATAGTTAGAGCTGGATCAGAAGTGGAGCAGGGGCTGGTGCTGTGGTGCAGCAGGTTAACACCCTGGCCTGAAGTGCTGGCATCCCATATGAGCGCTGGTTTGAGTCCCGGCTGCTCCACTTCCAATCCAGCTCTGTGCTGTGGCCTGGGATAGCAGTAGAAGATAGCCCAAGTCTTTGGGCCCCTGCACCCAAAGAGACCCCGAAGAAGCTTCTGACTCCTGGCTTTGGATTGGCGCAGCTCCAGCTGTTGCAGCCAGCTGGGGAGTGAACCATTGGATGGAAGACCTCTCTCTCTCTCCTCTCTCTCTCTCTCTCTCTCTCTGCCTCTCCTCTCTCTATGTAACTTTGACTTGCAAATTAATAAATAAATCTAAAAAAAAAAGAAGTGGACCTGCTATTCCACAGTACTGGCCCTGCAAATTTTTTTTCTTTAGATTTGATTTCACTTTTGATCACGATGTACTCAGAAGTCAGATTGCTGGACTGTGGGTAATTCTGCTTTTGATTTTTTTTTTTTTTTTAGGATTCACCATATTACTTCTATAGCAGCATGACCCTTTTTTTCATTTCTCCCACACCCTCACTAACACTTCTATTTTCTTATTTTAAATGCTAGCTATTCCAGTAGGTGTGAAGTGATACTGTGATTTTGATTTGCACTTCTGTAATGACTAGTGATGTTAAGTGCTTTCTCCTATGTTTGTTGATCGTTTGTACATCATTGTTATAGTCAAGTCCGTCACTATTTTTTACATTTTCTCTCTCTTTTGTTGTTAAATTGTAGGAATTCTTTGTATGTTTTGCATAGTAACCCCTGATTGTGTGGATGAGGAATTTTCAAAAAGTTTATGGAAAAATGTGGATAATGGCAAAAATTTTCCATGAATTTCATTTTTTTCTCCAAAATAAGCTTATCTTTTGATTCCATTTCAATGATGTTTTTGAGCCCCTTGTACATGGTTCACAAATATTTTCCCCCATTCTGCAGATTCATCTGCTAATCCATCCTTGTTTCTCAGAGATTTCTGGGTGTGAGGCGAGATGTGTCTTCTTCCCTTTGCCTACACTACAGAGCTGGCCTCATGGACTTCCTGTCCTGCAATTTCTTCTCACATATAGAAAGGTCCTAAGCTTGGCTTGACACTTGACTGTATAGCCTTCGATACCTCGATAACTTGTGAACAAGCGGTTATGCATTTCTTTCTTTTTTTTTTTTTTTTGACAGGTAGAGTTACAGACAGTGAGAGAGAGAGAAACAGGGAGAAAGGTCCTCCCTCCATTGTTTCACTCCCCAATTGGCTGCCATGGTGGGTGCTGCGCCAGGAGCCAGGTGGTGCAGGGGCCTAAGCACCCGGGCCATCATCCACTGCTCCTAGGCCACAGCAGAGAGCTAGACTGGAAGAGGAGCCACTGGGACTAGAACCAGGTGCTCATATGGGATGCCGGTGCTGCAGGCAGAGGATTAACCAAGTGAGCCACAGCGCCTGCCCCCAGCCATGCATTTCTATTTTTCCCTGAGCTCCCCCCCCCCCATTGTGTAGTTGGTTCTGCTTCTCTGCCAATGTGCCTCCAGGCTCTTGCCATCCTCTTGGACCTTCTATCTTGAGCCCCACCCTCTCTTTAATACCTGTTGCCCCTAGATTTGCTTTGTTTTATATTCTGACAAAGCAGTCTAAGCAGAGTCAGCGAAAATTTTCTGAATTAGTTTTGGTATGAGTCAGGCAGGGAGTTAATGAGGATAAAGGGAGGTGCGAGGTTTCCAGCAGTCTACCAGTGTCTTTGTCTGGCACTGCTAAACGCTGCACCCCTTCTATGACAATTGAGCACAGTCACTTTCCCACGATGCAGCTGAGCCTCCTCCAGTATAAAGATGCCACGATGAACATGTATGCTGAGCTTACGTGGACACGCCATAAAATTTCCTGAAGGTTATCAAGTGCACTGAACCCCACTAAACTCCACCCCATTTTTATGTTCAATTAAGGCGCCAACCTCTACTTAACAGAAGGGGCTACAGAACCGGGTGCAGGTGATTCTCCTTATGGGGCTGCCCACATTCATTTCTGAATGTATGGCGCATTCCTTATCTCTTTAAATAAACTCTTCTTCCATCCTCTGCACTTTATCCATGTCTCTGCTTTGAATTCCTCTCTTAGACAGAAACAAGAACTTGAAGTAAATCAGCTGGGGGGCTGCTCCCCAAAATAATTTGACTTAATTTTGAGTAGCGGTAATCACAGCATTTAAATATGTAAGAACGACAATATAAATATAATAAATATTTCTGTCTTGATCAAAAAAAGCCAAGGAGACTCCCTGAACATAAAGGCTGTGCCTAAGATTTGATTGTACTTTGGTTGTAACTCTACCCATTTTTGAGAGCAGGCATTATTTTGAGTTGTTTAAATTACGAAGTACAGCACCTTGAACCAGGGTCCCTCATCTAAGGAAGACACACTAAAGCGTTTGCGATAAAGTGAACTGTCAAGATAGCTTTGTTAGGAAATTAGCACTTTCGCTCACAGAACGCAGGTGAAATAAGTGATGATAAAGCGAAAGGAATTGCCGAAGTGGTGACGAAAGCCGATTTCTGCACTGCTTGCCTTTAACACAGTGATTTTGCCTAACTGTGGTTGTTCGAGACTCTTTGGAGAAGAGAGAAATAGAGAATATGGCAAGCTGTGTAACTTTTCTCAAATAAATAGCCAGAGCTATCTATCTCTGCATTCAAGATGAACTGCCAGCGAATACTAATGGCCGGCAAACTCGCATCATTGATCTTCATCAGGCGAGTGCCTCATCCTCAGTGAAGTGTTTTTGCTCTGGCTGTGATACCCGCTTCTCCATGCACCCTGCTGCTTTCTCCTTCTTGTGCCTGCAACTTTCATTTTAACCTTTAAGTCATTAATCAAGGCAGTGACCTTGACTATCAAAGTCTAAATGTGGTGGGTAAATGGAATGGAAATCAGAAGATGTATGGCCCGCAGGAATGGGCGATGATGCACTATTCCGTGGCTGTGTTGGTTTGGGCAGGCATTCTGAAGGAGAGGTATCACTTACTGAAACTTATCACACCTGCTGTTGCATTTCAACCTCTTGCTGTCCTCGAGGATGGAATTTAGGACATCAGTGTTAACCATAAGTGCCTGCTATTATTCCAACTTTCAGGTTGATTATCAAATCTGCAGATGAGACTTTACGTAAAAATGTGAAATGATTCTCTCTCTATATATATATCCTTCCCTCTCTGTTTATCACTCACTCTCAATTCTAGTACTAGATTTTTTTTTTCTACGAAATGCATTGACATTGGTAGGATTCAGGCAGATTTAGATTTTAATCCTAGAGAGGCTGATCCAATTTCTAGCAGGGCAGGGAACCGGGGGCATAGAGAACGACTTCACCCTTACACCTGAGCTACAGTACACCAGAAAGCTGTCCCAAATGCACAAAGGATCTGTGCAAGAGACTGCTTGCTGTGTAAATACTCACACTTCCTGTCAATATCCAGCCTCACCTTCAACTGGATGGCTATCCACACTTCCCTCCTGGGAAATCCTGGAGCCACGAGTAAAGTAGGCTCAATTTTTAACTAATCTAAGTTTCAGTTTAACTGCTATAAATCTGGGATTCAAAATCCTTATCTTACCAAATTTCCTGTAAAGAGTCGTAAATGGGAACATTTATGGAGGTGCCTGGCACAAGTGTCTGGTGGGTGGGACAACATTCTCTGTGCAATAAAATTGTAGTCATAGAACCAGACACTCAGAATCTGTGGCCAGGAAGTCCATGGGATGCCTCGTTCTTGATGAATAGTCTATGTGGTCTGCAAGTATGCCTTTATGATCCTAAAAGTATTATAGGATCTTATGAAAATAATTCAACTTGGAATAAATTCCTTCCTTCTACAAAATACAATGAATCACTCACACCCATGTGTTTTATGTATTGTGTGCATATGTGTCAGGGTGTCTGGCATATGTTACATGTCATGTGTTAGGATGTCTGGTGTGTGTTCCATGCTGGTGTGTACCTGTGCATGTGTTGGGTGTGCCTTCCTGTTGCATTCATGTGCATTCACATGCGTTTTATGTTGATGCATGCCATGTATATATGTATGTGTTGGTTCTGGGCATACACACATGTGTGCATACATGTTGTGTGTGTGTATACATATGTCACATGTTGGTGTGTGCTTGGACGTGTGGTATTTTGTTGGTGGTGTGTGCCTCTATGTACCAGTATGTTGTGCACATGTGTGTGTGATGTTTTTACATTCTAATCATTATTCTGAACAAAATCAGAACAACATTACTTCTGCAATTTACATGACACATCTTTGACAACCCTTTTGCAGAAATTTCAAGGTTGAGGACCTTACTTATATATTATATAGAAAATGTATCTGGAACCATGTTTACTGGTGAAGCTATGAATGCTTTTAGAAATAGCTGTATGTTCATTAACATAATAGCAGCACGGATATCTAAAAATCATGATACTGGATGTATAAAAATAAATTATCCTTATCACCTGTTATTCACTGAGTCTTCTACCAACAATTCCCCTGAAATGATGGTTCACGTTTGTTCTAGTTAATATGCTAATTAGATATTTCATTGTTTGGCCCCTTTGAGGTCTTTCTGGCTTGGTCCTCTGAGTTTCGCAAATCATTTCTTTGGTCTCTTCTTTTTCCCTTCCTGTCTAGGGTCAGACTTTGAAACATTTTGCTCAAAGTGGCACACACAGCCACAGCTCCTCCCTGCCTTATGCTTTATCTCCCCTCTCCCTTCCCAAATGCTGCCTTCTATTTTGCTACTATTTCTGAATGGGCCATGTTTTCATAAATTTAAATAAGCATTCTTATAATTTTGGAAAAAGAGTGAAGTCTGTATTTACTAGTTTATTCTGAAAGAATTTTCTGTAGGGACGGGAGAGATTATTGATGGAACCCTAAGTGAAGAGCAGCTGTCCCATGCTAAGATTGAGCTGTGTTTTTTCAGTTTTTGGCTTTTATGTTTATGATGTTCCTGTACCTCCATTGTTACTTGTTTCTTGGGTCTTGTCTTTTTAATTAATTTTAAATTTGTAAAGAAAATGTATCTGATAATAATTTGAGAGAGTCAGAAAGAATTCTCATCTGCTGGTTCACTCCTCAAATTCCTACAGTGGTCCCCAGTTGGAATCAAAATCAGGAGCTGGGAACTCAATCTGTTTCCCTAGTGGGTGTCAAGAATACAATTACTTGGGCAATCACCTGCTGTCTTCAAGGTTCTGCATTAACAGGAAGCTGGAATCAGGAACTAGAATTGGGACTTCCAGGTTCTGCTTTGTGGGACATGAGGCTCTTAGCCAGCATTTTAGTCTCCAACCTTTGCTCATATCAAACATTACAGTGAAAACCACACAATCCAAATTTATCACATGACCATTTTAAAGTGCACAGCACAATAACGGTTAACTATATGCTCATTGTTTTATGACTAGTCTCTAGACTACTGTCATCTTACACAATAGAAATTATACCAATTGAAAAATAACTTCCATTTTCCCTTTTCCTTATTCTCTGCCAGTCACCATTCTACTTGTTGCTAAGAGTTGGCTTCTTTAAATAATTCAGGTAAATGGAATAATGCAATGTTTGTCTTTTGTGACTGGCTTATCTCACTTAGCATAATGACCTCAATATTCACATTGTATTATGTATCAGAATCCTCTTCTGTTTTAAGGTTGATAATATTTCATTTTATGAACATGCCACAATTTATTTATCCATTCATTAGTCAATGAACAGTTGGGTTGCTTTCCCCTCTTGGCTCCTGTGAACAACGCCACAGTGAACATGGGTGTGCAGACACCTCTTTTGAGATGCTGCTTTTAATTCTTTTGGGTATATACCCATAAGTAGAATTGCTGATCAGATGTTTAATTTTTTCAGTAAACTTCAGGCTGTTCTCCTAAGCAGTTGCCCATTCCAACAGTGCCCAGGAGCCCAACTAATTTCTCCAAATTTTTGTTTGCCGACATTTGTTCTTTTTTTTTTTTTTTTTTGCATACGGATACGGATGTCCAGTTTTCCCAGCACCATTTGTTGAAGAGACTGTCCTTTTCCAACTGTGTACTCCTGGCATCCTTGTAGAAGATAATTTGACTATACGTGCTGCTTATTTCTGGACTCTTGATGCTGTTCAATTGTCTTTACATCTGTCTTTATGCCAATGCCATAATTTTTTGATTTCTGTAACTTGTAATAAAGTTATGAAATCAGAAACATAAGGCCTCCAGCTCTGCTTTCCTTTCTCAAGATTGTGTTAGTAATTTGGGGTCGTTTGAGATTCATACAGAGTGGGATTAGGATTATTTTCTCTTTATTTAAAAAAATTTATTTATTTATTTATTTTAAAGGCAGAATTACAGAGGGAGGGACACACACACACATACACAGAGAGAGAGAGAGAGAGGTGAGAGAGAGAGAGAGATCTTCCATCTGCTGGTTTACTCCCCAAATGACTGCAACAGCCTGGGCTGGACCAGGTTGAAACCAGGAGTCAGAAACTTCATCAGGGTCTCCCACATGGGTGGCAGGGTCCAAGCACTTGGGCTGTCTTCTGCTGCCTTCGAAGGCACATTAACAGGGATCTGCATTGGAGGTAGAGCTGAACCAGTGATCCAATTCTTTTCTGTCTCTGTTGAGATGATAATGTGATTCTACCCTTCGTTTTGTAAAGTAGTGCATTCTATTGATTGATTTTCAGATATTCCATTCCATAATTAAATCCTGCCTGCTCATGATGTCCAATACTTTTAATGTGTTAAATTTTGCTTGTTAGCATGTTGTTGAGGATTTTTGAAGCAATGTCTATCAAGGATACTTGTTGATGATTTTCTTGTCTTATAGGGTAGTCGTCTGACTTTGGTAATAAGGTAATTCTGGTCTCATAAAAGGCATTTAGGAATCCTCTCTTCAATTTTTGGCAAGTTGAGAAAGACTTGTGTTAATTCTTTCGTAAATGCTTGCTGTAATTCTGTGATGAAACCGTATGGTCCCAAGATTTTCTTTGTTGAGATGTTGTTGATTACTAATTTTCTCTCCTTTTTTAGTTGTAGATGTGATGATGATTTTTTTATTTCTTCATGATTCAGTCTTGGCAGTCTTGGTATTTGTTTTGTAACAGCTGTAAGATTGATTTCTCTGCATGTTTAATTTGGCCCCTTTTTATGCCCTACCAGTTCTGAGTTTAAAGTTTATTAAGTTTACACAGGTGAGATAAAATTTCATTAGAAATTCTTTAAAAAGTATTTCCTGGTGTAACATAACGGTAAAGTTTCAATCTCAATTTGTTTTTTTAATGATTAAATTAAAAAAGTATTTTTAAAACAATGTTCCAAACTGTCTAGATATGTTCAATACTTAGAACAGCATCACTCTCTTTCATTTAATTAAAATGAGACAAAAATAAACAGACATAAAATATTTTGGCTCTAAAGTGACTTTTCTACTAACATTGCAAAAGCATTTAACAGTGTGAAGATTCCAATACATTTTGTCACCCCTTATTATATATTTTTGTCACCTTTCTCACCACACATCAGACTGATGCCTTCCCATATTTGGTTCTCCACCCACCCACCACAGCAAACTATTCTGAAGTGTTCAGTGCAACTGACATTGTTTTATCACGCTCTCACACTTATGCATAATTGTTACGAATATAAATCTGACATTTACATGAATGCAAAATTGATGTTAAATAGACTCATTTGATTCTCAATTTCCTCTTCAGCACTCTGTTTTTAAGATCCAGCTACACTGAGATGCACACAGCTAATCTGCTGCTTTTGTAGTGCTCCTAAGTATGTATTCTGGTTTCACCTTCTCAACTCTCAAGCACATTGGCACACAACCAGCTCTTCTTTTCATTCCATCTGTGATGAGCATCCTCAGGCATCCTAATCCTGGTTTTTAATGCCTTACACTAACTGCCCTCTGAGCATCTCATGGACTTTTGTAAAACTCTCAAAACATTTTCAATGGACTATTAATGTTAGTTCAATGAAGATTTTTCCTTTTTTAAAATTAATATAAAGAGGACAGATTACAGGTGGTTCATAGATACAATTCTAAGAATATACTCCCCTCTCTCCCTCCACCCCATCTGTACTCTCTATTTTTTCTTTTAAAATATTATATAGAATATATTTTTGAATTACTTTATAATCATAGGTTAAATGCTCCACTAAATAAAGAGTTCAATAAATAAAAAATAGACCACTGTTCTGCAAGAATATATACAAGGGCTATATACAACAATCAGATCTCAAGATACCAATTTCACTCATCACTTTAAATTTTCTATACTCCTATATTAGCTACCACACATCAGAGGAAACGTGATATTTTATTTTTTGGGCCTGGAATATTTCATTAGGCATAATGGTCTCCAGTTGCATCCATTTTGTTGCAAAAGAGAATATTTTGTTCTTTTTTAATAAATAAATAGTATTTCATCAAATATATATTTATATGCATATTATATTATATATGTGTGTATATATGTATATATCTATATAGACACACATACATGCACTTATATCATGTTTTCTTTATCTAGTTATCAGTTAGTGGATGTCTGGGTTGATCCATATCTTGGCTATTGTGAATCTAAGTGTTGTAAAAATTAGGGTATAGATAACTCTTTCATATAATTATTTAACTTCTTTTGGGTAAATTGCAAGTAGTGGCTGGCTGGGTCATCGGTAGATCTATTTTCAGCTTTCTGTGAAATCTCCATACAGTCTTCCGTAATGGTTGCACTAGTTTACAGTCCTGTCAACAATGTGCTAGCATAACTTTATCTCTGCATCCTTGCTAGCATTTGTCATTGTTTGATTATTGGATGCTTAACCATTCTAAGTTGGGTGCAGTGCAGCTTCATGGAGTTTTTCTTTGCATTTCCCTGATGGCTAGTGACCCTGAGCATCTTTTCATGTGTCTGTTGGCCATTTGTAATGTATCATTTGAAAAATGCCTATTCATATAGTTTGCCCATTTTCTAATTGGGTGATGTGTTTTGTTGTTGTTGAGTTTTTGTGCTCCTTATATATTCTGGATATTAATTCTTTATCAGATTTATAGTTTGCAATATTTTTCCATTATGCCAGTTACCTGTTTTCTGTGCTGAGTGTTCCCTTTGCTCTGCAGAAGCTTCTGAGCTCGATGTCCTCCCATTTATCTAATTTTGGTTTTATTGCCTATGCTGCTAAATTCTTATCCAAGTAGTCTTTGCCTATGCCAAGCCTTGCAACATTTCCCCTACATTTTCCTGTATTAATTTGGTGGCTTCAAGTCTTAGGTTTACATCATTGCTCCTTTGTGAGTTTCCCAAATTAATAAAATCAGAGATGAAAAAGGAGATGCTACAACTAATACCACAGGAATAAAAAGAATCATTGTGAATTATTACAAACAGATACATGCCAACAAATTATTAAATATAGAAGAAATGGATAGATTTCTAGAATCACACAATGTACCAGAAGTGAGGCACAAAGAGATAGAAAGCATGCACAAATCAACAACCAAGATGGAAATTGGATAAGTACTAAAGGCCATCCCAGAAAGAAAAACCCAAGAACAGCTTCACTGCTAAATTCTACCATCCTTTTAAAGAAAAGTTAATCCCAATTTCTCAACTATTCAGAACACTTGTAGGGGAGAGAATACTCACAGACTGTTTCTTTGTGGTCAGCGTTATCTTAATTACAAAACCAGAAAAAGATACAACAAAGAAAGAGAAGAGAATTATAGATAAAAAAAACTGATGAAAATAGATACAAAAATCTTTAACAAAATATTAAATAGCTTAATCTAACAACACATTAAAAAGAACATCAGTCTGGACCAAGTGGGATTCATCCCAGTGATGCAGGGATAGTCTTACATGTACAAATCAATAAACATGATATATCACTTTAACAAACTGAAGAATAAAAATGATATTATCTCAATAGATGCAGAAAAATGATTTGATAAATTATAATATCCAATCTCTATAAAAAAGTTAAGGAAACTGTGCAGAAGGAACATACCTCAATACAATCAAGGACATATATGACAAACTCATAGCCAACATCACACCAAATGGGGAAAAACTGGAATCAATTCCACTAAGATCTGGAACCAGACAAATTGGAAGCATTTCTACTAAGATCAGGAACCAGACAGGATGTGTTGTCTCACCATTACTATTAATATAGTTCTGGAAGTTTTTTCCAGAGCCACTGGGCAAGAAAAAGGAATCAAATTGATATATAGGGAAGGCAGAAGTCAGAGTCTGGTGAAGTTGCAGGATATAAAAATCAACACATAAAATTCAAAAGCATATGTGTACACTAACAATGCAATGCCTGAGAAAGAATGTAAACCAGTCCCATTCACAATAGCTACAAAAAATTTAAATAACTTGGGATAATTTAATCAAGGATGTGAAAGATCTCTATAATCACAACCAAAAAACATTAAACAATGTAATAGAAGACCCTAAAAATGTAACATTTTTCATGTTTATGAATTGGAAGAATTAATATCACCAAAATGTCCATATTATCCATAGCAATGTATAGACCCAATGCAATCCCAATCAAAATACCAAGGACATTCTCCTCAGATCCAGGAAAATTGATCCAAAAATTTATATGGAAACAAAGAGACACCAACTAGATGAAACAATCTTACACAGTAAAAACAAAGCCAGAGGCATCACAATACTAGATTTCAAGGCATAGTATGGTCTATTTTAGTCAAGGCAACTTGGTATTGGCACAAAAATAGATATATGGGCCAATGGAACAGAATATATAAGCCCAGAAATTAATCCACACAGCTAAAACAAGCCGATCTTTAACGAATGAGCTAAAATCACCTCCTGGATAGAGGACAGTTTCTTCAATAAACAATTTTAGGAAAACTAGACCTCCACATGCAGAACTATGAAACAAGACACATATTTTAGATCCTACACAAAAGCCAATTCAGTTAAGATTTAATGCTTCTCTAAATCAAAATAGTAAAAGGAATATTAAAATTTCAAAGATGAGTGAAAACAAACAAATCAGAATAATTTAACACAGCCTTGAGGATTAATTAATATAATCGTCAGTGCTCACAATGAATTCACCTGTCCTCTGTGAAGTTTAAAAGGGTTCATTTACAGCTTCTTTCTCTTTTCTCCACTTACCTCATCTTCCTGGAGTCTGGGAAAATGGCCCTCTCACCAGGTGTTGAGCTTGTCCTCACTCCTGTCCCTAACACAGCTTACACCTGTTCTGTAAGGTGTATTCTAGTTAAGTAGAGCCTAGGCTGGCCATGCAAAGAACCTTCCAGGTTGGAATACTTTAGAAAGGAGATGCTGGTAATAATCATAGAAGGCGGGACAGAATACAAAATCCTGACTAGTTCCAAGCAAACGATGACACTTAGCATTCTATTAGATGTTGAAAGGTTGATTTACACGAAAGATATAGTTTATTTAAGTTTTAACAACTAGCTTTCCAATGACTTTCCAAGAAAAACAGATACAAAGGGAAAATTCAAATGGTACGACATAGTCAGCTGGAAGACTATCATTGACAGACACGGCCAATCATGCTACAGAGAGCTGTTGATCCCCATTTCTTATTCAGATTTGTCCCCGCCTACATCTTTTTCTGTGTCCTCAAGCCCCAGGGGTATGTCTGGACTCCCTGGGGAGGGCTAGCACAGGTGGTTACCTGAGAGGAGGTACATAGATGCTGAGCCCCATGGTCTTACCTGTGGTTTTCAGGGTCTTCAGGTATGAGAAGAGTTGTTTGTATCTGTCTCCACACACACGTTCCTTTGTCTGATCTGCCTGATTGAAACTGAATGGAGATTAACAGAGATGTTGCAGGCAATAGATTAGTCAGGGACACATCTGACTTCTTGCCACAATAGTTTATCCTCTCTCCAGTTAGACTGTGAGTTACTAAAGGACTGCACCTGTCTCTTTTCATTTCTTAAAATCGTAAAAAACCTTCTATCCTCATTCTTTTGTAGAAATAACCAGGACAAGTTCTTAAAAACAATGGATACCTGATAGGTTATTCCTAGTTGTGCTTTATCTAGATTTGTCAAAGGTCAATAAGTGTCCTCTGTGTTAATTTTTTATCTTAAATCTTTGTGATCTTAGAGAAACATGACTTGCCCATGATGTTCAGCAAAACCTGATTTTTAAAAAAAATTAATTCTTGGACCATCTCCTGCTGCCTTCCAGAGTGTGCATTAGCCTAAAGCTAGAATCAGAAGCAGAGCCAATACTGAAACCCAGGCATTCTGATTTGAGATGCAAGCGTCCCACATGGTATCTTAATCAGACACCCACCTCTAAACCTGCTTATTTAAAAGATGATTTCTGAATCTTTTCTGGTTTATAAGCATGATGACTGGGTTTGTGTGCCGTCGTGTGAGACATTCCTCTCAAACCTTGTTCTGATAAGAAAAGAAAGAAAAGAGGGCGGGCGCTGTGGCTCAATAGGCTAATCCTCCACCTTGTGGGTTCTAGTCCCAGTCGGGGTGCCAGATTCTGTCCCGGTTGCCCTTCTTCTAGGCCAGCTCTCTGCTGTGGCCCGGGAGTGCAGTGGAGGATGGCCCAAGTCCTTGGGCCCTGCACCCCATGGGAGACCAGGAAAAGCACCTGGCTCCTGCCATCGGATCAGCGCGGTGCGCCGGCTGCGGCGGCCATTGGAGGGTGAACCAACAGCAAAGGAAGACCTTTCTCTCTGTCTCTCTCTCTCTCACTATCCACTCTGCCTATCAAAATAAAAAAAGATGAAACAAAGGAATGGGCAGTTTCTTCACCTTGAGAAAGGTCTGTGGGATCTGTGGGTGGCATCATTTATTTTAATTTCTATGGTAATTTAGAGACACAGATCTTTAACACATCTATTTCTAACCTTATGATTAAAGGCAGATCGCATGTTTGCCAATGTTACCACTATATTGGGTAGGGAATAGATAAAGTAGTGATTTCCCTGGTCCATTTGCAAAGGCATAAAGAGATGAAGATTATGCACAATGGACGTTTGCTTTCACAGATGAAGTGAATATGTTGATTGAGATATAACAGCTGACTCTCTTTTCCCATCTTGGCTGCTATCCTCTGACTACTTGTTTCATCTTCCACCAAATTTTCAAAAAATATATATTTTTATTTTATTTTAAAGGCAGAGAGAGAAACAAGGAGAGACAGAGAGAGAGGTTGGTATTCAATCTACTGCAACATCTGGAGGTGAGACAGGTTGAAGCCAGGAGCCCAGAACACAATGAACATCTCCCACGTGGTGGCAGGGGTCCAAGTACTTGAGCCATCCCTTGCTGCCTCTCAGGGCACACACCAGCAAGAAGCTGGAATCAGAAGTGGGGCTGGGACTTGAATTTAGGTACACTGATGTGGCTGCAGGCATACCAAGCAGTATCTCAACTGCTATGGCAAATGCTCACCCTAGTCTGACCAAGTATTTGGAACTTGCTAGAAAAGGGGTCCATGAGTGCCCTCAGGAAAATGCACAGTCCATTGCTCCTTGTCCCTTACCTTTGTTGGTGCCATCCACAAGTTCTGGCACTGAGGATCCATTCACATCATAGGGATGGTGCCTATGCATGAGTAGAAGTCTCTGACCTTAGCTGTAGACCCACTTCAATTGCCCTGGAAAACTGCCTTCCTTACAACATAAACAAACACGCAAACACACACACATACACACACATTTGTGCCACCCCAGAGAGTCTCAGCATGAGTCTTGCAATTTTGGCTTCCTGTTGTAGCCCCTCTTCTCAGAGAATCCAGATGCAAGTCCATAGAGATTGGCTCTAGGGCTTGACTTTCTGGCAGAGGTTACACTGTTCTCATTTTTTCTTCTCTTAACTCCCCCACATATGCATATCTATACACATGACTTCAATCAGAAGTCCATTCTCCCTGCTGTGTGCACACGAAGAGTTTTCTACATGGAAATTGCACAACTGACTTCACCCATAGATCTGCCACTCACTCACTGTATGACCATGTTTGAATTATTAGCCATTCTGATATGTGGCTTCTCCATTTGTAAAATATAAAAATTAACAGTATAGTCATCCCTACACATCTGAGGGTGCTGAATCCATGTATTGAAGAAACTGTGGATTGAACATAATTGGAAAAAATTTTGTCTACACTGAATTTTTATTTTCTTATTATTATTTCCTAAAAATGCAGTATAGCAACTATTTATACAGTTGTACTTGTTATCAGTAGAGTAGAGATGATTTGAACTATATAAGAAAATGTGTAAGATATGTGTAGGTTAATGCAAATGCTATGCCATTTTGTATAAGATCTTGAGTATTTTTGGATTCTGGTATCCGAGTGGAGTCCTGGAACCAATCCCCTAAGGATACCATCGGATGACTGTGTTGCCTTGTAAAGTTGTTGCAGACTTTAAATTACTAATTACAGATAAACACTAGTTAATCTAGTGCTTGATTCATTGTAAGCCCTCAGTGAATGCTGCCAATCATTGTTATCATATATGTATCCACAGTTTCCTAGAGTTCTAAAATAAACCCATTTGTGTTATAAAATCATCATAACAGAACTTGGATCAACAATACAAATCCTGGTGGATTTGGCTGGTAGAAATTTGGCTAGAAGCCAAATCCATTGGCGGAGGACTCTTAATTCCAGAACTACAGAAACAAGAAAGGGAAAATTACATCGACCTTGTTCAACAAATAATACTGAAAGTATTACAGTAAATACTAGAGAAGAAGAATGATACCATAATGATTATTTTAACATTTCAATGAAATAAAGATGTTACTACTGAAACATGAAATGCTTGTGAAGTCTTGAGTGTGCCTCTGCCATCCTTTCTGGGTTCTGTGCTAGGCTGTGATGGACTTCACAAGACAGGGAGACAGAAGACATGGGTTTAGATCATTTGTTACTTTTGCCACAAGAACCAGGCCCTTTGATTTTTCTAGCCTCGATTTCTTTTCTGCAAGTTGGAGATCATAACAGTGGCTCTACAGAGCTCTACAGAGCTCCTATATAGAAGTCTGAATTGGAAACATGTTAGCTCTGCGAGTAGAATTACTGTAAAGTCATGTTTTGACCTCGTTATTTCCTCACTAGGAACCTATAACCTCCTGTATTTTTTCTCTGGATCAGTCCTTACCCTGCCCTCCAAGACCTGTAGCTCCTGACTTGTACCTAGCAACAGAGTCTACTATTCAACTGACTCATTGTCCCATCTGCCACATTGATCTTAGGCACTTTTCTCTCCTGCTAATGTCCTCTTCCCTACTCATCATAATTATATCGTTTATTATTAGCCATTCTAAGTGTTTTATGTTAATGCTTCACAGCAAGAATTGCTTTTGATTACCTACCCTTGGTTTGCCAAGAAACTGAGGTTCAGAAGACCTGGGACTGGTGTAGTCAGCCCTTGTAGACATGGCAGAGGGGGACTCTTGGGTTTGTTGGGCTCTGAGGATTCACATCCACCACCTTTCATTGCCTGTACAGATTTGCCTAAATAAAATCTCATTGTTCTTACATTCTGCTTGCTTGTTGAACACCTACCCTGTGTCAGGTAGAAGGGACGTCAAAAGTCATCCAGAATGAACGCCTCTGTGTGCTGCTGACTCCTTTGATGTGAGGGCAAGGAATTCTTTCTGTGTCAAGACAGCCCATTGCGTTATTGGGCAGGTGTCCTCACAGAACAACTTCCTCTTGTATGGCACATGTCTTTCTTGGTTGAAAGGTTCCAGGCCTATCCTCTTCCCGATAATAAACTATAATGAATCCTCTTCAACACCCCTTTCTATAACTAAGCCTTTCAAATAGCTGGGAGTTCTCATTCTTTTCCTCATTAAATATGCTTTCATTTTGTGAATGCTTATATTGAACCAGACACACATATTAAGTCACAACAACAAAGATAACAGCTAACATTTATTGAGTGCATTCTGTATGCCAGGCATCTGCTAATGGATTTTCATGCAGGAGCTTTTTGAATCCTTAGCACACCCCTGTCTGAAAATAGGACCACCAGGTGCCTTTTGTTATCAGTGTCTGTCTCTTGTCAGTAGGCCTTATGATGAATGCCATACCCAGATAACAGGAGACAATCAGTAGAGAAGGGGGATTGTATAGGGTCCTACAAAGTATTGAACTCTATATGCTACTTCCACCAACTAACGTTGCATAGTCTTCCTCAAAGGCTCACTACACACATCACCTGACTGTATTCCACATGATACTCTAGCCAGTGCTGTTCATTGTTAGGAAGTGTACATTGAGGTCTTTCCATGTGTTTTCTCAGTATTTGAACTTGAAAAATGGGAAAAGAGACTCAAAAAAGCAGAGGACATAGTCCAGGGCGATGTAAGCTGTGGATCTGGGGTTGGAAGTCTCTGACCAGTCTAAATCTGTCTTCTCTGCCATGGTCTGCCAAGTGGTCAAGTTTAATATAAATGCATGCAAGTTTAGTATTGATCTTCTGTTGTTTTCTTGATTTAAAGATTTCCATGTAATCTCACAGACAAGACTCCTTAAAAGAGTAATGTGATACTGTTCCTTTTTACAGATACTTTATTTTTTTATATTTTTTAAAGCAAAAAGATCCTGCTTTAGTGGAAATATAGACAATGGCTATAAACAATAATTGAAAGGAAAAATGACAATTTCATGCGTATACAATAAATTTTAAAATAATCACAGATCATTAAAACTATAGTAGTATAATAGTCTTACCTTTGGTTTGACAAATTTGTAAAACAAGGTTTTACAAAATTATTTGCAACAATACTGATACACACAGGCAATTCTTTCTTTTCTTTTTTCTCTCTCTTTTTTTAATTTTAGCTCTGATATATAAGGGAGAACATGAAATATTTGTCTTTCTGCGTCTTGCTTATCTTATTCATCATGATGTCACCCAGTTGTATCTGTTTTGCTACAAATGGTAGAATTTCATTCTTTTATATAGCTGAATAATATTCCAATGTGTACAGATACTAAATTTCCTTTATCCACTCATTTGATGATGGACACCTTGATTGGTTTCAAATTTTGGGCATTGTGAACAGAGCTGCTGTAAACATGGTGGTGAAGGTATCTCTTTGATATGTTGTGTTCAGGTCTTTTGGGTGTATACCCAGTAGTGGGATTGCTGGATCATCTGCAGTAATTCACATTGCCACCAACAGTGTATAGGTATCCCCCTTTCTCCACATCCTGGCCAGCAATTACTACCCTGTCTTTTGGATTTGGGCCATTCTGACAAAGGTAAAGTGATAGCTTATTGCAGTATTGATTTCTATTTCCCTGATGCCTACAGACTTTGAGTATTTTTTCATATATTTGTAGGCCATTTGCATTTCTTCTTTTGAGAACTGTCTGTTGCAGTCCTTTACTCATTTCTCAATTGGATTGGTTGCTTTTCTGTTGCTGAGATTTTTAAGTTACTGACACTTTTGGGATATTAATTCTTTGTCAAATAGGTGATCTGCAAATCTTTCCCATTCTGTTAGATGGATATTCATGCTAATGTTTCCTTTGCTGTGCAGAAGCTACTGAGCTTGATGTAGCCCCCTTTGTTTAGTTTTACTCTTGTTGCTTGTGCTGTCCTCTACACCAATGTCGTAAAGTGCTTCTCCTGTGTTTTTTCCCAGCAAGTTCATCATCTCAGGTCTTAACTAAAAGTCTTTGATCTGTCTGAAGATTTTTTTTTATATGGTGAGAGTTATGGATCCAATTTCATTTTTCTACATATATACATCCAGTTTTGCCAGTAGCATTTGTTGAAGAGATTATCCTTGCTCCACTATATGGTCTGACCATTGTTTTTTTTCAAAAATCAGTTGGCTATGTGTTCATGGATTAATTTCTGGGCTCTCTATTCTGTTCTGATGATCTGTGTGTCAGTTTTTATGCTTGTACCAAGCTGTTTTAATTATTGTAGCTTTGTAGTATGCTTCAAAGTCTGGTATTGTGATGCCGCCAGCTTGATTTTTCTTGCTCAGGATGGCTGTGGTTATTTGGAGTCTTTTGTGATTCCATATGTATATTAGGATTGTTTTTTCTAACTCTGTGCATAACGCCATTAGTATTTTGATAGGAATTGAACCTGTATATTGCTTTAGATGGTATAGACATTTTGATGATATTACTGATGATGCGCATTTTGATGATATTATTCTTCTGATTGTTGTGCAAGGCATATCTCCATTGTTTGTGCCCTTGATGATTTCTTTCATCAATGTTAATAATTTTATAGTAGAGATCTTTCACGTTTTTTGTTTAAATTTATTTCTGAATATTTGATTATTTGTGGCTCTTTCTTTCTTGATCTCTCTTTCTGTGTGTTCATCATGATCATACAAAAAATTAACTGTTTTTGTATTTTTTATGTAGCCTGAAACTTTTCTGAATCAGTTTATCAATTCTAAGAGCTTTTTGGTGGAGAGTTTAGGTTTTTCCATATACAGCATCATGTCATCTGCAAACATGCATAATTTTGGTACAAAAAATAAAATCTGTGTACAATTTGTCCATATTATGCATTTTCAATGAACTTTTTAATGACCTCTTTTATGCAGGGATTTCAAATAGTTTTACATCAAAAACATAGAATTCCATTTTTCCATGAGATTTTTGCAGCATGCTCATATTATGAATAGTAAGCACAGTGGTTGGCAATCAACTAGAACACATAAACTGTGTTGACTGGAATGAAGAACCACCTCTGTATCCCTTTGTCTTATGTGCAAAGATTCTCAGTTTCTACCTCAGTGACTTGTGTTCAGAAGACAAAGGAAAATCTTTAGCTTCGTTTATTATTATGGGTCAGTTTCTCCAGAATGGTCTCTTCTTTGCTGTGTTAATTACTTACTAACATTTTAGTAGAAATAGAAAAGTGCTAATGAGGCACTGATCACCCCCACGCACACCCTTTTAAGCAACTAATTATGACTAACAGCTCAGAATCTATATCAGCTTTAAAATCTAATGAATTCAACCTTATGATGAAAAATGATTAATGAATATGATCTATATGTAGTTTAACAAGAAAAGGTCATGGTGACTATTGAGAATAAGATGTTGAAAATATTGCAGATTGCAGAATGGTTGCATCGGAATCTGTTATTTGAAATAAAAAGGGATATCTGCGTATCTCCCTTTTATACGCATTCTGAAGGTTCAGCCAGCACTCGCAGCTCCCAGGGCCAAGGGAACCTTTGAAAGTGTAAGCAGTTCTCTCCTTGGAACAGTCAAGGGTTTCTTTCTCTCCACAGGCTTGGTACCTCATTTGCATGTTTTAAGAGAGCTTTGCAAGCTTGAAGGGTTTGGGACTCTGGGGCAGCAATGAGCCAGGAACTCATGTCTGTCACTGTTGGTGTTGCTGTCTGGATTCTCTGCCTGTTTAATGTCCTTTTCAATGACTAACTGCGCAAGTGCCCTTTGGCTACATATTAACTAGGTTTCAACTTTACAATTTCTGCGGGTTTCTGCTGTAAGCTCATGCTTAAGTTTTGACGGTGTCCTTGAACCATAGAAGGAAGACAATACAAAAATTAATAGATGATCTTTTTCTAAAAAAATGAAATGAATGAGGTTTTCTTTGTTTTAAGTTTTGAATTTTGCAATAGCTTTCCCATCACACTGGTCTTGACTGGTAATTCACGCAGCTGATCTATACATGTGCAAAGGTTCACAGCAGAGCTTCTCCTTCCCAGAAAATTGACAAAAATCCAAATTCAGGCAGTTCAGGAGCATTATGAGATATGCACCCCAGTTCAGGGACCCTAAAGAGAGTGTTGCCTGAGTTCACACACAAAGCTGTTGCTGTATGGTGTCCCAGTCTCTTCCTGGGCAGCGAAGCCTTGCTGGATGTCATTCCTGGGGCAGAAAGTATGCGAGTGGCTTCTAGCTTTGGTTTATTTATTTTAAAGTTTTATTTTTATTTATTTGAAACTCAAAGTTACATAGAGAGAGAAGGAAAGGCGGAGAGAAAGACACACACACACACACACAGAGAGAAAGAGAGAGAAAGAGAGGTCTACCATTCACTGGTTCACTCCCCAATTGGCTGCAACGACCCGAGCTGCGCTGATCCGAAGCCAGGAGCCAGGAGCTTCTTCTGGGTCTCCCACGCAAGTGCAGGGGCCCAAGGACTTGGGCCATCTTCTACTGTCTTCCCAGGCCACAGCAGAGAGCTGGATCAGAAGAGGAGCAGCCAGGACTAGAACCGGGGCTGCTGCCTTTGGTTTAAATTCATTGGAATTTAAATTCATTGGAAAGCGATATTTCTTGTGTTCTGATGTCATAACAAGTTCAAGCTCTTTCATCTTTGACTTATGTCTTCTGTTTCCCAAGGTTCTAAAAATATAATCCAGGAGCAGGCCAGAGAAGGACACCAATGAGAGGCATCAGGCAGCCTGCCTCCCTGAGAATGTAATACTGCTTTCCAAGCATGGAGTGTCCTGCATCAGAAGAAATTTGCCTGTCTCTGTCTTCTTTTCTAAATAAAGATTTATTTATTTACTTGAGAGGCAGAGTTACAGACAGAGAGAGAGAGGTCTTCCATCCGTAGCCAGGAGCCAGGAGTTTCTTCTAGGTCTCCCACATGGGTGCAGGGGCCCAAACATTTGGGTCATCTTCTATTGATTTTCCAGGCCATAGCAGAGAGCTGGTTGGAAGTGGACCAACCAGGACTCAAACTGGCCCCATAAGAGATGTTGGCACTGCAGACAGAGGCTTAGCCTACTATGCCACAGTGCTGGCCCCCTCTCCCTGTCCTTTCTACTGGATCTCAGTAACTCCATAGGCCACAAACCTTAGGCCAAGTTTGTGATCCCCAAGCCAATAAACTTTTACTAAAACACATTTCTCCATAAGCTTAATATCCATTAACCATAACTCTTAAGTCTTGAATCTGCCATATTGCAAGTATCTGCCTAACTTCAAAATCTAGTGACTTCATTTTATTTATAGTAGCATTTAGCTTCTAATGTATTTTTTTGAGTGGGAAGATTTTAGTAATTTTCTACTGGAAGAATTTAGTAATGACATGCATGTGAAGAATTGCTACTTAGTCTTTGTTCAAAAATGGGATACTTAGTGTTTACAAAAATATTGTCTTTGTAGCAGGTAAACATACTCAACAATTTGGATTTTATTACAAAATCTACTTGTACATGATTAGAATGTCTAAAATAATTGTTGGGGCCGGTGCCGTGGCTCACTTGGTTAATCCTCCACCTGAGTTGCTGGCATCCCATATGGACGCCGGGTTCTAGTCCCACTTGCTCCTCTTCCAGTCCAGCTCTCTGTTGTGGCCTGGAAAGGCAGTGGAGGATGGCCCAAGTGCTTGGACCCCTGCACCCATGTGGGAGATCAG
Organism: Sylvilagus floridanus; assembly: GCA_949820135.1. Lineage (NCBI taxonomy): Eukaryota > Metazoa > Chordata > Mammalia > Lagomorpha > Leporidae > Sylvilagus > Sylvilagus floridanus. The sequence goes on from OX463245.1 coordinate 82,149,575, forward strand.
GAGGAAGCACATGGCTCCAGGCTTTGGATCCACATAGCTCTGGCCATAGCAGCCATTTGGGGGGTAAACCAATGGAAGGAAGACCTTTCTCTCTGTCTCTCTCTCTCAATGTCTAACTCTATCTGTCAAATAAATTTTAAAAAAGAAGAATGCCTAAAATAATTGTCACACCTGGGAAGAAGTAATGTTTCAAAATTGGTCCCAGTGTATTTAGTTATGAGTATGTGTATATGTTTAAATACAGTACATGGCAGTTAGTCAAGTATAATGGCCTGACCTTTAATGTTTGTGTTTCATATTTAGATATCCAACAGATTGCTAAATTTTTAAGGTGGATAGAAGGCTTATTCCTTTAAACATTTTCCCACAGGACTCCACAGCTATTCTTAGCATTAGAATCTATTAGATTGAAAAGAAGAAGATGTCAAGTAAATCCTTGGACCCTTTGTCAAGTTACTGACTTAAGGAGAATTTAATTATTGCCTAAACAGTAGTATTTAAGGACACAGATTAGAGCCGAGACTTCTCAATCTGTATATTGGTTCTACCCCCTACTAACCACATGACCTGGAGCCAGTTTCAGCATCTCTTTCTGCCTCTGTTTTCTCTTTTGTAAAATTAGGATAATGATGGAGCATACATGATGGAGCTACTGTAGAGACTAAGTTAACACTTGCACAGCGCTGTGCACACAGCAAGGAGGAAGACCTCACAAATTACCCCGAGGTATATTAAATCCTATATCACTGTATTGATCACTTGAAGAAGAGTGATTTTTATTGTGACTGTTGTTTTGGAAATTAGAGCCGAATAGCTTAGAAAAAAAATAGGAGAAAAAATAAAACATAAAACATTGAACAGAAGCCTGTGGAGTGAAACAGGAGCTGGAAACCAGCACTGTGATTCAAATTGTCTCCCAACATTTCATGTGTTGGAATCTTGATTTTTACAGTTTAGTGCCCATCTGAGATGATGAGAATTAGGAAATGCCATGAGGCAGGTGCCCTGGGATGACATCAGTGGCCTTATAAGAAGAGGAAGAAGGACCTGGGCTAGCACACTTGCTCCCTCGGGCCAAGTGAAACCTTGCTGTATGTTGGCACTCTAGAAAATTCCCACCGGCAAGAAGGTTCTCACCCTTGACCTTGGTCTTTCCAGCCTCCAGGACAATCTGAAATAAACTCTTCACTAACCAACACTCAATATGTGGCATTCATTTATGGCAGCTAACACAATCTGTACCAGGACCATAAATTGGTCAGGAACTCTATTAGGTAAATTAAAAGTTTTCCAAGATGTTCCCAGTGGCAAATGTTTCTTTCTAATCCTTCCTGTGATGAATCTATTTGAAACTAGACTCTTTATCATTGCATCTGTAGAAAACTTGAAACTCAAATGATAGCCAGGGTCAGGACCAGGAAATTACACTCAAACAAATTATAAGGCGGGTTCTGAACTAGATCCACTAATCCTAAGGGAGTTCAGGCTTTTATATCAGCTCCGGCAGGCTGGGGTCGGTCTGGTAGTCCTGCTTTCTTCTCTGAGGACTCTTCATTATTAGCCGGGCAAGAAGGCTATAAAATAGCAAGACTGTCTCTCCTTATTAAGCAAGAACAGGGCGTTCATTAGCCGCACAGACCCTGGCAGGCAGATCTTGATGCGTCCTAAGCGTCTGTTAACTACCAGAAATTATCGCACAACTTCCCAGCCAAATCTGCCCAGTACAAGTATGTTGGAGAAAGCAGTTAAATATTTTTAAAATAGCAGGCTGTGTCTTTTTCATAGACTCTACCAGGCAAGGAATGGCTGCTGTCTCCTCCCTATAATGTATTTTCTGCGTCAAAGCCACTAATCCACAATCCCCAAAGTCTGAAAAATCTATCCTGACACAGGAAGCCCAAAATAATCAACTGCTTCTGGCATAAAATCAGTGGAGTGCAGTCTACTGCATATTTTGTATCTTAGCTTAATCCATCTACTGGTATAAAACTTTAATCCTCAATCCCCCTTCTTGTTTAGGGAGTGCTTGACAAAGTCTTCAGAATCAGGATTATAGGGCCTAATGCTAAAAGCAGTTGCTGTTCTGGAGGCATTCAGATACTTGCACCATGAAAGAATTGGGTTGCACCAAGTACTTAGTAAGTGGAAGAGCCCTGGAATGCAGTTGCATTTTGTTATGTAATTGGGCATAAATTGGGAAACTCCTTTCATGTTTCCTGTCAGCTCCAAATAAGTTGTATTTTTTATGTTCTCATTTATTTTTTATTTGTGTGAGAGGCAGAGAGAGAGAGAGACGGAGAGAGTTTCCATCTGTTTGTTCTCGTCCCAAATGCCCATAATGGCCATAATTGGGCCCAAACCAGGAGATTGGAGCTGGAAAAACAGACCCATCACCACTGCCTCCTAAGTGTGCATTAGCAGGAAGCTGGAGTCAGGAGTCAGCAGTAGAAACTGAACTCAAGTACTCTGATGTGGACACTGGTGTCTTAACTGACAGCCCCAACTCTCACTACTGCAATCATTGTAAAAACTTTACCTTCTGAGAATTAATGTGATGATTTATGATATTTCAGTGTCCAACACTTCATCCTTCCAGATTAAAGCAAGTTGTTAGGAGAGGCTCACGGGTGTGTTCTGTATCCAGAAGTAAATCAATGCACCCATGGAAACCTCCAACTCAGTGTTTTCTCATTCCTATCACTAAAGAAAGTTAATGTCATGACACACATTTGAAATGATTTTGACTCTTTTGTTTGGAGTAATTCATCATGGGACATCTGGCTGACGCATAAAAGCTTTGCAGTTTCCAATAACGTTCCTGTCTAAATTGCTCTGGATGTATCAGCATTTCTTTTGATTATTAATATGATGGACAGGTTTTGCACTCTTGGGTGCCAACATGAAGGAGCTGTGACAAATGAAATGTGTTCTCAATATGTCTAATATTGCATGACTGAGGAATTCTCCTCCCCTGAGACGCTTATCTCCCCTCTCAGTGAACCTGGCAACAGAACTGTTTGGTCCTCATGATTATGATAACATCTGGATGGAATTACCAAATTCTTTGCTGAGCTGTTTGAGGTTTTCCTTTAAGGGTTTGCATATTTGGAGGTTTGTTTCCAGATATTGTTATTGTTGCTATGATTGTGCAGCAATAAAAGTGAGTGTCTGGTTTGTTTCAGTTCAATAGAGAAGCCTGAGACACTAAAAGCACCAATTTTGGTGTAATTTGATAAGCAAATCAATCTTCCATGAAAAAATGTGTTCTGCAACTTGGGGACTGGAATCTATCAGAAAATAATCTGCATGACTTGTAAAAACCTGCTTGATTTGGACTTTAAAATATTAAAAAAAAACTACTTTGCACATTACATATTTGCCAAAATCTTTGAAACTTTAGCATCATCTAAAGGAACATCAAACAAGAACATAAATAATTGGAATGCAATGTGGAGACATTAAGTAAAATACTGAAAAATTGAGGCATTTTATTGCAATTATGAAATAAATAGCTCTAGGTGAGAACCACGCTCTGAGCCTTTCCTTTCATGGAAGGCAAGTAGGAAACACGGCAAGTCAGCAAATCAGCCAGCCCTGGTGTGCAGTAGGAGGAGCCATGGCTTCTCTTGGGAGAGAGAACATTATCATTGTTTCAATTGGTTCTGCAGAGAGTGTAAATCTTAACAACACATGAATTTATATAAGTATGTACATTTAATTCACAGATTTATCCCTCAAACAATGATTGTCTCAATTGCAAATAGTTGTGGGGATCCCAAGGTGTTTCTTAGGAGCTAATTAAACCAAGTTGGCATGTGATATTTTGTGTCTAATCCTCCTCATGAATTAAGTGGTAAGGGTTGTTAGTTACAATATCATCATCTAATTAAGATACACTTATTAAACAGCCATTATAATGAATATGTAAATATAATGGCAATTCAAACTGTAATCTCAGGTCATAAATGCAGTTATAAATTTTTAGGGAGTACCTAGAATAATTCATATGGAAGTATCTAGTTCAGACATAATCACAGAGATCATAGCTTTGATGACAAGGGACTTAAACAATATACATATCCAATTTATTGATTCATTTAATCACAAACGGAAATTGTGGGAGTTGTAGGAGCTAAGGCTATCTAACAGCCCCAGTCTCGCACAGAAGACTCACCATCAGATCAGGATTCCTGCCCACAGACACATCCTTAACCTTCTCTCACCTGCTGTGTATCCATGAAACTGACCTCTGCTGGTTTTGGCCAGTTGGGATCACTCAGGGTCCAAAGGCAGGAACCACAAAGAGCTTGCTGTGGATCCTCCCTGCTGCGTAATGTGAGGCTCTGCCCATGCTGTGGCTCCCATCAGGCAGCTCCTCTATGTACCCATGGGATTTTTCCAAAGAGCTGCCCATCAGGGTCTTGGGTGTTGGCTTGCTGATATTGCTAGTCCCAGCACCTGTACTACCTCACCTTTCTCTATGTAAATAGTATGTTGTTAAGTTATCTTTGACAAATGTGTTAGTCAGATGCTTATTTTTTTGAATTGTTACAGTTAACAAGTTTTTATTAACCTGCAATATTTGTACAATTTTATGGAGTACACTGCAATATTTCACCCATACACAGTATCAACCTATAAAACCAGGAAACCAGTCTTTCATTTTCTTACCTTTTCTTTGTGTTAGGATTCCACCAACCCCTCTTTCCCAGTTCCTTATGCAATGTAGACAACATTATTATAAATATAGTCACCCCGCTATGCTGTGCAACACTAGGACTTGATACTTCTGTCCGTATTTCAATGCCCACTCAAAATACCCACTGACATGACTTTTGCTGGGATACATAGAAGATATGATTAATTAAAGCTTTAAACTCTGTTGAAATTGTTCTCTTCAAACACTGGGTTATTGGAAAGTTTAAATTTCCTCAATCCCAATTATTTTATAATGACTGAGAAAATTAAAATCGAGGAATAATAAAAACTAATAGATCAGATGTATTGTGCTAAGCACTTGTGACTCTTTTGTTTAAACCTCACCCAGATCCTGCGGGGTCTATTGTGTTTTCAACCTGCTTGACTCATGAAGAAACTGAGCTATTCAGCACTGACAGAGCTGGCAGGTGGAAAATCCAGGTTAGCACCCTGTGTTTGGATTCTGCAGCCCATGTGCTCCAACATGAGGGAAAGACAAGACGGACAGGAGTCTAGGCAAGCTGCAAAGAAGGTAAAGTCTCGACAGGAAGTGATGAGTGGAGCCCCTGAGGAACAGTGCCATGTGTGAAACACTTTGTGGGAAGAAAGTTGGAAACACTTAGATAGCGGCAGCATTGAGGTGTAGTGGGTTAAGCCACCATTTGCAATTCTGCCATCCTGCTTCCCAACCAGCTCCTTGGCTACTCTGCTTTCTATCTAGCTCTCTGTTCATATCGCTGATAAAGCAGCAGCTGATGGCCTAAGTACTTGGTCCCCTGCCACTGGGATGGAGTTCCTGGTTCCTGGCTTTAGCCTGACCCAGCATTGAGTCCCAAGTTACCATAGAAACTATTTACAAATAGTTAAACTATTTGGTTACCATAGTAACCATTTGGGGAACGAACCAGCAGATGGAAGATCCTCTCCTCCCCTACACCTGCCACTCTACCTTTCAAATAAATAATTAAAAAAAAATGATGACTAAGAGAGTAACTGGTTCGAAGTAAAATCAATGAGTTATATGAAGAGAACAGTGAGGGAAAATCCAAATGAAAGAGAAGGCAGGGGCTGGGTGAGGGACAGCGAGAGAAATTAAGATATTTCTGTAAATGATGTCTTCAGGTGACCTGGCCTTGAGTTCCGACTTCCTTTTAACTCAAAACCTGAGAAAGGAACAAACATTAGGGAGGCAGAGGAAGAGGGGGACAAAGAGGGAGAGAGGGAACAAGGGAAGGAGAAAGGGGCGGGGGGAGAGAGAGAGAGAGGAGAGAGAAGCAAGAGAGAGAGAGAAACAAGAGGGTCATAAAAGACAAATTATCAGTCAGGGTCATTTTTGCAATGAAAAAATGCCAAAAGTTTACTTTTATTAATGATGAGTGAAACATAACATGAAGACATGGCCTTGGCAGAATTTTTAATGAGGGAAAGTTCCAGAGGCTGAGAGTGTCTTTTCAAATGTAATAGGCACCATTCCATACAACTCAATACTGGCTCCTATGTTGAACGAATTACTACTCAGAGAATCCTGGTGGAAACAATGCCAGGGTGGCCTGTGTAGTTGTGGATCATGTTGTCTGGCATTTCATCTTCCCACTGGGGAAGAAGTTTGTAAAAATCACTCTCTATCGGATATCTGGCATTTCAAATGAAGAAAGCTTTTATCGTTCTATTTTAATATAGCTTGAACGTTTGTTGTATTGCTCAGTCTTTTGACTTTCACCATTTACTTTTGCAATATTTTGCTTATCAGGTTAAAACTAGCAGATAAGGAACTTTTACAGAATATGCCAGGTACTTTTGTTAGAACCGCCTGGCAACCACAGTGCTTGTATCACCTGGAATCATGCCAGCAACGGCTGATTGCTCATATCTACTAATCCCTTCTTCCCCCTCCCTACTTGATCATTTCCATTCATTTTCATCTTGTTCTATAGCAGCAGCTGGGGTTGTTTGGCTCCACTTCCCTACCCCTCCTGATATCTCACTGGACACCTGCTGCCCAGGCTTTGCCCCTACACCCCACTAGCACTTTCATTTTCAGCCCCCCCCCCCATCTTACTGAACATACTGGCCGTTTACTGAGCTCTCTCTCTCCTTGAAGACTGATCTCTCTCTCTCTCTCTCTCTCACGGCTTCCCAGCAACTATAGCCTATTCATTTCCTCTTGCCCCTCTGGTTGCTTCTTCCAGGTCTCCTTTAGAGAACGCTCTCCTTGTTTTGGTCTCAAAACGGTGCTGCAGTGCCTCGGGACTCAAGTACTGAGTTCTCTGTGCATTCTCACTGCTCAGTTGCTCATCTGTAGGTGGCATCTGCAGCTCCAGAGCTGTTGAGTTCACATCCCTATCTCTGACTTCTGCCTTGAGTGTCGGTCTTGCACTCTGCATTCCCATTGGAGTTGTAATGGGCCACCATGCTCCCAAACAAAACTCCAATCTGCCAGCCTTCCCTTCTTCAGTAAATGGTACCAAAATCCGAGGAATCACTCTTGACTCCAGTTTGTCTTTCATACCTTCATTGAATTCATTAGCAAATTCTGATGGTTCTACCTTCCAAATAAAGTCATGAATCTCATAATGATAAGGACATCTTGGTCCCAAAAGATTATGAAAATTCCTATTTACTAATGATGTTATAACCATCTTAATGTCTTAGCATATGCCATTATTCATGCATTTGTGGTAACACTGGGGTAAACATACCTACTGTGCAGACAATAGGTATTTTATTAAAAAAAATGACAGTTCCATCAGCAGCTGTCCTGTATATCTCATGTATATCACATACCTTGATCACATTTTTTTCTCTTGTGCTTCATTTAATCTTGTGTTGTTTTGCTCATCATGGTCCTAATAGCAATAGACTCTCTCTCTCTTTATCTCTCTCTCTCTTTCTCCATCTCTCCATCCATCATTTCTTCCTGTGCATGTATATCATACAGCCTATGGGTAATAGGCTGTACTACCTACACTCGTGTAAGGGTGTAAGGTCATTATTATGTTTGCACAGTTCAGCCCCTTAATGGCACACCCTCAAAACATAGCTTTGTCCTTAAGCTACACATGAATATGCTTCATGAATGCAGTCAACTCCTCTTAAAGTCACTGCGTTCAAGCTGACATCATTTTGCCTGAATTAGCACATTAACCACAGGGTCAGGTTCCTGCTCTAACTTAGCCTTTTCTCCAATCAGCAGTCAAAGGGATCATCTTACTGGATGACTGGGTTATAACTTCTTTGCTCAAAATCCTTCTTTTCATACTGGGAAAATGTCAGTCTTCACCATCACTTACAAGATCTTCCAATTATCTGGCCCTGACTATTTTCCCTACTTCATTGCCTTCACAGTGGAGCTCTTGCACCCTCCTTCCATTTCACTCACATTGTCCTTTTCACACACACCTGAGCATACCAAGCTTCTGCACCCTGGTCTTCCCCCTAGTTGATCTTTCCCCCTGAAAATCTCTTTGCCTTGATGTTTTCGTGACTGCCTCTCATACTTTCTTCAAGGGTTTCCCCAAATTTTAATTTCTCTGATCATTTTTTTCTGAAATATTTTCTCTTCTCTGTGGAGCCTATACTTTGTGTTCCTTATCTTGCTTAATTATTTTCATAGTACTTATATATTTGTACTTATAGTATAATTACATATTTATACTTTTTCTATATTCATTGCTTTGCTATCCCTCTCCCACACTCCAACACTACCCAATGAGTTTAGGGTCATCTAGAAGGAAGAGGTTTTTTGTTTCCCTATTCCCATTGCTGATATAGGTGTTTGATAAATATTTATTGAATTAAGAAGTCTTTAATACTGTCTTCCATAATCTCTTCATATTCATGTGCAGTGAAAATCTCAAAACTCAAAAAAAGGCATGTGTGTGTTGTGTGATAAGTTCCAGAACCATCTAATAAAATATCTAAAATTACACTCTGACAGCATTGGGCAAACCCTAGCACCTAGATATTGGCTTCTAGATACTTTTCCAACTTAAAGACAGCAGAATTCCTTGCAGAAATTAGAAAGATGTCTTGATAGAGCAGAAGACAAAATTGTGCTAAGACCAGTGTGGACTTTTCATATTAAACAAAGCTGTTATAATAGAGAGGCTCTGACTGGTCAAATTTGGCGGAATTGAGCATGAGTAAAGAAACAATATGATTATTTATTGAAATACAGTTTCTAGGTTTATAGAGGGGAAGAGGTAGAGAGGGAATAAGTCTTTGACAAAGTGAATGATTTTTATAACTGATCATTTTTGCATCAGGAGCTAATTATGTCTCATGCATTTTATTAATTAAAATAATTGAAAATAGCCTAAAATCACAAAGCATTTCCTGAATCAGGGTTTGATAGTATATTTCTAAGACTTTCTGCAAAACGTCTCTCCCTTCCTCAGTGAGATGAACCCTGGAAAAATATTGTATACAAACCTGAGTATCTCTGTTGGGGATCTAGCATTATTACGATTGGGAAGGGGGAATAGTGCCAGCAGTGGAATAGATAATTTGATCTCCTGGATGCAGAAAGACCCTTTGTGGAAGAAGATGGAAGCTCCTCTGGGTGCCAGCCAAAGCTAGAGTGTGGCATAAGAGGTTAGATACAAGAATTGACCACTTACTACTATTGGTGAGACCCCTATCCTCTACATCTCAACACTGTTGAGCTAATGATACTGAAAATAGAGAATTCCTGGAGATTCTGAAAGACATTTTGTAATTATGCACCATTAACATATAAGACTCACCCATCATGCTGGCTTATGACCTGGGGAGAAAACACATTTTCTCAGATGTGCTATTCCTAGAAACCCTGGATTGCACAGAGAGAAGGAAAAAGCTCATGCTGAGAGCGAAGGGACTGCTGGGGTTACAGCTTCAGGTAACAGTGTGTCTCCATTGAGTGATGGCATTATCTGGGTGCATTTAGAGTGATTTGCTCCTTTTTTCTTTCTCTGTAATTCAAAGAACAAATGACTAGCATCAGACAAATACATTATGCATTTTTGAAAAAATGAGGCACCAAAAATAACTCAGGGAGTAACCAAAGAAAGTGAAAAATATTAACATTTTTTTCTGTGTATACAAATGCAACTTTTAAAAAGGGGGAAAAAGAAAATTTTTCAATTTTCTTTTCACTACTAATTAAAAATAGTTATTTTAATGGCACACAACAATATTTAGGAAAAGTTGTAGGACTAAGGGGCATGACAGAACTAAATAAACATCCACACATCTTTATAATGTAATCTAAGTGTCCTGTGGATGCTTAAAAAGCATTTAGTGGGCAAAGCTCTAAATTGCCCTTAACTGTATTTAAATGTGCATTAAAATCACAATGAACTGGAATTCTCAGAGTATGTCCCGGTCTTACTATGAAATACTTTGGTAAATAAAATCTGTCTATTTTATATGTCTGCTTATTTCTTTTTATTGGGTGATCATCACTACAAAGAACATTAGTAATGTGCTTTGTGTAGGTATGAAATACTGACCTGAGGTTGATTCTGCGATGGTTTGAGATCTTGCAATGCCCTCGCTTTGTCATTGCAGTTGTTTGCAGAGTAACCTTGTAAGACCATTACCCACAGTGGTGGGTTTACTGCTGGATGTGTACAAAGTCCACTCTGTGACAGCAGTCTTCTGGGAAGAAGAAACTTGATTTGTGTGGCTGAGCAGCAAGCAGACAGGGAGTGTCCCCAATCTGTTGCTCTCTAATCTGGGATCCGGGGCAGGTTTGATGAGATCAAGAAAGAGAAGTCAAAAGGTGGATGTGGATACATCAATAGGGCAATTTCTGATGGGTGGTGACCCCAGCAGAACCAGATATGGATCAGTTTGAGACAAAGTCCATTCAGCAGATGTTGTAATCCATCCAACCCTCTGCTTCCCAAAGCTGTCTGCCTCTTGAGTTTCTGCTTGTTCTCCAGCGTTTCAATCTGTGAGTAGGGCACGACTTCGGCTCTGAGTGTCATCTATAGGTCACAGACTTCCTCCTGGTGTGTGCATGTTGGCAGGTCAACCTTGGTCTAATTGAAACCGCTGTAGTCCTGCTTTGTGAAGCAAAGGCTGTCAAAAATCACTTAAGAAATGGTGATTTAGTCATCTGACCTTTTGGGGAAGGACCATCATGAGCTTTCAAGACCGTGAGTGTTGCAGTTGTTGGACATGAAATCAAGTGGTTATTGAACTCGGGCTGTGGCAAGGATGTCCATTCCTCTTGTCATTTGCTGTTCCTACATGGGGGTCAGCAATGAAATCACCCTGGCGTTCTCTTGCTGACTCACTGGTCCTGCTCTTCAGACCCTGTCCTGGGATACTGCTTATTACAGACATCATCTCAGCCCTTGTATTTCACCAACATTCTGGGAGAGACTGAAAACCAATGACAAGGACATCCACCTCACCTTGAATTTCTGGTTTTAAGAAAAATCATGCACTACTTTGAAGTTGATTAAATTCATAGGAAAAAAGAAGTCTATTTACATCCATTTGTTATGTAATGATATGTCGAATCTTACCAGGGAATCTAATAAATTGTTGAGCTCCTGTTTGCTGCAGGTTATTAACAAAGAGTCATTATGATTTTCCAGCAGGGGTGCAGATATGTAAATATAGCCACCATTCTCTTGTATTTTAGGCCCAAAGTCCCTTTCTAGAGAATTTCAAAGGGTGGTAATCACACAGCCTACAGAGTAAGTGCTGTCATGTCAAGTCAGTCATTCTGTGATGATAAGCTTCAATTTGCTGTTAAGTTTTATGAGGCCATAGGAACCTACTGGTGAAATGATAGCTTTTATGTATTAACATTATAATGTATCCTAGTACCACTGCTGGGCCTAAATCCAAAGAAAACCTCTGTCTCTTGCTCTTCACTACTCTCCCTGACACAGCAGTTACTGAGATGTGTTGGTACAGGTGACTTTCTGATGATGGGTTCTGAGTCTTCTACCAACTGCAAAGGAAAACATTAAACAAAAGTGTTCTGAGTATGTAAGGACATTCTTACTGTTTCCTAATCATTCCAGTATAACAACTATTTACACAGTACTTAAATATTGATAGGGATTAAGCCAGAGATGGCTTAAGTTTTATGGGAGGATGTATGTAATTTTTGTCAATAATTCACCTTTTATTATAAAAACTAAAATATGTGAATTTGGCTATCCATGGAAGGTTCTGGAACCTATCTACCATGGATACTGAGGGACAAGTGCTCTCAAATTGCTTCTCTGTACTCATATCAGAATATGTTCGGACTAAAATGGAACTGGGTGAAGCTTCTGTTCGGTGTCTTCTGTTTACTTCTGTGTTCTGTGTCCTCAACCCATGGCTGAAGCTTTTCCCCCACTCTTTGGATATTCAGGTTTATATTGTGGTTCTGTAGCTCAGTGAAGAGGGACTTGGCCTTCACGCTGTGCTTTGTCAACCCCTCCTCCAGATACTGTTTCTTAGGAGAGCTGGAACTTCAGGCATAGAGAAAGGACGTCTGTTATTTGGTCCCTGTATATTATCAAAGTCACCATAACTGACAAACTGGATTAGGGCAAGAACCCTTGCTGGGGAAAGCTGCTGGGCAATTGCTCCCCCAATAACCTTTTCTTCCTTGTGGTATTCCCTAAAGGGGTGGACTTCAGTGGAAGCCCTCTCTTAGCACATAGCAGAGATTATTCCCCAGATTCCCTGATTCTCTTTTGTAGCCTTACAAGGACTCATATCACCTCTCTCTGGTGTCTGAAAATGCTTATCCACAACAAAGCCTTTACCCTTCCAACAATGGATGCCTGGTTCATTCTTTCTCATTTTTTAAAAATTTTTAAATTATTATTTCTTTTGTGAAACAGAGTTCCCATCTACTAGTTCACTCCCCAGTTGCCCACAATGGGAGGGCCAAGCTAGGTCAAAGTCAGGTGTCAGGAACTCAACCCCGATCTCTCACCTGAGTGGCAGGAACCCAATTATTTGAGCCATCACCATTGTCTCCAGGAATCTGCACTGACGTGAAGCCGGAGTCAGGATCCTGAGCTGGGAATTGAACCCAGGTATTTCCACGTGGGATGTGGGCATCCCAAGTGCTAGGACATTTAAATGCCCATTTCCTGGTTCTCCTTCTGTTCCCACCCTTGCAGAGGTAGTAGAGAATCTGTGGAAGCTTTTCCTGATTTATTAGCCCACCCGATGCTTTTATCAGAACTCCTGTGTCCCTCAGAATGCTTCTACATCCTCCCCTGCCTTGTGGTGAGTTGTGTTTGCCTTTCTTGATTTAAAAGCTGGATGCCTGTGTTAGACACAGAGTGAATGCCTGATTTATAAAGCAAACAGATAAGGCTAAGCCATGTGTTCTGTATTATAATTATTCCTGGTATGGTATCCTTTTTGTTTACAATAACTATGTCAAAGAAATACATTTACTAGTCATTTATTGTGCTTTTTATTCCACATATTTTATTTATTACTTAGACAATTTCAAAGAAGGCTGGAATTTTATTTTTCATGGGATATTAGATAAATCATTTAGAGTGACAAATATAGGTTTACCATAGTAAAATTTCCCGAAGACCACATCCAGTGTCAGTCACCTATAAGCCAACAAGAGGACTGAGGACAATTGTCTGTTTCTTTTTGTTATCTTTCTTTCTTTTTAAGACTTATTTATTTATTTGAAAATCAGAGTTACACAGAGAAGGAGAGGGAGAGAGAGAGAGAGATCTTCCATCCACAGGTTCACTTTCCAGTTGGCCGCCAATGGTCAGCTGCACCCATCCAAAGCCAGGATCTTCTTCTGGGTCTCCTGCACAGGTTCAGGGGTCCAGGACTTGGGCCATCTTCTACTGCTTTCCTAGGCCATAGCAGAGAGCTGGATTGGAAGTGGAGCAGATGGGTCTTGAACCGGCACCCATATGGGATGTTGGCAGTGCAGGCAGTGGCTTTTCCTGCTATGCCACAGTGCCAGCCTCTCATCTGTTTCTGTTCTTTGGGGGAGTGTTCCAGTGTATCCTTATCACTGCATATGTACAGATCCAGTGTGATGATCTAACCACAAGTGATCAGGCCCAAGAGAGATGAAATTGGTGAATAAAATGAGACATTAAATTTAAGTCTGAAAATTATCAAAGAAACTACCAGGGCGTCCAAAATGCTCTGTCTTGCGTGTTGCTGCATTTTCATCCCGGAATGCCGCAGAAGGAGCCAAACGCTTGTGTGCAGCCCCAGGGGCCCTGGGCATTGTTGACAACGCAGAGAGGGAAGCTCTCCACTGGCCTTACCATGTCTAGGCAGCTGACACACCACTCTCTCTGGATTCCCCAAATCATCTAAATCCAATGGCATTTGACATTTGCCACATATAACCCTTCTTGTGGAAGTTAGAAAGATCCTTTAGTTTGGGAGTTTTTAACATTTTTCCTGTGTGGCCCCTTGTTCCCTGTCTGATGACAGCTGTCCTCCCAGACGGTCACACAGCTGTATTAGCCCAGCACTCACAGATTCCAGGGTTCATCAGTGGGCAATTCCCCCCATGCTTGGGTAAGTCTTAGCTCGTTTGGCTTTGTGGCAAGATACCCCTATCATCACTAGATAATCCATATAAGTCACTCACACATTAAACATTTAGTAATTGACTTTATCAGTTAGAGCTGAGGGTCCCTCTCTTTTCTCACAAAGATAAAACTAATGATAAATATTTAAGGGGTTGGGGTTATGGTACAGCAAGTTAAGCTGCTGCCTATGAAGCCAGCGTCCTACATGAGTGCTGGTTCGAAATCTAGCTGCTCCACTTCTTATCCAGCTCCCTGGCAATGCATATGAGAAAGCCATGGAAGACGGCCTAAGTGCTTGGGTCACCCATATGGGCCATTCATATGGAGTTCCAGGCTCCTGGCTTTAGCCAGACCCAGGCCCAGCCATTGCAGCCATTTGCAGAGTGAATCAACAGGTGGAAGATCTTTCCCTCTCTCTCAGTCTCTTCCCCTCTCTCCATGGCTCTGCCTTTCAAGTAAAATAAACATATCTTTTAAAATGAAGAAATACATGAACACATATAATTTATTTTTCACATTGAAAGGCAGAATGACAGAAAGAGAAGGAGAGACAGAGAGAGATCTTCAACCCATTGGTTCACTTCCCAAATGACTGGAGTGGGGCAAAGTTAGGTGCCTGGCACTCCATACGGGTCTGTCACATGGGTGGCAAGGGCCCAAGTACCTGGATCATCTTCTGCTGCTTTCCCAGGTGCGTTAGTAGGGGGTTGGATTGGAAGCAGAACAGCCAGGGCTAGAATAGGCTTTCTGATATGTGATGCCAGTGTCACAGGTGGTAGTTTAACACGCTGCTCCATTCTATTTATGAACACACTTCTCCAGATTGCCAGCTCTAACACTGCAGTACCTTTCGGAAGAAAGAAATGGAATTTTACTTTGGCTTTCACTTGGCATATAACACAATTAGCTGACGTTTCATGCCAGTTAATCTTGTCAAAGGCACCATGCTTTGACAGTTACCATACCTTGTTTCATTTTGGCCTTCCCACAGCCTGTGAACTGGGTAGCCAAAGACGCTTCAATGAGCAAGCTTTTGTGTTTGTTCTGCTTGTATGTCATCATATTGTCAAGCAGACCACTGGGCCTGTGTTTGTATCATAGACACATTTTTGCTGAGTAAACAAATCAACTCGGTGACAGTGAGGCTTAGAAAGTCCAACAGACTTACTGTAAGCCAAACAACTTGAAAGTGCTAAAGTGACATGCAGCTCCAGACTTAAATCCTTGGGGCTGAAGCCAGAATTGCTCTTCCCAGTGCACACCCGCCCCATTACATCTGCACTGCATTAATTCCCTGGCCCCTCATGCATTCCATGTCTTTGAATATGATGATTATTAGACCAGACGTGATTCCTCAGGAAACGTAAGCCAGGGGCACACAGTTACAACCAAGTGAGGCCAGGTGACTGCGGCTTCATGAGAGGATAAAGTACTGATGATGGAGTCACATCTGCTCATGGCTCTGAGATAGATCTACAACAGCTAAACTGTGTGTGTTTGACTGCTCTGCTCCATAACTCGGAGGTCTCCTCTGTATCCTAATTTTCATATTGCTCAAGTTCACTCTGTGTGACCACACTCACTCTCCTGCTTTCAAATCCTTCCTACAGGTTAGAAATTCCCAAATCTGCATCCTCTGGCATCTCCATCAAGAGTTCTTGTATTTCTAAGTGTGCAAGGAGTCCCGATGGGTATCTCTTCTTGAGTCATCTGTTGCCACTGCAACTCATCCTGACCTGTTGAATTCATCATATCTGGTCTCTTTACACCTTGTCTCCGGGTTTACCTCCCATCTTGCACCAACTAATTTGATTTATAGCAACCACATCCATCTTGGTTTTCAAGATAAAACCTTCACAACCATAGGCACTGACTCGCCACTCTTCTGAAGAGTTGCTCAGTCCTGCTCAGTCCACCTTGTAATAGTGCCCCTACTCCTGCACCCCCAGGGCCACAGAATAATTCAGGTTACGTTCATGTTCTATGAACCCATGGCAAGGGTTCTAACTAGTGCATCTGTCATGAAGATTTCTTCTTCGTACCCAGCCTTCAGGTACCACATTCCTAATGCAGCTGTGGACTGAATGGACCATGCTTGGCTTCTGGATTCCCAGAGAACAGAGGTGAAGTCATTGGTCTCACTTTCAGGACTCTTCCCAGTAGGCCTCTGACACCTTACCAGTGTTACATACTGCCCCCAGAAGCTAGCGCTGTAGGGTAGTGGGAAAAGCTGCCGCCTGCAGTGCCAGCATCCCATATGGATGCCAGTTCTAGTCTCAGCTGCTCCACTTCCAGTCCAGATTTCTGCCATGGCCTGGGAAAGCAGTAGAAGATGGCCCAAGTCCTTTGGCCCCTGCACCTACATGGGAGACCTGGAGGAAGCTCCTGGCTCCTGACTTTGGATCAGCGTAGCTCTGGCTGTTGCAGCCATCTAGGGAGTGAACCAGTGGATGGAAGACCTCTCTCTCTCTCTCTCTCTCTCTTTCTCTCTCTCTCTCTCTGCCTCTGTCTCTTTGTAATTCTGCCTTTCAAATAAATAAATAAATCTTAAAAAATATCCTGCCTGAGGCACCAGGACCCTACCCTGAAGTGACTCTGGACTTGTGGGTGTCCCACCCTCTGTACTTTTTCATAGTCCTGTGTTTCAGCCATTACAACCCCCTCTCCTTCAGCTCCTTGAAGCTCCTCTGAGCAGAGCTTCTTCAACTTCCCTACGTTCTCTTCTCTGAGCCCCCACAGGCACACATACATAGGAGTATACATGAGCTTGTGTGCACTGCTTTTATTATTTGTTTCATTAGAGCTGCTAGCCTAGGGACCTGTCTCTGGACATTTTTATGAAGTTATAGGAAGCTCCACAGATGTTCTTTTACCCCAGAGGGAGTCCCTTTTGTCATCTGCAAGGGAGGTAGCCTCGGGATAGCTTATCTTTCCTTTTCTTCTTTAATATTTATTTTACTTTATTTGAAAGAGTTACAGAGAGAGTAGAGACAGAGAGAGAGAGATCGATCTTGCATCTGCTGGTTCACTCCCCAAATGGCCGCAACGGCCAGAGCTGTGTTGATCTGAAGCCAGAAGCCTCTTCCAGGTCTCTCACATAAGTGCAAGGGCCCAAGGACTTGGGCCATCTTCTGCTGCTTTCCAGGCCATAGCAGAGAGCTGGATCAGAAGTAGAGCAGCTGGGACTTGAATGAGAACCCATATGGGATGCTGGCACTACAGGCAGTGGCTTTACCTGCTGCACCACAGCGCTGGCCCCTAGGTGTCTTGGAGTTTCTTCTCTTTGATGCAGTTCTCCTTGTTGCACCCAGCGGCTGCTTCTGCTGTGCTTGTATGCCCCTGCCCTTTGCAATTCCAGCTGTCAGCTAATGCCTGCAGGGGAATCCACTTCCTCTGTATCACCCATTCTCGCTGACTTGGGAATCTCAAGGTCCAATCTGCATCTCTCCAGTACCACGAAGTTGCTAAGATTCTAACCCGTTAGTGATGGTCAGGAGCCTGTGCCCTCTGCCTGAATTCTGTCTCCCCAACCTTGAGAGCTGGCAATGCCCAGAAGAATAAAGCAGCTAGAGACCTTAACCCCACGGCTCTGCAGTCCCTTCACAAAAGGGTGTTAATCACTAAACTTCTGCTTCCATACCTCAGCAAATCTTTAGTATCTTTCTCCAAATTTCTTCTTCATCATATTATTTTTTTTTGTTATGTCTAGTTTTACTTGTTGTTCTTACTGAGGGTTTCGGTTGGCAGAGACTACTCCATCACAGGTGGAAATGGAATGTGAAATCACTCCTTTTTATAAAAAAGATTTTTCTAATTTATTTGAATGATAGAGTTACAGAGAGAGGGGGAGAGAGAGATAGAGGTATCTTTCATCTGCTGGTTCACTTCACAAATGGATGCAATAATGGAAGCTGATCTGATCCAAAGCCAGAAGCCAGGAGGTTCTTTCGGGTCTCCCACATGGATGCAGGGGCCAAGGACCTGAGTCATCCTCTACCGCTT
This sequence comes from Sylvilagus floridanus, assembly GCA_949820135.1. NCBI lineage: Eukaryota > Metazoa > Chordata > Mammalia > Lagomorpha > Leporidae > Sylvilagus > Sylvilagus floridanus. The sequence goes on from OX463245.1 coordinate 82,167,811, forward strand.
TCCCAGGTGCATTAGCAGAGAACTAAATTGTAAGTGGAGCAGCCAGACTTGAACTGGTGCCCGTATGGGATGCTGGTGCTGCAGGCCAGGGCTTTAACCCGCTGTACCACAGCATTGGCCCAGTGAAATCACTTCTTTCAAGCAATTGCATTTCCAATCAGAATGTGCTACACTTTTAAAGTTACTCTCAAAAAGTCTCCTATTTGGGTTTATGGATTGCAATTCTCTCTTCATAAATCTGTAATGGTTGACTGCTGAGAAACTAGACAAATGTTGAAAACTAGTGTTTCTTTATGTTGTATTTTATTTGACATTAATCTGGAAGTCTTTTGCGCTTGTGCACCATACTGGATTTTCCAGAATCCACTGATAAGCCTGAAAAATAAGCCTACTGAAATTCTGCTTGTATGTCTAAATCATACAGCCACAAACATTGTGATACCTTACCAAATTGTGCTTGGTAAGGTCCTATACACTCATCTAAGTGTATGTAGCACATTGCAAATAGACTTCAAATAGTAAAGCATTGTGGTATGAATATAATGATTGGAAGTTCAGCTTTAAAACTGATCAGTCAAGTGAGATGAAAGTCCAATTATTTGGTTTTGATATTCTGCTTATCATTCTAGCTTAAGGGAAGAGATACTTGGTTTCCTTGAAAGAAATTCAGAAGACTGGATTCATGTCCTTGTTATGTGTCCTGAAGCAAGCGCCACTTTCTGTAGGTCCAGTTTCTCCTGCGTAAAAGGAGCTGGAATTATTTATATTCCTCAACATATGGTTGTTTAGAGAAGAACATTAGGTCACATATATTGAAGTGAAAGGAAAAGTTAAATGCATCTATAAGTATGTGTTATTTTCAGTTTTTAGAAGTCTGAGAGATTAGTAATGCATGAAATGTGAAATTCAGATAAACACACCAGGGCATCTGAATCAGAAACTTATTAGAAAAAGCCAGCTGGGGTGCAAAGCTAAATGGTTCTCCTGGAGCTGGGTCTTAATTTAGTGCAAATGGTTTTACAGCTGTTTGGATGCCAGAGGAGCCAGGAGAAGCACTTCTGCTATTCTACCGTACTCTACTCTCTTGTCTCATCCTCTAATGCACATCCACACCCACCCACCCACACACAAGCACACACATGCACCACTTGTCCTACTTTAGGATTTCAGTTTGACATTGCATCCTTGGATCATCAGTGCCATAAAGATAGCACTTTAAGGCACAGTGGTCATGTGGGTCCTTCACTTGAGCAATCTTAGTCTCTCTCTCCTGTGAACCACACTTGCCATACCACATGGCACAAAGGCCTAAGAACTCTGAGGTCCTAGGAGGGAGAGGCTGATGTATTGTATAGAAGGAGGAGAAGAAAAAGGGGCTGTGATGTTGTAAAGTAGACACCAGAGGCCGGCACTGCAGCTCACTAGGCTAATCCTCCACCTGTGGTGCCTGCACTCAGGGTTCTAGTCCCGATCGAGGCGCCGGATTCTGTCCCGGTTGCTCCTCTTCCAGTCCAGCTCTCTGCTGTGGCGGGGAGTGCAGTGGAGGATGGCCCAAGTGCTTGGGTCCTGCACCCCATGGGAAACCAGGAGAAGCACCTGGCTCCTGGCTTCGGATCAGTGCAGCGCACCAGCCGTAGGGGACTTTTGGGGGGTGAACCAACGGAAAGGAAGACCTTTCTCTCTGTTTCTCTCTCTCTCACTGTCTAACTCTGCCTGTCAAAAAAAAAAAAAAAAAGTACACACTGGACTTTTGCTCTCTTTACTTGGTATAGGAACCATCAGATTCTCCAAATGGATAACCGTCTTTTCAAATGCTAATTTGTGACTGCTGATTGACAGTCCCTAGTAACTTTGGGGGTGGGGGTAGGGTGGAGTGTGGTGCTGATCACAGCAAAGAGCAGGTAGAATTAGAGGTTTGGGACTTTCAACCCCCATCCCCACCCTGCGGGGATGGGACAGGGGCTGAAGGAGAAGTGTGTTGTCAATGGCCATGATGGTTTAACCGATCATGTCTATGTACTCAAGTCTCCCTAAAAACCTGACAGGGTTTGGAGAGCCTTTGACAAGCTGAACATGTGGAGATGCCTGGAGGGTGCTGGACCCCAAGAGGACATGGAAGCTCTGTGGCCCTTCCCCATAATTTTATCCTATCTATCTCTTCGATCTGATGCTCATCAATGGCCTTCGAAGTGTCCTTTGTGACAAACCCAAAACCAAAAGTGTTCCCTTGATTTCTTTGAGCTACTCTTGCAAATTAATCAATGCCAAGGAGGGGTGAGGGGCTATTGGGTTGGTCAGAAGTATGGATAAACCAAGCTGGGGCTTGCAACTCTGTCTGAAGGGGTAGGTACAGTCTTGGGGACTGAGCCCTCAAATTTTGGGATCCAACACTACCTCCAGGTGGTTGATGTCAGAACTGCACTGGATTAGAGTACGCCCACGTGCTGCCCACTGGAGAACTGACTGTTGGAATGGTCTTGGAGGGAAAACCTCAAATTTGATGGGAGAGGTCTTTGGGTTACAAGATAAACTGAGTTTTTCCATCCCTATATTCTCAGGAGGTTGTGGGAATGTGAACAGGAGGACGTGTAAACAGCGTCTGCTAAGCCTGATGTTCCACTGGGGGTCAACCTCAAGTGTGTGGGGCGGAGAAGGGAGCCCAGGGTGCCTGCAGAGGATCGATTGCTTTAGCCTTTTCTGTAAGATTCTGCAGAAATCAACAGCAGCCACTCTTTATTGGACCTTTACTCTGTGCCAGCTTCTGTGGTGGGTGTCTGACATACACCCTGCTTCTAATCGCTACAATAACCAATGCTCTAAGACCACATGTGATTGGCCTTATTGGATCTCCTCCAAAATTTATGTTGAAGCTCTAACCCCCAAGACCTCAGAATGTGACGGTATTTAGCAGTAGGATCCTGAAAATATAACTAAGTAGGAGTCATTAGTGTGGGCCTGGTGCAATTGCAGCTGTGTCCTTAGAAGGGGGGAGATTAGGACCCAGACATATACCCAGAGAGAAGGACAAGTGCAGACACACAGAGAAGACAGCCACCAGCCAGCCAAGGAGACAGGCTCAGGAGAAATCAAGCCAGCTGGCACCTTGATCCTGGACTGCCAGGCTCCAGTATGGTGAGAAAGGAGTTTCTGCTGCTTGAGGCCTCCCCACCCCCACCCCCATTCTGTACTACTTCATCCTGGCAGCCCTGGGACACGAGTGCACCACAGTGCATGGCAGAAAATGGAGCTCCGTTCCAGAAAAGGACAAAGAAACATTTGTCATCGTCCTTTCAGCTGCTCTCTTGACACTGCATGTAAGTACCTAAAAAATACTTCTTTTGATTGTCCTTTTGAATAGACGCTTCTCTTTAAGCTTTGTAACTAAAGTAAACCAGGATTTCTCATCCCATTGTTTTATGCATGCTTTGTAAACTAGCTTGGATTTTTAATGATGGTCCTTCTATTTTCTTTCAATTTAATCTTCTGACTTTGAAATCAATAGGGAATGTTTACAGAGGAATCTTCTTAATCCTTCTCTAATCATTACTGTAAAAATGGAGATTGCATTTAAGACTCATTTTATTATGATCTACCCAGTATTCTCCATTTTTCCTCTCATAACGATTTAATTAAATAGTAAGTTGTAGTAGTGAACGAAACCAGTATGATTGACTCCACACTCAATTTCCTCTATTGCTAAATATTACATTATGGTGGCCATTTGTTATGACATGAGCTGACATTGATGCATTATTTTTTGTGAAAACCCATGTTTTTTCCTGTATCATTGGTGTTAACCTAATGTCCTTTTTCTGTTCCAGGTTCCTTCCCATGATCCCACACTCTGTTGAGTCAATGTGCTTCGTTAGTCTCCTCTCGGCTTGTGATGGTTTCTCAGGCTTCCCCCTTTCAGGCAACCTTGACAGTTTTGAGGAGCACTGGTCAATTACTTCGTGGAAGGTCCCTCAGTTGGGATTCTCATGATTAGACTGGTGTTGTACTAAGGTACTTCACATGATGTATAGAAAATAGAACTAAAAGTTTACTTTGCTGCAAAATTTCTTGAAATCCGTGCATAGTTTTTCATAATGGTCATTTTTCCATGAATGGATTGAAGGCCTCTCATACCTGTGCATGAGTTTCAAAAATCTTTGCACTGAATCAAATGTATCTTTTAACTCTGTTCCCCGCAAACAGTGAGGTATGCTTGGCCATGTATGAGAAGACAATTGCAGAGATAAAGTGCCATTTTCCCCACACTGTTTCATGGAATATACCATCAATATGACTGTTGGAGCTGACCTTGACTGGGGGCTGAGGTAGAGACTGTCAGATTTACTTACCGTAAAGCTGTCCTCCTCCCAATTCCAAGCTGTACTCCTAGGCAGAGTCTACACTTAAATGGAGAGTAATGCTTTACATAAATTATTTGCAACTTTTCTGAATTGGCAATTTGTTCTTTTTCCTCAATTTATTTAGTAATTCAATCACTTATAATGATAGTCTCATAGATAATACATATTGTGATACTGCTATGCATGTATACTGGAATTGAACAATTAAATAAATTGATGTTTGATGGTAGGGCATATTCCAGTTTTCAGCTCAAGCTGTTGTAGCTGTTGGGAGCACTTTCAGTGGTCTTCTATGTCATTCTGTCAAGATATCACCATGTGAGTTTCTTTCCTTTTTCTCCCCCCCCCCCCTTTTCTGTTTTATTTTAGAGCATGTCTTTACTCTCTGGTATCAGGAGGTGCTACAGACTCACCATATGTGTTTTGTTTCAGTATCAATATTTACCACTTTTCCAAAGACTTTTGATTCTTTCTGTTGGATGATGGTAGTGGACACCAAGTTTTGCATGCTGGATATGCTAGGGTTACTGAGTTCTCATTGTTTCCAGGCTTTCTCAAGTAATAGAGCAAAGTACACTAATTCCTGTATTTATGCATGCCTGAAACTATTTTTGTAGGTAAGTACCTATCTCTGCCTTAATCTATACTTGAGTCAATGCTGTTGTCTCTCCATTACAACATGGCTCATTCTAACCCTCAGCACTTGCTTATCTGTAAATCCCTGCGATCAGCCATCCACTCACTGAGTGATTGCATTCTAGTATCTGCAGCAGTACCCAAGCTGCAAGCCCATACCTCCTTGGGGAATGACTCCATCAGTCAAGGGCAGTGCTTACGTGTAGTCTCCTTTGCTTCCAGCCTCTTAGATTCCAAAGTCACTTAGCTCAGCATCTTTCTTCCACCTCCAACAGGGAGGCTGCAGTGCAACTGATGTTGCATTGTTCTATGGCATTTGCACTCCACCTGGGGATCCTGTAGTTTCATTTTTATCATCGCCATAAACTCCTTCAGTAGTGCTTTTCATTATGATTAGTTTATAGTTGAGGAAACTGAGGCATGGAGAGTTTAACTCTCTCAAGGATTTCACAGCGATGAGTGGAGGATTTAGGACAGATATACATTTCATAACTGGAAGATTAATATGCTAAAGAAGATAAATGCCTATTCATTTTTTAGCAAATCCAAGTACTTGCTGGTGAATGAAAGGACAATTGGAGATAAAAGTGCTGTTGAGGATGACGGGTCACACTCAAAGTCTTCACCAGTGATACCTCTGTGTCATGTCTCAGAGCTCAGTCCTTCACACAAAAACAAACACTGGAGGTCTTTATCTCAAGAAAGTGTGCAGTTTCCAAACGTGTCTGAATCAAGTGAATGTCTGGGATCGTGAAGTAGGGAACATGAGCTGTCAAGGCAGATAAAGCTCGTTCCTTCCCCTGTTGTACTAGAGCCCTCTAGTGAACTGGAACCAATGCCATCAGTATGGCAACCTGCAAATAATGAAACTTATGTTGAAGTTTAATCTCTGTTATGATATGTTAAAGAGGTGGAACTGTCACCAAAAGCCTGGTACCTGTCCCTGGTGCCAAACCTAAATAACCAGGACATGAGTTGAGGGTGAAGGAAAGAGAAACTTTAATCTGTTGACAGAGGAGTGAGTAGCAGGCTTCAGTCTTAAGAACTACCAGCCTCCTGAATGAAGGCGTTTTGGATTTTTAAAGAGGCTACAAGGAAGGGAAATATGATCTAGCAAAATCATGAAGGAGCAGCACCAAGGCTTGTCATGAGGTCAATGGCAGTATTGTTTCTGTGTTTCATCATGGTCTTCCTTGTGACCTACAGAGGGTGAGATTAGACAAACATGACCAGGTCATCTTGCTCTGGTTGTCTTCAAAAGAAGTTGGGATAAGGCATATGGCAATACGTGACTTAGGACATGGGTGAGTGGAAAGCCAGCAGTCCAGGCCTGAAGCATCAGCAACAGGCCCTGCATGGGCTGCCTGCACCATGGCATCTGGTTTGTATGATGGCCAAGTACACGTCACTCAATCTGGGGGCTCCATGCAGGTAGTAGTTACTTTCTGCCCAGGACCTGGATTTCTCCTAAATGAAACCCCAACATATTATTTAATGAGTAAGCAGATGTCTTCATGAGTTTGGAGAATAGAATTTTGTAGGGGTGGCTCTCTCAGCTCTCAACTCGAAGTGAGTTAAGCTAGTGGAGGGTGACTAGGAGAGCAGGACCTAGTGGTATCTGGCATCATCATTCAAGGTTCTGTCCAGTTCCACAACCACATGGGGCCTTTAAGAAGGACAAGGCTCTGTCTTCCTGAGCATCCTAATCCATTCCTGCGATTGATGGGTTAATAGATTATTTTGAGAGTGGATCTGCTGTAAAAGCCAGTTGGGCTAATTCTCTTCATTGTTTCCTGTCTCTCTTAAGTGAAATCCTGCACCAGCTCAGACTCTGCCAGCCTGTAGGCCATCACTCCATGTGGCCCCTCAAACTTGGAACCCAAATAAACCTCTTTTCTGCATAACTTAAACAGTCCGAAGTACTGTGCCATTAGCAACAGAAAATGGACTAAGACATCATTTTATTTTTGAAGAACCATGTATTTCTATAAGGTTATATATTTAGGTTTTTGTTAATAGAATCAAGGTTTTTATAAATATGTAATTTATCATATATATCCTATTTATAAAGTATTGGTCATTTGTATTTATGATATAAAATAGGTGATTTATTATAAGGAATTGGCTCATGTAATTATGGAGAGACTGAGTACAAAAGCCACCTGTTGGGGAATTCCCCTGGGTTGGGGAGAGCAGGATTTGATTTTTTCTTTCCTCCTTCCTTCCTTTCTCTCTCTCTCTCTCTTTCTTCTTTCTTATTTGAGAGAGTTACACAGAGAGAGGAGGAGAGGCAGAAGTCTTCCATCCACTGGTTTACTTCCCAATTGGCCACAACAGTTGGAGCTGCACTGATCTGAAGCCAGGGGCCAGGAGCTTCCTCCGGGTCTCTCATGCAGTTGTAGGGGCCCAAGAACTTGGGTCAACTTATACTGCTTTCTCAGGCCAGAGTAGAGAGCTGGATGGGAAGTGGAGCAGCCAGGACTTGAACTAGTGCCCACATGGCATATCGGCACTGCAGGCAGCGGCTTGACCCACTATGCCACAGCACCAACCCTGAGGATTTGATTCTTTTGTGGCCCTTGACTTGTGGGATGAAGCTCTCTTATATTGTGAAGGGCAGTCTGCTTTACATCCATATCAACAAGTTAAATGCTAATCTTATTGGCAAACATCCTTCTAGTTACATACACAATGAATCCTCACTCCTGAGATGGCTGCACCAAGCCTGAACTCTTCCAGAAAGGGCAGAAAGACATAAGGAACAAGCTTTATTTGTTAGGAACAAAAAGCAAACAGATTCTAGTGTCATATTGTTCTTTTTTTTTAAAAGATTTATTTTATCTATTTATTTGAAAGGCAGAATAACAGAGAGAGAGGGAGAGACAGAGATCATCTATCTGCTGTTTCACTCCCCAGATGGCTGTAAGACATCAGGAACCAGGTCTCCCACATAGGTAGCAGAGAAACAAGCACTTGGGTCTTCCATTGCCTTTCCAGGCACATTAGTAGGGAGTTGAATCAGAAGTGTAGCAGCCAGGACTCGAACCAGTGCCCATATGGTATGCTGACATTGCAAGCAGTGCCTTACCCACTACACCACAATGCTGACTCCTGTCATAGTGCCTTTACCTGCTTAACTGCAGCTACCTACAGATCCCCCAGAAAGGTTTGGACCTGCACCTGCCCACGTAAGCATGTTTGTGAAGGAAACAGAAGCACTTTGCAGGAAACGAGCAACTTTCCTTTGGTGGGGAAGCAGCTGTGGTTTCTATTCTTAGCAGACACGGAGATAATTTACGAAACAAAAACATAACCCGGCATCCAAGCAGCCACGCTTCACAAGGTGAAGCATTATTGCAATGACAACTTTATTGCCTTTGCTTCGCTTGCCCTGAAATGAGTTTCCTAGGGATGAGGACTGGCGTTGTCGGTACCCCAGCTGCCCTGTGCTCCGTGGCACAGGAGATAATTAAGATCCCCTGGAAGACTGGCAAAGACTGCCAGAGAGACTTCCTCTTTTGGCAACTGATGAAAAGATTCCTGTGACTTAAGGTGAGACTGACAACCTGGCTTGTCCCACGGGCACTCTGGGCTCTAGCGGATTAAGATCATGGTTTGTAAATGAATGGTGTTGTCGGAGACGCTGCCCATAAGCAGCCATCCTTCCTGGATGGGGCAGAGTGTTAGGATTCACAATCCCTCCGTTCTTCTGCAGCCAGGAGGGCAGCCTGGCTTGGCATTCACAATTGGCTTCATCGCGATGATGATTTAACATTAATAAAAGTTTCAGACATGCACAAAAGTGAAGGATGGTTCATGGACCCGCACATCCCCACCGCACTGCCCACTTCCACAGTTCAGTTTGCCAATCTCATCATCTCCCTCCGTCATCCCTGACATGTTTCAAACCACACGTCAAACCTAATACCACTTTATTTACGAACACTGCAATATGTTTCTTTAACAGATGAGCTTTAAAAATATAACTGGGGCTGGTGCTGTGGCGTAGTGGGTAAAGCTGCCACCTGCAGTACTGACAGTTCGAGTCCCGGCTGCTCACTTCCGATTCAGCTCTCTGCTATGGCCTGGGAGAGCAGTAGAAGATGGCCCAAGTTCTTGGGCCCCTGAACTCAGATGGCAGACCCGGAAGAAGCTCCAGGCTCCTGGCTTTGGATTGGCCCAGCTCCAGTCTTTGAGGCCATCTGGGAGTGAACCAGCAGATGGAAATACTCTCTCTCTCTCTCTCTCTCTCTCTCTCTCTCAGTCTCTGTCTCTCCTCTCTCTGTGTAACTCTTTCAAATAAATAATAAGCCTCATTTTAAAAAACATATTAAACAAAACTTAAACTAATTTCTTAATATTATAACATACCCAGTCTGTGTGAAAATGACCACTTCTAGGAAAAATGATGTCATTTAAAAGTTGGTTTCATTGAATTAGAGTCCCAGCTCTCTCTTTTTTTCTGAGACACAATTGACCCTCAGTATCTATTTTAGCTCTGGGGCACTGATTCCAATATTACTTGCAGATACCCAAATCTGGGGTTGCTCAAATCTCTTCAACACAATGGTGCAATTTGCATCAACTTGGGTACATCCTCCTGTACATTTTACTTATTATTCTAATGGAAAAAAATTCAGACAAAACAACTTTTTTATATAAGATTTATTTATTTATTTGAAAGACTGAGTTATAAAGAGGCAGAGGCAGAAAGAGAGAGGTCTTCCAGTTACTCGTTCACTCCCCAAATGGTTGCAATGGATGGAGCTGGGCCTATTCAAAGCCAGGAGCCAGGAGCCAGGAGCTTCTTCATGTCTCCCACACAGGTGCAGGGGCCCAAGGACTTGGGCCATCCTCTACTGCTTTCCCAGGCTATAGCAGAGAGCTGGATCAGAAGTGCAGCAGCTGGGACTTGAACCAGCACCCATATGGGATGCCGGCACAGAAGGAGGCAGCTTTACACACTATGCCACACCACCGGCCCCTCAAAACAAGTTTATGGGCATGTTTTTAGCCTAGCAGTTAAGAACTGGCACCCTATTGCAATACCCACCTCTAGACCCAGAGTCAGCTTGCTGCAAATGCAGATTCTGGAATGCAGCCGTAATGAGCCCAGTGATTTGGTTCCTGCCACCCACTTGGAATGACCTGGCCTGAGTTCCTGATTCCTGGCTTCAGGTCACCTCATTAGCCATTGTGGACTTTGGGTGAGTGACCCAGTAGTTGGGGGCTTCCTGTCTATCTGCCTCTGTCTGTGCATCTCTTGGTTTCTCTTCCTCTGTCTCTCAAATGAATAAATAAAAAAAATAAATAAAATTTTCAAGACAGCTGAAATGAGAAACCACTGTTTATTTGTTGACAAATAAATACTAATGACTAGTATTTATTGAGAAATAGCAGAATCCGCTTTAATAGTAGATTCTAGTTCCATTGTAAGACCTCTCCAAAGCAAATACCACCCCCACTTTGATGTTCTGCTTTTTAAATAAGAATAAGTAAGTAGGGGGCTGACCCTATGCTGTAGCGGGTAAAGCTGCCGTCTGTAGTGCTGGCATCCCATATGGGTGCCAGTTTGTGTCCCAGCTGCTCCACTTCTGGTCCAGCTCTCTGCTATGGCCTGGGAAAGCAGTAGAGGATGGCCCAAGTCCTTGGACCCCTGCACCCATGTAGGAGACCCAGAAGCTCCTGGCTCCTGGCTTTGGATCGGTGCAGCTCCAGACATTGCAGCCATCTGGGAGTGAAGCAACAGATGGAAGATCTCTCTCTCTCTCTCTCTCTCTCTCTCTCTCGTCTCTCTCTGTCTCTCTCTGTCTCTCTCTGTCTCTGCCTCCCTATAACTCATAACTCTTTAAAAATATATTTCACTGTATCCAATAAATATATACATAGACAATGATAAATGAATTATTGTGTACCAAGTTTGGTCATGTTTTTATTTCCAAATCCAGGTCAGGTAGAAATCTCAGTTTTACATGGCATTGAAATTTAACTTTCTCCCTGCCTTGGGATCAGCCAATGCTCCATCATCTTTCCAAAACCTCCTTATTTTCTTACTACTTGAACAACATGAACTGAAGTCGATTTCGGAATTTCTGTTCAGCCTGGACACAATTCTGTAGACCTGCACTGCAGATATTAACCCAAAGGCCCTTAGTCTACCCTGCTCTGTTGACAGTGTTGACTTTGACCCCCATGCCTGTGGGTGGAGATTTGCTGGTCTGATGCTGGAAGCAGTTACTTCCTCCTTCTGGCCTGTTCCCCCTCAGCTGTCTGTGTAACCAGCTGAAGCTGTTCCTGTTTGCTGGCCCAGCAGACACCTTACAGAGCTCTAACCACTTCCGGCACTGTGGTGCTTCTTGGGGATGCCCAGCAGCACATTTTGCCTCCCAGACTCAAGCTTCCCTTGCAGACGATTCCGAGGCAGGTGTGGCTGCCTCACTCCTGCCTTGGAGGGGACACTGGGCAGCACAGTCAGCCTTGCAGGGACCTAGAACAGCCGAGCAGAGGTGGAGTAACTGCATTCTACACAGAGACTGCTACGAAGGCTGGTCTACTTCCCCAGCACTAAGGCCTCTTAGGTGTATTTGGCAAACGTAGAAATCTTGAGAGGTAAGTAGTTTTCTACGTGTCCACACTTTGCTTCATTCACATCACGGAGGAATAACTTTGCTAGCAGGGCAGGCACCAGTTTGGGCTAAGGATTGCCTCATCGGCCTGAGAAAGGAAGCGCTTATCATCTGTTATCTTTAGTCCTTATCCTGCTTGTTCCAAATCTAGAAATATATTTCAGCAGAGCTGTCCAGGTAAATGGATGATGCTGCTCTGTTGCAAATTTATGTCTCAATTACAATCAATCTTACGCTATCAGCTTTCAGTGGCTGTATATAATTAATATAAACAAAGCAGTGGGCCATCATTTCTGATGCTACTTTCTTTCATGCTGGGAAAAAATGAACTCAATGCCTGCTTTATAAGTAATTGGCTCCACCATATGATCTTAGATTGTCCAGGTAGGCCTAATGGCAAGGAGAATCATTCCTTTGGGTATAATTTATTCCTGTTATATGAGTCCATAAGTGACTTTCACCTTGCCTAAGTTAACAGTCCGGATCACTGTTTTTTCTCTATCCTCCACCATTCCCGGAAAGCTAATTGGGGGAATCAAATCTTCCACCTGCACAGTGTGAGAAGAAAGGGTAGTAGCCAGCCAAGCTGTTTCATTTGAGGATGTTCAACACACACAAAACTACAATCTGTGCATGGTGGTATCACTCCTAGGCCATTTATATTTGACTACACACTTATTACCATAAATCACTCAAGCAAAATATTATAATGTTGGTCTTTTAAGCTAAAAGAATTCTTTGCATTCATTTCTCTTATTGTAACAAGGCCATTCAATGAAATCAAAATGGCTAGTGACTTCCTGGCATGTAGGTATTTGGCACCCTAGCCTGGTCAGAATGAGCTTTTACTATTTGTGATCTATACTTTAGAGTCCTTGAAGATATTGCACCCTAATTTCACCTCTGAGAAATTTATGGAGCATTCTTTTGTTCAGCAAGATAGACATCTGTGTTTAATATTAATTTATTAGAAATTTATAAATCCAAGAAAGACATTTAGCTGCTTTGCAGGAGTTTCAATATGTGCCTAAAGGATTATCACAGATGTGCAGAGGGCATTATTATGTATATTCATTAGCTTTCCCTGCAAAAGACCGAGCCTTACAACAGATCTGTGCAAATAAGAAATAACAGAGTCGGTATGTTTTGGCAAAGCTCCAGATTTGTAGATAATAGGTGTAACCTTGGTACTTGGTTTTGAGTGTTTTTCCCAAAATATATTTCCAATAGAATTTAAATTGCTCTTATATGCAGGCTGGATCTATTTACGCTGCTTTAAAATAATAGAAGAGCAGAGCCGCAGCTCAATAGGCTTGCAAGGCTGATGGCCCGTGTCAGAATGCTTTTCCCAGTCTCAAGTGCTCTGCTTCTGACCCAACTTCCTGCTAACGCACCTGGGAATGCAAATAGTTGAGCCCATGCCACCCACTTGAGACAGCCAGGTGGAGTTCTGGGCTCTTGGTTCTTACCTGGATTGTCTTTGGCCTGGCCAAGCCAAACCAGTGAATAAAATACCTCTCTCTCTCTCTCTCTCTCTCTCTCTCTCTCTCTCTCTCTCTCTGTCTTCCTCTCCCTCTCTCTCTCCCTCTGCCTTTGGAATAAGTTACTATGTCCTTTCTTTTTTTTTCTTTTCTTTTTCTTTTTTTTTTTTTTGACAGGCAGAGTGGACAGTGAGAGAGAGAGACAGAGAGAAAGGTCTTCCCTTTGCCGTTGGTTCACCCTCCAATCGCTGCCGCGGCCGGCACACTGTGGTCAGCGCACCGTGCTGATCCAAAGGCAGGAGCCAGGTGCTTCTCCTGGTCTCCCATGGGGTGCAGGGCCCAAGCACTTGGGCCATCCTCCACTGCACTCCCTGGCCACAGCAGAGAACTGGCCTGGAAGAGGGGCAACCAGGACAGAATCTGGCGCCCTGACCGGGACTAGAACCTGAGGTGCCAGCGCTGCAGGAGGAGGATTAGCCTATTGAGCCTCGGTGCCAGCCAACTATGTCTTTTCTTTTAAAGTTCATGGAGAATGGAATGGTAAGGTAAATTTATTTTGGTACATTTTTTTGAAATATATGTAGTTTTTCATAATATATATTTTCCATGAACTTTTTGAAGACCTCTGATATGTTGGATTTCAAAGTTTTTTTACCAAAAGGAACTTATCTTTCCATTTAATTTCTCATGAATCTTGTTAAGTACCCCATATATAAATTAATAAAATGATACATATCATAACTAGAAGTTCAATGAAAGTATAAACATACAGTTAATAAAATCAATGCAAATATGCCATAAATATATAAAGTGTTAGCTATATTTGGAACCAGGAAAAGACTGATTAAACAATGAGAATCAATGTTTCCTTTTATATGCCAAAAAGTGCACATGAAAGTGTGTGGGAAGTGTGTGGACGGAGTCCCCTCAGTAAGGACATGGGGCTGGATAGAGCACTCTCCCCGCTCTTCTGGAGGGTAAGTTGTCAGTGTGTACTTCACACTTTTCATTAGTGAATGTTCCCTGATCCAGCTAAGTGAGTCACAAAATATATGTAAAGCTTCTTGATCTCATGGTGTTTTCAGAGGAGAAGAGAATAAAAAGAACAATCTGAATCTCTAATCATAGAGTTTAGATAAATTGTGGTATAGCCAAAGAATACGACAATAGGCAACTAATGGAATAGCTTACAGGTATCTACTTCTCAACAGGAAAAGATGTTGACTATATATTCTGCTGGACAAAATTAAGTTTTAAGACAGTGCTATAGCAGAAAACTGTTTTAAAGTAAATAGTAACATCAAGAATATTAAAAAGTTTAAAGGGTGTCCCAGATCAGCAGTAGGCTCAAGGCTGAACGGTTTCTACATGCTTTTTGCAACTTCTCCCCGCCCTTCTTTGTGTTTAAGAAAACAGATGTTACTTTTGCAATATCAAAATAAAAGTGATTTTAAAAACCAAAATGTATGCATCTAAGTTACCATGATTTCTTACTGTCACCTAGGCAAACAGTAAAAATCTAATGACTGATATAAAACTCCTTTTTTGCTTCCTCATTAGAACCATTTTCTTTTTCTTTTTTTATTTCTTTTTTTTTTTTGACAGGCAGAGTGGACAGTGAGAGAGAGAGACAGAGAGAAAGGTCTTCCTTTGCCGTTGGTTCACCCTCCAATGGCCGCTGCGGCTGGAGTGCTGCGGCCAGCGCATTGCGCTGATCCGAAACCAGGAGCCAGGTGCTTCTCCTGGTCTCCCATGCAGGTGCAGGGCCCAAGGACTATGGGCCATCTTCCACTGCCCTCCCGGGCCACAGCAGATAGCTGGACAGGAAGAGGAGCGACCAGGACAGAATCTGGTGCCCCGACCGGGACTAGAACCCGGGGTGCCAGCGCAGCAGGCGGAGGATTAGCCTATTCAGCTACAGCGCCGGCCTATAATGGCATCTTAAGAAGACTTCAGCCCCTGGAGTCACCTGTCTATATATCAATCCTTATAGCTCCAAAGATCTTAACCTTCTTTGTAATCTGAGTAACAATTATGAATTGCAATTATGAAACTATCAGTAAGATTCATCTGACAGGATTTGCATATATTTCCAAGGCCATATTTTCTTTTTCTCAGATACATATTTAAGATATATTTTGATGGAAGCTACATATTCACAATTTCAAAAAATTAATTTAAAGAATAAACTTTCAGGTTCACTTTCATTCAAGATTTGCACAGGTATACCACAAATTTCACCATTAGCTATCTTTAGATCATATAGAAGGAAGCCAAGTTATACCACTCAGGGGGTTTGAAAATACTGTAACAGTAATTCAGCATCAAGAAACTGGGAATACAGCAAAGTAACCCAGAGGACATCTGTCTTGGATACAAGGCAAAGGGTAGGATTAGCTACCTTTACGACCACATGCTCTCTGTGCCTTACCTTTCACATCCTCGGTGTTTTTCAATACTCCTGATGAGCCTGAGAGGTAAATAGTGTTGTCCTCACATGCTGGGGCTTACAGAATCTCAGTGATTCGCTTGGTTTCACATTCTATTAAGTGATAGAACTCTGGAAGGTTTGACTCCAGTGTTCTTGATTTTCACACTACATTAAATCCCTGGTGATGAAGAAAACATAATTAATATCTTACCCATTTCCTGTTGCTAATAAAACAATAGCAGACTGGGTGAATTATAAAGATAACAGGTTTATTCTGGAACTCAGTTCTGGTGCAATGCCAAAGGACCGTATCTGGTGATGGCCTTTTTTGCTGGCAGAAGTTTGACACAACACAGAGCATCACATGGTTACAGACAAGGAGTGTGCATGTGTATGAAGGTGTTGCGACATGTTCATGGAAAAAAGGAATGAAAAGACTGATTTACTTTGATGCAAATAAGTTTGAAATCCATGAATATGAGGAGGAAAGTCTTCAAAATCTTCATAGGAAATGTTTATTCTGAAAATATTATGCATGGATTTCAAAATATTTTTGCACCAAGATAAACATTGTTTTTATTCCATTTTTCCATGCACAGTTCAAAATACCACCCTATGCAGTGATGTCTCCAGTCTTATAAAACCAGACCTCCATCTAGTCTAATCCAAATCACCTGTAACACCATAGATTATGTCACCACCCTCCTAATATATCACAATGGTGACTAAACTCCAACATGAGTTTTAAATGGAAACAAACCATATTCAAATCATAGCAATTAGGACAATCTCTAATATGCTGCTTACATTCCAGTTTTTAGGGAAGAAAGTTCCACCTTCTATAGCAAATGACAAAGTGGGAACATTCCACAAATGTATTTAAATTAGTTCATATATTTCCATTTTCTACAGAGACCCAGGATCAGTTAATTATTTGCTATGTACACAATATTCTACTGATACCCATAATCAAGAAAATTATTTGTTGGAAACACAAAATGATACAACTGCCTATAATCAAGACAGAAAATTCTTAACAGGCTGAGAAGTGATAATATCTTATAATATAAAATTCCTCTGGGACCCCGCAGAATCCTCCTTAATTGTTTCTTTGCTAGCTTATTTAAAACATTGTATCTTAACTTATCAAGATGTATGTGAATGATATTTCACTTGCTAGTATTTTTCTCACCTCTGCGTACACTTGAGCATTCAGTTCTTTGCTCTTTCCTAAAAGGGCGAGAGGGAGGTTAGTTATCATGTGGGATGTAGGCGGATGGAGGAATTTTCTCACAGTAGGGACTCTTGGGAAGAAAAACCTTGGTACACGAAGTTGAGTGAAATTTCAGGGAAGGCCGGCACTGTGGCGCAGTGGGTTAACGCTCTGGCCTGAAGCGCTGGCATCCCATGTGGATGCCAGTTCTAGTCCCAGCTGCTCCTCTTCCAATCTAGCTCTCTGTTATGGCCTGGGAAAGCAGAGGAAGATGGCCCAAGTGCTTGGGCCCCTGCATCTGTGAGGGAGACCTGGTGGAAGCTCCTGGCTCCTGGCTCCTGGCTTTGAATCGGCACAGCTCTGGCTGTTGTAGCCATCTGGGGAGTGAACCATCAGATGGAAGACTTCTCTCTGCCTCTCCTCTCTCTGTATAACTCTGACTTTCAAACAAATAAATAAATCTTTTAAAAAAGAGAAAAAAATTGCAGGGAAGTGTGAGAAAATTTGGTGAAAGCTGAGCATGTATCACTTGGATCAGGCCAATGTCCATCCACATATGTTGTGCATGGATATGGAAACTGCAATCATTGCAGGCAGACTTTAAGATATAATCAAGACTAAGGAGACCAATACTGCTCAATACTCTTTTCATTGTGGAGAAAATAGAAAATGCAATGTAGGTTTTGGGCTGGGGCTTCTTCATTGTTCCCTGAAAACATCCAGCATTTGTGGAGGGAAACGCTGAGTATCTCACTGCTTTGTGGTGCACATCTACTGAAGTACATGCTTTTGATTTATTAGCAGTCATAAGGGTGTGAATTTGCAATGGATCATTTGGTAGCATCGAGACAACAAATGCATTTAAATGTGTGCCTGGATGTCTCCCGTGTGCAATGCACACACTTTGCCTGTCACACCTCTAGTCCAAATAACAGCTATGGGGTTTGAGGAGGAGCCACAAAACTCAGAGGGCTGACTTGTTCTGAGCCATGGACAGGATTGGCATTCAGACAATCCTTTTCTTCTGTTAAAAGAGGTCTGTAGTGATGCACTGCCTTTTATCCCTAACATGATCATTACGGAGACAGTGATTCCTCACGCATTCGACCTGCTGATTGAGCTGGCATAGCCTAAGCTACCATTACTGCTGTGGGATTTTCACAGGCCCATTTTTGCCTTTGGGCTTGTTACTTCTCTAAAAAAATTAATTTTGGGGCCAGCATCGTAGTGTAGCAGGTAGAGCCACAGCCTGCAGTGCTAGCATCCCATATGGGCACCTGTTCGAGACTTGCCCACTCCACTTCCGATCCAGCTCTCTGCTATGGCCTTGGGAAGGCAGTAGAACACAGCCCATGTTCTTGGGTCCCTGCACCCACATGTGGGAAACCTGGAAGAATCTTCGGGCTCCTGGCTTCAGATTGGTGCAGCTCTGGATGTTGTGGCCATTTGGGGAGTGAACCAGAGACTTTCTCTCTCTTTCTCTCTCTCATTCTCTCTCTCTCTCTCTCTCTGCCTCTGCCTCTCTGTAACTCTGCCTTTCAAATAAATAAATGAATAAATCTTTAAAAATTAATTCTACAACTGTATTGGTATTAAGATAAATACAATCCAGGCTGGATTCAATTATACAAGGGAATCTCCAAAAAATTCATGGAAAATGTACATGATTAAAAAGTATGCATAAATTTTTAAATTTTCACACTGATATAAACCTTTTTTTAAAATTCTATTTCCATGAAATTTTAGGAATACACACTCATATTCATTGCTATTTTATTCATTTTTGTCTGCAAATTTTAAAATGAATTAATATGAAAATGTTTCCATGGTAGCTACAAGTATCAATGGCCATAGGCTCCAGTCTCCATGCACAATGGAAAAGACAGTTCCTAACACAGTTCTTTACCTTCCTGCTCTCTGGTGGAATCTTTTCTCTGGCATACTCGAGAGAGGAATAGAAATGCATTAATGCAGGTGCATATGTTACAATGAATAAATATTTAATTGAGCAAGCAGGTCATTTGAAATCTCTTTCTCTGGGTTATGTGGGGTGGGACACCTCTGGTGTCCTACTTTGTGGACAGTAAGATTTATAAAGGTAATATCCAGGTCAGCTTTCAGCCATGGTCTCCAGCTTCCCCAGCAGTGAGATAGCCCAAGAAGGGGATGACCCTGTCCAAGGAGTTTTGATCACTTTCTTCAACAGGTCCTCTGCCCTACATCCAGATTCCTTACTGGGGCAAAGACCAAGACACAGGGCTGAGAGTCTGCCCATTCCTGTTGCTATCACAAAATACCAGATTGAGGAATGTATACAGAATGGCTGTTCATTTTCTAATAGTTCTAGAGGCTGAGAATCTGAAGATGAAGTTGCCGGCAGGTTCTGTGTCTGATGCGGGTCTGTTCTCTGCTCCCATGATGTCACCCTGAAGGCTGCTTCCCCTCTAGGGGAGTGAGCACCATGCCCTCAAATGGGTTAGGCAAGGAGTGCATAGATTCAGTCCCCAGCCCTTCTATAACAGGTGTAATCCTGTGAGGGCTGTGGCCTCAAGGCTTAAATAACTTTTAAAAGATGCACCTCTGAATACTATCACCCTGGTGATTAAACTTCATATACGCATCTGGGGGACACACTCAGACCGTAACAATGACTGTTGGCTTCAGCACCGGTTTGGACTATCCAAGGTTACAGGAAGCTGATACACAAGCCAGACTCCTTTACTCTGTATAACACTGCTCTTTCTCTGGTTCGCTCCCCCAAATAGCCACAGCAGCCAGGCCTGGGCCAGACAGAAGATGGGAGCCTAAAACTCCATTCTGGTCTCCCATGTAGGGAGGGCCCCATATACTTGGGCCATCTTCCATTGCTTTCCCAGGTACATTAATAGGAAACTGGATTGAAAAGTAGAGCAACTGGGACTTGAATTGGCACTTTGATATGGGATGCTGCTGTTGCAAGGGGCAGTTTAACCTGCTGCCCTACATCGCTGACCCCTACATCACTCTCTTTTACCTTTTCACTACCTGTAATTGCCATTCTCGTGTATTCGTTCACGTGTTTGCCCCCACTAGAATACCACCTTCTTGAAGATCTCATGTTTCTAGTGCACAAAATAATGCCTCACAAATAGTAGGTAACCAGTCATTATGTGTTGACTCTCTGAGTGAAACAGTACCATCTGAAAGCGTTGAAGAACTTATTGGAACAATTTGAAGTTTGTTTTTTTTTCTGGGTTCATCAGGGCTGTTTCAAGGCCCAGCTTTGCTTCTGAGATGTCCCTGAAGCCATGGGAGGTTCCATAGTCCACAGCCTTTTTCAGGATCAGGTGTTGAAGCATGAATCATGCTCCTTGTGGAGTGATGACTGTTAGGTTCCTGGAGTGGCACCATCAGAAGCCAACAGCTCTGAGGCTGGCCAAGGTCAACCTCTTTGAACTTCAGCCTTGAAATGACCACACTGTAGGAGCCTTCCTATGGGACATGCGTGATCTTACAGAGAACCTTTCTCTGCCCTTTAGAGTTTGTGCTGGCATACCACACCTTCTCAGAACACGAGTAGCTGGCTCAGGCTTAATCTCAGCGGGGTAGAGCAGGACAGAAGAGCCCAGACCAGGATCACTAAGGTAGGAATAATCTGAAGCGTTGGTACTGGTGGCAGATTCTGAAAGAATGTCCTGTCTGGGCCAGAGGCAGTGGTGACAGCTAGGAGGTGGAGCCATTTCAAGCAGGAGGAAGACTCAGCCCTAATGATGCTTTATCCAGAGAGGTCGGCAGGCACGGCAGAGAGGCACGGGATCCTAGAGGTCCGATTGTGAGGCAGAAGTGTGCCAGCCCTGCACGTTGACAACCAACAGCAAACAAAATCAAACAAATCGAAATACAGACATCTGAGCACTGACACTGCCTTGGCCTCTGCTTGATAGAGGGCTTCCTCACTGCAGCATGGGATCAGGAGGGACAGACTATGGCCTCGGGGGGCCCAGGCCCATGACCATGGACGTTCTCTGTTGCTCCTAAACAGACTACACAGACGGCCCATGTTTGTGCAGTTCCCTGGCCTGGCTCCAGTAAACCCTCTGTTGTCTGCTCATACCGGCAGACATTCTGGAACATTCTGGAACATTCTACCTTATTTGCTTGTCTTCTTCGGCATCAACTGGCAACTTGAGAAAGACAGGGAATCCTTGTTCCAGTACCCAGATTAGTATGAATGGTCTCCACTATGCAAGGACAGCCTCAGGACAGGTGGCTGCTCTCTCCAGGAAATCCCAGCACCTATTGTCAGTGACAGGGTCGTGGGCCTGCAGGTGTACTGCCGTGGCTCTCTGGCCTCTCCTGGCCTGTGCCTCCATCTCTGATAATGGTAGTTATCAGGCCTTTCTAATGCATTCAAGAGCAGGTTTATCTTTCCACCTTAAACATTATATCCACATTGTAGAAGGCAGTCAGTGGTGGTGAGTGAAATATTCTGGAACTTCTCAAGGAAACAGGCCTGGTTTAATCCTGGTTGGGTCTTTCTGCTGTTGAGCCTTAAGGGAAAGATCTCCAAGCTTCTGTCCCCTGGTACTTTCCTCGCAGGCTTATTGTGAGAGGCAGATGAAATAGCAGAGGCAGAGGGTTCACTTTCTGCACCCATAGAAGCTCGTCAAGTGTTTGTTTCTTTTCCTTTCATCGTTGATTTACTTCAATATGGTAGTTCAAAATAATTTTTGACTATGGATAAATATGATATTTTACACACATAGACACCACACACAGTGAAATATTATTCAGCTGTAAAAAGCATGAAATTCTATCATTTACATCAAAAATACATACAACTGGAGGACAGCATGTTGAGTGAAATAAGCCAGACACAAGCAAATACTCCGTGTTCTCCCTTATATGGGGGAGATAAAAATTTCTTAAAAATCGAAAGCAAAAAAAAAAAAAAAAAAAAGAAAAGAAAAGAAAAGAAAAAATGCCTGCATGTATCAGTATTATTGCAAATAGAATTTTGTCATACTTTGTTTTATTTCTTTGTCAAACAAATTAGTACTATTGTTTTAATGATCTGTGATTATTTTGAAAAAGCACATAACATGAACTTTATCATCTAGAATAATGTAGAGAAATTTCAATGCAAATTTAAAGTAAAAATAAAATAAATAAATACACTTTCAAAGAGTGGAGAGAAACTAAGAAGTCCACAGGGATCTCTGGGTCAGCGACGTGGAAACCTGAATAGCAACAGATGCATGAGCACAAACACTGCGCTTGGAAAGGAGCAGAATCCCTCTGGGTGTGAAAACTTGAGCCTATTTGTTAAAAAGAAGAAAAAAGAAAAAAGTCAATCCTGCTACTTTATAGTTTGTATCAACAGATAAATGTTACCTTGCAGCACTCCAAAAATATGTTGCATTTAAATACCACATGTTTAACTCAACTTAGTCTTCCAATGGAAGGAATAACATTGTCCAAAGATACGCTGGATAGAGAAGAGAGTAGGCAGTCCAGTATTGGACATAAGCCTGGTTATAAAATCTGGAGACGGAGGAATGCACTGATAGTTTCTTTTTTTCTTTTTAACTTTTATTTAGAATATAAATTTCCAAGGTACGACTTATGGATTACAATGGCTTTCCCCCCATACTTTCCCTCTCCCCCTGCAACCCTCCCCCCTTGCCCGCTCCCTCCACCCTTTTGTTCACATCCAGATTCATTTTCAATTCTCTTTGTATACATGAGATCAATTTAGCATGTGTTAAGAATTCGTCCATTTGTCCTCATATAGTAACACAAAGTGAAATATACTATTTGAGTACTCGTTATAGCATTGAATCACATTGTACAGCACATTAAGGACAGAGATCCTACACGAAATATATATATATTTTTGGAACTGATTAATTTTTTTGATGCAATTTCCAACGTAACACTGAGTTTTTTTTTTTTCGATTATTTTTATATAGAGAAGATCGGTTCAGTATGTATTAAGTAAAAATTTTTTATCAGTTTGCATCTACACAGAAACACAGAGTGTAAAAATACTATTTCAGGACTAGTTACAGCGTTACTTCACATTAGATAACATATTAAGGACAGATCCCACATGGGATATAAGTACACAGTGACTCCTGGTGTTGATTTAACAATTTGACACTCTTATTTATGGCATCAGGAATCTCCCTAGGCTCTAGTCATGAGTTGCTGAGGCTATGGAAGCCTTTAGGGTTCTCCGAATTTGATCCTATTCCGACAGGGTCACAGTCAAAGTGGAGGTCCTTTCCTCCCTTTGGAGAAAGGTACCTTCTTCTTTGGTAGCCCCGTTCCTTCCACTGGGATCTCGCTCGCTGAGGTCTTCCATTTAGGTCTTCTATTTTTCCTTTTCCAGAGTGTCTTGGCTTTCCATGCCTAAAATACTCTCATGGGCTCTTCAGCCAGATCTGAATGCCTTAAGGGCTGATTCTGAGGCCAGAGTGTTATTTAGGACATCTGTCGTTCTATGAGTCTTCTGTGACTCTGCTTCCCATGTTGGATCATTCTCTCCCTTTCTGGTCCTATCTGTTTGTATTGGTAGAAACTAGTCTTGTTTGTGTGTTCCCTTTGACTCTTATACCTATCAGTGTGATTAATTGTGAAATAAAATTGTTCACTTGGGCTGTTGAGATGGCATTGGTGTATGCCATCTTGATGGGGTTGTATTGGGATCCCCTGGCATGTTTCTAACTCCATCATTTGGTGCAAGTCCAATTGAGTTTGTCTCAAATTGTACATATCCTCCCTTTCTTTTTCCCTCTCTCAAAGTTAACTGGAATCACTTTTCAGTTAAAATTTAAACACCTAAGGCTAATTGTGTGTTAGTTCAGAGAGGGGGACAAACTACTCAGCCTTAGCTTCATGCTCACAGCGAAAATGGTGGTCCGTGAAGTGTACATTCATGTGTGGCCTGATCAGGGATTTGCATTTCTGCCAGAATTTTCCCCTCTGTTCCTCTAGCAATCCTTTAATTATTCAGACTCTGTGGAAATTGAAGTGTTTTCTGTCTGATGCCGTCCCAGTCATTGCTATACCATTTCACAACCTTCCAAGTAACCTGACTGGTTTCTTTTTCCATGGAAGTCAAAGACTGCAACCTGGTGGTACACCTGGACCCTGAAACAGTATTGATCCCACATGTTTTAATTTATTTTTCAAAGGACGATGTGCAATGCATCTTTGTAATTTTGGCACCTAGTACTAAATGTTTAGTAAATGAATGCATTAGTTGATTGTACTATTCAGCAATAAAAAAAAATGAAATCCTTAAGGGCTGATTCTGAGGCCAGAGTGTTGTTTAGGACATCTGCCATTCTATGAGTCTGCTGTGTATCCCACTTCCCATGTTGGATCGTTCTCTCATTTTTAATTCTATCATTTATTATTAGCAGACATTAGTCTTGTTTATTGTGAACCCTTTGACACTTAATCCTATCATTATAATCAATTATGAACTTAAACTGATCACTTTGATTAGTAAGATGGAATTGGTACATTTGCATCCGGCTAAAAAGCCCATGAGAGTTTCTCAGGCATGGAAAGCCAAGACACTGTGACAAAAAAAAAATGACATAAATGAAAGATCTCTGTGAGTGAGATCCCAGTGGAAAGAATGAGCCATCAAAGAAGGAGGCACCTTTCTCTGAAGGGAGGAGAGAACTTTCACTTTGCTTATGGCCTTGTCTAAGCAAGGTCAGAGTTGTTGAACTCAAGAGGCTTCCATGGCCTTGGCAGCTCATGACAAAAGCCTCAGGTGATTACTGACATCATAAATAAGAGTGTCAATTGTTAAATCAAAAGTGGGAGTCACTGTGCACCTACTCCCCATGTAGGATCTCTGTCCTTAATGTGTTGTACTATGTGAATTAATGGTGAAACTACTACTCAAACAGTACTTTATATGTTGTGTGTCTGTGTGGGTGCAGTCTGTTGAAATCTGTACTTGTATATACTACATTTATCTTCTGTATGTAAAGATAATTGAAAATGAATCTTAATGAAGAATGGGATGGGAGAGGGAGTGGGAGATGGGATGGCTGTGGGTGGGAGGGAGGTTATAGGGGGGAAAAGCCACTGTAATGCAAAAGTTGTACTTTGGAAATTTATATTTATTAAATAAAAGTTAGAAAAAAATGAAATCCTGTCTTTTGAAACAAGATGGATGCAACTGGAAGCCATTATACTTAGTGCAATAAACCAGTCCCCAAAAGAGAGATATCATATGTTTTCCATGATCTGTGGTAACTAATAGAGTACCTACAACGTAATGTATTGGAGTGAAATTGATAGTTTGAGATTCGATGATTGTTTACAGCCCTTGTATCTACTGTTGATGAGCAATGTTTTATTTTTTCATATTATTTGTTGAATTATTTACTTAGTGTAGGGTTAATCTTATGAGTATAAAGTAAACTGAAAATAGATCTTTGTAAAAATTAAGAGTTGGAATAGGAGAGGGAGGAGTAAGAAGTGTGGTAGGATGAACAGGAAGGAGGGTAGGGTAGGAAGTAGCAGTATATTCCTAAATCAATATATTTAATCCATGAAATTTATATAACTTAAATAAGATAAAAAATAATGAGAGAATGAGCAAATATGTGCCAGTGACAAAGCTCATCATGTGGCTAAGGATAAGTTTTTCTTTATCAAATGATAGTAGCTGGTGATTTGATCAATGGCTGCAGAGGAGATATTATTGTTACAAAAAAAAGGAAGCAGAAGGAAACAGTCAATTCAGCCACATACATGGTGTCAACTGGACCGATAATTACTGCTCCCAAGTAATTTCACGGTTTCAGTCATTTTGCATTGAGTGATAAAGGCTTCTCATTGATTTATTTTTCCAAGAACATTCATCCCATATGCACTACTAAACTTTCTATCTGGAAACAGCACTATAGCAGATATTTCATTGTTTGGGAAACGTTGGCATTATGTATCAAGTATGTCTGATTGCTTATTTTAACAAACAACCACCAGGCTATTTAAAAAATAAGCAAGCTTATTCATTTATAGACTGGAAAATAACTAACGTTCTTGTTTCAGATTAGGCAATTTTCTTCCATCTTCTTTTTGTAAACTCCATGTGGCATATCTCTGAATAGCATGTGGAACTTGTGAGTCAGAAATTCCGAAAGTTAGAATTCTGATACTTAGAACTTGCTGGCCGGCAGAAATAATTATTGGAATTCAGAAATGGCCCAACTCAGAAAAAGGGGTTCTTCCTATAGGGCATTATACAATAACTGAACTTGAATTGTTTTTTTTTAAGCCAAAAATGTTTCATTTTATCTTTTCAAATACACTGACAGCTCACTCCAGCAGGCATTTATTTAGTGCTAATTAAGCCCAATGTGCTAGGCCCTGGGATAAGCTCCAGAGACACAGAAGCTGAAGCACACGTGGTCTTTTTCCTAAGAGAGTTTACATTATGTAGAAGGAAAGCCCATGCAACATAACCAATCACTTGCTCATCAATTCCCCAATGGCTAGTCTACCCTGTGGCTATTCTGATTGAACTCTTCCTACCCCTCTTCCAAAGCATCCATCATCTGACAGAGTCCTAGGGTACTGATGATTTCTTTTCTGCTTGGACTAGGATTGAATGCATCACTCCCCTAATCCCTTGCAGCAATCCTGGGGTTTCCCTATGTCAGGGCCTTTCTCACTATGTTTTTCTATTTATCGTCCCTTCTCCCACCTAAACAAAGACCAAAGTCCGGAGACAATTGCTCCTCTGTTTTACATCCCCAGTACTGAGGGGACACACATCTGGCACAACAAATGTTTGCTAGGCAGACAGATGGAAGGACAGACGAGGTGAGCCTGCACCAAATCTCCAGGGATGGCGGAGGCAGCCTGCCAGAAAGGGGGAAAGACAGATGACAGTCACAGAGGCTCTGACAATTTCTTAAATACGAGAATTCTTATTTGTAGGCATAGCTCTGCTGTTAGAGAATAACTATGCAGAATAAAAAGCTAGGGATACCACCACACTGCCTCACTGTTGGGGAGCACCTCTGATCCATAGTACATTCTTCTGAAAATTATTTTTTTAAAAAAATCTTTTTAATTGATGCATAATAATATACATGTTTACAGGGCACATTGTGATTTTTGATACATATATAGAATGTGTAATGATCAACTCAGAATAATTAGCATGTCTATCACTTCAAACTCTTAGCATTTGTTTGTGGTGAGGACATTTCATATTTTTTTCTTCTAGTTATTTGAGATATAAAATACAATATTGCTAGAGCTGGTGTTGTGTTGTAGCAGGTTAAGTTGCCACCTGCGGTGCCAGCATCCCATTTGGGTGCCAGTTTGAGACTAGGCTGTTCCTCTCCCCACCCAACTCCCTGCTAATGTGCCTGGAAAAGCAATGGAAGAGGCCCAAGTGTTTGGGCCCCTAAACCCACATAGGAGACTCCGAACAAGCTTCTGGCTCCTGACTTTGGACCTGCCCACTTTGGCCATTTTGGCTGTTTGTTGAGTGAAACGGCAGATGGAATCTCTCTCTCTCTCTCTCTCTGCAACTCTGCCTTCCAAATAAATAAAATAAATCTTTAAAAAGTAAAATAAAATAAAATATTACTAACTAGAGTTGCTTTTCTGTGTAATGGAACACCAGAAAGTATCTTTTATCTAGCTGTAATTTTGAATCCATTGATCAATTTCTCCTTTATGCTAATGAATCTTTGTCCTTTGAAGCTTGATTTAAATTTTGGAAACAGATCAAAGATATTTCACCCAGCAACTTCTTGTGTCTGAATCTCTAATTCTTACAATAGCACCTGCCACATAGTGATATTCAAAAATTTCCATTGAATGAATATATCTTTTCTTTCCAAAGCAATCTTTGCTGAAAATAATTGTTTTTCTCACATGACTCACATGAGGATACTTAAAAAGGTTCACAGAAAAAAAAAACAGAATTAAAGGATTATTGGATTATTTTTGTACAAAAAATTGAAATCGTTTTTCAATAATATGCGTTTTCCATAAACTTTTGAAATACTACTCCCAAATTGGATCTGAAGGATATTCCAATGGAAAGTCCCAACCCTGTTTAGAAAAGATAATAATGCTGAATTAGACTATGTATGATGAAAATATATTAATCTTTGTATGATCTGCTTGTAGTTATAAATAAATAGATGTTTAACATTTTTATTTTGTATTTTCTAGTTTTTGTTTTTAATTTTTTTTTTTTGACAGGCAGAGTGGGCAGTGAGAGAGAGAGGCAGAGAGAAAGGTCTTCCTCTGCCGTTGGTTCACCCTCCAATGGCTGCCACGGCCGGCGCACTGCGGCCGGCGCACCGCGCTCATCCGATGGCAGGAGCCAGGTGCTTCTCCTGGTCTCCCATGGGGTGCAGGGCCCAAGCACTTGGGCCATCCTCCACTGCACTCCCTGGCCACAGCAGAGAGCTGGCCTGGAAGAGGGGCAACCAGGACAGAATCCATCGCCCCGACCGGGACTAGAACTGGTGTGCCGGCGCCGCAAGGCGGAGGATTAGCCTGTTGAGCCACGGCGCCGGCCTGTTTTTAAATTATTTTTTATCTTCAATGTATTTGAAAGGCAGAGAGATCGGAAAAGAGAGAAAGACACACACACACACACACACACACACACACACAGAGATCGTCCATCTACTGCTTTACTCCCCAAATACATGCAATAATCAGGGCTTGGACAGAGTGAAGTCAGGAGCCCTGACCCACCTGGGTCTCCCACATGGGTGCCACAGACGCAATTAGTTGAGCCATCAGCATTGTCTTGCAAGGTGCATATTAGCAGGGAGCTGTATTGGCAGCAGAGGAGCTGAGACTTGAACCAGGAACTGTGATATGGGAGGCAGAAGTGACTTAACTGGTGCATCAACACCTGTCCCTAATCTGCATTTTAAATGAATCATTTGACTGGGCAGCAGGTGGAGATGCTGAGGGAGTTAGAGGGTCAGTAGAGGCAGAGTGCTCTCTCACGTGTTTTGTGAAAGCAACTTCCTTTCTTGAGCTGTTTTAAAGACAATTTCTTTATGGAGAAAGGTCTAGAAACAAGCAGTAAGGATTCAGATTTTGCTGCTAAATATTATAAAGAGAATTGCAGGCATAGACTTCTCCCTCTCTATCCAGGGTGAATATGCAAATATCTTTCACTTTGCAAAAGAAAGAACCAATTAAGATGGGCTGCTGCCTTTTTTGATGGTGAAGGTTATGATTTCCATGTCACATTATTATTGATAAAGGATGCACATGGCAAAATGTTCAGTCATCTTTCACTCCAAAACTATAATCCAACCCATTAGTGATTCTGTTGGTGAACCTAAAACATATATTACACCACTTCCAGAAGGTCCAATTCATGAACAGCACCATTTAGTTTCATGACCAGAAGATTGAAAATTACTTCTTCAGACTGGGTAACTTGCAGAATTTCCCCTTTTTAAAATCTGACCACAACATATGTTGTGATGTTTTTGTTATATCCTTTAAAAATCTTATTTACATATTTATTTATTTGTCTGAAGGACATTACAGAAAGAGAGAGAAAGAATGACAGAGAGAGAGAGAGAGATCTTCCATCTGTTGGTTCACTCCTCAAATGGCCTCAACGTCCAGGGCTGCCCCCAAACTGAAGCCATGAGCCAGGAACTCTACTTGGGTTTCCCACGCAAGTGACAGTGGCCCAAGATTTAAAGAACCTTTTGCTGCCTTCCTGGATGCATTAGCATGGAGCTGGATAGGAAGTGGAACAGTCAGGACTCTAGCCAGCATTCCAATATAGGATGACAAACTTGTGGGCAGTGGGTTAACCTACTACGCCACCATTCTGGCCTCTTATTGTATCCTTAATAACTGTCTTGCTTTCTTGTCATTTTTATCCACAAATGTTCATAATGAATATCTCTGCTTAGCAGATACTAATCAATTTTTTTCACAAATAAATATTATTAGGTATTATTGAAAAGATATTTTAAATTTGTTCATTGAGTTAAAGGTATACTTTCTCTTTCCATTTCAGATAGTGAGAGAAAAAATTGGAATATTGTATTTTCCTCAAGTTCACAGCAATAAAGGATTGAGTAACTTTGGAATTGTGGGTCATTCTTTCAGATCTAATTGTAGTGCTTCCTCTCATTATACACCCTTTGAACAAAGAACTTGCTATTTTTTTTTTTTTGACAGGCAGAGTTAGACAGTGAGAGAGAGACAGAGAGAAAGGTCTTCCTTTCGTTGGTTCACCCCCCAAATGACTGCTACAGCCAGCGCGCTGCACTGATCCAAAGCCAGGAGCCAGGTCTCCTGGTCTCCCATGCAGGTGCAGGATCCAAGGACCTGGGCCATCCTCCACTGCACTCCTGGGCCACAGCAGAGAGCTGGACTGGAAGAGGAGCAACTGGGACAGAATCTGGCACCCCAACCAGGACTAGAACCCGGAGTGCCGGCACTGCAGGTGGAAGATTAGCCTAGTGAATCACAGCGCCAGCCAATATGATTTTCTATATTAAAATTACTTTTTTATTGTTTCAGCAAAGCAAAATATTTATCTGACTGTTTGTTGGTGTGAGCCTGCCCCTATAACTTGAGAAGAATTTAAGTTTCTAGAATTGTTTTCTTTTTTCCTATTTCATTTGCAATTGTGCGCCTAACTTTTAAGAAAAATGTAACACTTCAAAAATAATTTATGAAAGTCAACCAGTGTTTATTGATCTAAATCTACTGTGCGTCAGTCCAGTACCCCAGTGTCATTGGTCCATATCCATGCTCTGATTCATGGTTAATCTGTGATTGCTTTGGATAATAGAAAACAACAGTGGTTCAGGACTGATGGGTGAGAGGAAACTTTCCGTCCTTCTCAGAGTAAAAGAATAGGCAACTGAAGATTGTGATTACAAATCAGCAAGGAAGACTCATTTTCTCTTAACCTAAGGGTAACTTTGGTACATTAGTGTCTTATAGGTGCTTGTGTCTTATTTCTCCCTCTGTCGTGGATGTTCTACGTGGGTAGAGTGAGGACCAGAACTAGGTGTTTGTGGATCTAACCCAGCCTGCAACCAAGTTGAGTAAGGGAGGATTTTCAATCAACACATGCATCAATCAGAGAAAGGCAGATGTTAATGTAATTCTGTGATAATGAACAGATTGAAAATATGGGAAATCTGCAGAAGAAAGGTGACCCAGGAGTAAACGAGAGGAAGGGGTTCTTGGAAGGAGCAAGTGCAGGATAAAAGATGAGGAAAGATTGGTGGCGACCGAGAAAGGAAGAAGGGCACGAGAGAAAGGGAGGAAAACCCCACTCTATTATTATGATGGAGTATCATCAATTCTTGGAAGACTGTTCAGTAAAATGCAGACTGGAGATGTGCTTGGGTTGTGCCTGGTCTCTCCCTGGTGTTTCCTATGCTCCAGGCGGGAGACAAACTTCACAGGTAGCCATAGGATTGGCTCAACCCCTTTTTTGGGAAGTTCACTCCCTCTTGCCTTCACTCCACTCCTCTGCCATTCTTACCCCTTTTCTCTAGCTCCTGGGAGGCCCTAGGAGGCCCTGGAAGAGTTGGTACTGTCAGCTCCTGCTTTGATGACTCAGGCTCAACTCAGCACCAGCAATCTCTCCCCATCTCTACTGGGTGGACCTCCACATCTAGGGCCAGCTGCTGAATTCCTGACTCCGAGCTGCTCATCTTTATTTTTGGTGCATCACAAACCTCTATGCCCATTCTAGTTTGTCAAGGTGATCTCTGTTCACTTTTGGACAATTGGATCCTTTTCCTTCCAAATATATCTATGGCTGTCAATTCTTAAAATTCCCCACAGGATAGGACTGTGGTAGATCTGGACCCATCAGTCTAGCAGTGATGGTCAACTGTAGCTTTGCCTTCCTTGGCAGGAGCCACCCTGTAGGTAAACCACACCATGGGGTGAAAACCTGCCAAGGACCATCATTGAAATAGAAGGGCTGGAAAGCCAGCCAGAAGGAGAGGCTATGAGTGGTGGGAACTGATGGTACTGCCCAGTGTAGCACCAACAGCATGTGTCTCAAATGGTGATGCCTCTGCTAGTTTCTATGAAATAAACCCTTTTCAGGATTGACATTGTAGTGTAGTAAGTAAAGCCATAGCCTGCAATGCCAGCCTCCATATGGGGGACACTGTATCCCTGCTGCTCTACTTCTGATCCAGCTTCCCACTAATGGCCTGGGAAAAGCAATGGGAGATGGCCTAAGTGTTTGGGCCCCTGTCATCCACATGGGAGACATGGAAGAAGCTTCTGGCTCTTGGCTTTGGCCTGGCCTCAGCCCTGGCTATTGTGACCATCTGGAGAGTGAGATGGTGGCTGGAAGACCTCTCTCTCTCTCTCTCTCTCTCTCTCTCAGATTCAAATAAATAAATAAACCATTTTCTGAAAGAAATAATTCCCTATCAGGACTTATGCAACATAATAATTAAAGACATAGCAATACATAAAGCAAATGGATTATTGGGGGAAATATTACCTATGAAGCTAGGTTCTCTGAAGAAGACAGGCATCCAGGAGTTTACAAAACTTAATTAGGATTTTTGTAAGACTTGGAATAAGAGGTGCAGGGTGAGAAAGTTATCAAAACTAGTTGAATCATGAAATTATTTTATTTATTTATTTATTTATTTATTTAACCAAGTGCTGAGGGATCTCAGTCTCTTGGACCACGAGGAATTTTTATCATAAGGTAGCGTTTCAAGTGTACTTTTCTCTATGTAAAAAGAGTCACTAGGGCTTAGGGTCTGAAGGAACACTGGAGTCCTTTAAACATCATGGTATCTTCTATTACTGGCTATAAAATGAATTTAGTGGATCATTTAAGAAAGCAACAGAAGTAATAGTAAATGTTTGTATTATACAGACTAATATTGTATAAATAAATGTTTGTTTCACTTACATAGCTATGTATCTAAGTAAGTACATCTGAGCAAATACATGCATAGGTGAGCACTTTTTTGGGCAATATGGCAAGGGTTAAAAAATCAATCTTTTGCTGAAGGAGATGATAAAACTTAATGGTACCATCAAAAATAAAATTTTGATATATATAAGAATAAATCAGTTTTGAAATTTATTATTCTCAACTTGATTAAAAACACATCAGTAGTCATTTTTTTAAAGCTGGAGTTAAACCAATACTCCTGAGAATGAGGGATCTCTGAGATAAACGAGATTACTGAGATGTTACATGTGCTAGCCAGAAGCAGCAAGGCTCAGACAACCACTGGGAAAATGTTGGCCATACATAGGCACAGAAACCAAGACCCTGGACAGGGCCTTGAATGCAGTCAGGAATGCGCAGGGTCCCAATCTTTCCTCCCTTAGAATAAAGTGTCCTCATCCTGCTTTTATGATTGCTGATCATCCACTTACCAAATTAACCCATTGAACTGAGGGCGTGCTGCAGCTGGCCTCCAAGGTTCTAATCAGGGGACTCATGGAGTCATTTGCTTCTCCAATAGATCACACCTTGTAGCAGGCAGTATTGTCTCTAGGGGTTTCTTTTGGGCAATTTTAGGTCCGGGGCATGAACTAAGTAGAAACCCACTTTGTCATAAAAATTCTCTGAACAGTCACTCCTCATCCCAACTTCAACTCCCAAGAACCTTCACCCTTAGTCTCTTGGGGAGCACAGTAATTAAGCGATAGCTAGCTGGCTTCTTACTCTGCACATTGCAATAAACACCTGCTCGCTTTCACCAAGCCGATATCAGTGAGTGTTGTTCTGTATGTTGGGCAAGCAGACCCAGGTTTAGGGGTTCCATAGCAACTTTCCCAGCCAATTGTGGGGGTTTCTCTATATCAACACCAGAGCTATTTTTAAAATAAAAATTGGGGGAGGAAAGAATACGTTGTTTACAGGCCGGTGCCGCGGCTCACTAGGCTAATCCTCCACCTTGCCGCACCGGCGCACTGGGTTCTAGTCCCAGTCAGGGCGCTGGATTCTGTCCCAGTTGCTCCTCTTCCAGGCCAGCTCTCTGCTATGGCCAGGGAGTGCAGTGGAGGATGGCCCAAGTGCTTGGGCCCTGCACCTGCCTGGGAGACCAGGAGAAACACCTGGATCCTGACTTCGGATCAGTGCAGCCACAGCGCGCCAGCCGCAGCGGCCATTGGAGGGTGAACCAATGGCAAAAGGAAGACCTTTCTCTCTGTCTCTCTCACTGTCCACTCTGCCTGTCAAAAAAAAAAAAAAAAAAGAATACGCTGTTTACATTGAACTTACATTGGCTAATGATATCAGAGTCGGGATAACTTGAAGCAGGAACTTTTGGGGCAGAAGGAGGACAATCTAAAGTATCTGTGGTTCCTGAATTGGTTGGACTTGATCGTCCAGAAAGTTTATAATGGAAGCAGAAGGTGTTGGTGCGTGAGAAGGGCAATGACTTATGGCTATCTGGGTTTTAAGTGAAGGTTTCAAGGTATGGTCAGGAATGTACAAGTCTTTTCTTGGTTTTGACCTTAGCCGTTAGCTAATTAACTTTCCTTATGTCTTCCTTCTCCCATTCTCCTGCCTCTATAATTAAACTTGAGGACATCTAAGAGTCTATTTTATCATTGGTCAGAATGACACATGAATAATAACTGTTGAACATTGACTGCTCCTGAATTCATTGCACCTTTTGTTAGCAGTATTAGAAGGGACAAACTTTAATTGAGGTTAGTCAGGGCAAGATATTTTTGGGTAAGATAAGATTTTTCAGAATTTCCTTCATTTTTTGCATTATTAATGCTATCAGTGTTTTCTGTATGCCTTAAGTAGCTAGTAGAATGCATCATATGCAGGCCTCAAAGTCAAGTCACATATAGATTCCTCAGCAGATCTGGCACACAAATCAGACTACAAAGTTTGGCCACCTTTAGGGAGAGAAGAGTAAGGAGATCTGGACTTTGTACCCTTGTGCCAGTCTTTGGCTGTAGGCTAGACTCTGGAATCAGGTTTGAGAAGGAGAATGAGAGGCTGAGGAATGGTGGGAAGGACTTCTTGGGTGAAGGGGTCCTGTTTGACTCAGTGCAGTTTTCCTAATGAGAAGAATCAGAGGTTGTCTGTGATGCCCTAATAGCCAGCGTTCTGTTGGCCAGGAAAAGGGGACTGGATGTAGAAGAAACATTGTAATTGAAACATCCATCTATCATTGGTCCAAATACATACATCTTGATTGGGAATCCCATGTCCATGCTCATTTGCCTCTGCATAGGTTCTACCTTTTCTAATTTCTGCTTCTCTGAACTGTATGTGAGAGCTGTCTAATTATGTGCATAATTATGGGGTCTGTTGATGAGCCGTTATATTTTAATTTATATGGTCCATAAGCTCGTTATCTTTTTTGGCAGTCACACCTCACCAGTGACTTGTATTATGAACACAAATGTTGTTCCTGAGTGCTTCAACAAAGCAATATTTGTTCCATCCTCCATTTCTAACATAAATTTTTGGACTCTAAAATAGGTCATGTAATCTGTCCCTATTAGATTTCAGCTTGTCAGATTTTGCTTATCATTTTGTCCTCAGAGCCCTGATGTAATCAGCCAATGCATTACTACCATGTTGAGCTTTTAAAAACCTAGAAATGTGATGATCAAGTCTCTCAGTTTCAATCCAAGCCCTTCAACTAGTCTTTAGAAACTTCTTTGCAGACTGGCATCAGTCTCTGAATCACTGTAATCATTTTTGTGGTTGCAAAACCAACGGAAGGTCACCCAATATTGTCATTCTGCCCTTGTACCTTGATTTGCTCTTAAAATAGCATGAAAGATGACTTCCCATTACATGCTGAACTAGACATAGCATTTCCACAAGCAAGCGATTTAGAAATCTTGT
Organism: Sylvilagus floridanus; assembly: GCA_949820135.1. NCBI lineage: Eukaryota > Metazoa > Chordata > Mammalia > Lagomorpha > Leporidae > Sylvilagus > Sylvilagus floridanus. Next base: position 82,203,412 of record OX463245.1, read on the forward strand.
TAAAATAAAAGGAGATTACGCTAATATAACTTGTTCTGGACTTTAGTGATATTCTTCCTGATCCACATACTCAGAAAGTGGGGCGAAAGCTACAATAGTGAGAATTTATGACCTACTCCCATCACCTTGAGTTCAAGCCACACCTATTTGTTAGCATCTGCTCTGTGTCTCCCTCACTCTTCACCTTTTATTATATCACTGATCAGTGAGTGATGTATAACTAATTTTTGGCACAAGACATGAATCCATTCAATGATACTTGGCACTATTGCACACATACATAGCATTTAGATCACACTTCAGTCTCTTGTAAGTAACTGTTTTGCTCTTTTTATAGGGAGATAACGTAATACAATGTCCAAAACTGATGGGAGCTGCTATATAACCCCCCAAACTGAGCACTCTCTCAATGTGCAAAACGCTAATGTTGTTAGAATGGTGGAATAAAAGAAGCATTTACTGAAAAGCACAGAGCAAGGAGCCAGGCAGATATCCACTAGTCCTCAGGTTTCCCAAGGTGATGGAGGGGAATTGTCTTATGGATTGGTGTTGCCATGAGAGGTGCATATTTAGTGCATCCAGGTTCCTGGTTAGTCTGGGGTGCTCCTGTCCTGCCTGGATTGATTGGCACTGCCACATTCCTCCTGCTGGAAAAGTGGCTTTCAGTCAATCTGGGGCTACAGGAAGGTGCTGGCTACTTTCCGCCCTAGCCTGGAATTTCTGGAAGAGCAATCCCTTGAAAAAAGATTTACCATCAAGATATTTGCTGTTGGAGAAACAAATCACTTCGTGGGTTCGCTGCACCACTCCCTCAATTCAGTGAGTTTAACTTTAGCAAGTTGTTGATTGGCAATCACAAAGCAGGGTGAGGACACTTTGAGCTAAAGAAGAGAGGTTGGGACCTAATGATACTTAACATCTGCACTCAAAGCACTGTATAGAGACTTGGTTTCAGGAAGAAAAAGTAATTTTCTAAGTTCTGAGCACTCGCTCCTATAAGAAGAGGAAAACAAGTACAAGTTTGCTGTCAAGCATAAATCATCAGTACTTGGGAGACACCCAGAAAACTAAATAAATCTCAAACAGCGGGCTTGGAATGCCGGTCTGTACAACAATTCCAAGTAAAGAAGGGTGTGGAGGAAGCACGTCACGGGCTAGTGACCTAAGAGAGCATAGTAAAGAAGCACAGGGAGCACAGGTAGTCCATTGATAAGTCTCTTGAGGTTGAGTCATCTTTCTCTTCTTGGTACAGATGGAGATTGCTTTAGATGTCAATTTCGCTTTCAAAAGGATAACTTCTGTTTTCAGAGTTTCTCTTGTGTCTGCTGCTACTCAGAATAATGAGCTCAAAAATATCCCTTATGCTAAAGAGGTATATTTTGGGGAGGCATATTCTGGTCTCCAACAGTTTCAGTCTCAAAGTTATTTTCAATGCTGATGCCAGCAACAAAACAGTAAGATACAGTTTTCCTTTATCATCATCATCATCATGCTTCTAACATGAGACAGTCCCGTCCTTGTTATTCTTGTCCCAATTAGGATGGATTAAAGTGTTTCCTGAGTCACTAGTTTGAGGGTTCTTTTCCTTGTCACTCATAATTCTTTCATTTCTGATAGCTTGTCATTTCTAGAGTCCCTCCTAGCAGGACACATTCCCTTCATGTTGTCTCTGTTCCTTCTGAGCAGTGTTGAAGGCTCCCTTTCCTGGTAGGCTGAGTCTTTCTTCAAAGTTTCAGTCCCCTTTGTCTCTGTCTTCCTTGGACCAGCCATCAGACTCCAACATTGGTGGCTTTTCTAGCACACACACACACATACACATAATGCTTGTATGTACAAACTCACATACACACATAATCTGCAGAACTAAAACCCAAGCTTTCAATCACCTGTGGCTTCTAAACAATTGCCACCAAAAATGCACTCTTCGTTTGTGATGTCAACTGAATCACTCTTCTCTGAAACTCTTTCTTTTTCTCTTTCTTTCTTTCTTTCTTTCTTTCTTTCTTTCTTTCTTTCTTTCTTTCTTTCTTTCTTTCTTTCTTTTTTTGACAGGCAGAGTGGACAGTGAGAGAGAGCGACAGAGAGAAAGGTCTTCCTTTGCCATTGGTTCACCCTCCAATGGCCGCCACGGCTGGCATGCTGCGGCCGGCGCACCGCGCTGATCCGATGGCAGGAGCCAGGTGCTTCTCCTGGTCTCCCATGGGGTGCAGGGTCCAAGCAACTGGGCCATCCTCCACTGCACTCCCAGGCCACAGCAGAGAGCTGGCCTGGAAGAGGGGCAACCGGGACAGAATCCATCTCCCCGACCGGGACTAGAACCCAGTGTGCCAGTGCCGCAAGGTGGAGGATTAGCCTATTGAGCCGCGGTGCCGGCCTTCTGAAGCTCTTTCAAAGAACCTGATTTTTTCCTCTGTCACTTGGGTTTTTTTAAATAACATATTAAAAGTCTTCTGGAATTCAGGTAACACTATTCTTCATAAATGAATGTTGATAATGAAGTATAATTTAAGTAACTGGGTAACCCCTTTTCTTCCATTGGTTTTATTATATTTAGACTATTCCTTTGTGTTAATGTCAGAAGTAAATGAGAGTTGGGGAACAAAACACAGAATAAGTACCAGGAAATTTATTAATTAGAGTCATGTTTACATTTTTACTGTCAATTTCATTTGAACTTGATTCTTCATAGTTTAATGTGATTCTGAAAATTTATCATTAAGAAATAATACGTCTGGGGCTGGCGCCGAGGCGCACTAGGCTAATCCTCTGCCTGGCATCCTGGGTCCTAGTCCCTGTTGGGGCACTAGTTCTGTCCTGGTTGCCCCTCCTCCAGTCCAGCTCTCTGCTGTGGCCGGGAGTGCAGTGGAGGATGGCCCAAGTGCTTGGGCCCTGCACCCCATGGGAGACCAGGAGGAAGCACCTGGCTCCTGCCTTCAGATCGGTGCAGCACGCCAGCTGTAGTGGCCATTTGGGGGGTGAACCAATGGAAGGAAAACTTTTCTCTCTGTGTTTCTCTCTCACTGTCTAACTCTGCCTGTAAAAAAAAAAAAAAAAAACAGAAATAATACGTCTGAATTTTTGATTTTGTGTGAACACGGGAAAGCTTCATTTCTAACACTAGATTAAGTGACTGAAGCATTTAGAACAATCCCTGACAAATGCTAAATGCTCAACAGTACTAGTTCATATAATCAAATATATATATAATATATATATTTACTTTATCAGTATTTTCACATTATAAGAGGCAGTCACAAGATTTTATTTAATGGAGAAAATGGTTCCTTTAATGGCAATAGAATAGGATCCACACATGGAATTTAGTTACAGTTGAAGTTTGGCTAAACAACGAACACTAATTGCTATAGGCAAACCTACCCAGTGAACTCGGAGTCAGGTCTTTGGAACCGCCTGCTTGTGTTATTGGCATGTAGTTAATGGCCACAGAAATATCTTCCCCTTCTCTTTAATATGTGACCTTCTTTTCCTGGATTGACAAGGAAGGTGAGTTAGTTAATATCAAGAGTTGAGAATGATGGGTACCTTTTTAAAACTTCCAGGAGAAGGCATGTGCTGTTTCACATCCATTAATCTTGATGTGGCAGGTAACTAAAGAGATTCTTTTCCAATATTATTCAAGCATGAAATGACAAAGCTTACAGGCAGTTGAAGCAAATAACATTTTTGATTGCATAATGAGTTTTAGGCATGTTATTAATAACCATTTTAGCTACATTAATTATAGGAGCTTTATTTCTTCTGTTGGGTTTCAGAATAGATAATATGCTTTAAGATTTTCTTTCAATTTAAGAAATCATTTGGATGAAATATGGAGCAGAAATTTGAATGTAATTTAAAGTAATGGAATCAGTCAATCATCATTGCATTTAAATAGAAATGAGATGAGATCATTTTATCAAAATATAGATGTATTTATTTATTTTAATACATCTACCATTATTAAAAACTCATAATAATGTGTACAATGTAAATCATTAATACTTAAGTTGAAAGTAAGTGTACCTGCATCATAACCCACATTTTGAACCGTCCTGTCTCCCTCATCCTTTCCCTGTGTTAGAACAGCAGCTGATTCAGGAGTGATTACTGACGCTAGCCAGAGGTATTCATTTCTTACCTTATTCCCCTGAAATTATCCAGATGTATCCTTGAGCATATCCTGTGGTCATGTTTCCCATTATTCTCTGTGTCTTTAAATATGCAGCTTCAGATGAGTCTTTGAGGGACAGAAATTTGGCGTTATAGTCAACATGCCAATAGGAAACCCGAGTCCCAGGTCGGATTGCCTGGGTTTTAGTTCCAGCTCCCTCCTGACTTCAGCTTCCTGCTTACGTAGCTCCCGGGAGGTAGAAATCATGGCTCAAGTAGTTTGGTTCTTGCCATTTATATGGGAGACCTGGACTGGGTCCCTGGCTCCTGACTTTGGCCTTGGCCCAGCCCTGGCCATCAGGTATTTGGGGACTGAACCAATGGATTGGAGTGCACTTGCTTGCTCTCTCTCTCTCTCTCTCTCTGTCTCTCTCTTCATCCTCCTCATCCTCCTCTCTCTGACTTTCAAATAAATTTTAAAAATTAAAAAAAAAACACAGTAAGTGTCGAGTCTGCTCTTGGGAAATAAGTTCAATTCACATAGCAATGCTATAGAAGAGGAATCTGGGCCAAGGAGACCCATCTGCCTGCATTGTCAAAAGGGACTGAAGCCAGAATATCCATGTCAACGAGAACAAGGCCTGCTGGGTTGCACCCAGCTTTAGTTTATAGTTTAAATGTTCCTTTATTATAAGAAGTGCTCTGGCTGAATTGTCAGTAAGTAATGCGTTCACGACACTTCACCCACATCAAGAAAAATAAATAAATAAATAGGATGCTAGCATCTCCCTCATATAGCATATTGATTCCAACCAGTCAGCTACTTCAAAACATCTTTCACTGGGTATTGCAATTTTGAAATTCATCCAGAATGCTTCAGGGGCAAACCTGTATTAGTCACTGTGTAATTCTTATTGTGAGAATAGATGACCTCGAGCAAATCTATTAAACCATTATCCATTTTTTGCTGCTATAAACAGCACAATGGTTTCTGACACCTGCCACGCACATGGGAGGCCTAAGTGAAGTCCTGGACTCCTGGCTTAAGCCTGGCACAGTTCTGGCCATTTCCCAGCTCTGGTGTGTCGTGGGCATTTGGAGAGTGAGCCAGCAGGTGGAGGACATGTGTTTGTATGTGTGTGTGTATGTGTGAGTATGTCTGTATACCTCTCAAGTGAAAATAAACACATAAAAATTAAATGTTACCACATCAGGAGCATGGAGTTTTTCATAATATCATTATATTTTATCTTAGGACCTATAGGATCTGACAACCTGGAGTGAAAGGGGAGCTGTAGGGGCTGGTGCTGTGGCATAATGGGTAAAGCTGTGACACCAGCATCCCATTTGGGCTGAGGGTTTGGGTCTCATCTGTTCCACATCCAATTTAGCTCCTTGCTAATGGAAGATGGCCCAAGTGCTTGGGCCCCTGCACACACGTGGGAAACCTGGATGAAGCTCTTGGCTCCTGGCTTCAGCCTGGCCTGGCCTGGCCCTGGCTGTTGTGGGTACTTGGAGAGTTAACCAGCAGATGGAAGACCACAGTCTCTCTCTGTCTCCCTCTCTCTCTCTCTGATTCTGACTTACAAATAAGTAAATAAATCTTTATTTAAAAGGAATATAAGGGAGCTTTCCTGAACTTTATTCCTGATTTTGGTAGCTTTGCATTCTATAACTTATTTTTTATCTGTTTTTTTTTTTTTTTGACAGGCAGAGTGGACAGTGAGAGAGAGACAGAGAGAAAGGTCTTCCTTTGCCGTTGGTTCACCCTCCAATGGCTGCCACGGCCGGCACATCGCGCTGATCTGAAGCCAGGAGCCAGGTGCTTCTCCTGGTCTCCCATGGGGTGCAGGGCCCAAGCCTTGGGCCATCCTCCACTGCCCTCCCAGGCCATAGCAGAGAGCTGGCCTGGAAGAGGAGCAACCGGGACAGAATCTGGTGCCCTGACCAGGACTAGAACCCTGTGTGCCGGCGCTGCAGGCAGAGGATTAGCCTAGTGAGCCATGGAGCTGGCTTTTATCTGTTTTACTGGTGATTTATCAAAATTTTGTTTGTTTGTTTTTTGAAGATTTATTTATTTATTTGAAAGTCAGAGTTACACACAGAGAGGAAGAGAGGCAGAGAGAGGCAGAGAGAGGGAATCTTCCATCCCCGATTGGCCCCCATGGCCAGAGCTGGGCCAATCCGAATCGAAGAGCCAGGAGCTTCTTCCAGTTCTCCCACATGGGTGCAGGGGCCCAAGGATTTGGGTCATCTTCTACTGCTTTCCCAGGCCATAGCAGAGAGCTGGATCAGAAGAGGAGCAGTTAGGACTCAAACTGGTGCCCTTATGGGATGCTGGCACTGCAGGTGGTGGCTTTAGCCAGTACGCCACAGCACCAGCCTTGGTTTTTCAACTTTATTGGCCCATACAATAATTGATTGTTGCTCTTCATCTCTTTACTTTTACATTATGATTTCATCTTTATCACTCTTTCCTTGTACTATTTTTAATTTGTAGTGTGTTTTGTTTTGATTTGCTAACTTTGACATATAAGTTGGATCATTGATGGTGTTTATGCTTTTCATTTTATGGACTTAAAACCAAATATTTCTCTCTAAGAGATTTGATATTCTGTTTTCATTATATTTCACTTCAAAATGTTTTCTAATTTCCATGATCATTTTTAGAATCCATCTTTGAAATTTATTTTTTAAATATTTATTTATTCATTTGAAAAGTAGAGTGACAGAGAGGAAATGACACAGAGATAATCCATCCACTCGTTCACTCCCCAGATGACCCAAAAAGCCAGATCTGGGCCAGACTCAAGTCAGGAGCCAGGAACTCCATCCAGTACTTCACCTAGATGGGAGGGGCCCACGCTACTTGAGACATCTGCTACTGCTTTTCCCAGGCACATTAGCAGGAAGCTAGATTAGAAGCAGAGTAGTGAGGACTTGAATTGATACTCTGATATGGGGATACCGGTGTCACAAGGAGCAGGCTAAACCACTGTGCCACACTGCAGGTCCCTGTCTAAAAGAAAGAATTTAAAAGTGAAAGTGACACACACACACATACAGAGAGAGAGAGAGAGAGACTTCCATTCACTGTTTTACTCCTTGAATGCCCACGACAGCCAGAGCTGAGTCAGGGACCTCAATCTGGTTCTCCCACGTGGATGGCAGAAACCCACCTAACTGAGTTCTTCCCTAAGGGTGCACATTAGTGGGACGCTGCAATGGACAGTGGAACCAGGGCTTGAACCCAGGGCACCTACCCTGTAACGTTCTTTGTAACCTGTAAATTAACTACTATAATTCAGCTTCCAAAATATAAAGATTATCTTGCCAATGTTTTGTTATTAACTTCTTTTTAACAATGTTGCTGTTCTCATGGTGGCCAACGACTACTCCATGATTCAACCCTTTACGAACTGAATTGCTCTATGGCTCAGCACTTGGTCAGTTTTGGTAAACATTTCATGTGCAGCTGAAAGTACCGTCTTCAACACATGGTACAGTCTTCTATGTGTGTTGATCAGGTCAAGTTGGTTAGTGGTGCACTTCCAATATTTTGGGTACTTAATTGATTTCGTTTTCTCCACTTGTTCTATTATATACTAAGAGATGTGGGTTGGAGGTTCCCATTGTAACTGCCGAATATATTTTAAAGCTATAAAATATGTGCCGAATAATTTTGTTTTTTTTTCTGGTTATCTGATCATCTAATCATTATGAAATTTCCTTTTCTCTTATTGATCTAGTATTTGTTTTGTTTTTAATTACAGCTACAACCAACTTCCTTTCTTATTTTTCCTTTTCCTTTAATCTCTATATCTTTGTACCTCTGTATAAAGAATTAGGTGTTTTTTTTTTTTTTTTTTTTTTTTTACAGGCAGAGTGGACAGTGAGAGAGAGAGACAGAGAGAAAGGTCTTCCTTTGCCATTGGTTCACCCTCCAATGGCCGCCACGGCCAGCACACTGTGGCCGGTGCATGGCGCTGATCCAATGGCAGGAACCAGGTGCTTATCCTGGTCTCCCATGGAGTGCAGGACCCAAGGACTTGCGCCATCCTCCACTGCACTCCTGGGCCATAGCAGAGAGCTGGCCTGGAAGAGGGGCAACCGGGACAGAATCCGGCGCCCCGACCGGGACTAGAACCCGGTGTGCCGGCACCGCAAGGCGGAGCATTAGCCTATTGAGCTGCGGTGCCAGCCCAGGTGTGTGTTTTTAAAGTAGCATAATGGTTGGCATTTCAAAATGTTTAAACTGCTCCAACAGTTGTCTTTTTTGTTTGCTTTATGGATGTACGGGGAGATTTGAACAGCTCAAGAAGTGAAATGAAAAGGTTAGATGCATTGCCACAAACATTTTGAAGCCCCCTTAGATAACTACACACAAGGAAGCTCACATTCTAAGTGTACAGTGTGGTGGATTCTCCTAAATGCAACCTAGCTGTGTTACCCCCACCTGGCCAAGAAAAAAAATATTAGTCACACCCCAGCCCTCCTTCAGAGTCAGGATACCACGGGACCCATTAGCCGCAGGTGCTCAGTGTCATTTCGCCCTTTGTGACTCTCATCCAAGCTGTTCTCAGAGACCCCAGGGTGCCCCCCACCATGGCTTTCAACTCTCTCTGCATTGAGCTCAAATAGCCCATCCACCTTGTCTCCTCAGTGCTGGGAAACTGCAGAGGGTTCCACTCTCACCTAGCTTTGAGCAGCCCCTCTGTGTCTTCTTAGCCCTACAGCTTTGGACCTCATCAATGGTCCTGGGGAAGCAAGTGGCCTGGCCCATCTCCCCTCCCCTCATTCCAGTGTGATACAAATCCCGGAAGCTCTGCTGGATTCTCTGTCTTGCACAGCAGCCGCCTATCAGGTCACTACCAGCCTCTCCACTCCGGCCGTGCTCTGAATCAGCCAGTGAACCAGTTCTTGTGGAAACAGCTTTCACAAGAGCATGATTCTCTAATGTAAGGATTTGTTCTCTTTGGGGCCATTAGACTGCCATCTTACTTGGAAGCAGAAGAAAACGCGTTTCCTATCCTTGTCCTTGAATTGCGATGCTTACTTCATTTTTATGAAACAAAATGACATGTGCTTGGTTTTCTGTCTTCCATCTTTCTGTGTGCTATTTGTCTCCCTGGTTCAATATTTTACTTCTCTTATTCTTTGCCTTCTTTTGGATTATTTAAGAGGGAGAGTGAGAGAGAGAGTTTCATTATTTCTGGTATTTATTCTAGCTCCATTGACTTATTAGCTATATGTGAGTAGGATTTTACTATCTTTCCGTGGTTACATCCTCCAAGGATCGCCTCATATACTTTCACAACATGTTAACACTACAAGACCTGCAGAAGCAGAGCCTGATTCACTCTCCTCTGACAACTTACTATTTCCTTGGGTTAATTATTTTATAATTTTAATTCTCCCACATTATTATTATTGGGCTTTCTAGTATGTGCAGAGATTTCTACCCGCATGTATCCATTCTACCCTCATTTTCTCACATCTCTGAGCCACCATCTGGGAGCATTTTTTTACTGTCTGAATTTCATTATTAATATATCCATTAGTGCAGGTCTGCTGGTGACAAACGATTTTCCTTTTTGTTTGCCTGGAAATGCTATTATTCCACTTTCAATTTTAGGAGATATCCTCACTGAATGAAGGATTCTGGTGTGGCAGCTGCTTATTTCCAGCAGTTTGAAGATATTTTCTTGTCTTCTGCTTCCTCGGGTTTCTGTTGTGAAATTAGCGATCAGGATTATTGCTGCTATTTTGAAGGAGAATGTTTTTGCATTAGATATTTTCACATTTTTCTGTTTGTCCTCGGTTTTCATCAGCTTTCTAAAATGCATAGATTTTTCCTCTTTTTGTCATTGGGTTTTCTCTTTCTCTCTCTCTTTGTCTCTGTGTATGTTTGTGTGTTTATCATACTTAGAGTTTAGTGGAACTTTTAAATTTTTTACTTTATATTTTGATATAAGTTTTAGAAAACTAATTCTCAGCCACTAGCTCTTCAAATATTATTTTGATTTTCTCATTTTTTCCTACAGATATTACAGAGTTTTGATGTATGCCTAACCAATTTTAGGCTTAGCCAGTGAATTCTTCATTTAGGGATTTCAACTACTGCATCTCTTTAACTCTAGAATTGCATTTTCATTTTGATTTTTTATAGTTTCAATTACCTTCCAAAATCTCCATTTTGCTTTCTTCTTCCTTGAATCTATTCACTACCGCTGTTTTATGCTGTTTTCTGATAATCTCGTTATCTGAAATCTGTGGACCTGTTCCATTGTCTGAATCACCTTTTGGGTTCTGTCACTTTGGGTTTTTTTTTTTTTTTTTTTTTTTTTGCTCCTTCCATGTTTTATTTTTCTGATTCAGTGCCAAACCTTAGACATGAAAATTTTAGAGACAATTTGAGCTTCTAACTAATCTTGCTTCCTTCAGGGAGCTTTTATTTTTGCTCCTGCGAGGCATGTAGTCAGCTTGACCAGGACATCCTACATCACCTCCGTGGACTCAGGGACTGGGGAGACCGAAGCAGGTCTGACCCCTGGAAGACTGGCCGTGGGGAGGGGGCAATGCTTGGGGAGTATGCTGTATTATTTCTGGTTCTCTCTTACTCCTAGAATACAGCCTTCGCTTGTTCCAGCTGTGAGACTAGAATATTAAAATGGCCTTCTCTGATACATGGAGAGCTCCCCCCTCCTTTTTCTCCTTTTTCAGTTGGAAATTGCTCAGCTTCTGTCCCTAAGGATTCCTTTTAGAAGTGACAAATGTGCCAAAACAAAGGCAGCAGAAATCCTTCCTTCTCAGTGTTGCTTCTGCAATTCTTTCTGCTGTTCAAGTTCTCTCTCTTTTTCTGGAGAAGGAGTCTAGATAACTGATTGTTTTCAGGCTGATTGGATCAAGGAAAATCTGGTCCACTCTCATTTGATGGGTACTAAAAAGGGATCTTCAAAAGTTCATGGGAAAGATGTATTATAAAATAAAGCAAAATGACACATGGATCCCAAAAATTTTATACAATGAAATAAACTCTTTTTTTGACAGGCAGAGTTAGACAATGGGGGGGGGGGAGACAGAGAGAGAGAGAGAGAGAGAGAGAGAAAGGTCTTCTTTTCGTTGGTTCACTCCCCAAATGGCCGCTACGGCCTGCGCACTGTGTCGATCCAAAGCCAGGAGCCAGGTGCTTCCTCCTGGTCTCCCATGCGGGTACAGGGTCCAAGGACCTGGGCCATCCTCCACTGCCTTTCCAGGCCACAGCAGCGAGCTGGACTGGAAGAGGAGCAACCGGGACAGACTCCATCGCCCCAACCGGGACTAGAACCTGGGGTACTGGCGCTGCAGGTGGACGATTAGCCTAGCGAGCCGCAACGCTGGCCTCTGAAATAAACTCTTAGTTTTACTTATCCATAAACTTTTTGACTTTTTTTTGCACTAAGCATCAGAACTTCTGAATATATGAAGTAAACTTTAGTAGAACTGAAGGGAGAAATAGACAGGTATGCAATAGTTGGAGACTTTAGTGCACTCTTTTAATAATGGGAAGAACACACAAAAGATAAACAAGGAAATAAAGGACTTGAACAACACTGTAGGCTGATCAGACTCAAAGAACCTACACAGAAAACTTTACCACAGCAGAATGCACACCTGAAGTGCAAATAGAACGTTCTCCCTGAGAGACCACGCCGGGCCACAAAACAAGTCATCATACATGTGAAAAGATGAAAATCATAGAGTACAAGTATCTTTTCTGATCCAAATGGAAACTAGAAACCAAAGGCAAAAGAAAAACTGGAAAATCTACAAAAATGCAAAATCCAGATAACACACACTTTTTTTTTTTTTTTTTTTTTTTTTTGGGAGGTAAAATAGCAAAGTTTATTAGGGAAGGGACATCCGTGAAAACGGATGGACACCTCTCCAGACAGGACCTGAGAGAGAGTGCGGGGGGGGGGCAGTGGAGAGAGAGTACACCTGACCAGGTCAGGCGGGCGGCTCAGCAGACAGGCAGAGGGCTGAGCGCGCAGTCCGGTTGAGGCCAGGGGTTTTTAAGGAGATGGGTCTTGCTTTCCCACCTCTGCTCCTCTTGGAACAAAGGGCTTTTTGGATGTAAATAGAAAAACTCTTATCTGAGTTTGTCCCTGAAGGTATCAGACAGGAGGAAGGCTAGCTGGCGCCATCCTGGGTTTGGAGGAAGGGTGAGCAAGACCTCCTGGAGAGTGGGGATCCGGAGCAGGGTGTTTGAAGTGCAGATACTGGGCTGTACCTGGGAGAAGGGGCAGGGACCCCCACCAGGCAGGTTATCAGGTAGAAGGGGGCAGGGCAGGATGCGAAGGCGAAGGCCGGGCTGCCCCTGGAATGCTGCCGGGATGACTGAGGTGCAGATGCATACGCTGGACATAGCTTATGTGTGTGTGACATAAAGGCCTAAGGAAAACACACACTTTTTCTAAAAAGATCTATTATTTATTTGAAAGGCAGAGTTACAGGGAAAGGGGAAGAGACAGAGAGAGAAAGAGATCCTCCATCTGCTGGTTCACTCCTCAAATGTCCACAACAGCCAGGGCTGAGCCAGGAGCCTGGACCTCCGTCTGGGTCTCCCACATCGAGGGCGGGGGCCCCAGGACTTGGATCTTCCGCTGTTGTTCCAGGCACATTAGCAGGGGGCTGGAATAAAACAAAAGTAGTGGAAGCTGGGTGTGGCTCATTGTGGCAAATATCCTAATAGATATTATGAATGGAAGAAGCAGGTGTGAGATAGATGGGAACTTGTTGTATAACTTCTTTCCAACTTTTGTTTTCTAAATTTTAAACTATTCTGAAATAAAATGTGTTTCATGATAAAATAAATAAAAAGAAATGGAGCAGTTGGGACTCAAACTGGCACCCATATGGCATTGCTAGCGGCTGCTCTACTTGCTGTGCCACAACTCTGACACAAGACAACAACCAATGCATCAAAGAAGGAAGCACACAGAAAATTAGGAAATATCTTGTAAGTGAAAACAACAATGAAACACAGTGTCAGGGCTCATGAAAGGATGCCCTTAAACGAAGGCCTCAGATGCAAAAGTTCTGACTTTCTCCTCACATCTTGCTCATCCCTCGTTCTCACTCAAGGCAAACAATAGAAACCAGCACCCCTCTCTCCCCAAGCCAGCCACAAAACTTAAAAAGCATTACTGTAGCTTTCCCCCACCTCTTTTTATAAGAGCCAACAATGAAAAACACTCTGACCAGCTTGTTTGATTGTAGGTCATAAGGCTCTCACTGCGAAAGGACCCCGCCTCATATGTAGAAGGAAGAGACGCAGAAGAGAGGCCAAGGAACGTCTGAACAGACAAACCTTACTCAGTCTATAACCATTAGTTCATATCCTTTTTTGTTCAATCATATTTCTACATGGATGTCCATATTTCAGTGAGGCTAAGTGTAAACATGTGTACCTAGATTCTTCATTCTAAGGTCTCTTGTGTCTGGTAAAACTATGATCAAATAAATGTGTTGCGTTTCTTCTGTAAATCTGCCTATTGCCTGTTTATTTCATTTCAACAGATTCAAATATCAAGCCTTCAGAGGGACGGTTTGAGTTTCCATATAGTACCAAAACTGATGAAATGGAGTGAAAATAGGGTAAGAAGGAAGTTTATTATAATAAATGCTGACACTTAAGAAGAAGAAAATTCTCAAATCAGCAATCTAACCTTATGCCTAAAGGTAGGAGAAAAAGAACAAACTGAAACGGAAGCTTGCAGAAAGAAGGGGGTAATAAAGATTAGAGAAAAAATAAAGAATAGAAATACAGTCAAAGGTCAACAACGTAAAATGGGTTTTTGGAAAATCAATGAAATTGGAAAACATTTGATTCAATAAACAGGAAAAAAATAGAGAAGGCTCAACTTACCAAAAGAAAAAATGAAATAATGGATGTTATAACTGATGCCTCTAAAAAAGGATGATAAAGGAATATTATAAACAATTGTATATCAACAAATTAGATAACCTGCACATGAATAAATTTCAAAAAATACACACCCTGCCATGACTTGGTCATAAAAAAATAGAAAGTCTGAGCAAATCAAAGGAAAGTAAGGAGACTGAATCAACGATGTTCCAACAAAGAAAGCTCGGGGTCAGATGCTTTACTGGAAGATTCTGCTAGACTTCTAAAGGGGGATTAACAGCAATCCTTTTCAAACTCTTCCAAAAAATTAAAGAGTAAGGAACACCCCAAATTTATCCTTTTCTTTCATTACTTTAAGACCAATGTGAGGTGACTAGCACCGTGGCTTACCAGGTTAAGCTGCTGCCTGCAGTGCTGGAATCCCATATGGTCACTGGTTCAATTCCAGGCTGCTCCACTTCCAATCCAGCTCCTTGCTAATGTGCTTGGGAAAGCAGGGGAGGATGGTCCAAGTCCCTGGGCTCCTGAATCCACATGGGAGATCCAGAAGAAGCTTTGGGCTCCCGGCTTCTTTCTGGCCTAGCTCTGGCCATTGCAGCCGTTTGGGAGGTGAAGGAGCAGAGGTCTCTCTCCGTTTCTCTCTCTCTCTCTATCTCTCTGTAACTCTGCCTTTCAAATAAAATAAATAAATCTTTTTTTAAAAGATCAATATGAGACAAAAATAAGAAAATATAATAACAAGTCACTAGCTACATGAATATTGATGAAAAAAGCATCAATAAAATATTAGCAAGCCAAATTCAACAAGGTATTGAAAGTATCATGTCGTAGATAAATGGGACTCATTCTTACAATGCGAGGATGATTCAGTATCTAAAATAGATGTAACATACGAATCATCTCAATTGATGTCAAAAATAGTTTGACAAATTCAACATCCTCTTGACTTAAAAAAAAAACACAACAAACTGAGATGGAAGAAAACTACCTCAACGTAATGAAGGAAAAGTCCATAGCTGAAATCATACTTAATGGTGAAAGACTGAAAACAATTCCTGAAGTCAGGAAGGATGCCCATTTTACCCATTCTATTCAACACAGTGCAGGAAGCTCTATACTGAGAAACAAAGCAAGAAAAATAAGTAAAAAACATCCAAATTAGAAAGAAAGAAGAAAAATGTTCTCTCTTCACAGATTCACAGATAACATCATCTTATATTTGGAAAACGTCAGGATTCTTCAAAGATCCTTTGCAAACTAATCAACAAATTTGGCAATGTAGCAGGATACAAAATCAGTACATGAAAATTACTCACACATCTACACACTGACAATGAACAATTTGAAAAGGAAATGAAGAAAACAATCCTGTTTACAGCAGCATCAAAGAGAATAAAATAGGAATAAACCTATCCCTGGATGTGGAAGACTTGTACACTTAAAATTACAAAATATTGCCAAAAGAAGTCATGAGAGGCACAAATAAATAAAAAAAAGACATTGCAAATTTATGGATTGGAAGAGTAAACATTGTCAAGATGCCAATGCTCCCAAAAGCAATCTGTCTATACACTGAAGTCCCTAGCAAAATCCCAATGGCACTTTTTGCAGAAATAAAAAAAAAATTATCTTAAGTTTCCTATGAAAGCTCAAGGGACCCAAAATAATTCTGAAAAAGAACTGTTCAATGCCTTATAATTAATTAGTGATTTCAAAGCATAGTACCAAGCCACAGTAACCAAAACAGTATGATTCTGGCATAAAGACAGACATGTAGGCCCATGAGATGGAACAGAAATCCAATAATTCCTCATGTATATGATCAAATGACCTTCTGCGAGGTTCCAAGGGTACCCAGTGGGGAAAGGATAGTCTCTTCATAAATTTGATGATGGGGAAACTAGGAACTCAAAGACCAAAGAATGAAGTTGCATCTTAACTTACTCTATATGCAAGTTAACTTAAAATAAATTGATGGCATAAGAATAAAAATGAAAATAATAAAATTTCTGGAAGAAAACATAGATAAAATTTCATGACATTGGACTAGGCAATAATTCTTGAATGTGTTATCAAAAATAGACAATTGGGACTACATCAAATGCAAAAATCCCCATACATTAAAAGAGATAACCAGCAGAGTAAAGTGGTTATCTATGGAATGGGAAAATATTTACAAATCATATATTCGATAGAAGAACAAGTCAGGATATAAAAAGACTCACTACAATTCAATCACAAAAATGTTTTACTTAAACATTGGGGAAAATACTTCAACAGATATTTCTTCAGTGATACACAAATAGTCAACAAGCATAGGAAAACATCACCAATCAGAGAATTGCAAATGCAAAGCATAGTGAAATATTGCCTTATGCACATTAATTCAGATGGTTACTGTGAGACCATGGACAATAAAGGATTCTCCCTTCCCTTGCTTAACAGCAGATATGCCTTAGATGTCTAACAAACCAAAAACTTGTAAGGGTCATGAGGGGTAGGACAAGTGCTTGGTGTAACAGTTAAGGCACCAATTGGGATGTCCCTGTCCCCCGTTAGAGTGCCTATTTCAAGTTCTGACAACCTTGTTTCCAGTCCAGCTTCCTGCGAATGTGCAACCAGGGAGCAGCAGATGATGGCTCGATTACCTGGGGTCCTGATACCTACATCGGAGACCCAGACTGAGATCTGGGCTCCTGGCTTCAGCTTTACCCAGCCCCTGCTGTTATGGCCATCATCTGGGGAGTGAATCAGCAGATACAAGATCTCTCCATCTGTGTCTGTCATTCTACCTTTCAAATAAAATGCAAATAAACAAGTTTTAAAATAGGACAGAGGGGCCGGCGCCAGGCTGGATAATCCTCTGCCTGCAGCCCCAGCACCCCATATGGGCACTGGGTTCTAGCCCTGGTTGCTCCTCTTCCAGTCCAGCTCTCTGCTGTGGCCCAGGAGGGCAGTGGAGGCTGGCTCAAGTGCTTGGGCTCCTGCACCCACATGGGAGACCAGGAAGAAGCACCTGGCTCTTGGCTTTGGATTGGCATGGTGCCCGCCATGGCGGCCATTTGGGGAGTGAACTAAGAGAAGGAAGACATTTCTCTCTGTCTCTCTCTCTCTCCCTATCTATAACTTTACCTGTCAAATAAATTAAAAAAAAAAATCAGGACAGAACCAGCTACAGTCAACACTGTGGCTTGAGTCTGTTTACAGCAGCATACTGCAGAAGTCATTTCATGGTTCATTACAATGTTATATGATGCAGCTCCAATGATGTTTCAGTAGCCATATTTGATCAGGTAACACACGTAAAAGCATGATTTTTTTTGAGATGCAGAGAGAGGAATCATATTTGCTGGTGTTCTCACCCTCCAGTGTTTGAAATTGGCAGGATTGGGCTGGGTCCAAACCGGGAGCTTGGAACTCAACCAAGATCTACAAGGTAGTAGGACCCCAATTACTTGAGTTATCACTGCTGGCTCCCAAGGTCTTCATTAGTAGGAAGCTGAAATCAGGAATCAGGAGCTGGAGCCAAGCAACGATCCCAAGTACTCTGATGTGAGATGTGGGTTTCAACTCCCAGGCTAAATGCTGCTCTGCCATGATTTGTTAGCACGCATCAAATTTTCACACTACTTTCCTCTGAATCTACTGTATTCTATTACTTAGTTTCACTCAGTTTCAATCCATTTACCTGAACTCCATAAATACCTAAGCTCATTTCTGAACAGGGAGAAAGATTTGGGGATTTTCTAGCCCTCTCTCCATCTTCTTCCAAGGCCTCAAATAAAGTTTCTCTTAGAAGATGTAAGATCTGATGTTTTCCCAATGGCTACATGAGTAGAATAGGCCCGATGGTCAGCAATACTTTTAAGCAATAATAATAATTTAGAAAAATAGAAACTATAAAATGTTGATGATGATGTCGAGAAAGTGGAACCCTCAAACACCGTTGTTGGGAATGTAAAATCATGCAGTTACTATGGGAAAATATTACTATGGCAGCCCCTCAGAAAAATTAAAAATGAAATTATCCTGTAATCTAGCAATCCCTCTTGTGAGTGTATACCCCAACATTTGAAAGCAAGGTCTCCCAGAGGTATTTCTGTAGCCATGTTCATAGCATCATTATTCACAGTTCCTGAAACGTGGAGGCAACACAAGTGCCCAGCATCAATGGATGAGCGGTTAAGCACAGTGTAGCTTTTCCATCCAATGTATGTAATTCAGCCTTAAAAACTTAGGAAATGCAGTCACATGCTACAATGTGGATGAACCCTGAGAGTAGAATGGCAAGTGAAAAAATTAGGTCAGAAGAGGACAAAGAACATATAATTCCACTTATATGAGCCATGTAAAGTATTCAAATCCAGCAACATGGACAACCCAATGCTGGATATGGGGACCGAGAGAAGAAGGCAATGGAGAGTTACTGTTGAATAGCTATGAAATGTTTGTGTTTTAAGATGCAAAAGTTCTAGAGGTTTGTTGCACAATAGTGCAAGTTAACACCACTGCCCTGCACACCTAAGATGGTTAAGTGACAAATTTTCTGTTATGTATTTTGTATAAAATTTAAAAAGAACATCTTTAATAACTTAGAGTGTGTGTGTGTAAGAGAGAGAGAGAGAAAGAGAGAGAGAGTGAGAGAGAGAGATTGACTCATGGACTCTTCTGGATATCCACTGAGAATAGTGCTCCGTGTGTGATGGCAGGTCATCTTTTGTCTTTTCCCCTCTCCCTGTATGCAACAAGAATGATCTTAGAAAACTGTTTGCCTGTATTGAGTGGGTCCCTCCTGGAAGTCCTTCTGTGGAATTCTGTGGCCGCTGACCAGGGATCTCAGGCTCTATTCACTGAATCTCTCTACTCAAGTCCTCAAGCCCTGTTACTGGACTAGACTTTTTTCTTCCCATTTGTGTGCCTGCTGATTTATCCATCTTTATCCTCCCGCTTTGCTAGTTCACTAATTCATTCTTAATTTGTTCTTTTATTGAAAGTTGTATGATAGCAAATATCTAGTAGAAAAGATCTTCAAAATGTTCATGCAAGTGCATATTAGAAAAATTACACATAAATTTTGATTTTTTGCAAGAAAATAGGCTTATCTTTTAAAGACAGTTGTGTGTTTCATTTATTTGAAAGGCTGAGAGACATACAGAGATAGACTTTCTACTCACTGGTTCACTCTCCATATGCCCACAACAGCTGGTGTAGGACAGGCTAAAACTAAGAACCAGGATCCCAATCCAGGTGTCCCACATGGGCAATAGGGACCCAACACTTAAGCCATTACCTGCTGCTTCTCAGGATAGAAATTAGCAGAAATTATAAATCAGGATGGGAGCTGGAACTCGAACCTAGGCATTTGGATATAAGGTATAAGCAGCCCTAGTGGTGTCTTAACACATCACCTAAACTAATCACTTAGTTCCATTTTGTTTCCCATAAAATTTTGAAGTTCCTACCTATGTTCCTCAGATCCACTCCCTGGTGAGCATACCCTGTACAATCGTCTCCCTTGAGCCCAGAGTGGGCCTTTTCCTAATCCTTTCAACAGAGAAACTGGTATCAGACAGAAGTCAGAGTGATCCAAGGCAGCAGCGGGAGGATGGGGGGTGGTGGTACAGCCGTTAGCCCACAGCTTGGAAGGCTCTCATTCCGTATCAGAGTGCCTGATTCCAGTCCCGGATCCTCCACTTCCCATCCAGTTTCCTGCTAAAGCATCCTGGGAAAGCAGTAGCAGATGGTGTGCTTGGGTCCCTGCTATCCACATGGGAGACCCAGATGGAGTTCCTGGCTCCTGACTTTGGCCTGGCCTGGACCTGGTTGTTTTAGGCATTTAGAGAGGAAACCAGCAGGTGGTATCTCTCTCTCTCTCTCTCTCTCTCTCTCTCTCTCTCTCTCATCTTCTCTAGCTCTTGCTCTTGCTCTGGCTCTGCCTTTCAAGTGCATAAAAAAAAAAATCAACAGCTGATGTTGTCCTGCTGGCCTGGAAGGAAAGAAAGAAGCTTCAAGGCTGCTGAGAATGGCACAGGGCAGGGCACAGCAGGTGTCCTGGGACTCAAGCATGGCTCCTTGCAGGTAGTCAGCGTCTTAGTGGGGACCCACAGGTATAAGGAGCTGTGTTTTGCAAACAATCCCATGAAAGCAAACCTAGAGATCCAGAAAGGAAGCCTGCCCCGGGGACCCTGGGCAGAGGGTTCCACTCAACTGAACTTGTGTTTCTGACCTGTACCAACTGTGAGATAATAAATGGCATTGCTTGAAGCCTCTATGTTTATAGCCATTTATTTTTTACACAGCAATAGAAAACCGAAACAAGCTGCCCCTGCTTCCCAGCTAACTTGCCTCTAGGCCTGTGTACTGGGATTAATTCTTCTACCTCTTTGTCCTGCAGCAGGTGCACTGACCCCATGTCCACCTGTTCAGAGCCTTGAGCCAACACGCAGTTCTCTCTTCTCCCCGGGCCTACTTTCTGGTTTTTACTTCAGCACACAATGTATTCACCAATCTCCATGCTAACTGCCCACCCAGCTCTTTCCCTTTTGGCCTACATTAGTGACTCGCACTGTGTCGTTTACCAGTCTGGCCAGGTCCTTGATGTGAGCCAACCTTCCCTGCGGTTACTCACAGACCTGCTATTACAGAATGAAAGAGAGTTTTGACAATCAGTAAACACAAGGCATCTCCAAATCCAATCACACTTCCTCTGGTAGGGATAATCATGTAGTTTAATGAAAAGCAACCTAAAATAGTGGCATCTGACACATGAATCACTAGTCCATGAGTGAGAGACACTCATGAGCATTTAAAGAAATAGTTGGTGTGATCTTGCACTTGCCTATGTTTGGGGTGAGACCTCCTTTGGTGGCGGTGTCCTGGAAGCATGCCATTTCTGTCTGTTGTAATCACACTGTCCCCAGCACTGAGAACCTGACAATGCCTGTGTAGCACTCAGAAGTGCAGCTGCTCTCTGTGAGTTTCTTGTAGAAGTTGCAAACAGAGGCAGGAGTCAGGTACATGAAAGGAGTGGACCTACAAAAATCTGTGGGAAATAGAAGATGTGTAGTCAGAGGCAATTTTTTTTCTAAATAAATACATTTATCAGAAGTCTTTCAAAAGTCCATAGAGAATGCATATTATGAACAAGCATGCATAAATTTGAAATTGTTTGCACTGACAAAATTTATCTTTTAAAAAATACCCTGTGATTTATTCATTTCAGAGGAGGACTGAAAGAGAAAAGAACTAGTTCTCATTTCTTGGTTCACTCCCCCAAATCCTGCAACGGCTGAGAGACTCAAGCCAGGCGCCTGGAACTCAATACAGGCCTCTACGTGGATGACAGAACCTTAAGCCATCACCCGTGGCCTCCCAGATCTGCAGTAGCAGGAAGCTTGAGTCAGGATTCAGAGTAAGCTATTAGACCCAGGAACTCCAATGTGGGATGCAGGTGTCCTAACCAGCGTCCCAGCTGCTAGCCCAAGCGCCGGTCCCCTAAGGTCATATTCTGATTCCAGTTTTCACAGACTTTGGAAGCATCCTGCCTTCGGCAGAATTCACATCCTAGCAGCCCTTTACATCTGCTTTATGAAGGGCCTAAGTTGAACTCTCTCATGTTGCTGTTTTTCCCACCTTATTGCTACTGCTGTATTTGCCTTTGCGTATGCTCGTATTCCTTGCCTTTTTTCACATCCACAATATGACTGTTCTTCCTAACTCAGGTGATGGCTTATTTGCCTTTGACCATTTTTTGATGTTTTATATGGCAAATCCTGCATTAAAAAAATCACAGGACACAACCAGATAAGGAGCAGCAATGTGTGAAAAATAGCTACTCCTTAGGAATAAAAAGTTAACTGCAAATCTCAGTATCATAATTTCTTTACAATTGTTTTTGAGAGGTTGATAAAATCTAAAACACCAGAAATTCATGAAGAGGATGAACATTCTTCTAAAAATCTTTTATAACAGAAGTCTTTCTAGCAGAATAAAGCAAAAACTGATAAATATTTTATGACTTGAATCATATTGAGGTGAGTTTGCATTTATCACAGTTAGAAAAAAAGTGAATAACTCTACTATGAGAGTGTTCCCAAAAGTTCATGAATTTCAAAATCTTTTGCAGGAAAATTGCTCTTATTTTTAAATTCCATTTCCAGGGAAATTTTCGAAGCTCCATGTATATTTTCCAAATTTTTTGAATTTCAGCTACTTAAATTAAAGCAGTTTGGAGGAGAGCAAGTCCCAAGGGTAGGGAAGAGGCACCAGACTCCCAAGAACTAAACAGGCTGTCTGCCCCGACTGTGGACACAGATACTGTGCTCTGCTCCCTGGGAGAACGCGGGGTGAATTTCATGAGATATGAGATGTGGGTTTGTCTGACCATTGGTTAGCCCCTGAGAATTGAGAAAACAATTGTAGGGGCTGGTGCTGTGGCATAGCAGGTAAAAATACTGCCTGCAGTTCTGGAATCCCATATGGGCACCAGTTTGAGTCCTGGCTGCTTCTCTTGTAACACAGCTCTCTGCTGTGGCCTGGGAAAGCAGAAGATGGCCCAAGTCCTTGAGCCCCTGCACTCATGTGGGTGACTCGGAAGAGGCTCCTGATTTCTGGCTTGAGATCAGCACAGTTGAGGCCATCTGAGGAGTGAACCAGCAGATAGAAGACCTGTCTCTCTCTCTCTCTGCCTTTGCATCTCCGTAAGTCTGCTTTTCAAATAAATAAATCTTAAAAAAATAAAAAAGAAAACAGTTGTCACAAACAGTAGGTTTTGTGTGCGTGTGTGCATGTGTGGATTAGATTTCAGACAAGCTAAAATAATTATTCTAAGTGTGGCCTTCTCACACTGTCATGATGTAATACTTGGGTGACAGTAAATAATAACTCAAAATTTAACAAAAGGAACAGCTAGAAAATCCTCACCTGGAGCCGGCACTGTGGTGTAGCAGGTCAACACCCTGTCCTAAAGCGCCAGCATCCCATATGGGTGCCAGTTCTAGTCCTGGCTGCTTCTCTTCTGATCCAGCTCTCTGCTATGGCCTGGGAAAGCAATAGAAGATGACCCCAGTCCTTGTGCCCCTGCACCTGCATGGGACACCTGAAAGAAGCTCCTGGCTTCTGCCTTCAGATCAGCGCAGCTCTAGCCTTGTGGCCATCTGGGGAGTGAACCATCGGACGGAAGACCTCTCTCTCTCTCTGCCTATCCTCTCTCTGTGTAACTCTGACTTTCAAATAAATAAATAAATCGTAAAAAAAAATAAAAATGAAAATCATCACCTGGCTCAGGTAAAATCAAGAACACACAAACAATGTGGGGTCCGTTGATGAATCTGATCAGCTCATTTAGAGAAGGATCACACTACTGTGGATAAATTCTACCTGTGGTCAACTGTGGGACTTATGAGCAGTGCTTTCATTGTGCAAGGACTAGACATTTGTCTTCTACCAGCCAGCAGAGACTCGGGCTTGTACTGTAGGCTTCTAAAATTCTTGCAAAGCAGAGTAACAAAACAAACCCAGAGATTAGAAATAAGGAAAAATTTGGGCGATGATTATACTGAACTAAATTGTATGGCCTTAAGTTGCTTGTGAGTGCTTGTTTGAAAGTATAAAGTATTTTTGTGTTGCTTTCAGAATCACAGAGATAGCAAACACTGCATAACACAAATCTATAATTCCCCAAACCTATAATTTCTACACTCTTACATTTCAGTAACTTTGAAATGAGTTTACAATTTCTTTTAAAATGTACCAAATGTCATTAACTTGGAGCTGCAGAATAACAGATTTGTTAGGCCAGACTCTGAACCCTGAATGAGATTTGTAATGGGGTTGCTGACACAGTTGCGGAGCACACTAAACTGGGATAATTACTCTTTGGTCATGTTCTGCTTGCCAGTGTCATTTTGATGGTTGATGCAATGAAGCTGGTTCTTTCTCCTTTGATCATAGAAAGTTGAATTTTTCATGATTACAGTTTTTATGATTTTTCTCTTGATGAAAGAGTGAAGAAGGTCAGAGACTTAGTTCCATCCATTACAGCGGGATAGAAGTCTTGACTTAAAAGAGGAGAAAATGGGGCATATGCTTATCGGCCTTAATGGACATTATCTTCTGGGAAATGGTTGGGTTCCCGATGACCTCAATCTTCCCCTTTCATTGTGGCTTCCTGGGCCTCTTCCAGGGCCTTTCTCAAATGTAAAATCCTTATGAGTGTTGTTTTAGTCATTTCCACTATCCTTTTAAAACATACTGGTCTTTCCAAGATATCCTACTCTTCTTTCCTTTAGCTGTGCTCTTTTTAAACAGTTGGTTTTGTCAAAGAAAACCAACACCGTGTTCTTTCTTAGACCGTTTCCAGTCTACTGACATGTGTGCTGAGTGTGTCCATCCCATGAGTCTCCTCTTCACAAACATGCCTATGACATCTGGTATACTAAGCAGTCCTTTGTCACCATGAAAATGATTGAAGTGCCCACGACTTGGAAGCTATCCTCAGGATTATATAAGGGTCCTTTCTTTCTACATGTTAATCCTTTTCAAAGAACTCATGCTTCTTAGGCTTGGTGAGTAACTACTTCCTGGGGTCACTAACTGGCAGTTACTCATTTTTCTGTAATCTGGCACTTTCTACGCATGCTTTTGGGAGTGTTTTATCTCTGAAAACATCCCACCTGACTTCAGGCTGATGGCCTGGAGTTTTCCTAAATGACCACTGTTGTTGTTTGTATTTTCAGCTATTTAGAGCTTGAAGATAAATTCTATTTTTTTTAAAGTTTTACTTGAGAGGCAGATACATACACACAGACACCACAGACACAGAGGAAATGAGAGAGAATTTTCATCCACCAGCTCATTCCCCAAATGCCCACAAGGATCTGGTTCAGGAGCCCGGGACTCAGCCCACATCTCCCATTTGGGTGGTGGGGATCCGGTCACTTGCACCATCACTGTTGCCTCTCGGGATCTGCCCTGGCATGGAGCTGGAGTCCAGAGTTGGGGCTGTCACACATACCTAGAATTTGGAACACAGTCTGTGGAAATACTGTTTTTAAATCCTCTACTGGGAGGGCTGATGTTAATTCCAAGTCTAACAGGAAATTTCCATCAGATTTTAGTTCTTTGGAAACTTTACCTAGTTAAGGTCTTCATATATAAAGTTTTTATCTTAGTCTTTCTTTTATCTTGGTGCTTAGAAGTGCTGTTCTTTCTTGGGAATCTTACTGAAGCCTAAATCCTTTCTAACATGCTGAGACTATTATCTGCTTCAGGAGTGAAAAAGCCCTAAAACTATCTATAATTAGTAGGTCCTATTGTGAATCACAACCAGCATAAGCAGGAAATTCTCAGGCTGTCAGAGATTTAGAAATCAGTTATAAGCCATAAAAGAGTTCAGGAGAAAATGTCTTGATATGGCGAATCTATTTCTACATCTTCTATGAAAAGATAATCTTCCTACATATGGGAACTGTAATAAAATATGATGTGACAGGCCAAGGGCTCTTTAAGTCAGTCACTTTTTATACTAAGTTTCATCAGAATAACTCTCCTTTTCTATTTTACACACTACATTTCAAACATGCTCATGACCCATAATCTCTGCAATCAACGAAAGACCTTGTTACATCATTGAAACTTAAAACTTCATGTACAACAGTCAAAGTGCTTTAGGAAAAATGGCATGTAAACCACAGGATGGTGATCAACCTGCAGTCTATGTTGGTAAGTTCAGGGCCAAGGGGTTTGTCAGAGAGATGCTCAGCTCATAATCCACAGAGGGTATGGGCTCTGGGTTCTTCAGGAATCAAGGTCTGGAGTGAGATACTGGTGTGGTTCTGTTCATGACCCAGACTCATCATCCCACACTGGGAGAGATGCTGGGCACTGCGGGAGCCCTGCAGATGCAGTAAGCTCTGCTCTGGAGTCCCCTCCACTCTTGGAGCTTACCCAGACCTGTTCACTTGACAATCAGATGTTAATATGTAAAGTTGCATTAACATAATCCAGACCAGGTTTTGATGACGTTGACTTTGCACTTCATCCTTCTACTGTGGCCACGCACAGTAATGAGTGTGATGCAGCTACAGGAAGCAGAAGGCTCTCTTGCTGTGTGATTTTGTGTGAAAGATGGTGAGTAAAAATTGGTCTTTGCTTTTCCAGGCTCTTCCTGGTTGCAAGGTAATAAACATCTTCTCTTAATGCCAGTATGCAGCACTCTCCGATCAAACCAAACCCCAAGACTTGAGTGGTCAGGGAAGATTTGCTCTTTCTGGTTTTGGATGCTGGCAGAAGTATCCAACCTCGATCTTATCTTATCCATATGGTGCACCAGCCAGCTGTGCCAGAGCAAAGTCAATGACAGATGGAAAATTGTTCATCAGGGTCGATGAAAGATGACAGGGAGATCAAGACTGCAACCTGCTCAGAGGGAGTGCAAAGAGGGCTCTGGCTTTTTCTACAGTGGTTTCCTGGTGCGTGTGGAGTGCAGAAATACTACTGGATTTTTTTTTCTTGTTTTTCCAATCCATTTTCTTTTTAGCAGCAATGAGCTTAAAAAGTTAAAATGTAAATCCGATGAAAAATAAAGTTTCACATTTTTGTTTCTAAAGAAAGTTGAGAATGGACATGTAACCCAGACAGAATGTTTTCCAGCATTTTAGCACCCTTCATGAGGGAGTATAGATTCCACTGACACTTGAAAAATAGAAAATACATTCTAAAGGAGTGCAAGTACCAATTTCATTAGTTAACCCTGCGTGGTGCTGGAACAGAGCCACAAGGTCGCTTTAAGGGTGTACAGCTGAGACTGAGGTCAGTGGCTTTCCCCCTGAGACTCCTCCAGGCTCACCTAATGGTTTTAGTAGCAGAGCACAGGCTAAACAGGCACTTAGCTCAGTCTGCAGATCTGGAGCTGGGATCTCAGTCCCTGAGTTGGCCACTGGGGCAGGAGGATCTATTCTCTTTGTCAAAACAAATGTATTAAGTCTTGGGTTTGCTGGGGTTTCACACCTAAATCCAAAGGGTTTTCCAGAGGCATTTTTGTCTGTGAGTGGCTGCAAAATTATTGTTGCTGTGGGAAGATTTGAGCGAGGAGATTCCTTGTTTATCATCTTGCTGATGTCACTTCTTTTTTTATGTGTTAAATAATGCTCCATATGTTTATACGGTGACTTATTGTCCTTAATTAATAAGTAAACATCTACAAAGAAAAAAAGAACCATTCTCAAAAATGATAATATTAGATTAGCAGATCTTCAACTGAAAAAACTCACATTTCTAAGGGCATAATGGCTACTGGCTAGAAGTTCTGTTAAAATGAATTTTGGCTGGTGCTGTGGTGTACCAGATTAAGCTGTGGCCTGCAGCACCACTATCCCATATGGGCACCAGTTCAAGTCCTGGCTGCTCCATTTCTGGTTCTGCTCCCTGCTAATGTGCCTGGGAAAACAGTGGAGGATGGCCAGTGGAGAAGTCCTTGGGTCCCTTTACCTATGTAGATGTGGGAGACCCAGAAGAAGTCCTGGTTCCTGGCTTCAGCCTGGCCCAACTGTGGTCATTGAAGCCATTCGGGGAGTGAACCATCAGACGAAAGATATCTCTCTTTCTCTCTTGTCTCTCTCTCCTTCTATGTCTACCTTTTAAATAAATAAATAAAATCTTTAAAATATATGTATGAACATAAAATAAATAAAATAAATTGGTCCTGTCTAGACCAATACAGCATCAAAAGCTAAAACAGATGACTTAAAGATTTCTTTCTTTTTCTTCCTTTCTTTGTTCTCATATTTAAATTCTTAAATTAATAATTTCAAAAGCATTTTTGTTATTTACTGCTTTACTTATTAGAGTTGCAGAAAGAGACAGACACAGAGACCTCACAACTTCTGGTTCATCCCCCAAATGCCTGGAACAGCTGAGGGCAGGGCCAGGCTGTAGCCAGGAGATAGAAACAGAATCTGGGTTTCCCACTTGGGAGACAGGGAACACCTTCTTGGAGCAGCAATTACTGCCTCCCAACATGTGTAGTAGCAGCAGTGAGGAATCATGAATGGAGCTCAGACTTGGGTACAGGCACTCCCATACGGGACCCGGATATCCCAAGTGGTTTCTTAAGCCCTACCTTGTTCCATTTCATACTGATACAAACTATTTGCAGATATTGTCTTTTAATGTTGGTGATCATTTTTTCACTGTACAGAAGCTATATTTCTATTTAATACTCTTTAAAACTTCACTGTTTTAGCATCAAAGCAGACATGAGAGGAAGGTGCAGAGACTTGTCGAATAACATGGCCCCTACATGTGTGTAGCCTAGCCCATCATCAACATTTCCTACCAGAGTTGTGCCTGTGCTATTCTTGATGAACCTACATGGACACAGCAGGATCAACCGAAGTCCATGTACATTAGGATGTTGCCCATTCAATGGGTTTGGGGAAATAGAAAATGACATGTGACCATCATTACAGTATCTTACAGATATGCTCATTGTCCTAAACAACCTTTGTGCTTTACCTACTCATTGCTCCCTCCCCTTAATTCTTGGCACTCACTGGTCTTTTTATTGTCTCCATAATTTTGTCTTTGCCCCGACTATCTTACAGCTGAAATTATCTGGAATGTAGCCTTTTCAGATTGAATTCCTTCACTTAGTAGTGTGCATTTAAGGGTCTTTGAATTCTTCTCATGTCTTGATCAGTCATTTGTGTTGAGCATTGAATGAGCAGTCTGTTATCTCCATTCACCAACAGGAGAACATCTTGGCTGTTGCCAAGTTTTGGCAATTATGAATAAAACTGTTATAAACACCTGTGTACAGGGGCCAGCGGGTTAAATTGCCCCCTGCAACATCAGCATCATGTCGGAGTTCAAGTTTGAGACCCGGTTGCTCTGTTTCTGATCCAACTCCCTTCTACAGTGCCTAGGAAAGCAGCAGAAAGTAGCCCAAGTTCATAGGTCCTATCACCTCTGTGGGAGTTCTGGATGGAGTTTTGGGCTTCTGGCTTCAGTCACCCAACTTATTGTGGCCATTTAGGGAGTAACCAGACAGTGAAAGGCTTTCTCTCTCTCTCTCTCTCTCTCTCTCTCTCTCTCTCTGTGCCCTTCAAATAAATAAAATCTATCTTTAATAAAATAAAATTTTAAAAAATCACATACAAATTTTTGTGAGAGCATATTTTCAACTTGAATAAACAGAATACTGATGAGTAAAATTGCTGGATCATGAGGTAAGAAGGTGCTTAGTTTTATAAGAAACTGCTAAACTATATTCCAAATTGGCTTCCCAATGGCAACACATTTTTGCATTCCCACCAGCAATGAGTGAGAGTTCCTATTACTTCATACCTTCATCATAGGTATGTAGGAATGCTTTCAAATTTGATCCTCCCAGTGACATATGATGTTGAACCTCTTTTTATGCGCCTAATTGCCTTCTTTATACATTCTTTAGTGAGATGTCTGTTAAACCATTGGTTCATTTAAGTTTTTTTTTTTTTTTTGTAGTTCCATTTTAAGGGTTCTTTGTATAGTTTGGTTAACAATCGTGTCTAATTTTTTCCCCTAGTCTATGGCATGTCTTCTCATGCTCTTGACATTGTGTTTTGCAGAGCAGAAGTGTTTAATGTTAATGAAGTCCACTTTATTAATTCTTTCTTTTATCATTCTTTTCCATTGTATATTGGAAGTCATTGACATCTGGAATCATCTTGGTTTTCATCTGTGTTATCTTTTTCTGTAGTTTCACATTTTACATTTAAGTCTGTGATTCAGCTCAGTTACTTTTCTTTTCTTTTTTTTTTTTTACAGGCAGAGTGGGCAGTGAGAGAGAGACAGAGAGACAGAGAGAGCTGAGTTACTTTTGACAACAAATGTAAGGCTTTTATTCAGATATGTTTTGTCAGGAGGACCTCCAGTATACCAGCACCATTTGTGAAGACTATCTTTGCTGGATTGCACCTCGTTTGCTCCTGAAAGATAAGTCAACTGCTTTGATAGGAGTTTATTTCTGGCTTTAGTGTTCTGTTCTATTGATCTATCCTTTTGACAAAGCAAACCATCTGATTATTGCACTTTATAGTAAGAGGTGAAATCAGGTAGCAACTATCCTCCAACTTTGCTCTTCTTCAATATTGTGTTAACTAGTCTGGGTCTTTGGCCTCTCCATATAAATGCTACAGTCAACTTGTCAAGATCTATCATATAACTTGTTAGGTGTTCAAAAAACTTATTTACTATGTATTTGAAAGACAGAGGGGCAGGTGCTGCAGCATAGTGGGTAAGCTGCTGCTTGCAATGCTGGAATGCCGTATGGGCACCAGCTTGAGTCTCAGCTGCCATATTTTGGATCTAGCTCACTGCTAATCCACCTGGGAAAGCAGCAAGAGGTGGCTCAAGTGCTTAGGACCCTGTACTCATGTGGGAGACCTGGAAAAAGCTCCTGGCTCCTGGTTTTGGTCTTGCCTAGTGGATGGAATTCTCTTCTCTCTCTCTCTCTCTCTCTCTCTCTCTCTCTCTCTCTCTCTCTCTCCTCTTCCCCCTCCTCTTCCTCTTCCTTTCTCTGTAACTGTAACATTCAAATAAATTAATTATCAAGAAAGTAACAGAGACACAGAAACAGGGAGAGAGACAGAAAGTGATCTTCTGCTGATTTACTCTCCCAATGGCCAGGGCTGAGCCAGGCTGAAGCCAGGAGCCAGAAGTTGCATCTGGGTGTCCCTCATGAATGCCAGGGGACCAAGCACTTGGGCCTTCATCTGCTGCCTTCCAATGTGTATTAGCAAGGAGGTGAATTTGAATAAGAGCAGCCAGGACTCAAACAGGCATTCTGATATGGGCTGTTTGCATGCAAGCAGCAGCTTAATCCTCTGTGGCACATCTTGCCAGGGTTTTAATTAGGACAGCAGTGAATCTACAGATCAAGTTGAGAAGAACCAACATTCTTGACAAAATATCTCTTCATTTATTTAGTTTTATTTGCTTGTTTTGAGTCAGAAATTTGTAGTTTTCCACCTATCAATCTTTAACATATTTTCTAGGTTCCTCAGTATTTAATTTTGGGATGGTGCTAATATAAATAATATTTATTTATTTCTTAATATCAAATTTCATTTTTCATTGCTAGTAGGTAGAAAAACAATTGAGTTTTGTATATCAATTTTGTATCTTGCAACCTTGCTACATTGGCTAATCATTTCCTGGAATGTTTTCATCCATTCTTTCAGATGTTCTATGTAGATCATCATGTTTTCTGTCAACAAAAACACTTGCTTTACTTCTTCTCCATCTGTCTATCTCCTTTCCTCAACTTATTACATTGGCTAGGATTTAAAGTACAGTGCTGATACGGAGTGGTATGGAAGGATATCCTTTCTTGCTTCCTGATCTTGGTGGGAAAGGTTCTGCTTGCTCACCATGAAGCACAATGTCAGGTGCAGACTTGTTGTACACAGTCTTTATCAAGTTGAGGACTCCCCCATGCAGTTCTGCTTTACTCTGCTGTTAACAGGAATGGTTATTAAATCTTGTCAAGTGCTTTTTTTTTAATTTATTGATATGCTCATGTGATTTTTGTTTTAGTCTCTTTTGTGAAGGATTACATCGATTGAATTTTGATTGGCAAACTAGTGTTCAATACCTCATATAAATACCACTTGGTTTTGCTGTGTAATTATTTTTATATGTGACTGAATTAAGTTTCCTAATATCTTGTTGAGGATTTTTGCACCAATATTCATCAGAAATATAAATTTATAATTCTCTTATAATGCCTTTGATTTGATATTACAGTGATGGTGAGTTTATAGAATGAGAGAGGAAACATTCCTCCTCTTCTGTCTTCTCAATGATGGTAAAGAGCACAACGCAATTTTCTCCTTACATATTTGGTAACATTTACCACTGACTCTATCTGTATATGATACTTCTGTCTGGGATATTTAGTACTGATTCTACTTAGTAGATGCAGTCCTATTCAGTCTGTCTCCCTCTTCTTGTGGAAGATTTGGCATATTGTGTCTTTCAGGGAGTTGATCCGTTTCATTCAGGTTATCTATTTATGGGCATTGAGTTGCTCGTGTGTTCCTGTATTAGCCTCTTACTATCTGTGGTATTTATAGTGGTGTCTGATCTTTAATTTATATTTTTTTTAGATATTTCCATTTATTTATTTGAGGGGTGGAGATTCAGACAGAGAGAAGGAAAGACAGAGTGAACCCTCAGGCCCATGATCTTTAATTTTTGAAATCAACAGTTTGCGACATTCTGTAACCACACTTTTATTTCGATTTAATTAATTTTCTCCATTGAGTTCCTATTTTCAATTTCATTGATTTATGTTCCATTTTTACTGTTTTTTAATAAATATTTCTTTATGTATTTGAAAGACAGAGAAAGGAAAACATGCACACACACACACACACACACACACACACGGGGAGAAAGAGAGAGAGAAAATCTTCCATCTGTCAGTTAACTCCCCAAATGGTTGCAACAGCCAGAGCTAAGCCAGGTCAAAGTCAGGAACCTAGCGTTCCATCAGGGTGTCCTGATATTTAGGCCATCTTCCACTACTTTGCCAGGCACATTAGCAGGGTGCTGGTTTGGAAGTGAAGCAGCGGGGACTTGAATCAGTGCCCATAAGGGATGTGGGTGTTGTAGGAAGTGGCTTAACCCGCTTTCCCACAACCCCTATTTCTTATCTGCTGATTACTTTGTATTTAATTTACTTTTTGTTCCTAATTTCGTAAGATGTAAATTTAAATTTTTAATGTTTAATCTTTCTCCTTTTTAATGTATGTATTCAGTGATAAAAATTTCCTTCTAAGTTCTGCTTTTGTTGCATTCAATAAGTTTTGATATAAATGACAATGGTTTCATTTTCATTTATTTGAAAATATTTTTAATTTCTTTTGAAATTTCTTTGTCTATGTATTATCTAGAAGTATATTGTTTAAAACCAAAGTATTTGACGGCTTTCCAGTTATCTTATTATTAATGATTTCTAGTTTAATTCAGTTGTGGTAGTTATTTTATGAAGTCTCTACACAAGAGAAGATGGAATGAATTCTACTGAAGAAACATGCTGCTTTTTCCCAGTGAAACAAGGCTTCTGATTCAGACCAAATGTCCATTGCTCTAAATTAATTGTGTACATTTTAAAATTATAAGATTTTTAGTGCATACACAAAAACTGAGCTGAGAGCTATTAATATGTTAGCTCCAATAACAGGGATAGCTTGGTGAATAGTTAAGTGATTCCATTTTTACTCAGTGACATCAGATCCTTCAAAACCAAAATCAATTACAGTAGATCCAAAAATTAATTGATTTTTAAATCCAATTCACAAAACGAAAGCAAAGAATTGAACATTTTTCTTGTAAAAGATTAAATATCTGGAACAATTTGTATTCTGAGTTTTCTCTCTTTGCTACTCCTTATGAGCCAAATTTTAGAAATGTTTAGCCTTTACAAAGGGTTACTTTAAATTTTTTTTTACTTTTATTTATTTTTGTTTATTGTAGGAGTCGAGAGAGAGAGAGAGAGTACCATCCTAGTCCACTCCCCAAATGGCCACAAAAGCTGTGGCTGGGCCAGATTGAAGTCAGGAGCCAGGACCCAGCAAACTACTACAGATTTCCCATGTAGGCAGCAAGGACCTAATCACTTGAGCTAGCACCTGCTACTTCCCAGGGCATGTACTATCAGGGGTCTGTAAAGAGAGCAGATGTGGTATGCAGATCCAGCCACTCTGATATGGGCTATGCACATCCCAAGTGACACTTTAACCATGAGGACAAATGCCTACCCCAGATCACCTATGTACCCTACAAGGCATTGAAGATTTTCTGGCAACAAGTTTTTACATTTTGGTTGTACTTTGTTCAAAGCTAGTTGAAAATCTTTGATTAAGTAATTCAACACATGGAGCACTGCAAACTTCATCTTTCAAAGCTCTCAGTAAATTATCACCCTGGAGGATAAAATTTTCAAACAGGGATATAGTGCACATATTCCTACAAAAGTAGTAAGGGGAAAAACTGATCAAATGATGATAGATCAGATAGATAGTGTTCAAGAAATGATTTTCACATGATATAGCTTAGAATATCTTGACTTAAAAGAAAAGTATTTTGAAGATGGAATCCGTTTTTAATCTAAAATTCATTTTCAGTGCCAATAATTGGTACAAGAATATTTAATTTTTTAACCTAAATTGGATACACTATTTCAGGACATAATAGAGACAAACTTTTGTAAGCTTTGTCTTATAAAATATTTATTGAAGAAATATATTCAGAATGCAGTATCCTTTCTTTTAAAAGATTTATTTATTTATTCGAAAGTCAGAGTTACTCAGAGAGAGACAGAGAGGGGGAGAGAGAGAGAGAGAGAGAGAGAGAGAGAGGTCTTCCATCCACTGGTTCACTCCAATTGACTGCAGGGCCAGAGCTGCGCTGATCCAAAGCCAGGAGCCAGGAGCTTCTTCTTGATCTCCCACGAGGAAGCAGGGGCCCAAGGACTTGGGCCATCTTCTACTGCTTTCCCAGTGCATAGCAGAGAGCTGGATTGAAAGTGGAGCAGCTGGGACTTGAACCAGTGCTGACACGGAATGCCGACATTGCCTGCAGCGGCTTTACCTGCTACACCACAGCACTGGCCCCTGCAGTACCCTGTTTGATAAGAAAATAATTTTATTTGAGATTGACTTTCATTTGGCAGAATTTGATCTAAAGGTATCATGTGCCCCAACACCAGCAGAAATACTATTTTCTGCTTAACAATATCATGGTTTCCTAAGAAGAATCAAGTATGTCAGGAAATTCAAACATACAAACCATAAGGATATATACTATGATATTGCAGTTAATTTTGTGGCAAACATGCTAAAACAATGACATTCTTTTTTACACATTGATTATGTTAAAAACTAATTAAAATCAAAGTAAAAAATTTCAAAAAAATAAATTGAATAAAACATGAATGGTAAGCTTTGCTTAGATATTTATGTAAAGTTTTTATTCACAGAAATCACTATAATGTTTTTAAAAATTTTTTCTACTACTCACACAAACATACAGAGAGAAATTTCCTTTTTTTTTATTTGACAGAGTTACAGACAGTGAGAGAGACAGAGAGAAATCCTTCCATTGGTTCAACCCCCAAATGGCTGTCATGGCCGGAGCTACGCCGATCCAAAGCCAGGAGCTTCTTTCTTGGTCTCCCATGTGGGTGCAGGGGCCCAAGCACTTGGGCCATCCTCCATGCCTTCCCGGGCCACAGCAGAGAGCTGGACTGGAAGAGGAGCAACCGGGACTAGAACGGGCACCCATATGGGATGCCGGCGCCGCAGGCAGAGGATCAACCTAGTGCACCATTGCGCTGGCCCCAGAAATTTCATTTTAAAAATAGATGTAGGTTAAGGCATTTGGTACAGTGATAAGACACCTGTTGTGTCTAATTGGGTAGAGAACCAGCGGATGGAAGATTTCTCCATCTCTGTGTGTCTCTTTCTCTGTCTCTCTGACCTTTAAACAAAATGAAAATAAATAAATAAATAGTTAGAAGAGAACTATTTTATAGATCAGCATAACATTACAAGATTAAGTTACTATAAATCAATACATATATCAGAAGTATTTAGTTAGAATGATTTCCAAATTCTCACAGCTTGGCCAGGATGTTCTTGAGTCACCTCCGCTCTCAAGGCTGGCAGCCTCCAGGCACACTAGTTATTTGTCCCAGCAGCACTCAGCATTTATGGTTACTGTTGCATTGGGCACCATTGCCCTTCCCTACCTCGGAGGAAACTTCTACTTTGTAAATATCGAAGGAGACCTAGCCTGTCTCCCCGACTCCAGCAGGTGAACTGTCTGATGTTGCTTTCCTACCTTCTGGGCACTTAAGGCTTTCAAAGCATGTAACTTACCCCTTCCCACCATGGGGTTTGGACTGGGGAGCAGGTGACTCAGACAAGTGAGACACAGCAGATAAATCTTTATAATGACAAGTGCGGATGGCTCCAGCTGCAAAGACATCCAGTTTTCAAGCACAAGATGGTGTGGGCTGCAGCACCAGTGTGCAGGGTCTGGTCCTACCGCCACAGCGAAGCTGGAGTTGGAGCTGCAGTGGACGTTGTAAAGCAAGGCACGGTGAGGGCTGCAGGGGAAGGTAGACTGGAAGTTTCCGCGAAAGCTTCAGGGGATGGCCGTGGAAACACAACAGGAGCTGGGGTAGAATCTTCAGTGGAAGGCACAGGGAAACCTTTAGTGGAAGCCAGAGAGGATGGTGCAGTTAAGATACAGTGAAAGTCACATTGGGAAGTGCAACGGGCAAATAGAGCAGAGCACACCTATCCTGGAAATGGATATGCAAGGAGCAGTAGATGCCACAGTGGAGTTCAGGGTTTTACAGCCCTGGTCTCATTGACAGATTTTTTTCTTTTCTTTTTCTTTTTTTTATATAAAGCTTTTATTTAAAGAATATAAATTTCCAAAGTACAGCTTATGTATTACAATGGCTTGCCCCCCACCCCCATAACTTCCCTCCCACCCGCAACCCTCCCTGTCTCTGGCCCAGCCCTCCTCCTTGGCGTGTTTCTTTCTGTTTCTAGAATCAACTCCACAGTTTTCTTCTTCTCCTTCTCCTTCTCCTTCTCCTTCTCCTTCTCCTTCTCCTTCTCCTTCTCCTTCTCCTTCTCCTTCTCCTTCTCCTTCTCCTTCTCCTTCTCCTTCTCCTTCTCCTTCTCCTTCTCCTTCTCCTTCTCCTTCTCCTTCTTCTTCTTCTTCTTCTTCTTCTTCTTCTTCTTCGCTAATAATTTCCTTTTCTGCTTTTGTCTCCCTGTTGGGTTCTGTGGCTCTCAGTTAGAACTAAGGCTAAGGTGAACTCTGTGGACAACAATCAGGCTCAAGGGGAGGCAACCCTGGCTTTGCTTGGTTCCAAACACGGCAGCTGTGCCACTCTACAGCCTGACTCAATCGATGACTTTGCAGACTGGAAATGGTGACTCAGCCCCAGGAGAAAGTGCCATGACAACAGCACACTGACAAGGGGTCGGTGCAGCCAGATGTCACTGTGAGATCAGCTGAGGTGTCCTGGTTTGCTTAGATTCACATGAAATTGACTTCGTCTTGTATGTGTAGAGGGGGGTATGTTAGCACCCTGATCCTCCTGGAATTCAGTTTCCTTTTAATTACATTTAGCGTTCTGGGCACACTTTCATCTGCCTGGTAGGCTACTTGATTTTCAAGTATATTTAACAAAATTCACAATAGATGAAGCTCTTCCACCGGTAACTCACATAACACTCCTAACAACCATATGAATGAGGTGTTACTATTATTATCATCCCCATTTTAGAGGCGAGGAGACTGACTATAAGTCATCATTTTCCTAGAGTCACAGAACTAGTGACAGAGTGAGAATTTAGATTGCAGTGGTCTGAGCCTGAAACCCTGACTCTCCACAGGTGTCTGTCCACCACACAGGGTGCTCTACCCCGGTGTGCTGTCCCCACATCAGGTTCTCCCCAAGGGCGTCCAGCATGAGGCTATGCCTACAGTAGACTGTTAAGTAAATCAGTGTGGCTGAGGGAGTTCAGAGAATGTGCTGTTCAGCATAGCTGCACTGCACCAAAAAACGTACAAGCATTCAAAACCCACCAGCAGTGCACTGACTGCAGCTCGCTATAAGAAGCCCTGACTTGGCCCTTGGTTCTTGCTGCTGGCCAAACCCCTCGGCAGAACCTTTGCTTCCACTTTCCTGCTGAACTTCCCAATCTCACTCCCAGAAACCCCAGCTTGTTGTTTTTGTCATATTGATAAAATTATTCATATTTCTCCACGTTCTGAGCCATGTCCTGATGCTCATGTTTTTACCCCAAGTAAGTGACTCATTGATGAATTTGCTAAATTTAAAGCCATCTACTTGAAAGGTAACGGTGCCTCCGCTTGCAGACAGAATTATAGTTATAAAAACTGGTACTTTCTTCTCCTCCATACTCATCTAGAATGATACAACATAGTATAATTAATAAAGAACCCAGGGAAAGCCCCCGACAGTCTTGGCGACAGGTAGGGATGGGGGAGTGAACGGGGGACAAGTAGGGGGATGGCAGAGGCCTCAGGGTACAGAGGAGGCACCCTTTCCAGAGGCGTCTCCTGTCCAGGGCTTTGGGGTCTGATGTGGTTTGAGGATCTACTTAAAGCAGCTGGACACCTGCACCAAAGCAAACTGCACAAGGAACTGGCATGGACATAGGCAGGAAGGCCGGAGGAGGGACTGGACTGAGGCTCTCCCCAGCCTCTGCACAGTTGCTCTGAACCTTATGATCAAGGACACAGCCAGCAGTAAAGCCATGGGCAGTGAGGGAGCCTCCTGCAGAGTTGGGGGGACATGGCCTTGTATAGTTCTCTTTGGACAGGAAAAGGGGCAGTGAGTTTATACATCCCATCAACTTTTAAATGCTCAAATTCATTATGTTACTTCTGACAATTGTTAATTGAGATCAAAACAACCGTATTCCAGGAGTCTTTTCCATGTCTAGGGAAGAGCTCTAGGAAAAACTGAGTGTCCCAGGGACAGGGGCCATCATGTGAGTCTAGGTGAGGACAGACTCGGGGGACACAGGGGCAATTGGTAGAAGCAGAGAGGGCAGGAGACAGGACAGGAGGCCAGAAGAGGTGCAGGGGGTGGCAACCAGGCAGAGGGAGGGAGAGACACTGCCCAGCAGTGAGGATGGGGGTCTGTGTGGATTCTGCAGTTCCCTCCCCTGTGTGGGGGGGATCTTAACTTCCTACTGGGTTTTCCAGTATAGTGGCAGGAGGTCTGTATAATACGTGGAAGCTGAAGCAGCCATGCATGACAAAGGACTCACCAGTGGCAGATCAGAGCTAGACAGACTAGGAAGACTGCAAAGAAATGCAGAGTTGCTCACTCTCTCAGCAGGGATGAGAAGCTGGATTTCCAGGGGACTGAGGAAGTGTGTGGGGCGTCTGGGGATGGCCTTGCAATAAGTAGGCAGGG
Source organism: Sylvilagus floridanus (assembly GCA_949820135.1). Taxonomy (NCBI): domain Eukaryota; kingdom Metazoa; phylum Chordata; class Mammalia; order Lagomorpha; family Leporidae; genus Sylvilagus; species Sylvilagus floridanus. The sequence continues at coordinate 82,242,453 of OX463245.1, forward strand.
TCATGTTGGTTAAGTAAGGTGTCTCCCTCAAAATGCTGGTGGGCACCCCAGTGAGCAAGGCTGTTGAATGCAGGACACAGAGAGGTGAGAGCAGAGAAAGAAAACTCAGGGAGGAGAGAAGGAGGGGAGGGAAGCAGGTGATGGACAGATGGACAGATGAGCAGGAAATGTCTGATGCAGACTCTGACAAGTGTAGCTGCTCAGCCACAGGACTGGACATCGGATGAGGTGTCGCTCCTGTTATAGGAGGGGAGAGGGGAGGCATGGGAAGGGACCAGTGGGAGGGCAGGGGGTGAAGACCCGGGCCAGGGAACCACAAATGCAGGATGCACATATCTCCAGACCCCTTAGGCTGGCAACAGTAAGACAATGGAGTGTTCCTTCTTGAATCCGCTTATTCCTTCTCTAACTGTCCTGTGTCCTGGTGTCCATGCCTTGTAGGGTTAGCTGTTGGAAGTATCCAAACCTCCTGGTGGGGTGGGCAGGGAATGGCAGGTATGTGGTCTAGAAGTTAAGACACCCACACTGATGGCTCCTGATTGCAGCTTTCTGCTGAGACTCTGGGGGGCAGCAGGTGATGGCTGCAGTGATTGGTCCCTGCCACCCACGTGAGAGACCTCCAATGAATTCCAGCTTCTGGCTCCAACTGGGCCCAGCCACAGCTGTGGCCAGGAATTTAGAAAATGAAATCAGTGGAGGAGAGTTCCGTCTCTAGTAATTAATAAACAAACAAATAGATAAATAAATAAATATTATATAATGACAATTTCCTGGGATTTTGGTTTTGTTCTGGTGTAGCAAAGTCTGCGGATTGGGAAATGGCTGTCACTGAAAAAACAGCTTGCTACTCACAGTTGATGGGAGGAGGGGGCACACTGTACTGTTAGAACAGGGGTCTGGGTGCACAGGAAATTCTGTCAGGAGGCAGAATTTATCCAGAAGACTGGAAAAATGGAGACAGCCTTACCTTGGTGTCCAAAGGAACAGTGAGAACAAGCAGCTGAACTGGCTTTGTTTGGGTAGTTTGAACAGATCCAGCAAGCTCTGTAATATATAGTGGACTCCAGTCCTCTACCCTCTGGCCTTGGGGTGGTTTAGAGCCAGGGTGTCATGTCCCAGACTGTAGAAATCTCCTAAAAGGAGGCAGATGGGGATTGGTTGATTTGTATATTGAGTTGCACAGGGATGGATTATCTGCTGGCTCTAGGAAGTAGCTAATCTGGGGAGAGACAGTCCTTACGGTTCTGCAAGACCTCAAGATGGCAAAGCAAAAAATAAAAAATAAAAAAACAAATAAATAAAAAGATGGCAAAGCATCATGCAATATAAGGAATTAGAAAACACGAAGCATACAGAGAGCAGGGCAGAGACGGGGGATGCTCAGGAACACAGCCACTGGGGAAACTCCTTCCGCCTCCTCCTGGCCCTCCAGAACAGCAGGGAAATTCTGTGTACACCTGCTGCCTGGCTCCAGCTAAACTAGCCAGGTTTATGGAAATGACCTTTCCAGATCCCACTGCCATACTGATGTCATTGTGGACAATGCTCCTTACCATACTTACTTCACTTCATTCATTCAATAGGTATTTCTTGAGCAGCCAGGTATTGAGCAGGCTATAGACTGAACTGACAGTCATTGTTAATGGATTCGCATGACATATGACCTTAAAAAGAGACATTTCAGCACATCTCCCAGAGAGCAGGAGAGTGGAGGTTGGCATCTGTCCTGTTAAGAAGCTGCTTGGCGTGCCTGTGTCCACCTTGGAGTGCCTTGGTTAAAGTCCTGTGTACACTCTCAGTTCCAGCTTTTTGCTCATGTGCGCCCTGGAAGGTAAGTTCAAGTACCTGAGTTTCTGCCACACACATGGGAGACCTAGATTAAGTTCTTGGCTCCTGACTTCATCCTGGCCCAGCCTCAGCCACTTTGAGCACTTGGGGAGTGAATCAATGGATGGGAGCTGTTCATCTGTCTATCTCTCTGTAAAGAAGAGAGAAACTTGCTCCCCAAATAATTTTCTAAAGATTTATTATTTATTTATTTATTTATTTATTTTAAAGTCAGAGTTACTCAGAGAGGGAAGGAGAAGCAGAGAGAGAGAGAGAGAGAGAGAGAGAGAGAGAGAGAGAGGTCTTCCATTTGCTGGCTCATCCCCAGTTGACCACAATGGCTGGAGCTGTGCAAACCCAAAGTCAGGAGCCAGGATATAATCAATGCTGGAAGCCTGGTAAGTTATTGACAGCCTTGGCAATGGATAAGCAAAGGGGATAAAATTATATAAAAGTTGCAAGATTAGTAAAACAACTTGGCAGGATTTTTTAAAAAGGAATATTATAAATTCCACTGTGGCCAACACAAATGGTACCAACACCCCTGGTATAATTACCCCTATATACACAAGGAGAAATCTAGCAGATTTGACCCAAGGACAGGCATGGCTCGGACAGTGAAGCATCTCCTGGGCATTGTCTGTGTCACTAAGTGGTGGCGCTCACATTACTTTGGCAATTCTCTGGTTTTATGCTCCACACAGTTGCTGAGGCAAATGTCAGCATCAAGTCCTTATACCCCAGTGAAACTTACAAACCTGACTTCTTGGTGCCTCCATCATGAGGAAATAGCACAATATCTTCCCTGGTGAATGTTCTCAAGACTCAGCCTTTGAGAAGGCTTTGGAGGGCTGCCACTGAAGCCTAAGTGGGTGGTACCTCCAGTGCACAGGCTGGAACTGTAAACTGCACTTGCTCTGTGTAATTGTTCCTATGGTCATAGCAGAAGGCAGCCTGACCCAGTTAGGGATTCCAGCCAACTATGTTGGAGGAGACAGATCTGTCACAGGGGAGGCACAGGTCCCCAACCCAACTCAGAACAGAGCTCAGGTGACAAAGTGCTGGTCTATGGGACCTGGGGGGTCTGTCACAATAGAGCTGAGAATAATGGAAGGAGATAATATTAAGCTATATAGAAGTCAGGCAAATTTTTTTTTCATGATCTCATTGCATTGCACCGAGATATGGGCCTTATCTCCTTTCACATTTGCTAATGATCATAGTGGCTAACATTTATTGCAGCCCATGTGGAGTAAGACCTGCTAATGCCCCCATATACACAAGGAGAAATTACAGAACACATCAAGCATCCTTAATCTGAAAATTCCAAATATGAAATATTCCAAAATCCAAGATGTTTTGAGAACTCACATGATGCCACAAGTGGAAAATTCCACCCCAGACTTCATGTGGCCAGTCACAATCAAATGCAGGTGCAGTGAAAATATTACATGAAAATACTTCCAAGATGTATGTATAAGGTAATCATGCAACATAAATGAATATAGACTTGGGGGCTCATCCCCAGGATATCTTGTTATATAGGAGCAAATATTCCAAAATCCAAATCCAAAACATTTCTGGTTCCAAGCATTTAGGATAAGGGAAACTTAACCCTCCCATAGAGGCTAATTTGTGCCAAGCTAAATTCTATAAGTGGTGGACAGGGAACTGGAACTGAGGTCCATCCTGGACCAAAGCTGGTGCTCTATCTATTTCGCTCAAGGCTTTGTTTTGAGACAAGCCTTAGCATGAAGTCCAGATTCTAGAGATGGGAGCAGGGTGCTATGGATGAGGAAGAGTAAGGTAGCAGGGACCACAAAAGGAAGATAAGACCTCAAACCAGGAGAAAGTTACAAGACATGCAGAAGGCAAGAATTCACACACAGGGAGGAGCTCAAGATTCAGTTAAGCAACCAACGTGCAAACATCAGGGCCTTTTGATCAGAACCAGGGACCCCAGAATGGGACTGGCTCTCACCCCACTGACTCCAGTCAGGACTGGACGTCTAGGTAAGAAGTGTGTCCCACAGGAGTAGCACTGACATGGAAATAATTGCACAGCATGCCACCTGAATACTTTTCTTCCCATCTTCTTTTAGGTTTGAGGCCCAGAATTTATTTCAGCTCCTGTTGCACCCAAATAAACCCTAACTTCAGAAGCCTCTCTTACAGCTGGGTGTGGCCATGTGCTTAATTTCTCTGAGAAGAATATGCATGCCCCTTTTTGTTGCTTTCTCCTTCCCACAGGTTAGAATTTGGATGTGAGGGCTGGAGAACAAGCATCCATCCCGTGCTGTGAGGCCTTATCTAAGGGAGCTATCATAACACAGTAGAAGTGAGTTGTGTGTTTTCATGTGTGAGTATAACATTCTTATTATATCTGTGTAAGTTACACAATAGCTACAGATGTGTAGTTATATCCCAGCAATCTTAATTCTAGCGTCATCATTGGTTTTATGTTTCCTGCTTTACTTTCAGATTAGAGAGCATTTGGCTCTCAATGTTTCATTCAATTCAGGGTAGCGTTAATTTGGGATTGGGAAAACGGCCATAGAAATTCGAACATGGAGGCATTCTTCATTAACTTGTCCCATTTCACCGCCAACTCTCTCTCTGAAGAGGCAGTTTAAAGAGTCGGAGAAATTTAGGTTTTCGTTTTTTTTTTTTTTTAACTTTGCATCTTAAACTCTCCAACTGTGGCTTTAATGTATCACATCAAGACTGTTGGCAGAAACTGGGCCATTGCATCTGTATCACATTAAAGGAGACACACAGCCTTCTGGATGACAGAGAGGGTGCACTTACCCCCAGCTGCAAATACCCAATGGTTTCTAAGAAGATTCAGATAAATTATCACAGAACCTATTAATGGAGATATTTGTCTTTTTCTAGCCTCACAGAAACAAAACCTAATTTTAACCCCTGTCAGCTGATATAAATCTGACATGGACTTTAAAAGCCTTCTCAATATGCCCAGGCACAGCATCATCCTTAGCCAAATTCAAAACACAGTCTTGTCGAATCTTCTCTATTTATCTCCGTGAGCAGGTGGAGGTGGGGGAAGAGGGAAGTTAAGACTTGGTGTTTAGGGTGGTAAATGCTTTCTTGATGGTTTCCTTCTGGGCCCTGAAACTGGAGATGATTTTCCATGATCTGGGTGACCTGGGACCCAGAGGAGCAGCAGGTGGAATGCAAAAGTCTCTGGTGAAAGTCCTGGCTCCACCCCTGTGGAGCAAACTGGGAGTTAGCATGGCCTCCAGGGAGTTGATTGACATCTTCTTGTGTCTGCTTGCTCACCTGTAGAAGTGGATGACCCTCGGTACTCAGAGGGTGGTTTGGTAAGACAGTCAAGTGAAAAACAAAGACCAGTGACTTCTCCATACCCTTCCCTGTCTTACAAATGTGCCATAGCCCCGGGCCCCTCTGAGGGCACCCCTCAGAGGGGTCAGCACCCCTGTCAATGGTTCTCTGAATGGGATGCCTTCTGAACGAGGATGGAGCTGACCCCGAGGAAGCTAGGTCCTGACCTGTTCAGTTGCCTTCACTCAAAGCAAATCTGTGATGTGCAGCTGCCTGAGAGGGTCTCCACATCTGCGCAGGACAGTGTCCATGGGCGAATCTGTCCTTAGGCTGCTCTGGCATGGAATTCCTATCAGCTTGTGGCTTTCTGTCATTTCCTAGGCGTTTATCCCAGTGCTTGCTGTGTGATGGAGTAAGCATCCTGATGCTCTGAGCCCCAAATAGGGTTTGAGCAGCTGTCACCCAGCACCCTCTCTGGGCGCCTCCGCTTCTCCACTTCAGTCTGACCTCCAGTTCTACCCTGTGAGCGCTCCAAATCCATTTATTGTGGACTTATTGGATTTGTTTCCATGCACATATCAGGGGAAATGAGAAAGTGTAGCTGCATAAATTATAGCCAAAAGTGGTCCTTCCATGGCTACTGAGCTAATTTGTGTCAGCAAGTCATTTATGCTAATAGTAACTGTTCACGTTGATAATGGATCAAGTCATGCCTCGAAAAGCCATTGTTGTATGCCTTGTGCTATTGGGTCTCCTCACATGCCCACTTCCTGCCACTGGACACAAAAGGAGACACACACCCACTCACACACAGGTGCATGAGGCCCTGACCACACTTCAGGTGTGGGGCAGCATAAAGCTGATTGACAGGTGACATCATCACCTGTCTTCCTTTTTGTAGAAGTTGGCAGTTGAATATAAATGAGGTTTGTTGAAAGGAAAAATCTCCGTGAATAATTAGAGTAAATTGAACATAAGCCTATTCTCAATGTGCTTCCTTTATTTGGGGGAATTTTAATTTCTCAAAAAAAAAAAAAAAGAAAGAAAGAAAAGAAAAACAAGCCAAAAAGGAAAGTGGAACAGATTTAGAGAGAAATGCTAAGTAACTGCAGATTTTAAGATGTGAGGACAAATTTGGGTATAGACGCACACACACTGGAGGATTCTGCTGTGGAGAGACAAGCAACTATGGGGCTGCCATACTACACAAATCCTTAAATACTGGAAAACACTGAGCACCCTCTCGCCTTTCTCCTGTTTTATGAAAACTGCCCCTTCCTTCAGCTGAAAGTTTCCTAAAGATAAATAGTCCAGAGCTCAACTGTGATCACACTGAAGGTTATTGTGACATTTCTGTAGTAAATTCACTGCTGATATCTGCTATTAAGCATATTTATTTAGTAAGCTAAAATATTTTAAAATCAGGCCTCAGACATGAGTAAAGACTTTGCCGTGGAAAACATAGTATGAATAAATGAACACATGCATAATAAATGCACCCACAAGAAATGCTTTTCCCAAATGTTTGTTTTTGTATTTTCTAATTTATCTGATATTTCACACTCTTATATATTATGTAAATATAAATATGTAGCACCTTCATCAAGGGAGAGGAATAATTTATTTTAGGAGAAACATAATGCATACTGACTTAATGAACATTGCTGCTCTGAACTTTCCTTGAAAGGAGCAGACTGGTAAAAAAAAATGTTTTGTTGATTCATTTGCATTTTAGAGTAGATGCAGTTTTAACATATCATGTACAAAATTCCGTGTAAAGGAATGAACGAATTTAATCCACTTGAAACATTCGCTGTGTATTGGAGTATTGTGTTCAGCTTTGGTTGACATTTTAGCTGCCCCATTCTGCAAGGGGCAGGGAGAGCCACTTTTCCCACTGTAGAGTGTTGAGCAGCACCCCACCTTGTACTCTTCAGATAGAAGCATTGGCTGCCCGCTCTGTGCCACCAGTTCTGACAACTCAACTAGAAATACTCCAGGTGTTGTGGATTGAATGGGATTTGGCTGGTCAAACTCATGAAGATGTTTGAAACCCCAAGTCTTATGTTAACTGTTAATGGATTGATGCTAATGAGGACTGGATTAGGGTGGAGGCTTGATCCAATCTTGGCATCTGAAGGTGTGTGGGTGGGTGGGTGGGGCTTTGGGAAGTGATTGGATTGGATTAGGCTGCTTGCATTCAGAGCTGATTGAATTGTGATGACTCTAAAGAGACCAGTGAGAGGGTAGAAGAATTGGTGCTTCTGTGTCTCACTCTGCTTCCTGGTTCCTTATGGGATCCTCCCTCTGCAAATTCTTTTTTTTTTTTTTTTTTTTTTTTTTACTGGTAGAGTTAGACAGTGAGAGAAAGAAAGAGAGAGAAAAGACTTCCTTCCATTGGTTCACCCTCCTAATGGCCGCTACAGCTGGTGCACTGCGCTGATCCGAAGCCAGGAGCCAGGTGCTTCCTCCTGGTCTCCCATGCAGGTACAGGGCCCGAGCACTTGGGCCATCCTCCACTGCCCTCCCGGGCCACAGCAGAGAGCTGTACTGGAAGAGGAGCAACTGGGACAGAATCCAGCGCCCCAACTGGGACTAGAACCCAGGGTGCCGGCACCGTAGGCGGAGGATTAGCCTAGTGAGCCATGGCGCCGGCCAGTAAATTCCTTGCCATTGTCAACAGCCACCAGATGCCAGACTATAGGGCTTGCCTGATGTTGGACTGTGATCTCCCGGCTGTAAACCAAAATAAACATTTCCCCCCAACCCAGGAAACTCCTCTCATCTATCTTAGGTAAAGTAACAAAAAGTAATTAATACATTAGGCATGGTCAAAACCTCTGGGATACAAAATTGCTTCTGACTGATAAACACTGGGAGTAAATCCCGCCAAATTGAAAAAGTAGTTATTTTCTCTTGAATTGCATACCTTACAAATGAGGTATGAGCAATGCAGTTTGTTCAGTTGCCTAGAGGATACCAGAAAGTTGTCTTTTGGAGCCACGCATTTGGTACAGTGGTTAAGACACCACTTGGAACAAGCACGCACTGCAAATGGGAGTATGTGGCTTCAGGTCCTGGCTCTGCTCTGATTCCAGTTTCCAGCTAATGCACACCCTGGGAGACAGCAGTGATGGGGCAGGTCATGGGGCTCCTGACCCCCACATGAGACCTGGGCTGAGTTCCCAGCTCCCAGCTTCAGACGCTGTGGGCATCTGGGAAGTAGACCAGTGGATCGGAGATTTCTCCCTTCCTGCTCTTTAGGTCTCTATTATTTCAAATAAATAATTTTTTTTTGACAGGTAGAGTGGACAGTGAGAGAGAGAGAGAGACAGAGAGAAAGGTCTTCCTTTTGCCGTTGGTTCACTCTCCAATGGCCGATGAGCTAGAATGCTGCAGCTGGTGCACCGCGCTGATCCAAAGCCAGGAGCCAGGTACTTCCCCTGGTTTCCCATGGGGTGCAGGGCCCAAGGACTTGGGCCATCCTCCACTGCACTCCCTGGCCACAGCAGAGAGCTGGCCTGGAAGAGGGGCAACCGGGACTAGAACCCGGTGTGCCGGTGCAGCAGGCGGAGGATTAGCCTAGTGAGCTGTGGAGCCGGCCTCAAATAAATAATTTTTTAAGAAAGGAAAATCTTCTCTCCTGTGGCTTCCTGAATGATGGGTGTGGCATCACTCCTGGTCCCCTCATCAAGCGTGACTGCATCTCATGTGTTCACGTAACTTCCACTCGCTGCTTGTTCACTGAACAAGGATGCATAGGGCTCATTTCACAAGCTAAGCAATGTGGGTTCTGGAGACTCTTTGTGGTGACAAAATTGGCTAAAGTCCCAGCTCTTGTGCACTTTATATGCAGGCTGCTAGGAATGAGGTGGCAAGAGAGATAAAGGAAAAAAAAACATAAAAATAATTGTCTAACAAATCAAAAGGTGATAACCCATGTAGAAAAAAAATGAGACTGAGGCCAGAGGAATTTAGAAATTCTTTAAGGGTGATTTAATTTAAATGGGGTGACCCAGGTAGACTTCATCAGCAGGTGGGCATTTGAGCAAAACCTTCAGACAAGTGAGGGATTGAGTCATTTCACTGTACAGCCAGTGACCTGTGCAAGGTCTTGAGGTGGGAACACGTCTGGGAGTCCCAGAGCAGCTGTAGGTCAGTGGGGCTGGAGTCCATGCAGCAGGTGCCCTGTGGAAGGTTAAGTCACAGGGACAATGAGTGGCCAGGTCTCATGGAAGCTTGAGGTCACCATGAAGCATTGGATTTTTACCTGAAAGGAGTGGCGATCCACTGAGTGATCTGAACTAGAGGGGACAAAAGAAGTCGCTTGTTTTAACAGGATCACTCCTGCTGTTAAGCGGAGCACAAACTGTACTACCTTGTAGGAGGTCAAGGCCATAGCTGATAGTCCAGTTAGGATGACCATGACGTTGACCAGCAAAGCCCATTGCCTGCATTGGTAGAACTAGGGGGCATAGCAGAGTGGGTGGGAAAAGGAAGGGCTAGACATGACAGAGAGGCACTGGAGCCTCCTTCCCTAGGGTGCCAGGATGTAGTTTGTGAACGGGTCTGTCTTTGTGCAGCGCAGGAAGTCAACAGCCTCATTCTACCTGTTCTCTGAATGATGTAGTTGAGCAGTGCTGGCTGCCTTATAGGGAAGCTGGAAGTAAGAGAGAGGAATAACTCTTCCCCACCAACGTGTCTGCTCCCCTGATCTCCACTTCTACTTTTCATTCAGTCATTCAACAAACATGTGTGAATCTCAGGAGCCAGGAGAATCCATCAAGGCAGAGTCCTAGGTAAAGGCCTTGGGTCCTCTGTGTCTTAAGGGTGCTTGGGTTGCTGTAACAACTGTCACAGCCTGGTGGCTTAAACAACAGGCATTTACTGCTCACAGTTCTAGAAGCTGGAAGTCCAAGGTCAGCGTGTCAGCAGAGCTGGGTTCTTGCAAGCAGCCTCTTCCAGCTTTGCAGAGCACTGCACCTCTTGGTGTAGCCTCAAATGGTAGAGAGCAGGAAGAGAAAGGAAGAAGTTTCTGTCCTATCCTTTTTTTTTAAGATTTTATGTATTATTTATTTGAGAGGTAGTGTTACAGAGAGAGAGAGAGAGAGAGAGAGAGAGATCTTCCATCTGCTGGTTCACTCCCCAAATGGCCGCATCGGCAGGAGTTGGGCTGATCCAAAGCCAGGAGCCAGGAGCTTCTTCTGGGTCTCCCACACAGGTGCAGGGGTCCAAGCACTTGGCCATCCTCCACTGCTTTCCCAGGCCACAGCAGAGAGCTGGATTGGAAGTGGAGCAGCTGGAACTCAAACTGGCACCCACATGGTATGCCAGCATGGCAGGCAGAGGATTGACCCACTGCACCACAGCACTGGCTCTCTATCTATCCTTATAAGACCACGGACTCCACGGTGATGACGCCATCCTCATGAACTAATCACTTCCCTAAGGCTGTGCCTCTATGTGACATAAACTTGAGGGTTAGGCTTTCAACATATGAATTTGGGGGAGATACAAACCAGCAATGCAGAGCCCTCTGTGGCCAAACCTGTTTCACTTCTGACTTGTGATTACTCGTCCCTTGAGGGCTCTCACATCTTTGCAGGAAGTGAATTTTAATTTCTCAGGGTTGAGTGTGTTAATGGTAAATGCACATGCTGTAGATGTGATGCCTTCTGGTCCTAAGCTCACAGCGTCCTGTAATCTGTCCACTGGACACCCAGCTTCCTGCACCTTTATGGCGATCAGGATCTTAGCTAAGTTTCCTGCAGGAGTTGCTTGCCTGTGCAGTTGCAATGTCATCGTTAGGTGAAATCAGTTTTATTAGAAAATGAGCACAGTGTATGTTCTGTGTTAAACAATGCTATTGATGTTTATACTACTCAGGTTTTGTTTTCCATCTTCGTTAAAAAAAAAAAAGCCCCAGCTGAAACAGTCGATGGGAATTAACTGAAATATTAGACAATACAGCCTAATTAGGCACTCATTTTTTCTGTTCAGGCATGAGTGCCCAACAATTTGATTTAAGGCTTCTTAATACCACTCCCTAGAATAGTAAATAGAAATTGGGGCACTTCAAGGAACAAGATCTCAGTATTTTTTTTTAAGATTTACTTTTATATTTGAAAGACAGAAGAGAGAAAAGAAGAAAGAGAGACAGACACAGAGAAGGAGGGAGATCGTCCACCTGCTGGTTCACTCTCCAAATGCCTGCAGCAGCCAAGCCTAGGTCAGGCTGAAGCAGGAGCCTGAAACTCCTTCCTGGTCTCCCGAGTGAGTGGCAGAACCCAAGTACACTGACCATCAATGGGTAACCCAGGCACGTTAACAAACACAGGATTGGAAGCAGGGAAGCTGGCACTCAAACCAGCCTTCTGATACAGCGTACAGGGGTTCCAAGCAGCAGTTTAGCCTGCTGCACCACAAGGCTGCCTGTCAGCAGTTCTTTCTTAATAGGTAAACATTTTTGTTTCCTAGTGTGAATGAACAGTATTCTTGCTCTATCACATCTCGAAGAAAGTGCATAATTTCAGGGGAGCTTGTGGAATTGCACAAGGAGGTGCCTGCATTGAGTGATTTGAGTTCCCCCGATCTACACACTCACAACTACACTAGCACCAAAGCGGATTCAGCATGGCCTCACTCATTCATCTATATCTTTGGGCATCAGCCAGTTTTATTAAGGACCAAATAAAAGGAACCCCAATCTGCTTTATAAAGACTTTTTCTAATGGGAAAGCGGAAAATTTAAAGAGTAAAAGAATACAACTGATATCCTCGGTGCACCTCCCCTCTGCCAGCCAGGCAAACAATATCAGCACCTGCTGCCTTGGCTACAAACCATGGCAATTTCAATTTCTTCCTCTGTAAACTGTGGACCCTTTTTCACCCTTCTCTTCCCTGTGCTTGAAGGCCAACCCCTGGGAACTGTGATATAACCCTGCCTTCTGGCTTCATTGGATTCAGGACCTGGGAAGCAATGCCAGAAGACCCCAGAGCAGTGGGGTGGTTACTGCCCCTGCTCCATGTCTACTGGGCTGTGGCCATGGTCCTCCCTGGATCAATGTGTTCAAGGCCCTCTCTATGATCAATGTGTTCAAGATCCGGCGACACCATCCTCATTGTCCCACTTGGCCTGTTAGAGTCCTTGAGGGTGTTCCGTACAGGTCTTTTTGTTCCTTAAGTCCTGATGACATCTTTGAAAACTGTTCCTCTCTTCACGTCTCTTTAGCCACCTGTGTGTCTGTGCCACCTTCCTCCTGCCAGCTCCACAACCACACTTGGAGGATCAGGGTTAGGAAGAAAAGTACATAGAAGCTTGTGTATTGTTTAGCACTGGGCTTGCTTTATAGAAGTTCTTCACTCTTAGTAAGTCTTAATAGGAGGTAGCTCCTTTTCTGTACTATAAAGTCCCAAGAACAAGAAAAAGATAGGGCTATTCTTGAAATTTTAATATTTAGGTTAAACTCTCCGTGCTAGTTTTCTGATGCTAAGTAAAATTATTTTTTTACGGCTCAAGGCGGAAGTGTTTCCCTGCATGCTATTCAAACCTACTTAAAAAAAAAAAAGAGAACTCTAAATTAAAATAACAAGAAAAAAATGAACCATAACACATATGTGCCCTTTTCCCACATACCAACATAGGTGTGCTAAAAGGTTGACCTTTGCTAGCAGGGTAAAACAGTCTTGCACAAAGTGCTGGGAGTTCTGTTTCCTAGATATGGCTTGGGACTTACTAACACTTGATGAAGTGGTCTCAAAGACCCTTCTCACCTCTACAATGACTGCTGGAAATTTTCTGTAAATTCACTGTGGCAGAGAGTGTTGGGGGATACTTCTTCCTGTGGTGGGCGAGAGGACAGAGAGAAGGGAAGCACCTGTCATAGTTTAAAATCAAGTTTAGGTTGACTTTACAAAGCAATTTGGAAAGTAGTTCCTCGCTTTTATTTTCTAGGGGAAAATATTTTTAAAAATTACTAACTGTTTAATATAGTTTACCAGTAATGCAAGCCAACAAGACCTAGAGATTATTTTGTGTGCAAGTTTAGAAATACGGATTCTGGAGTGAGGAGGTTGGATCTTTCTCACGACTCATTCATCTGCAGGTTATTTAAGAAGTGCATTGTTTTCAAAAAATATGAGGCTTTGGTCACCATTTTGTTATGATATTAATTGAAAGTTAATTAATTTACACTGAAGTCAGTTCTGTTAGTTATGTTACACCTTCATATTCTGAGCTCTTCCTATAAAGAATCATGGTTTAAAAATAAATTTCTGTGCAAGTTCTAAAAGAGTGTGTTTTGCAAGAATTAGTTACATTGCTTCATGAATGTCAATGAGACTGGTTTTGTTGTTGTTGATGTTGTTCCTTAAGATTTACTTATTTATTTATTTGAAAGGTGGAGTGACAGAGTAGGAGAGAGCTTCCATCCACTGGGCCAAGCCAAAGCCAGCAGCGAAGGACTCCATCCTGGTCCCCCACATGGGTAGCCAGGGTCCAAGTACTTGGGTTATCTGCCCACTACCTTCCCAGGTGCATCAGCAGGGAGCTGGATAAGAGCTGAGCAGCCAGGACTCAAGCTGGCACTCTGATACGGGATGTAGGTGACATAAGCCACAGCTTAACCCTCTGTGCCCATGAGGCAACTCTTGCCCCAGTGAGGCCAAGCATTCGAATCACAAATTTTCACTATGTGCAAACTGTCTTAGTGATTGTTTTATAAGCTTGTGTTGTCAGCTACTGAGAGATTACTGAGTACTTAACGTATTTGTCTATCTTTTTACAGTTCACTTTGTTTTGTATTTCTGAGACCATATTATTAGATGCACACAAACTTAGAACTGTTTTATCTTCAGACACAATAGAACATTTTTCATAGTGAAATAACCTATTGCTGTGTTACATTTTTAAACTAAAGCCTGGCATATCTCTTATATATTTACCATCTTTCATTGTTTGCAGAGTATCCTTCCCGGCCTTCCATCCCTAAGCTTTGTGCAACTTTGCAGTTCAAAAAAGTCTTTCTAACCAACCAGTAGGGGTGTTTAAAAATATCAGGACTAATGTTTTTATTTAAATTGCAACACTTAATCTATTTTTGACTAATATAATTATTGATAAATTACATATAAGTTTACCATTTTACTATTATTTATTTTTTAAACAGCTACTAAAATGACTCTGACATATATTTACCATATAAACTGTAAGAATTCAAGGTACTTGGGCCGGTGCCGTGGCTCACTAGGCTAATCCTCCACCTTGCGCCGGCACACCGGGTTCTAGTCCCGGTCGGGGCTCCGGATTCTGTCCCGGTTGCCTCTCTTCCAGGCCAGCCCTCTGCTGTGGCCCGGGAGTGCAGTGGAGGATGACCCAAGTGCTTGGGCCCTGCACCCCATGGGAGACCAGGAGAAGCACCTGGCTCCTGCCATCGGATCAGCGCGGTGCGCCGGCCGCAGCATGCTGGCCGGGGAGGCCATTGGAAGGTGAACCAACGGCAAAAGGAAGACCTTTCTCTCTGTCTCTCTCTCTCACTGTCCACTCTGCCTGTCAAAAATAAAAAAAAAAAGAATTCAAGGTACTTGTTTATTTTTTTTAAAAAAAAGATTTATTTTATTTATTTGAAAGGCAGAATGGGAGAGAGAAAGAGAGTAACAGAGAGAGCAAGAGAGGTCTTCTATCCATTGGATCACTCTCTAAATGGCTACAACAACCAGGGCTGAGCCAGGCTGAAGCCAGGATCCAGGAGCTTCTGGGTCTCCCACATGAGTGCAGGGGCACAAGGACTCAGGCCATCCTCCACTGCCTTCCCACACGCATTAGCAGGGGGCTGGACTGGAAGTAGAACAGCTGGGACTCAAACCAGCACCCATATGGGAAGCCGGCTTTGGAGGTAGCAACTTTACCTGCTATGCAGCAATGCTGGCTCCAAAACATTAAAAAAAAAGTTTAAGAAATAATTGAATGCAATTTTGAAAAGGGTGCTCCATCAGCAATAATTTACCAAGTTCAAGGTAGGCCTTTTCAGCAAAATCCAATGTTATATCCTCAGTGCTTTGCAAAGGAAAAATCTTCCACCTGCATCCATTTCTGAGGGTTTATGGAACTTTTCATATTCTCCACATTTACAGCCAAAAGTTTGCTTCTGGAGAGACCCTAATTTTAAGGTAAAATATGGTACAAGTTTTCACTCTGGAATACGTATCTGTGAAATCTGAAGAGGATGTAATCCCACCAATTGTAGAACATTGCAAACTTCCTTTCCATAAACTGAGGATTACAGGCAAAGAGAGAAACAAGCGCATGTCAAATAGAAAGACCTGGTCGTGTTATAAAATCACTCACAATTATTTCAGGTGTGTGTTCTGTGGGGTCCTTGCCTCCTAATTTCTTAACAACCATGAACACTGCTCATTTTCAAAAGGAGCTTTTGGACCACGTGGCGAGTGACTCAAAGTTTAAGTCCATTGGGTGTTTTACGATCTTCACTAATAAGGATCAGATGGGTGAAATCCCTTGCGATGTACTTGGGACAATTTTCCTCGGAGTCAATCCTCTTCTGTAATAAACACATGAGCTTCGTATGACTGTGGAGAGCTGCTCACAGAGTCTTAGAGTTCTCCTGCGAGGTCTACCCGATGTTGTGATGAGAATCTTGGGAGAAGTTTGCTGAAATTCATTTGTGGCTTCATCAGAAGCAACCTCTTCATTAGAGGCTGCTGTGGCTTCATCACACAAGTGCTGGCTATCAATGGGTCTTGGGTACAAGCTTTGGCGGAGCCATATCACCAAGAACCTCTCCTTAAGTTTATTTATTTATTTTTTGTTAGCTGCCATCTTTTCCTTGAACAGCTGCTGCTTCCACGGCGTGAGCATCAGGTATGGCTGCTGTTTGCTGAGTCCCTGAAATGCTGAAACGTGGGGGAAATGCAGCCCCATCCCCAGCAACAGTGGCCTTCTGAGAGCCTTCAACTGCAAACTTTCTTTTCAGATTTCTCTTCCCCCAAGTACTGATCTTATCCGCAGCCCTCCTGTTATGTTTGCTCCCTATTTATTTATTTTTTCATTCGTCCTATTAGTTCTATGTTTCTACTTTTCCTTTGTCACTCACTTATGGATTGAACATTTAAAAATCAATTAATTTCTTTTGGTTATCACTTTAGTAGTTAGCTAAGGTAATGGTCTCCATCTTTTTAAATTATTATTTATTTATTTATTTATTTGAAAGTCAGAGTTACACAGAGAGAGGGGGAGAGAGAGAGAGAGAGAGAGAGAGAGGTCTTCCATCCACTGGTTCACTCCCCAGTTGGCCGCAATGGTTGGAGTTGAGCTGATCTGAAGCCAGGAGGCAGGAGCTTCCTCCAGGTCTTCCACATGGGTGCAGGGCCTAAGCACTTGGGCCATCTTCTACTGCTTTCCCAGGTCATAGCAGGGAGCTGGATTGGAAGTGGAGCAGCCGGGACTACAACCGGCGCCCATATGGGGTGCTGGCACTTCAGGTCAGGGTGTTAACTTGCTGCACCACAGCACCGGCTCCTGTCTCCATCTTTAAATGGTTTAACTTAATGCTTTTCCTTCCCTGAAAAAGTGGGTAACTTAGAATCCTGGTTTCTGTTACAGGGCTATATACTATAATTACAGTATGTCATACGTCTTCATTAATTTTAAACCCTCTCTGTATTATTATTTTAGATAAGCCATAGTCATTATATATATATATATATATATAATGCTCACATGTTTATATTTTTCCAAGATTTTATTTAAATCTTCATCAATAAATAACTGCCTAGCAATTATTACCACAATTTTTTTTTCAAAAGCGGCAACTTCCAGGAGTTCTGACTTCTTATTCTTTTCATTGTTGCATTTGGTTTTCAGTCTCCTAACTTCATTGGCCATAATTTTAGACCCACAGAATTGTTG
Source organism: Sylvilagus floridanus (assembly GCA_949820135.1). Classification (NCBI taxonomy): domain Eukaryota; kingdom Metazoa; phylum Chordata; class Mammalia; order Lagomorpha; family Leporidae; genus Sylvilagus; species Sylvilagus floridanus. Next base: position 82,259,509 of record OX463245.1, read on the forward strand.
CAAGAAGAGTTGAAATTCTCATCTCCATTGTCCTAGAAAGATTTCTCAAGTGTTTACATTTTTACCACATCTGCCTTTTTGTGTTCTCTCTTGCACTCTCAACACATGCACAGAGCTCACTACGGCCACGCTGCCCACTTACCTGTTCATGTCCTAGTGTGTCCTTACAATGACACAATCTCACACACCAGTGCTCTTGCCACGGAGCGGGAAAGTGACCAGGATGCCCCTCTCTTATCTACTGCACAGTCCATATTTCTCCAAGTACCCCAGAAACGGTCCTCACACTTAGAGAAAATCCGGGTGTTGTGTGCCAACTGGCCCTGTGTTGTCTCCGTCCTCACGGTATACTTGAATATGGACAAACTCATGAATTTTTCTGTGCATTTCATGACATTGAGCATCAAGATCAGACATGTTGTAGAAGATGCTCCGTGTTGAGGTTTTGGCTGTTTCTTCACCTTCAGGTACATGCTGTGCAGGTGGATGTGCCACAGAGGGAACACCGCACCTTCTCTCCTTGACCCCATGCCAGGCTGATGGTTGACTCTTTGTCCCATGATCTTCAGGGATTCTGTGTCGCCTACTCTAGACTAACATCTTGACTTTCCAAGGCCCTGGACTCCTTAGCCTCACTGTCGCCCTCTGCTGGCTATTTGTCCCAGCCTTGCCCTGGTCCTCGAAGGGCTCTCTTCTGCTCTTACACAGTCATGCTGTGTATGACACTCCACTGTCATGCTTAGACAGTGCTTGAAAATTTGAACTCTGATGGTCTTGATAATTAAGCCAAGACTTCCAGAGGACTTTTTTTTTTGCCATACTATTGAAAGTGTTAACTGACATGTGCATAACTTCACTCTTCAGCTCTCATTTCCAAAGAGCTTCCCCAGGCCTTTAATAAATGCTAGAAGATCCAGATGGTTGCCAATTTAATTCAATTGCAAGGATGGGGGAGGGAGGACGACATCTAGTCTACACACATTTGAAACAAACAAATCCAGACTTAGGAAGCAGGTTCACTCCACTGAAAATATTGCGAATATTTTGATGGATGCGATGAGATCAACGCATCTTGAAATCACCTAAGAGGGGCAGTTTTGTGGGACTTATGGCTAATGGAGAACATAGGGGGACAGTCAGCTCCTTTTGGGCAGTTATTCCACACTTATTGGATCCATGCATGGGAGACCTTTCACACATCACATGAGCCATTAGTCTGGGTCTGGAGCAAGGTCTGGGGCAGGGGCTGCCAGTTTTGAGTCACAGCTACTCTGCTTTGGATCCAGCTTCCTGCTAATGTGCCTGGGACAGTAGGGGAAGATGGCTCAAGTGCTTGGGCCCTTGCCACATACATAGGAGACCCAGGTAGAGTTCCAGATTCCTGGATTCCACCTAAAGCAGCCCTAACCATTGCAGGCATTTGGGAAGGGAACCAGAAGATGGAACATCTGTCTGTCTGACTCTCCCTCTTTCTCTCACTGTCATTCTACCTTTTAAACACATACATAAAAATAATTAATAATATACTAGTATTTCACTTACAAGCTTAAGCCAGAATTTTTATTAATGTGACAATGTTCCTTCTTATGTGAGGAAAGGAAGAGCAGCTACTTTGCAATGCCCTTGATTTCTAATATAAATTACTCTACCTGTGCACTTGTGTCCATGTGTGTGTTGTACACACACACACAGACACACACATGCACACATACTTTACAAGCCAGAGAAGTGTGAAGAGGATAAAATGACAATCAGTAAGCCAAAATGCAGTTTCATTTTAATTCATTATTTGGCATGAAAACTCATTCCTTAGACTTCAGAGTCATGAGAGATATTAAAAATGTCAAGTGAGAAATGACAGGAAAAATGCAGATTGATTTAGGTTTTTGAAATTGATTAGCAGTTTGGGCCATGAGAGCAATTTGTGTGGTGTTTTCACTCTACTAGTTGCTAAAATTGATTAGCACTTTTGAGGAAGGTATAGCAAATTGCTATGCTAATCAAGGTAAATTAAATCATGAAACAACTTGATTACCGACATCTTCGCTCTCTCAGCAACGTTTCCACAAAACCTGCTTGGAAAACAGTCTCTCATTTGAGCAGCAGATAAACTTAAGTCTTTTCCATGTTTTCCTCTTGCTTTTGGGATTTGGAGTGGTGGTGCATGATCATCATGATTCTCAGTTTGATGATTTCTCAATGTTTCAGAAAAAAATGAACAATAAGCTATCATTTCAGAAGATGCAAGTATCTATTATATTTTTCACTGCCAACAAATTGATGTCTGCATTTTCCAAGTATTAAATGGCTTTCATTTGATAAGTGGTTTTAGCTGTGACCCTATCTGCCTGGGGCAGCAAGATAATTTGTGGATTACCATCTGGAATGTTGAAGGGATGCCTTTGCCATAGGCTTAGAGTCTTGGAATGTCCAAAGAATCATGACATTTTGTGACTGGACTATGCAATATTTTGCATTAGAAAGAGCAGGTTCTTTGCCCATGCAGGTACATGTTCAAAGCTCTATTTCTATGTCATTAGGGCATTTTGTACAGTTGATGACATAAGTAAATATCCAACTTGGATCAATTCCATACAGCAAGCAATTAGTAACCATGTTGAATCTAGTTCTGTCAACAATCTCGATCAAGTTAATTAAAAAATCATGATTGTGTTCAAGTTTAATCCTTGTTTTTACCTTTTTTTCACACTGTTGTAGGACTGGCTACATGAGAATCAATCACTCATTAGGCCTGAGGCTTTTCAGACTTAGCTTCCCCTGTTGCTTTTCCTTTCCTAGAAAATTTGGGGTGGACTAGGGGTGACAGTGGGGAGGATTAGAATTCTATGCTAACAATGAATTCCTTATGTCAAATTGACTTTCCTTCTAGTTTAAAAATTGGTAATTTAGTCTAACCTTATTTAAGAGATCAAAAACCAAGGTCCAAGATATAGAGAAGGTTGATGGTATATCATTAGAAAGCCCTTCAATATACAGAAAGTCGTCTCAGAAAATTCTATGGAAGGGCTGGCGCTGTGGCGTAATGGGTAAAGCTGCTGCCTGCAGTGCCAGCATCCTATTTGGGCTCTGGTTCTAGTCCTGGATGCTCCATTTCTGATGCAGCTCTCTGCTATGGCCTAGGAAATCAGTGGAAGATGCTCCTTGGACCCCTGTACTCATGTGGGAGACCCAGAAGAAGCTCCTGGCTCCTGGCTTTGGATTGGAACAGCTCCAGCCATTGTAGCCAATTGGGGAGTGAACCAGCAGATGGAAGCCCTCTCTCTCTCTCTTTCTCTCTCTCTCTCTGTCTCTATGCCTCTCCTCTCTGTGTGTAACTCTGACTTTCAAAAATAAATAAATAAATCTTAAAAAAAGAAAGTTCCGTGGAGAAATCGGGTGTTGAATGTTGAATAGAGTCTGAAACGTGCCAGGGGTTCCAAATAAATCCCGTTAAGGTGGCATGTGCCAATGCCATCTTACTAGCCAAAGTGATCAGTTTAAGTTCATAACTGATCATAAAGATAGGATTAAGTGTTAAAGGGATCACAATAAACAAGACTAGTGTTTACTAATAATAAATGATAGAATTAAAAAGGAGAGAAAGATCCAACATGGGAAGCGGGATACACAGCAGACTCATAGAATGGCAGATGCCCTAAACAGCACTCTGGCCTCAGAATCAACCCTTAAGGCATTCAGATCTGGCTAAAAAGCCCATGAGAGTTTATCAAGCATGGAAAGCCAAGACACTGTGGCAAAAAAAAAAAATGACCTCAATGAAAGATCTCTGTGAGTGAGATACCAGTGGAAAGAATGGGCCATCAAAGAAGGAGGTACCTTTCTCTGAAGGGAAGACAGAACTTCCCTTTGATTATGGCCTTGTCTAAACAAGGTCAGAGTTTGTGAACTAGAGAAGCTTCCACAGCCTTGGCAGCTCATGACAAGAGCCTCAGGTGATTACTGACATCATAAATAAGAATATTAATTGTTACATCAACAAGGGAAGTCACGATGCACCTACTCCCCATGTAGGATTTCTGTCCTTAATTTGTTGTATTACACGAATTAATGCTAAAACTAGTACTCAAACAGTACTCTATACTTTGTGTGTCTGTGTGGATGCAATCTATTGAAATCTTAGTATACATTAAGTTGATCTTCTGTATGCAAAGATAATTGAAAACTAATCTTGATGAAGAATGGGATGGGAGAGGGAGTGGGAGATGGGATGGTTGTGGGTGGGAGGGAGGTATGGGGGGAAAAGCTGCTATAACCTAAAAGTTGTACATTCAAAATTTATATTTATTAAATAAAAGTTTTTTTTAAAAAGCACGTCCACATCCTATGAGCTTGTAGATGTCTGAATTCGTCTTTGTACCAGCATTTGAGAAATGATGCCAAATCAGATGGTCTCTTATACCAAATTTGTAGGCTCCCTTGGCTTGCTGGAGCACACATACCTTGGAGCACACTCCCTGTCTGATTCAGAAAAGAAGCCTCAAGGAAGAATGTGTACCGATTTGCCATACTGGTAGTTAATCTGTTCTGGTTTGTGTGCTGTGGAGATATAACAATGTATACCTCTTGGCGGGCGCCAATCTTCCACCTGTGGCGCCAGCACACGGGGTTCTTGTTCCGTATGTGGCGCCGGATTCTGTCCCGGTTGCCCCTCTTCCAGGCTAGTTCTCTGCTGTGGCCAGGGAGTGCAGTAGAGGATGGTCCAAGTGCTTGGGCCCTGCACCTGCATGGGAGACCAGGAGAAGCACCTGGCTCCTGGTTTTGGATCAGCACTATGCGCCGGCCGCAGCATGCTGGCCACGTTGGCCATTGGAGGGTGAACCAATGGCAACGGAAGACCTTTCTCTCCGTCTCTCTCTCACTGTCCACTCTGCCTGTCAAAAAAAAAAAAAAACAATGTATAACTCTTTAAGGGTTGAGGATGCTAACACTCCTGGGGCCTGTTATATAATAGAAGGGATACAGGGGCAACATCCCAGTGCAGCCATAAACCAACCATTATAATCCCATAATCAACTGTGATGTCATTTTCAACTGTGATGTCAAAAACAAGCCAATGTGATGTAATAAAAATTTTAATTTCACTCACTAATATGATATCACAAGCCAAACATTTGATATCATAAATGAACCTTTGCAATGTCATTAGAATTTTGACACCATTCACCATTGTGATTTTTAGAAATCAGATTGTAATATAAAGCTGTGATGTTATTCACTATTTTGAGTTTCCAAACCAACCATTGTGATTCAATAAACCAGCTGTTGTGATGTTATAAAGAAAATGCCTTCATTCATCAACACGGTGTCATAATCCAACCAATGTGATATCATAAACAATTGTGATGTCATTGACCATTGTGATTTCATAATCAAACCACTGTGATGAAATAAAGTAACCATTATGATGTTACAAGCCAACCATTGTGGTGCAGTGAAAAATTACCGTGTCATTTAAAAATGTGATGTCAAAAACCAAACATGAAACAGTCATTGTAATGTCATAAGCAATGTAATGCCATTCACCATGTTGATGTCACAAACCAATCATTGTGATATAATCTATTGTGATGTCATATTCAACTATTGTGATGTCAAATAATTGTAATGTCATTCAGCATTGTGATGCATTAATCCAATGTTGTGATGTCATCAATTGTGATGTCACTAACAGTGTGAAGCCATAAACCATTGTGATGTCATAAACAGCCATGACATAATTCACTATTATCATATCATAACCCCACCATCATGATGCCATAATCTAATCATTGTATCATGAAAATTGTGATATTTATCATTGTGATGTCATAAATCTAGCACTGCAATACCATCAACAATTTTGTTGTCATTCACAATTGTGATGCCATAAAAGCCATTATGATGTAGTAATCAATTGTGATGTCATTTTGCATTCTGTCATATAGCAAACATTGTGATATCATGAACCAAACGTTGTACTGTCATAAGCAATTGCCATGTCATTCATGATTATGATGTTATAATCCAACCATTGTGATGTCACCATTATTATGTTATAATAAAATCATTCTGATGTTATAAACTGTATAAAATACGTGCTGATTTTAGGAAGCCTTTTGATGACAGCGGACGCTCAAAGCTGAAAGAGAGGGTCTGCCATTATGATGCAACAGGTTAAGCCACTGCTTGCTATGCCAGCATCTCATGTAAGAGCACGGATTCAAGTCCTGGCTGCTCTGCTTCTGATCCAGCTCCTTAATAATGTGTCTGGGAAAGTAGTTAAAGATGGTCCAAGTACTTGAACCCATGCCACCTCTGTGGGAAACTGGATGGATTTCCACACTTCTGGCTTTAGCCTGGTCCAGTTCTGATCTTTGCACCTGTTTGGGGAGTAAATTAGTATATGGAAGATTTCTCTGTCTCCCTGTCACTCTGCCTTTCAAATACATAAAATAAGCTTATATTTTTAAAGGGTGAAGCTGTGTCTAAAAGGACTTGTGATACTCCGTAGATAAGACCCAAAGAATAAGGGCTTCTTGATAAAGTTAAACAGTCAAAAATATGATAGAAATGGAAGACAGGGTGTTGTGGAAATCACGCAAAAAAGTGAGCAAAGGAAGATCAGCGAGCAAAGGACTCAAAAGCCATGGTCAGAAGGTCAGTTTTGAAATGTTTGCAGTAAGTGCCGGCGCCGTGGCTCAACAGGCTAATCCTCCGCCTTGCGGCGCCGGCACACCAGGTTCTAGTCCCGGTCGGGGCACCGGATTCTGTCCCGGTTGCCCCTCTTCCAGGCCAGCCCTCTGCTGTGGCCCAGGAGTGCAGTGGAGGATGGCCCAAGTGCTTGGGCCCTGCACCCCATGGGAGACCAGGAAAAAGCACCTAGCACCTGGCTCCTGCCGTCGGAGGAGCGCGGTGCGCCGGCCGCAGCGCACCGTCTGCGGCAGCCATTGGAGGGTGAACCAACGGCAAAGGAAGACCTTTCTCTCTGTCTCTCTCTCTCACTGTCCACTCTGCCTGTCAAAAATAAATAAATAAATAAATGTTTGCAGTAAGTGTTAAGATTTGAATTTAAAACTAGAATTATAAAAACAAAGTTGGTTTGTTCCCTTTTAAGATCTTTCAGATCTTGGAAAAAGATAGAGTTAATTTTGTAATGTCATTCACCATTGTGATGCATTAATCCAATGTTGTGATGTCATCAACTGTGATGTCACTAACAGTGTGAAGCCATAAACCATTGCGATGTCATAAACAGCCATGATATAATTCACTATGATCATATTATAATCCCACCATCATGATGCCATAATCTAATTGGGCCCCTGCACCCGCATGGGAGACCCTGAAGAAGCTCCTGGCTCCTGGCTTCGGATCAGCACAGCTCCGGCCGTGGTGGCCAATTAGTGAGTGAATCAGTGGGTGGAGGACCTCTCTCTCTCTCTCCTCTCTCTGTGTAACTCTTTCCATCTAGATCTAGATGTTCCAACAACACGGCTGATCAATGTAAACACCTGAGTTAATGATCTTCCATGTGGGGATTCCCCTGTTGCTGTACAGGTCATGGTGTGATGTTTTATGAGTGGACTACATGAAAGTACATTTAGGCCGACGCTGCGGCTTAATAGGCTAATCCACTGCCTGCAGCGCCAGCACACTGGGTTCTTGTCCCGGTTGGGGAGCTGGATTCTGTCCCTGTTGCCCCTCTTCCAGGCCAGCTCTCTACTGTGGCCCGGGAGTGCAGTGAGGATGGCCCAAGTGCTTGGATCCTGCACCCCACGGGAGACCAGGAGAAGCACCTGGCTCCTGGCTTCAGATCATCTCGGTGTGCCGGCAGAAGTGTGCCAGCTGTGGCGGCCATTGGAGGGTGAACCAACGACAAAGGAAGACCTTTCTCTCTGTCTCTCTCTCTCTCATTGTCCACTCTGCCTGTCAAGAAAAAAAAAAAGAAAGAAAGAAAGAAAGTACATTTAGTGTGATTACATCCACCCCTAATTTGGCAACATTAAGACCAACCAAGACGTTCAAGTCTGGACATGAAGATCTAGAATGGGGTAATTTCTGACCCCAGTGGAAGCTAATTTAACTGTTTCCCTACCACCAAAAGGGTTCAGAGACAAGAAATGAAATATTCATGTCAGCAATTTAGGTCCCTTTGTTCTACAAACATCAATGAACTTAAAAATTTTGCCTCTGCAATATCAAAATTCACAGTTTCAAACTTTGGGCTAGATTGTAAGAATTTTCTTTCTTCTTTATATTTCCAAACCTTAAAGTTACACATTGGTGGTTGACTATAAAAGAATCTGCATTGACACTTGTGGTGATACTTCTATCACAGAACAGAGCATTGGAATCAGGGCTACAACACCTTGATTCAAGTTCTTGCCATGATACTCATGTGTGACCTTGAGAAGTCACAGTGACCCTCGGAGAATCAAGTTAGATAAAGTACATTATAGGTTAAGAATCCCTTCCCTGAAATGTTTTATACCAGATCACATTTGAGATGTTTTTGGATTTTAGAATATTTGCATAAGTATAATGAGATTATCTTGCAAATTTAAACCTGATGTTCACTTATGTACCCTATACAGTTTGGGAATATTTGGTATTTGGGCTTTTCAGACTAAGAATATTCAATCTGTATCAATCAGTACTATTTGTGTGACTATTAATTGGATGTTTCCAACTCAACTTTGTGAGATAGCTAGAGAGCTTGCGTGGAGCAGAGTCGTTGGCTAAGAGTGTCAGTCTCAGTGAAGGTATGTGTTCATTGCCTAAGTCCCACAGTTCAGAGGTGGTTCTTCGATCTCACAGCTAATAGATGCTGGCTTAGAGACTCCGTCCACTGTGAAGAAAGCATGCGGTCTCTGTAGTCCCTCACCGATGACTACCGCTTTGTTTCCTGGTCAGGCATTGACACACCTGTCACTGCTTAAAGGCTCACTCACTCTCACAGGTGAATCTCCTGAAGCTGCAGTTCTGCATGTAGAACACTGAGGTCCACTTTCTTTCATTCTCTTCCTGTGGTTGTATTAAACTATGCTTCCTCCGTAGGGCAAACCATCTAACCTCTCGGACTCATATTTCCCAAAATGTAAAATGAAGAAAACAGTTTCTACTTACCATATCTTAAATTATGTTTTGGAGAACATGAGAATATTTCCAAAAACCCACATAAAATGAAATTAAAAGACAAGTTCCTGGCTGGTGCCGTGGCTCACTAAGCTAATCCTCTGCCAGTGGTGCCGGCACCCTGGGTTCTAGTCCCAGTCAGGGCGCTGGATTCTATTGTGGTTGCTCCTCTTCCTGTCCAGCTCTCTGCTGTGGCCTGCAAGTGCAGTGGAGGATGGCCCAAGTCCTTGGGCCCTGCACCCACATGGGAGACCAGGGGGAAGCACCTGGCTCCTGGCTTCAGATCAGCTGGTGCACTGGCTGCAGCACGCCAGCTGCAACGGCCATTGGAGGGTGAACCAAGAGAAAAGGAGGACTTTTCTCTCTGTCTCTCTCTCACACTGTCCACTCTGCCTGTCAAAAAAAAATGCTAGAAGGTGGCGGCTGTGGCACAGCGGGTACAGCTGCCACCTGCAGTGCTTGCATCCCTCATGGGCACAGGTTCAAGTCCCAGCTGCTCCACTTCTGATCCAGCTCTCTGCTACAGCCTGGGAAAGCAGTAGTAGATGGCCCAAGTCCTTAGGCCCCTGCACCCACATGGGAGACCCAGAAGAAGCTCCTGGCTCCTGGCTTCAGATTGGCACAGCTCCAGCCATTGCAGCCATCTGGAGAGTGAGCCAGCGAATGGAAGACCTCTCTCCCCCTCTTTCTCTGCCTTTTCCTCTGTAGCTCCACCTTTCAAATAAATAAGTAAATCTTTAAAATAAAATTGCTAGAAGATAGGATTTTATATATTTTCATCACAAAGAAATGATAAATGTTTGAGAGGTAGATAAGTTTACCCTGGTTTAAATATTACACAGTACTTACAGGTATGGAAATATCACATAGTATCCACAAATATGTACAATCTTGAAGTGTTAATTTAAAAAAAATTAAAAACCTCTCCTCAATTTAAGTAGCTTTGATTTGCAAAATACTTTAGGCATTTGAAAAATATTTTAATATACTTCATACAACTCCATCATTTCCACTGTTCTTTTACAGCAAGTACAAGACATCTATGAACCTGTGCTCAGAAAATATTCAGAATTTTTTCTCACTACAAGAAGGAAAGAACTCTTGGAGTCTGACCTGGACTAGATGAGGGTCACCATCATAAAATATACATTTTATTGTATATTATGTCCAACTCCTGTGTCCTTCATTTTATTTTCCAGAATGGAGTTCAACACCTTTTACGGGATCACCCCCTAACTGCGCAACCAAACAAATTACTCTTCATTTGAGTCCCAAGAGACACTGGGAAACAGTATGCAAATTAAGTACACCTCATTGAGTTTTACTAAGCTCTTTTTTTTTTCTCTCTGTTATCAGCTAACTACATAATGACCCGGAATAATCGAGAATAAGACAACTTCTTGTGATCACTTCATTCTTTCTGGAGGAAAATACCCGGCATTTAGTGAGGAATCAGGTGAGTCAAAATGGAGCACAGCAGGTAAGGGCTTTTGGTTTACTAAGTCCCTCCAACAGGTAGTCTTCCTTCATGGCTAAGCCAGGCTGTCAGACTTGAGCTTCAGCTGCAGGCTGCCTAAGTTTATCCACTTGGAAATTTACTCCTTTGCTTAACTATAAGCTGGTGGTTGGGGAGGGGACTCTGGCCACTGACTACATCCACTGGTTCATTCTCCAAATGCTTATGATTGCCAAGACAGGCCAAGGCCAAAACCAGGAGCTGGAAATTCAAGGTGGGTGGCAGGGACCCAAGTTTGGGGCCATCATCACTGCCTCCCAGGATGTGCATTGGCTGGAAGCCATAGTAAGGAGGCAGAGGCAGGTATTGAACCCAGCTACTCCAATCTGGGATGCATATATCTTAATCAGCATCCTAGCTATTAAGTCAGATGCCAATCAATGGTTTTCTTGAAAAATGATCACTCCAGTTCAACAGACTAATTCCTACTTTATAGGTTGATCACGTGCTTACTGGAAGAACTCAATATTACATTTAGAAGTTCCAGAGCTTTTTCTACTTGGGGACAGAAGGCACAGTTCAAGTGAGACTGCCCAGGATCAAGATCATCTTCTGTTGGTGGTAGAAAAAGTTCGTGCTTTTTCTCTTTGCCTTTAAACATAAAAATAAACACACATATGTAACATGGAACTCTCCTTTATATTTTTACATTTGTTAATGCATTTGTCTACCTATCCATTTGGTAGAAGCTCAGAGCTGATGGAAGAGAATCAACTGGTGGCTGGATCTTATGTGACATCCTAATGCAATTGTCATTTTAACAAACAGTAACAAAAGGGAATCACCATCTTACTGCCCTGTTAAGTACAGAGGCTGCCTGGGAACTTGCTTTTGGAATGAGATGATGTCTTTCCCAAAGATGTGTCTGTGGAAGGCTCTCCTGCTAGGGAGCATAACCGTGATGGATCCACTGCGTGATGGAATAAGCGGCTGCTGATCCTGCAGCCTGTTCCTTGTGTCAAGAAGCAGGGTCTCTCGGATGATTCTCACATCTTCCAGGACACATCTGCAGCTGCACCCTACATAGGTCCCCACACAGTCTTCTCCCATCCTGCAGTTCCACTCCCACCTCTCAATCCACTGTCTCCTTCCTTATGCCTCCACCCCCATTCTTCCCTGGACCCCTCCAGCTCTGTGGGTGAACTTCTCTTATTTTCCACTCTGCTGCCAAGAGGAGAGCCCTGCCCAGGAGCTCAGCACATAGGACAATCACAGCCACTCACTTTCCGCAAAATCAGTGTCTCTGGGTCAGTGGTTTGGAGAGGAGGGGTAGTATAGTAGAACAAGATAGGACTCGACATCAAAGTCAAACTACCTGCTCCAAAATCCTTACCTATACATCACAGTTTAAAGGGTATTGCCACCCTGCGAGTTGGGTCCACTCATTGTGTTTGAAACTGCTCAGCAATTGATCTCTGCTTTCCTGGGCAAGCCCTGGCTGCTCTTGGAAGCCACAGCTCTGTCAGTGGCCTTGGCATCCACCCAGTTACTGGTCTCTGAGTGAAAAATCATATTGTTCTGATCATATCCCCTTTCACGGTCTCTTTTTTCCTTCCTTATTTTCTTTCATTTGAGAGGAAGAGACAGAGTGCCTATCTGCTAATTCACTACCCAAATACCCATGAATGCTGCCACTCCCATTTGCCCACATGTTAGGGCAAGGTTGGTTAGACACCCAATGTTGCAAGCAAGAGTGGGTTTTTCTCGATCAGTCTTCATATCTGTACTCTGAGAACTTAGTAGGGTTCCTGTGTGAGTGATCCTGTGCTTGGCGGGGAGATTCCCTGCCTAGCCCATGCAGAAGTTTAAGAGGCCATGATATACCATGCCTCCCGGGAAGGACCCTATGACCTGACTGCTGGCAGGGGGCAAGAGCCCCAGGCACATTTCCCCCACCCCCACCTCCTGTTGAGGGGCCTTGTAATTCAATCAGGCAAACTTGGCCCAGGTGTGGCCCAGAGCCATAAGGACCACCTGGAAGGCTACCTAGGCTTCAAGCTGATTGGGGAAGCATAGCAGCACCAGTATCAGCCTAAAGAACCTAAAGAATTAGTGTTGCCCTGAACTAGCCACTCCCTTTTTCCTGCCCATAAAAGTTTATGCCTGATTGTTTCTAAATGGACATGTTCACCAAAACTTGTCTCCGGTGCTTCTGGTTGTTACATGGGAGTTAATTTTATTTTATTGGTAATGATGATTTACCTGAAAGGCAGAGTTGGGGCGGGGTGGGGAGAGACAGACACACAGGCGCACACACACACACACACACACACACACACAGACAGAGAGGGAGTGTGTGTGTGTGAGAGAGAGAGAGACATCTTCCATCTACTGGTTCACTCTGTAAATGGTCATAATACCCACGACTGGCTCAGGCTGAAGCCAAGAGCCGGAACTCTGTCCTGGGTCTTCCACATGGCTGGCAGGGCTCCTCTGTTGGTTTCCAGGTGCAGTACCAGAAAGCTAATTGGAAGCAGAGCAGCCAGGACTTCAAACAGACTCCATTATGGAATGCTGGTGTTGTAAGTAGTATCTTAATTCTCTGTGCAATAGAGAATTAAGTTTTATTTTTGTTTGAATATTTTAATTATGAATAGAATCCAGTGTTTTCTTTCTATTATCTCTGCAGTGATGAAAATATTTTACATTTGCACTATGCAACATAGAAGCCATTGGCCACATGTGGCCAAGGAGTAGATTAAACAGCAGGTGTGTTAAAAACTGAATATTCGGGACCAGAGCTGCTGTGCAGTGGGCTAGACCTCTGCCGGTGGAGTGGGCATCACATACGGGCACCAGTTAGTGTCCTGGCTAATGTTCTTCTGATCTAGCTCTCTGCTTGTGGCCTGGAAAAACAGTGGAGAATGGCTCAAGTTCTTGGGCCCCTGTGCCTGCCTGGGCAGCCTGGAGGAAGCTTCTGGTTCCTGGCTTTGGATCAGCTCATCTCCGACTGTTGTGGCCATTTGGGGAGTGAACAGTGGACCTTTCTCTCTGTCTCTCCCTCTATCTATAACTCTACTCCTAAAATAAATAAATGAAATATTTTTTAAAAAAAACTAAAATTTTCACTTCTTTTTAACTTATTTAAATTTAAACAGTGACATAAAGCTGATGGATATCATGCTGAAATGCACATGGATAGACAAATAGTTCAGGTGCTCATGTTTTTCTTCAGGGTTTTCTTTTCAGCAGAGTTAGACAGTGTGCATGAGAGAGAGAGAGAGACAGAGAGAAAGGTCTTCCTTCTGTTGGTTCACCTCAGCGCTGTGCCGATCCGAAGGCAGGAGCCAGGTGCTTCCTCCTAGTCTCCCATGTGGGTGTAGGGTCCAAGCACTTGGGCCATCCTCCACTGCCCTCCTGGGCCACAGCAGAGAGCTGGACTGGAAGAGGAGCAACCAGGACAGAATCTTGTGCCCCAACTTGTAGAACCCGGGGTACCGGTGCTGCAGACGGATTAGCCTAGTGAGCTACAGCGTCAGCCTCTTCAGGGTTCTAAAGCTGTATAGTTTCTCTCTCTTTCCCTGTGTGTCTGTCTCTGCCCCTGCCTCAGTCTCAATCTCTCTATGCAGAAAATGTCATGCCAAAAGAAAGAAAGGAGAATGTATGTGGAAGATAATCTTATTCCTAGAATGACTGGTTGTTGATTTACTTATTTCACCAAAAATAGGACATTTCTCAGAATTAGCCAAGTACAGCTGGCTCTGGAAAACATTTGGTGCATTTTAACATAGTGGGGACCCTCCGAAAAAATGGAGCCCTCCAGAGTAGGGAAACACGTGGAGCCTTCAAAGAAGTTTAGAGAAAATGTGATCATGAAAACACTATGCATGGATGTAAAAACTTGTTTGCATAAAATTATTATTATTATTTGTTTTTAGTTTGTGGGAAAGGCCAAGAGAGAGAGAGACAAACAGAGAGAGCTCCCATCTACTGGTGACCTCCCAAATGCCTTCAACAACCAGGCTTGGGCAGGGCATCCAGGAATTCAGTCTCTCATGGAGGTGGCAGGGACCCAACCATGTAAGCCATTACCTGTTACTTCCCAGGGTGTGCATGAGCAGGAAGCTGGAATTGGGAGTGCTTCCAGGATACAAACCCAGGCACTCTGATAGAGGATATGGGCATCCCAAGTGGCATCTTAACTACTGCTCCAAAATTCTTTTAAATTTATTTTCTGTGAACTTCTTGAAGTACTTCTTGACATATCCCAAAAGAGACCACAGAGCTTGTCTCCCAAGAAACTGCAGAACTAAAATTCCGTCCAACCATCTTTATTGAAAAGGCTGGTCTTTGTGCAAATCAATGCAATCAGCTGTTGCTTAGAAGGCACTACTGTTCAGAATTGGTCTCTGCTGGTTGGTGCACCACGCTATTCAAAACAACTGCATCTGCTTACACATGAAACTCATGTAATTGCACCCAAGTGACAAATTGGCAAAGCACCTGGTATTGGCAGAGAGAAAATGAGTTAAAATACGTGCCCACAAGTCACACTGTAACATACTAATGGTATTCCTCTCTGTGGTCCAAAACAGAACACCTGGAAATTGTTCACTATCTCATTGGAAAAGGGCTCAAAGGAACTCCAGGATATTGTCCAGGCCTTTGAGAAAAAAATGTGAATATCAAACAATGTTTTCCAGGAGACTATAGCCCCAAATTTTGGTTTATATCAGTAAAGAAAATTTTGGGAAATTCAAAAATATACCAGGATTGGAACATGATGGTACTTTGAAAATTTGGGAGAAAAATGGGTTGAAAATATAAATCTATTGTTGGTGCAAAACTTTTCAAAATTCATGCAGATGTTTTCATAATACATATCTTCCACAAGCTTTCTGAAGACCCCCTCCAATTTGAAATATAGTCAGTTCATGGTTAGCATTGTGAAGTCTTCAAATTTTTGGCCAGCTTGAAACCTGAACTTAAGTCCAACCACACGAACATTCCCTTCCAAAGAGAGAAATCAGACTTCACCAATCAGCCCCTCAGAAGAAAACAATTACTTCTTACTCCTCCACTTCTTCCTTTTCCTGTTGTTTTTGAATACACTCAGTGTGCTAAGCACTATGCTAAATCTCCTAGACACATGATTTCATAGGTATACTTCTACAGAGGAGAAAGAGGTTAAGGAAACACACAATGTAGCATGCAGGGAATTGCAAATTTGTATCTTGGTTATGACCTTAACCACAGCTTTGTCTCTCCAAATGAATAAGTAAAGAAATAAAACCCCAGAAAAACATGTATCTAGCAATACCAGTTTTGATTTTCCATAGGTAGAGTCTCTGGCATAGAATGCCTGTTCTCTGTTTCTTTGACTGACATCACCTGTCATGGTCTGGATCTACGGACCAGCTGGCTCTGATGCCTCCTCCGTGGCCTGTCAGGTAGCATCCTCAGCAAGCAAGTGTTGTCGGGAACAGACCTCTAAACCTGGACTTTCCTGAGGGCATTTATTACTGAGGACATTTCTTAAAGAGAGAACTCCTATCCACTGGTTCACTCCCCAGAAGCCTGCAATGGCCAAAGCTGGGTCAGGGCCAAAGCCAAGAGCCGGGAACTCAACCCAGGTCTCCCACATGGATGGCAGGAATTCACTTGAACTATCATGTGGGCAGGAAGCTGGAGTCAGCAGCCAGGTATGGGATCCAGATAACACAATAGCCGTTTCTGACTCGTGTTTGTGTCTTGTAAAATCTGGACCCAGTTGTCAAGGTTGACGAGTTGACTACCCAGGTCCCACACTTTTCTGATTGTTGCGATCTGTTGTAAGTCACAACGTGTACTTGGCTTGTTTTCTACACACACTAGGTAATGAGTGGTCTGCAGCAGCTACTTGACTCCTGGGCTTACTTGCTAAATTTCAGAAATTGTGAGCTCTGTGGTCGAATACAGCCATTATCACAAATTAGCTTACTGAAAATTTCAAGTAATTACACTGTATCAAAACTCTAATGAGTCATGAATTCCTATTTTGTACTTTCCTACTATCTCTGCCTTTGAGAATATCTATATCAACGGCATGTGTGTAGGCAGCAATGCTATGCACCCCTAACAACTCTACATACACCAAAATCACATGAGCAGTGGGAGATCAACTATGGTTGGAGTATCTGCCCCTACAGAAATTGGCAAAGTTACAATTTAGGGAATCTCCATCCCAGGGACTTATTCTGAAATCAGTTCTCCCTGATTCAAACTGAACTCCCTTGTTTTCAAATCTAATTAACCAAGTATTACAACAGCATCCTTCCTGCACACAGATGATTAAACTTGGGCATTTTTAAATGTACAAAAGGACATTTTAGAACTAAAGCATCACCATTATCTTTCTGTGCTGCCTGAGAAGTCAGTATCACATCCTGCAACCTTCAAGCTCATGATAACACATTCAATTATTATTAGACAGCCCAGAAAGCCAATCTCTGTCCTTTGAACTCACAGGTTTTCAAGAGTTGAGAAACACAGGAGTTCTCCTTATGGGTTTTCATCAGAGAACAAAATGAATAAAGGAGACAGCCTGTCAGTTGAATCACCATACTGAATATTTTTTTGAGAGACAAATGCTTAAATCTTGCATTTGTGATTGAATATAGAAGTGAGCTGAAGTAATAAAAAAAGCCAGTCCACCACCTCCTGGGGTTGACTTCTGTCTCCTGTTTATTCTCTCTCCCCTGCCCCTCCTTTCTGTACCTTCTTTGCTCTCTGTGTTTATGAAACCCTACTTTGACATCTTGTACATTGAGCAGTAAAGCAGACAAGATTTAAGAAGAACAATGATCCCCACTTGCAGCTTAGTTGTTATAACAGCCTTGAAATGTTTATGTGGGGTTGTTTGGGGGTGAAGCAAGTTATGAATCGCTTTGGATACAGTAAAGGGCTGCCTTTGTATTTAAAAATAATGACTGCAGCAAGAAAAATAGTGTAAAACAAGGAGTCCTCCCTTCCTCCTGAAAATTGAGAGAGATTGAAGTTATCAATAGTTCCCATTGTCTTACAGTCATTTTTGGTCATGTACTCTCTCTTTTTTTTTCTCTCTAATTAATTAACATTTCTGCCCTACCTTACCCTCTTCAGCAATAACTTCTTTTTTTTCATAAAATCTTCTTGCATAAGTATGATGTGACCCAATTTGGACTGTTGGTAGGACGAGAATTTTATGGGCATTGCTTAGCATAAATAAAGCACATAACAAAAAGTACAGTCTGTATAACAGTCTGTTTTTTATGAAATAAAGGTAGGTTTATTCTCTCAAAGATACATCTGATTAACAGACCTAGAACTTCTTTATAAAATGCATTTATTTGATGCCTTTCCTTGTAATGGAGCAGTGAAGGAAGGTTCAGTAAGCAAAATGAGGTCATTTTTCTGTTCATTTCTCTTTCCACCATAATATCCATTCATTTATGTCCCTTATCAAAGTTTGCAGGGCAACGTTTCAAAAGTGCAGTATTCTGCAGAACTGACATGGGGCAGGCTTTGGAGGGACCTTTTTTGTGTGTATGTCCAGCACAAAGGGTTTTTTTTTCCTTCTTCAACTTTAGTAGACATTCAGGTAGGTGACCTAGAGAGAGGAGAATGGCATTGACATCTCACTGGTGCTTTGCAAAAGCAGGAAATGCCAACAGTGAGGGGCTTTGGGCAACTCTCGCACACCTGAGAGATTCTGTTTTGCAGGGCCTGGGCCTGTTTCAGGATATTGTAGGTTTGTGGTTTGCTTTAGGCTTCCCAAGCAGGATTGCCTTGCTCTACCCTGTTGGTCTTTGGTAGGTAAGGAGAAGCCACGTGTTATTGGCTTGCATTGTTGAGGTCCACAGGGAAGAGTTTGATGACAGTTGGTTGAGAATATAACTTCTGTGTGAAGGCATGAGGGGTGAGCCAGCTGGCACCCTGGCCTTACCTCAACTCAACCCTCCCTGCAACACTGATGTTGAGGATTGACAATAGTCAGACAGAGAGCCACATCAAGAGGGTGAAGACTAAACAGGCAATGTTTTACTTACAGTGGTGTATCTACTGGCAGGAGGCAAACTGTTAGTTTGGAAATGAAAATGTCTGAATTACAGTCCTAAATCTTGGTCGTGGGGGCGGTGGTATCCCATGTGACATTCAACAAATCACATTTTCTCACTACACCACAGGGTCCACATCTGCAAAGGCGAGATAACAGCTCTATTACCTATGCCAGGAGCCTGGTGAGAAGACGAGCCTAGACGTTCTTTGTAGACAGTAAAGTGCTCTCCAATCACAGGGTGCTATCAATAGTTTGGAAAACAAATTAAATTGACTTTCAAGGGTCTGCAGAAATAGGGCAGTCTGCCCATGATTTCTTCCAGCTGACTGGATAGATTACTCTTGGAAGTTGTAATTCTTTTTTTTTTCTTATTTGAGACACAGAGAGACAGATAGAGACACAGAATTTTAATGTGCTGGTTCATTCCCCAGATACCCACAACAGTCAGGGCTGGGCCCAGGCTGAAGTGAAGAACAGGGATCTCAATCCAAGTCTTCTACAAGTGTGGCAGAGACCCAGTCACATGGGCCATCAGGTATGCAATAGCAGGAAGTCGGGATCAGGAAGCAGAACTGAGCACTGAAGTAGGTACTCAGAATATGGAATGTACATGTTTGACACCTTAAGTGCTACACTAGATGCCTGATACAGGAAGTGGCAATTTTAGTGGAACAAGAGCTACTGGAAAGTCTTCAGGAGCTTAATAAACTCAATAGCCAGTGAAATCAAACAACATAATTTCTGAGTCTGGGGGACTCTTTCACCTTGAATGTAACATGCTGCAATGTATGAAAGACATTGATGCCATCACAGGTAGCCTCTGGCTCCACCCTAGGAATCAGGCCGTTCAGAGAATGGGCAAGAATACACAGGGAGGCAAGACGTGTACAACAGCGAGCATAGCTGAAGCCCTCTCCCTACATGAGGACGGGCTGCAGTTGGCCACCAGACACTACCTGGAATAGCTCCTCTTCTGCCATCTTTACCTTGCCCCAGAAGGGGACTTGGGACAGTTCATTTTGAGAAGAGTTTTTTTTTAAACCTATTTTGCCAGGAACTTTCAGAAGAAAATACATAGCAATAAAATCATTTGCTGGGAAAGTATAAGATGCACACTCCAAGAAAATGGTTGCTTTTAGACATAGAGATTTTTTATTTTTTATTAATTAGTTTATTTGGAAGGCAGAGTGGCAGAGAGAGCAAGGGAGAGGGAAAGGATTGGAGACAGGGAGAGAGAAGAAGAGAGAGAATCTTTCACCCACTTGTTCACTCCCCAAATGGCAGCAACAACCAGAGCTGGACCAGGAGCTGGAACTTCATCTCATTCTCCCACATGAGTGGCAGCAACTCAAGTAATTGAGCCATCAGCTACTGCTTTCCAGGTGCATTAGCAGGGAGCTGAATCAGAAATGAAGTAGCCAGGACTCAAACCAGTGTGCCAGTATGGGATGCTGACAGTATAACTGAGCAAAAATCCCAACCCCAACAGAGAGATATTTAGTCTAAAAGATGCACAATGTGGTTCAGGAGGTGTTTAGATGACCCAGTGAGCTCCTGGTTCCAAGTGCTGGGTGCTGAGTAGCAGCAGGCCCTTTGTTCAGGTAATTTGCAGTACACAAAGCAAAATGTGAATGGTACAGTGTGTAGGGCAGACCCAAAGGAATAAGCAATTTCTAGTCAGGTTTTCTCAGTTTCTGTGGGGACAGTTGGCAAGAGGCAGCTTCTAACCAGCATTTTCAGTACCGCCCAGGACTTCCAGAAAATCGATTTCCCATTTCTCATTTTTAAACGTAACACCACCCCTATTCTTTCACTGCAAAGGGAAGCTTTATAGAATGCTGACATGGGCGACTATTCCAGCTCGACTTGAGCACCTGCAGGTCATGGCCACAGGGAATTGAGCCATCAATGTGTTCTGTACAACCCTCCTGCTGAACTCATTCTCTACCAGATGCCTGTTAAATTCTGTAGGTGTGGCCAATGGTGCTCTGCCCCATGGCAGCCCAGAAAGGCCACTCTAAAGGAATGTCCTCTCTAAAACTTTCTTCAAAATGTTAATAGCAGGAGAGCTCTTCCATCTTTGTTGTGTCATCTATGCAAAACTGAAAAGGAGAGGATGAAAGTAATTAGACTCAAGTGTCCAAGAAATGTGTTTAATACACATACACATGTACACAGGAAGAATCACTCCCACCACACACACACACACACATACATATGCATACAATGCACACGCACAGCACATGTGCCCACCATTTAAACACAATTTCCAAAGCCTCAAACTTTGCTAAAAAAATACGGAAGCCTGTCAGGTGTATTTAGTA
This sequence comes from Sylvilagus floridanus, assembly GCA_949820135.1. Classification (NCBI taxonomy): domain Eukaryota; kingdom Metazoa; phylum Chordata; class Mammalia; order Lagomorpha; family Leporidae; genus Sylvilagus; species Sylvilagus floridanus. Next base: position 82,280,501 of record OX463245.1, read on the forward strand.
TGATATTTCAAGCAATTGGTAGTTTCTGCTATAAAAATTCCTCTTGCACATGTGAATTTTCACATTTTTTTTCAAATCACAATTTCTTAGTTTCTTGTGAACCCTGCAGAAGGGCTTCCATCTGCTAAGCAGTTTCCAGTGCCTGGCTTACTCCAGGCTTTCCTTGCGAAATGGCACTTCTGACATTTGTCCTTCACTGACCTTCCGAACCATGTCAGACCGTCCTCTGTGGAAGCTTTGGAGAGAAGGGAGGGCAGGCCTGGACCCCAGACTCAGCCTCCCTCTCTAGGTGTCTCTTTCTTTTTTTCTTGATTTAATGCCATGACAATTACAATAGCATCTCGTCCTAAATGAGTTTCCAGAAATCAAATTCTAATCACTTATGAGCCAATGCATGTTTAACCTTTCACTGAAGTGTGTGTTATATGTAGAAGATATGCATGTATTACAAATAGATTTTCACAACTACAATATCTGCCTGTACACAATATCTGGATTAATCACCCGGATACTGCCAACAAGTCCAGGAAGCCCCTTTTAGTCATTTTCTTCCCACCGAGAGGAATCACAATTATGACTTCGAACAATTTTGACTTGCTTCATCCATTTTTTTAAAGTGTTTTTGCCTATATGTAGACCGTTGCCTCGCTTTTTTTTACTCACTGCTGTTTTTGTAAGATTGATCTATGTTGTTTTTATTGATCTGTTGTTTTTATTGACATTGTGTTATAGTGTTCCATTGCACTAATTGAGCACTATCTTTATCCAATGCACAAGGGCTACTTGGTTAGTTTCCTGTTTCTGGACATCATAAATTGTTGTAATATGAACATTATTCTTTTTTTTTTTATTTTTGACAGGCAGAGTGGACAGTGAGAGAGAGAGACAGAGAGAAAGGTCTTCCTTTGCCATTGGTTCACCCTCCAATGGCTGCTGCACCACGCTGATTCGAAGGCAGGAGCCAGGTTCTTCTCCTGGTCTCCCATGCGGGTGCAGGGCCCAAGCACTTGGGCCATCCTCCACTGCACTTCCAGGCCACAGCAGAGAGCTGGCCTGGAAGAGGGGCAACTGGGACAGAATCCAGTGCCCTGACCGGGACTAGAACCTGGTGTGCCGGCGCCGCAAGGCGGAGGATTAGCCTGTTGAGCCATTCTTGAATCCAACCTTTGAGGGAAATGTGTACCCAACTCTCAAGGGTGCTGACCCTAAGAGGCAGGCTGCTGGGTCCAGGAGTTTGCCAGCAGACCTGGACACACACTCCAAACAGCCATAGTCTACAGAGCTAGCAGTATCTGAGAGTTCCAGTTACACCCTTAACTACTGTTAGTACTTCCTATTTTTTTTCATTTCAATGGTATCACGTTTTAATTCCCATTTCACCGAGAACAAATGAATCTAAGCAACTTTTCATAGGTTTAGTAGCTGCTTGGATAACCTTGTCTGTACTTTCTACTTCTTACTGGTTTGTAGTTCTTTGTGTGTTCTGGATATTCATCGTACATAGATGACTTGCTCTATCATTCTCCCTGTAATGCCTTTTGGTGAATTCAAGTTGTTTATCTTCTTGTTGTCTGATAGATTATACTTTTTCCTTTTTTGATCAATATTCCTAGTTAACTAATTTTTGTCTTTTCTAAGGTCATGACATAGTTCTATGGTTTCTTCTAAAAGCAGTATTTTTCCTTCATATTTGTCTCCACAAGCCAACCAAGAGTAGATTCTGCATTTGGTGTGTAGACACACTCTAGCTTCTTAGATCTCCTTGGTATGCAGACACATTAGATTTCTGTGTGATATCCCAGCAACCCATCATCTTTTAGAATGGGCCATCCATTTCCTATTCTACCATATGTTTCTTATCAATGATTTTTTTTAAGAAAATGTATAACACAGCTACTTGCTCTTACAAATACAAATAACAACAAAATTCAATCCTTGCTTTATGTCTCAGGATCAATATTTACTATCAATGAAATTTACCACACCTTGAGGAATACTTGTATTAAAGTACATAAAACAATTTGTAACTGCATTAGATGACCCCATATTGTTGCATGTTCATTTATTTTGTACATCCATTCTTTTCATGGCTTTTACTAATGATGGTCCCTACTGCTCAAAGCACAAACTTAGCCAGTCTTATGCGCTACTCCTAACTACACAGACTGGATCAAATGTCAAAGGCTGGGTGCACAGGCTCTGAAATAGGGAATGTGTTGGGTAGTTTATGGAAAACTGATCACTGGATTCTCATGCTTGGCAAAGGGAAGGTAGCCAGTGGACTGACCAAGAATCTAGTAATGACAAGCAAGTCCTCTAGAAAGCGCTGAAGTAGCATAGAATTCAGGGCATCTCTGACTGGTTTAAGGCCACATTGGACTTTCACATGCTCTCTGATCATTGAAGAATGCAGACTGACCCTAAAAAGGTGGCGGTCTTAGGCAAGCTGCTTCCCCTGTGCCAAGCTTGCTCTTCCAGCTGCACCTGTACCCCTGGGGAGTGGGAGTGTCAGTTCCACCATTTCCCCATAGTATCTCCTGACCAAAATCCTGAGTTTCTACCAGAGGTGTCCAACATAAGAATTCACAGTGAATTGCATAAATATCTGTGCATAGCATTTGAGTTCTATGCAAACATTTTGTCCTGCTCAAAGAGCTGTGTATTTTGATAATTAATGTCCTCAATATAGATCATAAACATTCATGAAATATTACTTAGGTACTTATGTTTTAGATTAATGGCATAATAGTTTTTCGCTGGGTTCCATGTCTAGTCTGTGTTTTAGCTTATGTGGTTAAAAAACTTAATTAGAGCACTTCATTTGTCCATTGAGAAATCTACTTAACTCCTGTAGGTTTGTAAATTCTTTTTTTTTTTTTTAGGTCTAACCTCTATGCTCAGTTTTGCCTCATACTGTGGTGGTCTCAGTGCTCCTTGACTCTTGTGACAATCTCAGACCTACATGAGCTCTGTCGGGGGCCATTCCAACATTCTCCCACCAGAGTCTCTGTCCCCACAAACAAACATCATTTTGTAGTTATTTCGTACTAATTGCTTGAGATCACAATTCACATTGTTTAACAATCTAGTACACTATCACTTGATTTTAAAAATATACAAAATGTGTACTCTTATATAGTTCTGTATCTTAGCCTTTCATTTACAGTGTTATTGTCATTTATATTTTATGTATTTTTAGCCCATTAACATAGGCTTTAACCATTTCATTTAGCACAAGTCTACAACTGTGATTAGAATCAGAAAGCACATTTTCTTTTTTTATTGAAAACTTTTATTAAATACATATAAATTTCAAAAGTACAACTTTTGAATTATAGTGGTTCTTCCCCTAATACCCACCCTCCCACCCCCAAACCATCTCATTTGCTACTCCCTCTTCCATCCGATTCTTCATTAAGATTCATTTTAATTATCTTTATATTCAGAAGATGAATTTAGTATATATTAAGTAAAGATTTCAACAGTTTTCATCCCACACAGACACGTAAAGTATAAAGTACTTTTTGAAGACTAGTTTTACTCTTAATTCTCACAGTACAAGACATTAAGGACAGAGATCCTACATCGGAAACAAGTGTGCAGTAACTCCCATTGTTGATTTAACAATTGAAACTCTTATTTATGACATCAGTAATCACCCGAGGCTCTTGTCATGAGCTGCCAAAGCTATAGAAGCCTCTTGAATTCACAAACCCTGATATTATTTAGACAAGGCAATAATCAAAGTGGACGTTCTTTCCTCCCTTCAGAGAAAGGTACCTCCTTCTTTGATGGCCCCTTCTTTCCACCGGGATCTTACTCACAGAGATCTTTCATGTAGGTCATTTTTTGCCACAGTGTCTTGGCTTTCCATGCCTGAAATACTCTCATGGGCCCTTCAACCAGACCAGAATACCTTAAGGGCTGATGTTGAGGCCAGAGTACTATTTAGGGTATTTGTCATTCTATGAGTCTGCTGTGTATCCTGCTTCCCATGTTGTATCGTTCTCTCCTTTTTAATTCTATTAATTATTATTAGAAGACACTGGTCTTATTTATAAGAACCCTTTGACACTTAATCCTATGTTCATGATCAGTTATGAACTTAAACTGATCACTTTAACCAGAAAGATGGTTTTGGTATCTGCCAACTTAATGGGATTTGGGGTCCCATGCCACCAATGTTATGAGGAGTTATGACCACCAGGTGCATGAGCAAATCCTTTCAGAATATTTAATGCTGGGGATGGCATTGTGGCACAGTGTGTAAAACCACCCCCTATGACATAGGCATCCCATATGGGTGGCCATTTATGACCCAGCAGCTCCATTTCCAATCCAAGTCCTTGCTGTTAATGGCCTTACAATCAGTGGAAGGTGGTCTAAGGGTTTGGGTCCCTCCCACCAACGTGAGAGATCCAGATGAAGCTCCTGGGTCCTGGTTTCTGCCTGGCCCAGCACTGGTCATTACTGACATCTGGGGAGTGAATCAGCAGATGGAAGATTCTCTCTTTCTCTCTCTCTCCCTCTCTCTCTTTCTCCCTCTGACTCTGACTTTCAAAATGAATAAATACATCTTTAAAAAAAAACCTAGTGTTTTATTTTCTACTCATCAAACAAAACAATCACATATGAGATTTTTTTTAAAAAAAAAAAGATTTTTTATATTTCTTTGAGAGAGAGAGAGAGAGAGAGCTTTCAGCTGCTAGTTCATTCCCCAAATGGCCACAATGGCCAGGGCTAGGTCAGCCTGAAGCCAGGAGTCAAGCGCTCCATCCAGTTTTTCCATGTGACTGCAGGGGCCCAAACACTTGGGCCATCTTTTGCTGTTTTCCCAGGTGCATTAGCAGGGAGCTGAATAGGAAGTCAAGCAGCTGGAACATGAACCAGATCCCAGATGGGATGCCGGCACTGCAGGCAGCAACTTCACCAGCTATGCTGTAATGCTGAAACTGAGAGTTTTTATCTTGACCTAAAACAAAGTGTAAGTGACCACTTTTTGTGTGTGTGTGATTGGCAGATACAATTGTATGTGTTTATGGCATGCTGTTCTGCAGCACAGGTACAGTGTGGCATGCCAAGCATAGCAAATTAGAAAATGCATTATACCATGGAGTTAAGGTTTTATGGTGAGAACATTTAACAAGCCCTCTCAGGCTTTTCAATACAATCATTAGTTAGGGAGAGGCCGGTTAAAGGATACCTACTTGGATGAGAAGAGCGACAATCCTGGAAGCTTGCTGGACTCCTTTGGCTGCTTTCCATGGATAAGGAGAGGCGAAATCGCCCCGTTGCATCTTGGAAGCATCACTAAACTGAGATTCTGGCTATCTCAGCTTATTTTGGGTGTCACCCGTTTTGTACATCTGATGCTCAGAGCAGTTCCATCACCCTTGTCCTGTTAACCCTGCCTTTTGTGAGTGTGAGGCTTGGGCCAACCCAGACACTGGTCCCCACCCATGAATAGCTCTCTAATCCCCAGACTCCAAATGCAGATCCTCATACTCAGCCTTGCTTTTCTGATTCTTCTTCAAAGACACAGATTTTAAATGAGCATTCCTTGTCTTTATGCTTTTGTCTATTTTATAACATATGGGTCCTCTTGGGGATGTTTTTGAACTTCACATAAATAAACTCTGTCTTGTTTTGTCTGATATCAAGGGACGTCATTCTTTGCCATTCGTTATTCATCAGTTACAGGTGCTGTCCAAGTCGTTCTCTGTCTGTGCCTGTCTCTCTTCTCCTCTTCATGATGCAACGTATAGCCTCCTTAGAAGCTTGTTCAGACTCCGTCTCCTCCACAACCTGTGCCTTCACTCTCCAGCATTAGGTTCTCTTTGGCCATGAGGAGCCTGGAAGCTAGATTCTATGGCCATAGCCTACAGAAGACATCTTCTGTTTATGCATAAAGGTGATTTTTAAAACTCAAGGAAAAATGGAATCAAAAGATTAGCTTATTTTGGTGCAAAACAATTTTGAAATTCATGCATTTAAGGAGGTCTTCAAAAAGTTCATTAAAATATGTAATGTGAAAAATTATGCATGGGATTGAAGAATGTTTTACACCAAAATAAACATCTTTTAGTTCCATTTTTTTCTGGAGACTTTTTGAAATGTCCTCACTTGTTTCAAAATGTTTGTGTTATAGGTATAAACATACCTGTATGTATGTATATAAATACATATAAATGTAGGTATATGTATATATACATAATGTATATGCTACTATATGTTATAAAAGTGCGTTTTTTTATTCTATATATCATATCAAGTGAAAGGAGGGGTGTTAAAGTTTGGTATATTTGGGGCCGGCCTTGTGGTGTAGCGGGTGAGGCCACTGCCTGCAGCACCAGCATTCCATATGGGCACAGGTTCAAGTCCCAGCTGCTCCACTTTGATCCAGCTCTCTGCTATGGCCTGAGAAAGCAGTGGAGGATGGCCCAAGCACTTGGGCCCCTACAGCCGCATGGGAGACCCATAAGAAGCTCCTGGCTTCGGATCTACATAGTTCCAGCCGCTGTGTTCAGTTAGGGAGTGAACCAGCAAATGGAAGACCTCTCTATCTCTCTATCTCTCTATCTGCCATTTTCTGTGTAACTCTGACTTTCAAAGTAAATAAATATATCTTTAACAAGACCTTTCTCTCTCTCTCTCTCTCTCTCTCTCTCTCTCTCTCTCACTGTCCACTCTGCCTGTCAAAAAAAAAAAGTTTGGTATATTTGATCACTTGGGTTTTTGGGGAAACTGGAAACCTGTTAAGTTTTAAAGGAAAGACACAATTAATGATTCATCTTCAACTCTTTTTCTGGGGTTGGCATTTGGTGCAGCAGTTAAGACACAGCTTGGAATGCCTGCCTCTAGTATTGGATGGCCTGGGCTTGAGTCCTGGTTACACTTCCAGCTCCAGCTTCCCACTAATGCTCACCCTGGGAAGCAGCAGTGATGGCTCAAGTGGTTGCTCTGTGGGGAAGTTTCCTGACTTGATCCATTCCAGGTTCTTACCCCCATGTAAGATGAGAATCCAAAACAGGGACATCAGTAAAGAGAAAAAATGGGAGCAGTAAATTCTATTACCTACAGAAACAGAGTGGGTACACAATCAGATGTGAGTGCTAGAACCCACATGAGGAGAGACACTCACCATGAGGATGGTCTACCGCGTTAGCAAGAGAGAGAGAGAGTGAGTTAGGGTGAATTGTCTAGCTCTTTCATGCCCTGATTCCTTGACTGTCCCTCATCGGTTGGGTCTCTAGGAGACCTGGAATGAGTTCCCAGCTCCTGACTATGGCTTTGCCCAGTCCTGGATGTTGTGGGCCCTTGGGGAGTGAACCATTGGATGAAAGATCTCTGTCTCTCTGTCTTTAAAATAAATAAAAATAAAAATGTAAAAGAAGAGAAGCTCTTTCTGATGACACCAGCTGTCATTCTGTAAGGTTGCTGATGAAACCTGCACTTGAAGCCAGTTATGAGGCTGCTCATTCTTTGATTTTATCCCTAATTTCCCCCAGAATTCCAAGATCATATTAATAATAATAAAAAAGAATGCCTTGCTTTGTTCCAGGACTGTTGGTCTGCTTGCTAAAGTAAGGAAACTCTCACTGGAGTGGGAGGTGTGGCTCATCCCCGAGCTCTGCTGAGTAATGCCCCATGCTCCAAGTCCAGCTGTGTGACCTTTCATTACCTCTGCAGGTTTGAGTTTTATAGATTTCAGAAAATTTATGGTCGAGATATATTCAGTGCCTTGTAGCAATGTAGTTTTTATAATTCTGGGAATGTGATATAAATACAAAGACTCATTTTTAGAATCACATTTCATGAATGCAGACTTGGGTTGACCAATTCATTAAGCTCAGAACACGCAAAGTCAATGTGTGTGAGAAGGAGCCATTTGAAAATTGCTTGATGTTTTATTCCACACTTGCCTGAATCTCACAAATAATTTAAGAATTATAACATAGGCAGACGACTCCAAACTGCAAAATGCTATCCAAACATAAGCTTATGATAAAGGTCATTCTGAAAGATGAGGCAGAGAATTAAAATGTCCTTTATTCTTGCTATTGTGGGTGTGACATCATGATAGGCACATTCCAAAGGGCTGAAAAATTAAAAATCCAATTAAGATACATTTTGTAGATTATTTTCTCGCTAAGGGATCTGAATTTTTGACAGGTAAGATGTTAGACAAGTTGTGCTGTGTCCTTCTCAAGGCCAAAGAAAGCCTAGGAACTTCTCCCTTTCAAGTGGGCACTGAGCAGACTCTTAGAGGAGATCCTTTGCTGGCTACTGGGTTGTGTGCACATCTGAGGGTGTTTTGACCTGGTAAGTGTGCTTGTCACTCACCCGGCTGGCAAGGGATGGAAGGAGGATATTTACTTGTTGTGATCCTGATCTGAGAGATTTACAGCTCCCAAACCTTTTTTAAAGATTTATTTATTTATCTGAAAGGCAGAGTTACAGTGAGAGAGTGGGAGAGACAGAGAGAGAGAGAGAGAGATCTTTTACTTGTTGGTTCACTCTCTACGTGGTTGCAATGGCCAGGGCTTGGCCAGACTGAAGTCAGGGCCCAAGAGCTTCCACTGGGTCCCTCACGTGGGTGATAGGGACCCAAGCACTTGGGCCATCCTCTGCCACTTTTCTCAGGCCATGAGCAGAGAGCTGGATCAGAAGTGGAGTAACCAGGACACAAACCAGAGCCCATCTGGGATGCTGGCATTGCAGGTTGTAGCTTTATCTACTATGTCACAATGTCAGCCCCAGCTCCCAAATCTTAAGGCTCAATTCTGTTGGAGGTGACCATGGCAGTTCCAAGAATTACCTTGTGAGCTGTGTCCTCTGAGCAAACTCAGTCAGAAACCTGGTGGCCTCAGCTTCTCCTGTCTCCTACTCTTTGGTTCCAAATTGCTCAACCAAAACACAGTATTGTACTTTCATGCTTGGCTTTCAGAGTTTAGCAACTGAAAAGCCTGCATTTTTCCCACAGGTGTTTCCTAGTAACACCTGTGAATGAGGAACTATCCTGTGCTGGTGCTTTTCCTACTGTTACTTTTATCTGCATTCCCAAATTTTCTTGGGATATTATGATTTGATATCTCTGTCTCTCTCTGTGTCGCCCCACACCCTTCCCCCCGCTGCCTCCCCCCCCCCCCGCCCCACCATCTTTGGAGTTGATGAAACCATACTGTAATTTAGGAGCTTGCTGGCTAAACAGAGGTTCTATTTGACTAGTTTGCCTCCCACCTACAAATATCAGAACTTTATAACTTAATAAAATATTAATAAAACACGCAATTATGTTCACATCAAGCTACAGTAGGAAGCTTGCTATCAAACCAGAAGAGATTGACACAAAACTAAAACCAAAATGGGATTTTCCAAACTGGTGGATGTCAATTCCAACCGAATTAAATTGATAGGCCACGGGTCTGACTTAAACGTTACCCACAAATCTGTCTTTGGTGGGAAGATTATATGTGGCACGACAAACATCGTAGCATCATCAGCAGCCATTCTCTACGTATTGGGATCAGTCCCCAGGATAGGTGTCAATGTGGTATCAGCCATGGGCTCTGACTCTACCATGCCTGAAGCCGCAAAGGCTGGCAGCATGCAATGAGCCAGCTCCCAGGACTCCTGGAGACACAAGCATCCTCCGTTGTAGGGAGAGGCTGACAGCCTTGTGCTGATCCCCTGGAAACTTTCTTGGGAATTCTCGTTAGCACTGGCTAACCAGCTGATAAAGTGCTGGTTAAATAGCCACTCAGTGCTCACACTATTTAACTCCATTCTGAAATAGAGCTCCTGGAAGTGAAAACCTGACCTTGGCATGGAGAATTCTGACAGTGGCCCAGCCTACCCTATTAGCTCAAGTTGGAGGTAGACCTGCTGCCCAGGCAGGAACTGCTCTCTTTGAAGGGGAGCATGCATATTAAAGTAGTATCTTCCAGCAGACATAGCCATAACTCTTCCTGCCAAACCTGCTGTGATTTTTCCTTCCTTCACTTCTCATAAGGTCAAACAAGCATTTAAGAGCATGCACCTGGATATCGTCTCAGCCTCCTATCCAGATTGATTTGGGGGATACAACTTCTAGTTTTCCAAAGCTATCCAGTAAGGTGAGAATAGAGTCTCTGTGTTTTCAAACTGCTGGCACAGGAGGCAGTACCATCAGCAATGAGACTGACTGCAGGTGCACAAGGTGAGAGGAATCAAACACGCCCATAGTCTTGGGAAGTCAGCATGTGGCCATCGGCTTAGGTTGATGGCATTTCAGACAGAAGTTCTTAACTAGCTTTGCTCCAGAAAATGCAGAACGCATCAAGTGGTCTTGTCATTGCCACCAACCAGAATGTAATTGGTTTGTCCAAGTTGGCAAAACGTAGCATCTCATCTCTTTCATGTCCGCCTGAGGGGTTAACCCACAGCAGGGAGAGCAAAGGGACTTGGGCAGCTTGGCTCTGGGTGAGAGAGCACTGTTGGGTGCTGACAGGAACATGGGCCCTGCTGCGAGGAGGGGCTGAGAGCTCAGACTTTCCTTTCCCAACTCTGCAGGTGGCTCGTTGACTTCTCCTGGGCCTCTGCCTTCCCAGCCTGTGTGCCCAGACGAAGACACCATGCCAGGGCCCTTCGCAGAGTTCATGGGCAATAGAAGTCAAAGGTGAGTCTATTGGCTACAGGTTTTTTTTTGAAATTCATGCAGAAAAGGAGTCTTCAAAGGTTCACAGAAAATGGATTTCATAAAAAATTATGACAGGATTTAAAAAATTTTGTACCTAAGTACATTTATCTTTGACTTGCATCTTCTACAACCTTTCTGAAATGCCCTCATACACACTTTCTGGACACACAGGTGTGACCATGGAAGATACCACCAGGTGATGCACTTCTGAGAACAATTAAGACTGTTGCCTAGATGGATAATTTGTTGCAATTAACCAGAGCCATACCTGTATCTTTAGAAGGGATTCTGTGTGACAAAAGAAACACAGGTAACATTGTATCCTTCCCAATTGTGTACATTTTTTGTAAAAGAAAGGAACAAATAATATCATTCACCTTTGGGAATGAAGTCATGAAGTGCCGAGAGGGAGCTCATTTCTGTTTCTATCGGGATTCTTATGAGCAGAGCTCTTCCTCTTAGGATTTTGGAGCAGATGCTCAAATTAGAATCATTTTCAGCAAAAATAATTTGGCTTGGAAGCCTAGGTCAGCAAACAATCTTAGACGTACACTAAAAATAAATACATAGAAATACATTTACCAATTAAGGAAGCAGCAATTCTATTTTTTTTAAAAGATTTACTTTACTTATTTGAAAGATAGAGTTACAGAGAGAGGTAGAGCTAGAGAAAGGGAGAAAAAAGTCTTCAATCTGCTGGTTCACTCCCCAAATGACCACAATAGTCAGAGCTGCACTGATCTGAAGCCAGGAGCCAGGAGCTTCTTCTGCATCTCTCACATGGTGGCAGGGGCCCAATGACTTGGGCCATCATCTACTGCTTTCCCAGCGCCTACCAGAGGGCTGGATCAGAAGTGGAGCAGTCGGGACATGAAGTGTTGCCTACATGGGATGCTAGCACTGTAGGTCAGAGCTTAATCTGCTGTGCCACAGTGTTGGCCCCAGAAGCAGCAATTTAATAAGCATGTAAGTCCTCCTTGAAAATATAATCACATGAAGTTAAGAGCTAGTGAATTTTTGTGAGAATGAGACTATAGGCATTTGACTAAAATATGGGAAAAATTAAAAGCACCTGTCTAGTTACAAAAGCAGAAGACTGAAGTCCCAGAGAAATCATCAGATCTGATATTTGTTTCAAATGTAATAAAAAAAATGCTGGAAAATGACAAAAAACATATTTCACAAATATTAGGGAGTTTGAACCACATTAAATCAGTTGGAGAGATCTTTTACTTATGAAAAGATTCTTCATCAACTTTAAAAATTCTAATAATAAATGTAATTTGAAGCATTTAGTTTATACCTAAAATAAATGTGTGAATGTTTAAGGCCATATAACTTCAATAGCTAGCTAAGAAGTGAGCTCTCTCTCTCTCTCTCTCTCTCTCTCCTCTCCCCCTCCCTCTCTCTGTCTCTGGGTAGACCACACACATACACCCCACAGCATGTGAACTCACAGGGATTGAATTATTTCAAATACCCTTGAGATGGCCATGCATGTGTTGAGGGCAGCCAACTGTGAAGCTACCCCTTGCAAAATGACTTGCAAATCTGTATGTGTAGAGTGTGCATTCTTCCAAGATAAGAGTTTATAGCTTGCATCGGCTTTCCAGAGGTTTCCCAGCTTCCCTGAAGAGTAAGGCAAAGTGCTGTTTGAGTTTTGAAGATGGGAGTCCGTGGCGAACAGTTCTGTGTGTTACATTCATCACTGCACCTTTTGTACCTCCCAAAGGGCCTGGCAAGAGTAAAGTCTGTGTTGCAGGATTTTATGTGTCACCTCAGCTTGCTGTGAAATCAGGATGCAGTCCAACAGGAGCCTGCCTAGCTCTGTGAGGGTGCTCTCTATGATTGAGATTAACGTTTCAATTGGTGGGCTTTGGGTAAACCAAAGGACCCTGCACTAAGGTGGGTGGGCCTTAGCCAGTTAGAATAGAGCAAAATCATATTTCTCTAGAAAAAGAGGGAATCTGGCAGCAATTGAACTTTGGATTTGAGCTGGGACATCTGCTTTTCCCTGGTCTCCAGCCTGATGACTCCCTGCAGACCTGGGCTTGCCAATTCCTTACAAATCAAACATTTAATCAATCCCCCCACTGAATCACAAAAATCAAGTCTTCACGTAGTATTGTTAGTATTATCAATTACCAGCCCAGTTGATACTCCTTCTGCAGGCTGTCTTCATTCAATATGTAAGTGAGCAGTGCGTGTTCTAGCTCGGTTTGGAAGAAACTGAGACTAATTAAGGGGATTCATAAAAACAACCAACATTTGTCAAGTGCCAGATATGCTACCCATAGCTCTATACTCTTTAGAGGCTGCAGCTTAGGGGCTGCTGATGTTTTCTGTAAATCCCAAATAGTGAATATTTTTGACTTTGCAACCCACACAAAGTCTCTGTTGCTGCTGCCACCACTTTTCTTCTCTCACTTCTTGTTTCTCATTCTTTGTCCTCATCACCTCGACTTCCCCACTCTGTCCTTCCCTTTCGCTCTCTTCTTTCTCCTTCTCCTCCTTCTTCTTATACATAACCCATTGAGCGTGTACAAAGCATTTGTAGTTTGAGTTGGGACAGAAACAGGCAATGGGCCACATGTGATGTGTGAGCTACAATTTATGGCCCCAATGTGAACTCACTTGATCCTTATATCCGATGGGTTAGACTCAGTGCTATTGTTTTCTCCAGTTACAGCTAAGAAATCCAGACTTGGAGATGTTCTATAATTATGTGGGTTTATACAAGTAACTAGTGACAGATTAGGAATTGAGAGCAGCAGTTCTTCTCAAAGTGCAGTTCTCAAGGCAAACTTTGAGGCTTCTTCTAGGTCAAAAGCCAGTGTTGTGGCTCCCAAGGTTAAGCCATTGTTTGTGATGTCTGCATTCCATATCAGAGCATTGGATCTCATATTGGAGTGCCTGTTCGAGTCCTGGCTGCTCTGCTTCTGATCCAGCTTCTTGCTAATGGATCTGGGAAAGTAACAGATGGTGGCCCAAGTGTCACTCATGGAGGATACCGAGATGGAATTCCTGGCTCCTAACTTCAGTCTGGACCAGCCCCGGCCATTGCAGACATTGAGCAAATGGAGCATCTACTCCCTCTCCTGCCATTCTCTGCCTTTCAAATAAATAAGTAAATCTAAAAAAAAAAAAAAACAAAACAACAACAACAACAACAAAAACTTAGGGGATGGGACAAGCAATAAATTTCCAATAAACATTCGATGTGAAATTGGCCCAACTAATCAACTGCCAATACATGACCCAGGAAGGAATGTGTCAGATGGAGCAGTTTTTTTATTTGAGAAACAGAAAGACACACATGCTTTCACACATGTGTGTATGCACACACAGACTCAGACACACACAGACACACACACACACACATGGATCAAAACACAGAGGAAGACAGAGTTTCTATTCACTGTTTTGCTCCCCAAATGCCCACATAGGCTGGGGTTGGGCTGGACTGGGGTGAGGCCAAGGCTGGAAGCAGCCAATGCAATCAAAGTCTCCCACTAGATGGCAGACTCAGTTACTTGAGCCATCACTACCAGCTTCCAGGGTCTGCATTAGCAAGAAGTTGGAGACTGGAGCCAGAGCAGGGAATCAAACCCAGGTACCCTGATGTGGAATGTGTATGTCTTAACTAGCATGTGAATCCATTAGGCTAAATGCTTGCCTTGTGAAATTTTTGAATCTTGGATCAAAGCAACAGAATCACTCTCTCCAGGATGAGATGCAACCATTAGTGACTGAATAACTCCTCCAGGGGATTGAGACACCCACTCAGGTGTAATTCCCTGGTGTTTCAGAGGCTCAGCACCAAACTACTATGACCATTGTGGCTCTGGAGAGAACTGTCCTCCATCCCAAGCTTCTCTAGAGGCCAACCATGTGCTGCTCCTCCACAACTCTATTTCCCACACTGTGTGCACATCTATGCACTTCCAAAGAAATATATAATTTTATTTTTCTTTTTGAATGCAGGGAATGTTATGTCTGGAAGTGGGGTTGGGGTATTATAATTTCATATGAATGGACACTTATGCTTCCTTCTTACTAAAATGGGCAATATTCACTTGACCTATACCAACTCTCATCAGTTCATTGAAATTATTATGTCACCTATGATTATACATAGATAGATAGATAGATAGATATCAATAGAGCTGTAGGTATAGATGTTCACATATATGTAATTTTCAGTTTGACCCTAATTCGGATTTCTTGCTTAAGTAATTATCTTTAATCTATCTGTCCCATAAGATGATAACACTGTTTAAGGACAAAGACCGAATAGTCCATTTTTGCAATGTTGTCCTTACCTTGGCAAGGTCACAGATGATATCCTGAAATTGCTCAATCTGCCTCTCTATAGATAGCCTGTCATGGCCTGGCAGTGGGAACTCTCTCAGTGAGTCCATCTTAGCATGGGTTTAGGGGAAAATACAAATAGGAGAAGAGGGGATGACACATGGGAGAAAAACAGAGCAAAGACCACAAAAAACAACAGAATCCAGAGTAGCACATGGACAAGCTCCATCAGGAACTCTGAGAAAGTTCAGATCATTTTTTATGCCTTCATTTTTTCTTTGACGTGGTGAACACTCACTGCATCAGCTCATACTGCACTGCTATCTGGATGCCTGCATCACTTTCAAAGAAGACACACTTCTGAGTCATTGTCCTTTACAAGGATTTGGTAAAGCTTAGAACATGAGCCAGAGAGTGAAATTATAATTTCTTACACATTTCAGTGTTTCTTCGAGAGGCTTCTAGGAAAAAAAAAACAGAATACACCAAATTGCTTCTCAGACTGTTTTCTCTAAACCACTGAGAATTTCCTGAGATTTGCCATGAAATGAAGCTCAACTCGTTATTCCACTCCAAGGAAAAATCTACACCATTTTTTTCTTATTTCTCACATAATCTGCTTCCCATAAGTTTGTCAATGCCTAAACAAATTGGATAATGTCACGGACACTGTGCTAGTCACACAGACTTACCCTGGAAATGATAGCCACCACCGTTTGTCATTTGCTGTCTCTCATCCTGCTCTGTCATAATGTCTTCCATTGGGATTTTTGTCCAGCCCTCTGTCAGATCTACTTGATCTCAGCCTGTGCATTCCTCCCATCCAGAGAGTCTCCACTTCCCACATTTTCACCTCCAACATAGCCACCTTCTGGGTTGCCTCCCCAAGCACAGCTACCCCTTACACTTCTCCTCCACTCATGACAAAGGATATTTCCTCTGCTGTTGATTTGCAACAAGTTCAACAAGTTTATGTGGCCCAGTCTTTCGAATTCTTTTACCTAGCAGGAGTCTCAGGTTTCCCACCCTGCTTATTTTATTTTATTTATTTACCAGAGAGGGAGAGATGCAGGGTTTGGGGATAGAGAGCAAACACACTCCTTCTCTTGGTTCACTCTCCCGCCAGGACCAGGCCAGGCTGCAGACATGAACTGGGAACTCAATCCAGCTCTCTCACGTGGGAGGCAAGAATCCAATTACTTGAGCCATTACCACTTTCTCACAGACATTTCCTACCATTTCATGCCCTCAAGTCAAAATCATGCTTGTTCTTTTACTTGCACTCAACTTTCTCCAACTTTCCGGGAGTTCTAATCTCTCGAGACCAATTTTAGGTCTTACATCCTTGATAAATGTTCTCTTCTCCTGAACATACAATACCATTTAGGAAATTGTTTATGCTCAATATAAAATCTTGCTACATAGTATGTGTGATTTTTATGTCACAAGCTCTTCCAGGCTTACCTGCTGATTCTTTTCTATCAACCCAAAATACCCATGAGGCAAGACCTCAGTACCACACACTTAAGAAATTAACTCATTCAACAAACATTTGTCCCCTACTATATGTCAGTTTTATTTTGCTCGGATTCAGAGGATTCATTTCTGTAGTCACTAGTAATGATTACCTAAATTTATCTTATCACTTAGGGGACCGAAATATATTGGGGATGAGAAACTTATAAATAGAGTGACTTTCTTTCCTCATTTAAAAAATAGATTTATAATTTTAGATGAGTTCTGGATTTAGAGAAAAATTGTGA
This sequence comes from Sylvilagus floridanus, assembly GCA_949820135.1. Classification (NCBI taxonomy): domain Eukaryota; kingdom Metazoa; phylum Chordata; class Mammalia; order Lagomorpha; family Leporidae; genus Sylvilagus; species Sylvilagus floridanus. Next base: position 82,297,253 of record OX463245.1, read on the forward strand.
CAATAATAGTTCAGAGATTTTCCTGTATTACACACTCATTTCCCTTATTAAACATCTTATCTTAGTGTGCTACAGTTGTTACAATTACTGTACCAGTGTTCATACATTTTTGTGAATGAGAATATAAACTTTATACAGATTCCCTGAGTTTTTACCCAATATCTTTTCTTTGGTTACTTGATCCAAGATTATTTTCATCAATTTTTATTTACTTATTTGACTTGAGTTTTCAGGAGGTAGAGGCACAGTGAGACAGGTAGACAGAGAGAAAGACAGAGAGGCAGAGAGCACTCTCACTCATTGGTTCACTCTCAGTGCCCACGATTGCCAGGGTTGGGCCAGGCTGAAGAAGGAAACCAGGAACTCAATCTGGGAATCCCCCATGAATGGCAGGGACTGAATTACTTGAGCCACCATTGCCACCTCCCAGGGTCCATATTAACAGGATGCTGGAGACAGGAGCCTGTCAGATACCTAACTGAGGTACACCCATGCTGGGCACAACAGCCCCTCTTCACATCACACTTAGTTGCCACGTGTCACTGAAGCTAGAAGATGCTCCAGGCTTGTTTTGTATATTTTGTGCCAGGTCCCTTCTAGACCTTGATACTTTCTCAGGCTCCCCTTGTTTTTGGTGACCTTGATTGACTTTTGAAGAGCACTGTCCAGGTATTCTATAGAATATCCCTCCATTGACATTTGTCCGTTGTTTTTCTTAGCATTACAGTGTGGTTGTGAATTTTTGTGGATTGGTCACAGAGGTCATGTGCCATTGTTGTCACCACATGTCAAAGGAGCATGCCCTTAGCACATCTCTCTACCACTGCTGGGTAACCCGATCACAAGACTGAGCCGTGAGCAGTGTATGTTTCTCCCCTTCCCCAGCATACTCCTTTAAATTGTGTCACTAACACAGCCCACGCTTAAGGGTAGGGGTTTGGCTTCAATTCCTGGATGGCAGGATATCTCCATAAATTATTTAGAATTCTTCTGCACAGAAGATCTGTTTTCTCTCATTTATTTATAGGTTCAATTATTTATATCAGAGTGAGCTTATGCATATTTATAATTATTTGGATTATAATTCAATACTACTTTATTCTATTATTCAAATTATTCCAGTTCTGTTCATTCAGAGGTCTTTACATTGACATTTGTGTCCTTTAGATATGCCCCATAACTTTGGTGCTCTGTCTCTGCCCCCGTGTGTGTGTGTGCGCTTGTTTGTGTGGCACTTTCTTACTTTCAAACACCAGAAGATACTCCAGACTCCTTTTGTATATTTTCTCCCAAGTCCCAGAATCAGTCAATTCTTTGAAATGCCATGGTTCCTTTTATTAATTAATGGCAATTAGAAACTAGGAACCGGGCTGAAGTGTGATCTGTCTTTCCATTTTGCTCCTCTACTTGAGCAATGATCAGGGTTAGGGTGGAAGGCATGGCAATTGTAATCATCACATCAGGCACTTCCAGTGCTGAGGCACAGGAAAACCTGTGTCCATACAAAGAACCCTGCAGGCAAATGTCCCTAGCCATTTTATTCATAGTCATTTAAAACATAGAAGCAGCCCAAATGCCCCTTACAAAGTGAATAGGCTGCAATATCCATTTCCCTCGCCCCAACTAAACCACATGGATCTGAGTCTCAAGAGTATTTGCTGAGTGAATTAACCCAGATACACAAGAGAATGAGTCCAGCCATATGATCTTCTGAAAAAGAGACAAAAAACAGATCAGCAGTTGCCAGGGTTGGGAGAAGGAGGGAGAGATTGACTTCAACGGGATCACAGGAAAGTTTTAGTTTAATGAACATTTAAATATGGTGGTTATAGGACTGATGCCTCATCATTCAAATTCATTGAGCTGTGCTTAAAAAAGGTGATTTTTATTGTTGTTAATTGCACCTCAAGAAAATAAAGAAAAATAAATCATCCTTTTTTAAATCTGCTTTTAAAATAGATTTTACTCTGAAATATGTTGAATCATCTGAGTGTCTACTTGTAATGAACTTACACATCATTTTAGGTCACATTTGTGCTTTGGGATTCATTAGCACAAGAAAGTTCAACTTTCACATCTCTATCTAATGAGACAACAACACAGGAAGCACAGTGGGAAAATGCTGATGTCATGCGAAGTGAGATAGAATGGCCACACAAGTTAGCATGGTACATGGCACAGGATAAGTATCCAAGAAAAAATAATTACTCTACTAGTGTTGCTATTGTTATAATTAAGTATTAATCAATGAATTATACAAAAAATGCTCATCCTTGGAATATGGCAAATACTCATACAAAACTGATACAGTTTTTGAGCTTATTACTGTATTTATTAATGTTTAGAAAGAAATGTATATAGTAGAAGTAAACATAGAGGGAACACTGCAAGGCGTTGGCATAGGCAAAGAATTCTTGCATGAAACCCCAGAAACACAAGCAATAAAAAAAAAATAGACAAATGGGATTATATCAAGATAAGATAACTTCTACACAACAAAGAAAATATTCAACAAAGTAAATAGGTAACCTACAGAATGGGAGAAAATATTTGCAAATTATACATTTGATAAAGGATTAGTATCCAGAATATAAAAGGAGCTCAAAAATTCAACAACAAAGCAAGCAACCAAGTTAAAAATTGGGCTAGGGTATAACGGACATTTTTCAAAGAATGAAATACAAATACCAATAGACACTTGAATAATGCCCAGGATCACTAGCCATCAGGGAAATGCAATTAAAAACCATTAGAATGGCTATTATCCAGAAATCAAAAAACAATAAATGCTGGCAAAGCTGCGGGGGAAAAAGTACCTAGCACTGTTAATGGGAATGTAAACTACTACAACCATTGTGGAAGACTGTATGGAGATTCCTCAGAAATCAGAGAATAGATCTACCATATGACTCAGCCATTTCACTCCTAGGAATTTACCCAAAAGAAATGAAACCAGCATATGGAAGAGTTATCCATGCCACCATGTTTATAGCAACTTAACTCACAATAACTAAGATATGAAATCAACCCAGATGTCTGTCAGCTGATGACTAGCTAAGAAATTGTAGTATATGTACATGATGAAATATGACTCAGTCATCAAAAAGAAAGAATCCTGTCTTTCACATCAAGATGGATGTGACTGGAGACCATTTTGCTGAGTGATATAAGCCAGTTCCCAGAAGTTCCTGATTGGTGGTAACTAATATACAGAGTATAAAAAATCTTATGTATATGAGCAAAATTGACATTTTGAAATTTGGTTATTGCTTATATCTCTTATCTATACTCTTGAGGAACAGTGGTTTTTCTTCTTACTACTTGTTGAATTTTTATTTAGTTGAGGATAATCTTGTGACTATAAAGTAAATTGAAAATATTTCACTGTAAAAATTGAAGGAAAAATAAGAAAAAAAAGGAGAGTGGGCTTAAGTGGGAAGTATCATGTTCTTAAAACCGTATATACAAACTACATGAAATTTGTTCCATTTACATAAATAAAAAGTAAAAAAAGATAAATATATGTATAAACAAAGATTCAAGTTATTAAAAAATATGCAATGGTTGAAACCAGTTAAAACTGAAACATTTATTCTCTAAAGCCATGCCTATTTTTCTGTCAGTGAATTCAATTATGAGTATTAAAGCACTTTAAATGTGAAAAAATCACCTTCAGAAAGCTTAAAAAGATATGATATTACGTTAAAGATATGATATTACGTTAATAAAGAATATGGAAGGGGCTGGCACTGTGCTATAAAGTCACCACCTGCAGTGCCAGCATCCCATAAATGGGCACCGGTTTGAGACCTGGCTTCTCCACTTCCAATGCGACTCTCTGCTGTGGCCTGGGAAAGCAGGAGAAGATGGTCCAAGTCCTTGGGCCCCTGCACCTGTGTGGGAGACCCAGAAGAAGCTCCTGGCTCCTGGCTTCAGATCAGCACAGCTCCAGCTGTTGCGGCCATCTGGGGAGTGAACTAGTGGATGGAAGACCTCTGTCTCTCTGCCTCTGCTTCTCTGTAACTCTGCCTTTCAAACGCATAAATAAATCTTTAAAAGAAAAGGATATGGAAAAGAGGATAGTAAGGATTGCTTTGTTCTGAGCATTTGCATTTTTAAAAATGCAGATCCTTTACAGAGAATAATGGGGAAAAACTCTAAACATAACAGCTTTTTGGGTTTTGAGAAGTGTATACACCCATGGAACTCTTGCCACATTGAGATGTAGACTGTTTCTGCCCTCACTGAGCTTTCTTTTGTGTCTTTTTCCTAGTGCATGCCCTCTTTCCTAACATAGCATGATATCCGTCCTGAAATCTATAGGCAGAGATTAGTGCTGTCTATTTTATAACTTGATATAAATGAGCTCACTCAATATATAGTGCTGGCTTTCTGGCTCCTGCCTGGTTCAACAGTGATTGAGATGCATCATTTCTGTTATGTGTATCCCTGGTTAGCTTCTTTTACTGTCCTGTATACACAATGTGGATTGTCTGTTGATTCTCCTTCTGGTAGACCCCTGAATTGTTTCCAGTTTTCCAATTTGAATGCCCCTGTGAGAAGTTTTCCTGTGCAAGTCTTTTGGAGGCTACATCCCCTCAGATTTCTTGGGTAGCGAAAGAGGTAGATCACAGAAAAGTAGTTACTTAACTTTATGAGGCTGTCAAAACTTTCCAAAATGCTTTCTCCATTGCACTTTCACCTGCAGTGTAAGGGACTTATGGCTTCTCCACCATCTTGTCAATATTTGATATTTTGGGGATTTTTTGATATGGCTGTTCTAGTAGGTATGGAGCTGTAGCTTATGATGGTTTTTCATTGATGTTTCCTGATATCTGTTGATATTGGGCATCTTTTCGTGTACTCACTCATTCTTAAAATACCTACCTTTTTGCAGTGTGTTTTTGACTTTGTTACCTATCTTTTTAAATAGAATCATTTGCCTTTTTTTTTATTGACTTGTAGGCATACTTAAAATATTCTGAGTGCAAGCTATTTGCTAGAAATGCATCTCACAGATATTTTTCCTTGTATAAGCTTATTTTTACACTTTCTTAGCAGCCACTCTTTTTTAAAAAACATGTTTATTTTATTCATTTGAAAGTCAGAGTGGGAGGGAGGGAGTGAGGGAAGGAGGGAGGGACAGAAATAGAGAGAGAAACCCTCTATTTACCAGTTCACTTTCCAGATCACTGAAACATCCAGGGGCTGGTCCAGGTCAAAATCAGGACGCTGAAACGCCATTCAGGTTTTTCATATGGGTGGCAGGAGTCCCAATATTTGGGCCATCTTCTACTGCCTTCCCAGGCATGGTAGCAAGAAGCAGGATTGGAAGCTGAGCAGCTGTAATTAAGCCAGTACTCTAGTATGGCTGCAATGGACCAAGCAGGCACTTTTGATAAGCAGACATTTTTAATGTTGACAATTCAATATTTCCTTTTTTTAATTGCCTTTTCCCCTAATCTAAGTAAAATGTACCTAATACAAGTTTGTAATGCTGTTTGGCTTTTTACATTTAAACTATGGAAAGTATCTTTTAAAAAATATATGGAAAGAAGTAGTGATCAATATTCAGATTTTCATATGGTTATCAATCGCTTCAGCAGCATTTAATGAAAACCTTTTCACCTTGAATCAACAAAATTACTACCTTTGTAGAAAAGGAACAGAGTATATTATGTGTGAGTTTAATTCTAATCTATTATGCTTAATTGAACTGACTTGTCTATCCTCACAGGAATACTTATAGATTTGTTACTGATGTATTATAATAGCCATGAAAATCAGGCAATGTAAGTCCAATGTTGTATTTTTCAAAGGCTGTTGTTGCTATTCTTTGGCATTTCTGTATACATTTTATATGGAGTGTGTCAATTTCCACACAAATCTTCTGGGATTTTGGCCAATATTGACATTTACATGTCAATTTGGGGGAGATAATTATCTTTATTCTATTGTTCATCCATTTCATAAACCTGGTGTAAATTTTATTTTATGTAGTAGCTTTCAGTATAAAGTGCGGGGAACCACAGGCTGGCCACCTGTGGGGACCTTTTCATTGCACTGCCTCATCCTTCGGAGCAGAGCAAGGTCAGGGTAATAGGATGGGATACGCCTTGATCTAATGAGATGAGACACACCTTGACCTGAATGGACTTGCAGACAATCTGATGAGATGGGATACACCTTGACCTGGAAGGACTTGCAGACAACCTGGCGAGATGAGATGCACCTGGACCTGAGACTGCGCATGCCCTTTGATGGACTGCTCGGGGGAATGGGGGATGGATAAAAGACCGTGTTAAGGGCAACAACGGGGGCAGCCACTACAGTCTTTCTCCCGGCTGCTCCCCCCTCCCTCCTTTCCTTCAATCCCTAAGAGTAAAAGTTCCTCGAGAACCGATCAACAGCGGTCGTGTCGTGATTCTGCGGGTTGGACCTTTGCTGACAAGACTTGGGTTGGCGAGGGATCCGACAAGTGGTGCCGTGACTCGGATCTTCAGGCCGATGACCGCTGGAAGCAGGTAAGAAAAGGATAAACTGGGCCGGCGCCATGGCTCAACAGGCTAATCCTCAGCCTTGCGGCGCTGGCACACCGGGTTCTAGTCCCGGTCGGGGCACCGGATTCTGTCCCGGTTGCCCCTCTTCCAGGCCAGCCCTTTGCTGTGGCCCGGGAGTGCAGTGGAGGATGGCCCAAGTGCTTGGGCCCTGCACCCCATGGGAGACCAGGAAAAAGCACCTAGCACCTGGCTCCTGCCATCGGATGAGCGCGGTGCGCTGGTCGCAGCGCACCATCCGCGGCAGCCATTGGAGGGTGAACCAACGGCAAAAGGAAGACCTTTCTCTCTGTCTCTCTCTCTCACTGTCCACTCTGCCTGTAAAAAAAAAAAAAAAAAAAAGATAAACGTACATATACGGGAATCTAGGCCGGTAAAGGGAAAGGTCTAGGATTGTAACCGCGGGTAAATCATAAAAGTAAAAAAGTATAAAATGGGAAACGTTCCGTCGATAACCAAATTACTGTTAAGCCGCTTGTTAAGTGCAACGGGGACGCCCGTGATAGCGGCCGTTCTTTGGCTGCTCACCAGGGTAGTTGCTAGCATGACATCCTGGCTAGCGGACGCTGGTGAGGGGGAAGAACGAAAGTGGAAAAAGGTAGGCAGAAGGATAAGAACAGTAGGAAAATCGCCAGAGGTTTTTAGGCTGCGGCCAGAAGTGATTACAGATGAGCGATCAGAGATATCGGAGGAGACTCAGAGTGAGTCCCAATGTGGAAGTCAGGACGGGGACAGGGAGGATAGACCCCTCCCTTCCGCACCTCCGTACCCAGAAGACCTATTTTCTCCAGGGGACCACCCGTGCCACTGTAGAACCTTACATGACCCTCCACATTGGCAACCGCTTACGTTAACTAGGGCCCCCCTCATGGAGGGAGTAGAGAGCAAGGAACCCTCCTCAGTAAGATCCAGAGTAAGGGTGGAGAGAACACGCGGAACTCCCCCCAGGTGGGAAGAGTACCAAAAAGCAGATCAGGTGTTCCCAGTGATAGTAGATGCACAAGGTGACAGAGGATGGACCCCTTTAGACCACAAGCTGTTAAAAGAACTGCAACAAGCGGTGCAGCTTTACGGACCGCATGCTAACTTCACAAAGGCAGTTTTAGACAACATAGGAACCCAGGGACTGGTCCCAGAGGACTGGAGAAACCTAGTGAAAGCCGTGCTTGGTGGTGGGGACTTCCTGCTTTGGGCTGTGGCCTATAGAGAGCTTGCTAAGACTCAGGCAGCAGAAAACGCGAAAAACGGTCAGCCAGCCTGGAATGAGGACATGCTAAACGGGGAAGGAGTTTTTCGGGATGAAAATACCCAGGCTCAATGCCCTAATGAAGTCCTAATGCAAGTAAGAGAAATAGCTCGTAGGGCCTGGAAGGTCATTCCTAAGAAGGGAGAAACTAGGCACAGCTTGTCCAAAATTACACAAGGCCCAACGGAGCCTTATGCTGATTTTGTAAATAGGTTAATGGAGGCTGCTGGTAATATTTTTGAGACCATGGAGGAAGCGATACCGCTAGTACGAAGATTAGCTTATGAACAGGCAAACAAAATCTGCCGTGAGGCCTTAAGGCCCTGGCAGCAGAAAGACATTCCCACTTTTTTTTATATATATATATAAAGCTTTTATTTATAAAATATAAATTTCCAGAGTACAGCTTATGGATTACAATGGCTCCCCCCCACACAACTTCCCTCCCTCCCGCTCCCTCTCCCCTTCTGTTCACATCAAGATTCATTTTCAATTCTCTTTATACACAGAAGATCAGTTTAGTACATATTACGTAAAGATTTCAACAGTTTGCCCTCACATAGAGACACAAACTGAAAATACTGTTGGAGTACTAGTTATAGTATTAATTCACAATGTACAGCACTTAAAGACAGAGATCCTACATGATTTTTTTTAAAGAATTGATTAATTATCTATGCAATTTCCAATTTAACACCAAGATTTTTAATCATTTGCAATTATCTTTATACACAGAAGATCGATTTAATATATACTATGTAAAGATTTCATCAGTTTGCACCCACACATTCCCACTTTTTAAAAAATCTGTAGGGATGTCATGGATGATGTGGCCTCCGGGGCGCATGCAGCAGTCGCCATGGCAAGAATGCTGCATAACAATGGGCCGGGGCGAAAGTGTTTTAGATGTGGAAAGGAAGGTCACCTAAAAAGAGAATGCACGAATTCCAAGCCTCCAGGGCATCAGCCAGGGCTCTGCCCACGATGTGGTAAAGGCAATCACTGGGCAAATGAATGTTATTCCAAGCTAGATAAAGCCGGCAACCCACTAGGGCAACCTCTTAATCTGAAAAATTCAGGGCAGCAGTTTCCAAAAAAACGAGTGGCGGGCCCCCACACCCAGGGGCCCGAAAACTCAATGGGTGAGAGGACAGGCCATGGGAAGAACAGGGCAGGTTCAGGGAGAACAACAGGCATTTAATGCACAGAGCTGCGAGCCACCGACTATACATTATTAACACCGCAAATGGGGGTCCAAGCCATAGATGTAGAACCCCAGGAAGCTATGGATCATATGGAAGGCTTGGGCATTACCATAGGAAAGGCTGCAAACTCTTTAAAGGGACTGGTAGTCATAACCGGAATTATCCAAATGCCTTGTAAGAAAATCAAGGTAATGTTACAGTCCACTAAAGGAATCATACAGTTACTACCATCACAGCCGGTTGCTCAATTACTAGTGATAAGCCCTGTGCTAGATGCCAGAGGAACCCAGGGAGAACATTTTGCAGCCCTTACCATGACTCTTGATAATCGTCCATTATGGACTCTTAATATCAAAGGGAAACCGATTAAGGGGCTGTTGGATACGGGCACAGACGTTAGTATCATCTCTGAGCAGGACTGGCCTCCCTCTTGGCCACTTCAAGAAGGGAATAACAACCTGGTAGGCTTAGGTGCAGCTGTCGCCCCATCTAGAAGCGTGCAAGTGCTAGATTGGCAAGATCAGGAGGGTAATACTGGCAAAGTGCAACCTTATGTCCATACTATTCCTATCACCTTATGGGGAAGGGATGTTTTGACACAACTCCGAATCCAATTGACTAGTGAACATGAGACTGAGTTATCCCCGGGGTGGAAAATGATGAAAAAAATGGGATATGCAGGCAGAGGACTAGGAAAAGACGAGCAGGGCATGAGGGACCCCATTGAGCCTCGAGGGCATAGAGGCAAGCAGGGTTTGGGTTTTTTCGTAGGAGCCACTGTGCAGCAGCCATCACCACCACCACTAACCTGGTTAGATAACAAACCAGTGTGGATACCCCAGTGGCCCCTTACACAGGAGAAATTGGCTGTGGTAAAAGGAATAGTTCAACAGCAGTTAGAGGCAGGACATATTCAACCATCCACTTCACCCTGGAACACCCCAATTTTTGTAATAAAAAAGAAATCGGGCAAGTATCGATTACTGCAGGATTTGAGAGCCATAAACAGGCAGTTGCAACCCATGGGGGCATTACAACCAGGGCTGCCCGTTCCTACGATGATCCCAAAAGATTGGCCTGTGTTTGTAATTGAACTAAAAGACTGTTCTTTCTCCATCCCACTGAACTCACTAGATACGCAAAGATTTGCTTTTACAGTTCCAACTATTAATCGTGAGGGCCCTGATAAAAGATTTGAGTGGGAAGCCCTCCCTCAGGGTATGACTAACAGCCCCACCCTGTGCCAGTTGTTCGTATCACGAGCAATAGAGCCTGTTCGGTAACAGCATTCAGATGTTAAAATTTTTCACTATATGGATGATTTACTATTAACAGCTGCCAGAGAAACCACTTTGAGTGAAGCATTTGCAACATTAACTTTATGCTTACAGGAAGCAGGACTACAGATAGCACCTGAAAAAATTCAAAAAAAACACCATAGTTCAGTATTTGGGCCTAAAGCTAACCCCGACCAGCGTGACCCCCTTAGAATTTACCATCTCCACTACAGGACTAAGAACTTTAAATGATTTCCAAAAGTTATGTGGAAATTTAAATTGGATACGGACTTATTGCAAACTAACCACTGAGGAAATGCTTCCACTGTTCAAAATCTTAGAGGGAGATTCACAGCTTACTTCACCAAGGCAATTGACCCCAGAGGCAGCTGCAGTTTTACAAAAGGTTGAAGAGCGCCTCAGATCTACTGCGATGCAAAGATGTGACCTATCCCAGCCCATACAAATTCTTGTTTTTGTAGAACAAGCTTATCCCTTTGCACTTATTTGGCAGGGAGGCCCCTTGTTGTTTGTATACCCACACGCCCATTTGCCTCGAGTGTTATACACTCAGGGGGTGGCTGTGGCTGATTTGATGTTAATAGCAATCCAGAGAACTGTGGACATTTCAGGAAAGTATCCAAAGTGCTGTGTCGTACCCTTCAGTACAGAAGCAATAAATGCATGGACCCAAGAAATGTGGGTGTGGGCACATATCATCTTAACCCTGCAAATAGAAGTAGATAATCATTACCCAACCCACCCTTTTGTCACATTTTGTATGCACGTCCCTATTGTACAGATCAAAAAGGTACGTGCCTCTCCCATAGAGGGGGCTCCAACCGTGTTCACGGATGGAGCTAAAGGGGGAACTGGAGCCGCAGTGCTACATAACCAACGGTACTTTGTACTAACTGAGTCCCCCTCCCCCCAGCATGCTGAGTTGGCCATCATTGCAACTGTGTTAAGAAAAGAGACAGGCCCCTTGAACATATTGTCGGATAGTGCTTATGTGGTCAATGCAGTTAAGACATTGGATAAGGTGTGCAATGTTTCTAACATATCCACAATATCTCCTTATTTACAGCAGATTTCTGTTTTATTGGCACAGAGGTCACACCCCATATTTATAGATCATATTAGAGCACACTCAAATTTACCCGGACCACTTAGCCAAGATAATATGTTAGCTGATCATTATTCGCGCTTTTTGCTTGTATGTTCTGTTCTTGAAGAAGCAAAACAGTTTCACTCCAAGTGGCACGTAAACAGCACCACCCTGAGTCAAAAGTATAACATTCCCCGTAAGCAAGCCGAAGCCATTATAAAATCTTGTGAAAAATGTGTCATTTCCATAGTTCCCAAGCTCCCTGCAGGCGCAAATCCCCGTGGCCTTCAGCCATGTCACATTTGGCAGATGGATGTTACCCACGTTCCCTCTTTTGGGCGTCAAAGCTGTCTGCACGTTTCAGTAGACACGTATTCTGGGGTGGTAATGGCCACGGCATTAAACAAAGAAGGAACTCAACAGGTTATCCAGCACTGTTTACAATCTTTTGCCGCCTGGGGAATACCTAAGATCATTAAGACAGATAATGGCCCAGCATATACTTCAGCTCGCTTTGCTATATTTTTGAAGGAATTTGGCATTGAACATTCTATTGGCATTCCTTACAATCCCCAAGTTCAGGCCATTGTGGAACGCACTCATTTATATCTGAAAACTTTAATTAATAAACAAAAAGGGGGAATAGGGGAATATGCAGTATCCAATAAAGATGCTTTGGCCTTAGCATTATATAGCATAAATTTTTAAACAAAAAAAAAAATGTGGTAAAACCCCAGCAGAATTACATTCCCAACCGACTGAAAAGGAGCCAGTACAGTGGATAATGTGGAAGGATCTGCAGGATAACCAATGGAAAGGCCCGTTTCCCTTACTGCGAAGGGCGCGGGGAGCTGTTTGTTTTTTTCCACAGGGAGCCTCTCAACCTATCTGGATGCCGGAAAGAAGAGTTCGGCTTCTTGGTGTCAGTAATCTTTCTAGGCTCTAGTTATGAGTTGCCAAGGCTATGGAAGCCTTTAGGGTTCGCCAACTTCAGTCTTATTCCGACAGGGTCATAGTCAAAGTGGAAGTTCTCACCTCCCTTCAGAGAAAGGTACCTCCTTTGATGGCCCAGTTCTTTCCACTGGGATCTCACTTGCAGAGATCTTTCATTTAGGTCTTCTTTTTTTTCCCCAGAGATCTATTGTACAGCATGGTGACTGAAGCTAAGAACAACATATTACATCCTTGAAAATTGTTAACAGAATAGATTTTAAGGGCTCTTTTTAGGAAAAAAATACATAAGTATGTGAAATGATACACCTGCTAGTTTGTCCAGGCATTTCACATTGCATACCTGCATCAAAACATGTTCTATTTGTAAATATAAGCATTTTTTTTAGTTAAAAAATAATGAATGCTTAAAAAGAATGGAAGACTTTATTGACTAGTAGAAAGATATACGTATGTACCCAGCGAAATGCATTTCAGTGGTTTACGTGCTGTGATGGAAGAATGGGCTGAGTTCAGTGAAACACGAAAGCGACAATGTTAGATTCTGCAGAATGGGCCGAAGTTTCATAAAGTGTTTCATAGAAGGGATAACACTTGAACTGGAAACGCCGTCCAAGAGAAAAGGGAGCAAGAATGTAGGTTGGTGAGGGGAAAAGGCCAGGCAGTGGGGTACGTTCCCACTCACTTCAGCCTCCGTGTGCCTGGCCGTGCAGCTTTGTTCTCTGAACCTGCTCTCTGCTACAGCAGAGCTCTGCTTTCCAGCCAGGTCTCGTGACGTAGAAGGGTTCTCTTGCCTCAGTATCCACGCCAGCTCCTCACAGCGCTCACCCAGCCCTAGGGATTCCTGAGAAGTAGACAGTGGACGATATAACTGTTTCTGTTTTTTTAGTTCTTTAAATTCTCTGAACTTGAGAATAAAGCTTGTTAAAACCACACAGCCTTTGTGTGGAGAAATGCTAACTCATGGAATACAGCTAAATGGTCATGCAGTTAAAAGCCCAAGTAAATTTCCCCCAGGAATACCAAAACACTGGGGCTGAAAGATTCTTATTTTTGACCTTTAATTCTCCAGATAATTACTCTAATTCTCCATTTTATTCTAGGGATTTTTATGCATAATGCTGGTTTGTTTTTCACTGAAATTCAGTTATTACTTTTCCTTCATGGTTGATTTCTGGTTCCTAGGTTAGACTGGCCACTAACTTAAAACAAAATGTTTTTAGTCACAGGTGTTATGAGCGTGACTTTTAATCTACTTGAAAAATTTCCCATTTCTACCTTTTTTCACTGACAGTTTCTCTCAATTAATAAATGTGGAAATTTTAAGATTTTTTTTTTGCATTTGAGATGATCATAGAATTTTTTTTCTCTATTTTCTGTCAGTGCTAGGAATTCCACTACTTGGTTTTGAAGTGATCAGTTGCATTTTCCAGGCTTCTAAGTCTTGATACAAATAAATACATATATACACAAATACATGCATCTGTGTATACATATGATTTTTAAAAAAAGGATTTATTTTATTGATTTAAAAGGCAGAGCAAAAGAAAGATGGAGAAATTGGAAGAAAGAGATATTCTATATTCTAGCTTATTCTCCAAATAGCCACAGTGGCTGGAGCTTGGTCAGGCCAAAGCCAGAAGCCAGGAACTCCATCCTGGCCTCTTTCATGGGTGTTTTCCTAGGAGCAGGGAGCTGGATAGGATTTAAAGCATCTGGGACTCAAACCAGTGCTTGATAAGGAATGCCAGATCCCTGTCATAGCTTAGCCTGATGTACCACACCACCAGCCCCATGCATATGATTCTTGAGTTGAATTTGCTAATATTTATGGAGAAGTTTTTCCATTTTCTTGAAGGATCTTGATCCATAATTGTTATTCCTCATTGTGTCCTTTGGGTTTTTGCATCAGGGCTATCCTAACCACCTAAAAGAAGACAAGTGTTTTTATTCCTATATGTTCTGTGAGAATCTGTGTAATGTTGGTGTCATTTTTCACTTAAGCAATTGTTAGAACTCACTAGTGTACTATTCTGTATACTTCCCTTTTTTGAGACTTCATTAGGGATCTTTTTTTTTTTAAGTTTATTTATTTATTTGAAAGTCAGAGTTAGAAAGAGAGAAATAGAGAAAGAGAGAGAGAGAGAGAGAGAGAGAGAGAGAGAGAGAGAGAATGAATCTTCTGCCTGCTGTTTCACTTCCTCAAGTGACAGCAATGGTCGGGATGGAACCAGGCCAGAGCCAGGAGCTTCATCTGTGTCACCCAAGCACTTGAGCCATCTTCCCCTGCTTTTCCCAAGCCCTTAGCAGGAATCTGGATTGGAAGTGGAGCAGCCAGGACATGAACTGGTGCCCATATGGGATGCCAGCACCGCAGTGGGCAGCTTTACCCACTTTGCCACAAAGGAGAACCTGTTGATTAGAAATCTTTGTCTTTATTTTTGGAATTTATCAAATTCATTAGCCTTTTGATAATTTTTCTGAAGATACAATTTTTTAATATTTGCACATCTTAGTCTTTTTTTTTAAAGTCCTTGGTTTCTGTTCTTACATTATTTTTTGCCACCTACTTTTTGGCTAATTTGTATTTTTCTGTCGAGCCTTTAAAAGCAGATTCTGAGATCTCTGAGGTTAGACATTCCCTATGTTCACCTGCGGTTTTCTCCTTTGCTTTTGACCAGAGTTTCTAATTATCTGCAGTGGGATTAGTGCTGATTAGGGCTGCAGTGGGAGGTCTTGTTATTGCAGCAGTGATGAAAGGAACAGAATATAGTGTTTATTTTGTTTCTCGAGCACTAGGGGTTTTTGGTAATAGTGTACAATTCAGAGAGCACATACAAACATCAGTCAAAGCTACTTCTCTGCTACCCTATTACCCCACTCTGTGCTTTTTATCTTTGAAACAATCAGAATCTACTATAAGTATACACTGAAATAGTGGATAAATGTAGTTTTAAAGAATGGTCATCAGTGTTTCAAGTCACTTAAAAACAGAATGTTTACTGGAGCTAGCGTTGTCGTACAATGGATTAAGCTGCAGCCTGCTACTCCTATATCCCATATAAGCACTGGTTTGAGTCCTAGCTGCTCCATTTCCATACCAGCTCCCTGGTAATGTTCCTAGGAAAGCAGTGGAGGATGGCCTGCATGCTTGGGCCCCTACTATCATGTGGGAAACCTGGATGGAGTTCCAGTCTCCTGGCTTAGGTCTGACCCAGCCTGACCATTGTGGCTATTTGGGGATTGAACCAGAGAGATGGAAGATCTCTGTCCCTATCTGTCTCTCTCTTTGTCATTAAACAATCAGAACATCATCTTTAAATTTGTAGTAAAATAATATAGAGCAAAGAGGGCACAAGTCAGGCACCAAAAGGCAAGCAGTGGACTTGGGCTCCTTTCCCCTGTGTGGTGAGTCAGACCAGGGTCTTTTTGCCCATTGCTTGTTTAATGACACAGAAACCATGCTGAGGTCCCAATATTTCCAAAACAGTGTTAAAGTCTCTATCCAGATAGGAGTCCTTATTTCTCATCTACCACCTCTCAGCTGTGGTTGAGTACACCTCCAGACATCAGCTTCCAGTTACTGGTGGGTGGAGCAAAAATGGGGGTGGGATGTAGATGTGGGAGACTCTGTCCCCTGTCAGGCCTATTAGATCCCCTTTCTGGGCTGGAATGACTCATTCCTGCAGCTCTCTCTCTCTCTCTCTCTCTCTCTCTCTCTCTGTGTGTGTGTGTGTGTGTGTGTGTAGGAGGGGTCATCATAACTGACAATCTGCTGGTGGCTCACTCCCACAGCCCCAGCCCTCAACTCCAGAGCTGCTTTGCCCAGGGTGGGTTTAATTTTGAGGGACAGCCTGAATTCAATGTTTTCCCAGTGTGGAAGTTAAAGCTGGAACTCCTGATCTCATTTAGGGTATCTCTGCAGGATCAATTTTACTCCAGAATCCTCCCACCACCCTGCCATGGGATTGGCCAAACCTCTGATGGGTGGGCAGCATGACGTCCACCCGAGTGCATTGGCTTCTAGGAGACCCACACCAAAGCTTCCTAGGTACAAGCTTCGAGCTGTTGTTACTGAGCTGGGACCTCATTCTGGGGGGAGATCAGCTCACACTGGTTTTTGTGTTCTGCTTATTTATTGAAGGAACCAATTCTGGATCACATGAAAAAGTAGCAAGAGAGAAACAGAACTTCTCAAAATTCTTACCGCATAACTTGGGAAGTGCTGATATCATCTCTAGGTGGTAAATCTCATTCATTGTGTGAAGACGCCTTGTGTGTACCTATTTGGAATGCCGTGTTCCATACTACCTGGTATCTTAATGCACCAAATGTCACAGGGTAAACTCACACATCAGAGCATAACTATTAATAGGTGTTGGCTGTAAGATATGCCAGGATCTCTGAAGAAGTATTTTCTTTTTATAACGTTAAAAAAAGAAAGAAATTTCAACCAAAGAAACATCTTCAGTACCTGAAAGACCACTAGTAATAAGACATTCCATTTTATACTTCATTTCTTTCTATAGATATAGTTGGATATTAATTTTTAGTGTTTTCTAAGTTAATAAAAAACACATTAGAACAGTGCCCCCAAATGTTGATGTTGGAACCCAAGTGTTTGCAAACAGAAATTATTCCATAAATGACTAGAAAATGAGTTACGTGAAAGTATCAGAAAAAAAATGAAAACAAAAATGAGAAAGCAGTAGCTGTGATCCTGGGTTTGAAAAAGAAATGCCAGTGAATACTGCATCAGATTCTTGAATTGAAGGTCTTATTTGATTTCTGATGAATCTCACATCTTACATGCACTTCTCCATGTGTCTCATCCACATGTAGAAATATACACAAACACTTACTCTTTCATGGCTTAAAAGTCTGAGACACTTCTGTTTTACTTGGGCCACTGAGAGATTTAAGACAATGGTGAACTTGGATGAGAAAATAGAATTGCATCTTTGTTTTCACTACTCCTGTGTGAAACGTAGTGGGTACTAGAACTCCAAATATGGGCAGCAAGCCACAGTGGATTAGGGCAACTCAGAGATAGCTTGACAGCACGTTGCAGTTTTGCAGGTGTCTGGAAGATTTATTTACACTCATCACCACTTTAAAATTACAAAAGACATTTGTCCACTGCTACATCTTTAATGCACTAACAATGAGGCACACCCCTAGGCCAGTGTTGTGGCAAGGGGTTAAGTAAATGTTTATGATGTCAGCATCTCCTATCAGAGTGCCAGTTTGAGCTTTGCTTCTCTCTGCTTCCAATCCAACCTGCTAATGTGCCTGGGAAGGTGGTAGAGAAGACTGAAGGACTTGATCATCAGCTACCTCATGAAAGAGCTGGATGGAGTTGCCATCGTTCGTGGAGCAAACCAGCAGATGGAAGACTTACTCTTAGTCTCTCCCTGCCTATGTTGCTCTCTGTTATTCTATCTGTCATGTAAATAAATATTTTTAAAAACCAATGAGGCACATCAGTGCCAATCTATTTTGTAGATATTGTAATGCCATTATTTTGATGTGGTTTATTTTCATTTCCTTATCCTATATATTTTATTCATGCATCTGCTTACACACACGTGTGTGCACAGTTAAGGAAGGCTTCATAGCGAAGGTCCGATTTTGGACCCATCTCCCATGAAATAGTTACACAGGGCTCTCAATCAGAGTCTTCATGCCAAGCTGCAAATCCATTGAGTACCTTGAGTCAAATATCTGTTTGCTTCTGCCTGGAAGCAATTTTTTCAATTGTTGGAAAATCATTGGCCATTGTTCCATGTGGATACAATAACTCATTGGCTACAATGTTTGAAAAAATCATGAGAGAACACAAGCACAAGAGCCCCTCAGGCAAGGCCTGAGCCAGGGGAGAGAGTATGAAGCCATTTTTAAATGGAGAGTTTTTCTCTCCTGCAGGCTGGTATGGATAGTGCCTTTGTCTGACAGTGGTTCCTCCACCACGAGGAGACAGCAAATGGCACAGACTCCTAGGGTTTTCTAGGAACAAAATCCCCCTAGCTGCATGGGTTAGAAGGGTGCCAAGGTAATTGGCATATGATTTTCATAAAATGTTCATAAAACTATATTGGCTAATTTCAAGTAATTTTCAGGTTCATTTTTATTGCGGTTGCATCTTGATTTCCTCCTCTGTCTTCCTTTGCCTATTGTCAGAGTTAACAGAGGAACTAGACTGGGCAGTTGTGAGAGGGGAGAAAGCACAGGAGGATCAAATGGGCTTAGGCAGCTTGCTCCCTTCTTTCTCCCATGATACCCTATGGGCCATATACGGTGCACAACAGCCAAGATTCCAATCACGCCTTCTGTGACAGTCCTTGATTGCACTAACTATGGCTCCCTCTCTCAAGTTTCTGTGCTTGGACTTTGTTCTATTTGGATTCTTCTCCATGTATGCATATGACTCATCCGTCAAGTGAGACTGCAAATTAGAGTTCATAAAACTTGCAAATAATAGCATCCAGTTAGATTTGAATTTATATATACTATAAATCTGAATATACACTCTCACACAGACACCCACTGTGTGTTTGCCTCTAAGTATGTCCTGTGCAATAATTGAGACATTCTCCTACTAAAAATGTTATTTGCTCTTCATCTCAAATCCAAGTTTAACTGGGCTTCTTGCAACTGGGCCATCTAGCAACCCTGTTTCAAAGTCATTCATGTCTTTTTTTCCAACACAGAAATTTGCTGATCACTCCGAATCTATAAAAGCCCTACCCAATGCTGTGCCTACCCTAATCTGCTCCATTTTTGATTCATGGTATTTGCTGCTATCTGATGTAGTTTCATCTATTTCTTCATCTGTTGTAGCAGTCAGGGTCTTAGCAGCTTGTGGATGGTACATTCAGTGAGTTGGGTTTCATAGGTGGCAGCAGGCAGATCTCTGTGCCTGTGGATCCTGCATCTGCAGATTCAATTGGCCTCAGATGTAAAGTAGTTGGAAAAAAACTACATCTGCACTGAGCATGCACAGACTTCCTTTCTCCTTAAACATTTTGTTGAAATACAGTGGACATACCAAGAAATGCACAAACTGTGCAGATAAATGGGCTTCTCTGATTCCCTCCACCACCTTACATTCTTCCCTGGGGCCTGAGTGAGGCTATGCTGCCAGGTAGGATGGTCAGCACCTTAGAAATGGAAGAGAAAGAAAGCAGGTAACTGGCATTTGTTGAGTGCTGCCCTCATGGCAGATGCAGCTCTGGATTCTTCATATCCTCATTCACCGAATCTTCATAATCATTCTGCAGTGTTAGTCCACAGTACAGACAAGAAAACTGAGACTCATGTTCAAAACCTTGTACAAAATCAATTGAATAGCTGTTTTTGCATTTGCATTTCTTTCTGAAATTATATAAAGATAATTTTCTTATGCTACTTATTTCTGCTGAAATGTAGCTGTTTCTTGTATTATAACATCAGACTGAATATAACAAAGATTCTTCCCTCCTGGATATATCAAATTACAGCAGAGGACAAGTGCTTGTATTAGATAGATTTCCTGTCACTGATTACAGGTGATTTATGGAAAAGAATGCTTTAACTACATTGCATTAAGGAGATGATGAAACTCAAAAATAGCTCGGTCTATTGTCAGGGATGACGGCTTTTGTGTTCAGATGGGTCAAGGGCTGTCCTGACACTCGGGTCCAGTGATCTATAATTATTGAATGGAGTTTTTTTTTTTTTTAATAACAGGAATCCTGCGAACCACAATGTATGTGGTTTTAAGTTTTACACAGAAAACAACCTTTCCAATCAATCTACATTGTTCTTGAAGTCTCCAAATTACATTTTAGAAAGTTTCCATTTCCCAACTGCCTCTACAAGATTGAATTTGTCCCCTCCACACTCAAATCTGAATACTTTTCCATCTTTACCTCCTCCTTAAAAAGAAAAAAATCAATTGAAACAGAATTTTTAAAGTACAATATTGATCCTCAATACTGTTAGCTCAAAGTAGCCGCCCTAGCTCTCCAATCATCCCATGGTTTCTAAAGCACAGTGCTCAAAGTGCAATGATGGAACCACGGAGAATTTGGTTTTGCAGAAAACCATTCATCTAAACTCCTCTACACTAATCAAGATAGATAGCTCCTTATAAAGATCTCTAATTACTTTCCTGTTAATTATTTATATTCACCGTGTGTTTTGTGATTGTTTGTTAGTGAGGTATGTCAGGGTGTTATTGATTTACAAATCCGGCATATTACAGATTGGACAAGGGCTGCCTACTCTCTCCCTTACCTAGGAGACTCATTCATAACATAGATCTCCATCCACTTTGCCTTATTATTACCAAAAAATGCTAAAAATGGAACACTGACATTTTATGTTTTCATGGTGTCTTACACCTAAGAATCTTTGGTTCTAACAGATGCACAGAATTTATGTCTCCAAGAGGTCATTTGACATAATCATACCTCATGCCTCAGCACTAATTCTTTATTATCACTGGCCAAGAGAAGTCAATTCCGTGATACCTGTGCCCTAACCTCAGACACTGAAAGCAGATATCATTAATCCACAGATTCTCCAGCTGATCCCATATCCAATTATAATGCTTCTTAAAGCAGTGCCCCAAGCAATTTCTTCCAATCGATTGGTTTTGTTTCTGGTACCCATTCATATTTATCATCCATTATACACAATGGAACACCTTTGTGAAGGTGAGCTTGTTACCTCTTAAAACAGCTCATTCCACAACAAACTCTGGTAGTGAAAGCAGTTCTTCCTCAATGCTCCTCAACAATATAGCCTATTAAGTGAAAGCATTTCTGTTTCATATCCTTTTATGTACCTTTTTTCTTATCTACTCTATTTGTTTTACTTTTATTTTTTAAATCTCTTAGCTTGATGGCATCGATTCCAATCTTGGTGGAAAGAAAATATAATCCCCTTCTTGTTTTTTGTAGGTTCAGTTTTATTTCAAATCTACTCACATTTTAAAAATAAGCAACTTCTACTGCAGGTTTTGGTAACACTGTATCATCCAGGCAGGAACACAGAGGCTCTCAAGCATGCTTGAAACCGTGAGAATATGTTAGCAAATGCTTTCTCTACATCTATTGAGATGGCCGCAAGGTTTGTATTCTTCATTCTGTTAATGTTATTGATGACTCTTTATGATAAAACCCTCAGAAAATTAGGTATAGAAGTAACATACGTCAAGGTTATGAAGACTATATATGGCAAACTAACATGCGGTATCATACTGAACTGGGAAAAGATGAGAGCATGTCCCCTCAGATCTGGAAGAAGACAAGGATCCCCACTCTTATGCAATATAATACTGGAAATATTAGCAAGAGATATTAGGAAGGAAAAAGAAATAAAGGGCACCAAAATAAGAAAAGAGGAAATCAAAATATCCACATTCGCAGATGATGTGATGTTGTACATGGAAAAGCCTAAACATTCCACCAAAAACCTCTACCAGTTCAGGGTTGGTGTTGTGTCAGAGCAGGTAAAGCTACTATCTGTAAAGCTAGCATTCCATATGGGGACTGGTTCAGGTCCCTGCTGTTTCACTTCCATTCTAGCTCTTTGCTAATGGCCTGAGAAAATCAGTGGAAGATGAGCCAAATGTTTGAACCCCGGCTACCCATGTGGGAGTCTTGGAAGAAGCTACTGGCTCCTGGACTCCACCTAGCCCAGCCATGGCTGCTGTGGCCATCTGGGAGTGAACCTCTGGATGCAAGAGATCTCTCTCTGTCTCTTTCTCTATTTATACCTGTAACTTTGACTTTCAGGTAAATAAACAAATCTTTTTTTTTTTTTTAAGCTTTACCGAAACATTGATGAAAAGAAATCAAGGGCATAAAAAATGGGAAAGTATTTGTTGTTCATGAATTAGAAGAATTGATGTCATTAAAATCTCTGTACTGCCTCAAGTAATTTACATCAAATGCAATTCCTATCAAAATATCATGACATTCTTTATAGGATCAAAAAAATAATATGGAATCACAAAAAACCTGGAATTAGCAAAGAGATCTTGAGCAAAAACACATCAAACTCTAGGCATCACAATATCTGACTTCAACGTACACAACAAAACTATAGTAACAAAACCAGCATGGTACTGCCATAGAGACTGAAATGTAGAAGAACAGAACAAAGCAGAGAGCCTGAAACTAACCCACATACATACATACATACATCTGTTATTGATAAAAATGTCCAGATCATCGCATTGGGGTAAGAATAATCTCTTCAATAAATGGTGTTTTCAAAAATGAATGTGTGTATGAAGCAGGATGAAATCAGATCCATAGCTCTCACCATATACAAAAATCAACTCAAGATGGGTCAAAAACCTAATTTTTAGACTTAAAACTCTGAAGTTGTTGGCGGAACATGTATAGAAAGATGCAAAACATTGGTGTACGTGACTTCTTAGATAATATCCTCAAAGCACAGGCAGCAAAAGCTAAGCATATATGATTATATCAAACTCAGAAACTTCTGCACAGCAATGGAAATAATCAATAGAGTGAAGAGACATCCAGCAAAATGGGGGAAATTTGCAAGCTAACTACCTGAAAAAAGATTAATATCTTGAATTTATCAGCAACACAAAAATAGCTGACAGCAAAGAAACAGCCAACCAGTTAAGAAATGGGCATAGGACCTCAATAGACATTTTTCTTAAGACAAATATAAATGGTCAACAAATATATAGGAAAAAAAAAAGCTGCTCACCATCACTAGCCATTTGGCAAATGCAAATCAAAGATACAATGTGACCCTTGTCAAAATGGCTATCATTCAAAAGACAGAGAGTAGCAAATGCCAGTGAGGATGTAGAAAGGGGAATTCTTTTTTTTTTTTTTCTTTTTTTTTTTATTGGACAGGCAGAGTTAGAGAGAGAGAGAGAGAGAGAGAGAGAGAGAGAGAGAGAGAGAGAAGGTCTTCCTTTCTGTTAGTTCACCCCCCAAATGGCCCTGCACTGATCCGATGGCAGGAGCCAGGTGCTTCTCCTGGTCTCCCATGGGGTGCAGGGCCCAAGCACTTGGGCCATCCTCCACTGCACTCCAGGGCCACAGCAGAGAGCTGGCCTGGAAGAGGAGCAACTCGGACAGGTTCCGGTGCCCCAGCTGGCACTAGAACCCGGAGTGCTGGCACCACAGGCAGAGGATTAGCCTAGTGAGCCACGGCGCCGGTCTAGGGGAACTCTTAAATAATGTTGGTGAAAATGTAAATTAGTGCAGCCACTGTGGAAAACAGTATGGTCTATGTTTGTCCATTTTTAATTGTTTCTATTTACATAAGGTGAACAAATTTCATGTATTTCATATATACAGATTTAAGAGCCATAATGATACTTCACACCCTACCCGCCCTCCTGCCTAGGCTCTCACCCTTCCTGTTCTATCCATTCTTATTTTTTTCTTTCAATATTTATAATGTTCTTGTTTCAGTTTTTTAAATTTTTAAAATTTTTTTCACTTTTATTTAACAAATATAAATTTCCAAGTACAGCATATGGGTTACAATGGCTTCTTCCCCCATAACTTCCCTCCCACCCACAACCCTCCCAACTTCCGGTCCCTCTCCCATTCCATTCACATCAAGATTCATTTTCAATTCTCTTTATATACAGGAGATCAGTGTAGTATAAGTAGAGTATAAGTAGGAATGTTGTATTAAGTAGAGATTGCAACAGTTTGCACCCATACAGAACATAAAGTATAAAATACTGTTTGAGTACTAGTTATAGCATTAATTCACATTGAACAACACATTAAGGACAGAGATCCTACATGAGGAGTAAGTGCACAGTGGCTCCTGTTGTTGACTTAACAAATTGACAATCTTGCTTAAGGCATCAGTAATCTCCCTAGGCTCTTGTCATGAGTTGCCAAGGCTATTGAAGCCTTTTGAGTTTGCCAACTGTGATCTCATTTAGACAAGGTCATAATGAAAGTGGAAGTTCTCTTCTCCCTTCAGAGAAAGGTACTCCTTCTTTGATGGCCCGTTCTTTCTGCTGGGATCTCACTCACAGAGATCTTTCATTTAGGTTTTTATTTTTTATTTATTTATTTTTTTGCCAGAGTGTCTTGGCTTTCCATGGCTGAGAAACTCTCATGGGCTTTTTAGATGGATCCTAATGCCTTGAGGGATGATTCTGAGGCCAGAGTGCTGTTTAGGGCATCTGCCATTCTATGAGTCTGCTGTGTATCCCGCTTCCCATGATGGATCGTTCTCTCCCTTTTTGATTCTCTCAGTTAGTATTAGCAGACACTAGTCTTGTTTATGTGATGCCTTTGACTCTTAGACCTATCATTATGATCAATTGTGAACTGAAGTTGATCACTTGGACCAGTGAGGGGGCATTGGTACATGCCACCTTGATGGGATTGAATTTGAATCCCCTGGCACGTTTCTAACTCTACCATTTGGGGCACGACTGATTGAGCATGTCCCAAATAGTACATCTCCTCCCTCTCTTATTCCCACTCTTATATTTAACAGGGATCACTTTTCAGTTAAATTTAAACACCTTTAATTAATTACAGTTTATTAAGAGTGTATTAATTACAGAGTTCAACCAATAGTATTAAGTAGAACAAAAAATAATACTAAAAGGGATAAAGTATTAAGTTGTACATCAACAGTCAGGACAAGGGCTGATCAAGTCATTGTTTCTCATAGTGTCCATTTCACTTCAACAGGTTTCCTTTTTGGTGCTCGGTTAGTTGTCGCCGATCAGGAGAACATATGATATTTGTCCCTTTGGGACTGGCTTATTTCACTCAGCATGATGTCTTCCAGATTCCTCCATTTTGTTACAAATGACCAGATTTCATTGTTTTTGACTGCTGTATAGTATTCGATAGAGTACATGTCCCATAACTTCTTTATCCAGTCTACTGTTGATGGGCATTTAGGTTGATTCCAGGTATTAGCTATTGTGAATTGAGTTGCAATAAACATTAATGTGCAGACAGCTCTTTTGTTTGCCAATTTAATTTCCTTTGCGTAAATTCAAGAATTGGGATGGCTGGGTTGTATGTTAGGGTTATATTCAGGTTTCTGAGGAATCTCCAGACTTTTTTTTTTAATATTTATTTATTTGAAAGTCAGAGTTACACACAGAGATGGAGAGGCAGAGAGAGAGAGAGAGAGAGAGAGAGAGAGAGAGAGGGTCTTCCATCTACTGGCTCACTCCCAATTGTCCACAATGGCTGGAGCTGCACCAATCTGAAGCCAGGAGCCAGGAGCTTCCTCTGAGTCTCCCATGGGGGTGCAACGGCCCAAGGACTTGGACCATCTTGTACTGCTCTCTCAGGCCATAGCAGAGAGCTGATCAGAAGTGGAGCAGTGGGACTCAAATGGGCATCCACATGGGACGCCAGCACTTCTACAACACCAGCCCCTTCATTTATTTTATAATCAAAACTAGAATTAGACCTACCATATGGTACAGCAATCCTGCTACCCCAAAAACATGAACATTTTGTATCAAAGATATACCAGAACCATCATATTTCTAGCAGCACTGTTCATAATAGCCAAAATATAGAATCAACCAGGATCTCCACCATTAGATAAATAGATAACGAAAATATGATATGTGTATATATACATGCATACATATATGTATATATGTATACATATACATGTATATATATACACATATACACATACCTATGCACTATGGAATTTTCTTCAGCTATGAAAAGAATGAAATTCTACCATTTGCATCAAGTTGGATGCAACTGGAAGACATCATATTGAATGAAAAAGTTTGGACTTACAAACACAAATAGTGCATGTTCTCCCTTATATGTGGAAGCTAAAATTAAAAAAAAAATCAAAAAAATCAAAAAAATCAAAAAACAAAAGCAAAAAAGAAATCCTTATGTGTATCAACATTCTTGCAAACATAGTTTTGTCAGATTTTGTTTTATATTTTTGCCAAGTCAGTGGTTGAGAATGTTATACTAATAGTGTTTTTTTTTAAAGATTTATGTATTTATTTAAGAAATCAGCATTACAGAGAGAGAAAGAGGGAGAGAGAGAGAGAGAGATAGCTTCAATGGCTAGCACTGGACCAGACTGCAGCCAGGAGCCCATGCACTTGGGCCATCTTCTGCTGATTGTTTTTAAAGATTTATTTATTTATTTGAAAATCAGAGTTACAGAGAGAGAGGAGAGGCACAGAGAGAGAGAGAGAGAGGGAGGGAGGGAGAGAGAGAGAGGTCTTCCATGTGCTGGTTCACTTCCCAATTGGCTGTAGTAGCTAGAGCTCTGCCAATCCGAATTTGGGAGCCAGGAGCTTTTTCCAGGTCTCCTACGTGAGTGCAGGGGCTCAAGGATTTGGGCCATCTTCTACTGCTTGGCCTATAGCAGAGAGCTGGATTGGAAGTGGAACAGTTGGGCCATGAACGGGTACCCATATGGGATGCAGATAATCATGAGAGTTCCAAAGATGGAGAATTAGAAAAAGAATTCTGAGTTAAAGCTTGAGCTGCATTTTGAAAGGCCAAGAGGAATTGTTTTCCAGAGACAGAATAGAGAAGCACGTTACAAGGAGGGAATGGGACAGGGACATTTGGGCTGCCTGTAAAAGTTCTTGTAGCCCAGTTCTCAAATGTAAAGCACAAATTTCTGGGCTCCACTTGATGGTCCAATTTCCTAGATCTGGGGTGAAGCCTGAGAATTTGCATTTCTAGCAAATTCTCATTGCAGATACTGCTGGTCCAGGAACTGCACTTTGACAACCGCTGCTGTAGCTTCAGCATATTTGTGTGTGTCCACTCCCAGCTCCAGCAAGCAAGCAGTGTCTTTTTTATTCTGTCTGTCTGGCTTTCTGAACAGTGAGCATTGCAAAGTTTCAGGATGAACCTACTATTCAGCTAAAACCTCAAGTCTTTGTCAGTCCAGCTGTGTCATCTGTGTTAGTTTTGTAAATATACATGGACAGTGGCTCAAATTTGGCAATTGTCAGGATTGAGTTTGCAGAGATGGAGACAAAATGAGTAGGGAGGTGAGGAGGCTCCCGAGGGCAACACAGGGTGGGAGCAGGTGGACGAGCAAAGTTCTGCCAAGGGGTCTGGAGCCTTTCACTGTAGCCATGGAGATAAGGTCTCTGAGTCTGCAAAGACCAAGTACAGAGCCCTCCTAATGCCATCATCACCATTACTGGCTAAAATGATCCATGTCCCCCCACCCCACACCCCTTTTTTCTTCCATTGGAGAAGAGCATTTCTTTTACTTGTGTAAGTAGTTACCTTAATAGCTAATCGACCTCAAATTCCTGTGTTCATTTTTCTGTCTCTCCACAGCCACCCTCTTGGTTTCAGTTTTCTTTGTACCTTCCCTTTAATGAGATTCTAGATTAAATGATCCCAGTATTTCAATTCTACCTAGTTATTGCTGCTTTGCCAACACCTAGGGCAACAAAAAATATTTTCCTTTGAATTAAGACTATTCTGTGCATCAGCATGGTGTGTGATATAACAAAGCAATTTCTAAGCAATTAGCCTGGCCTTGTGAGTCATTGCGTATTTGCAAATCTGTAGGATTAGCTTTGCTCTCTATGAGCCTCATCTCTGGTAAATAGCACTAGCATTTGATTTTGCTCAAACGACTTTTGCCCCTAGCCTGGTCCTTACTTTTGGGCACACAGATTAAGTGCCATAGGGACCAGCATTGTGGCACAAGGGGTTAAGCCACTGCCTGCAATGCCTGCATCTCATATGGGTTCCAGTTCGAGTCCCAGCTGCTCCACTTTCAATCCAGCTCCCTGCTAATCCACCTAGGAAAGCAGCAGAAGATGGCCCAAGTGCTTGGATCCCTGCATCCATGTGGGAGATCCAGTTGAAGCTCCTGACTCCAGGCTTCTACCTGGTTCTGCCACAGCCATTGCAGTCACTTGGGTAGTGAACCAGAGGATAGAAGATTCTCTCGCTCTCGCTCTCTCTCTCTCTCTCTGTGTGTGTGTGTGTGTGTGTATGTGTGTGTGTGAGTGAGTGTGTGTTCTCTCTCTCTATCTCTGCCTTTTGAATAAATAAAAATCAATCTTTTAAAAACAAGACAATTCCATATTTACCATCAAGGGGAGATTGCAAAGGGGCAGATCACTACAGAAAGAGGAGAGGATATGGACGTTGGAAGTAGCTGCTAATCATATTTTATTACATTTGCTTTGAGAAACCTTTTTAAGGACACATTTGGAAAATTCCTAAAGAATGAGATTTGCAATGCCTTATTCTTAATGTGCTTTTCCAGGGAGGACACTTTGACATATGTGAATTCCTCTGATGAGGGAAACTTGAGAAGCTAATGCCTTCTCATCGTGGGTTTGCAGCCAGGGACAATCATGTGCATACAAGTGAGGTTTGTCCTCTGGGTCCAGGTTCATGGGATTTCCTTTGGAAACCTCAGTGTTTTTCCCACATACCTACAAGATTTTTTTTCAATCTAGAGTTGGTTTAAGTAAGTACTATCAAAAATCTGGTCCTTCTCTCTGGAAGTGTCCACACACCTAAGCAAAGGATCATGTATCTGGAAACCAGAAGATTAAAGTAACATAAGAGTTTTAGAATAAGAACACATGTTTGCAATTTTGTGTAATGCTATCCACACTGTCTTTTTGTAGAGAAACAGTTGATTTAGTTTGTGGCTCAACTGACTATATGCTTTGTTTCTCTCTGTTCTCATGCTCTCTTTAGAGCTACTTCTGTACATCTCAACAAATGATCCTGATCAGAATGAGTTTTAAAATATCCCAGTCTTTATTACATATGGGGACTGTAATGGGACTGTATGGGTCCATCAGATCTTCAGATATCCCACTTTTTCAAATATTGAAATGATAATGTATATGTATTTTTCTTTAAAAATAAAATGTGGGGAGGGCATTTAACCTAGCCATTAAGATGCTCGTATCCTACGTTTGAGTACCTGGGTGAGATTCCTGGCTCTAAGTTCCAATGCCAGCTTCCTGCTACACAGACCCTGGGGAACACCAGTCAGTGATGGGTCAAGGACTTGCATCCCTGCCATTCATGTGGAAGATCTGAATTGAGTTCCTATCTGCTTGCTGGCTTTGCTTCTCCTCCTTTCTCTCCCCCAACCCTGCCCAGCTAGTGTGGATTCGTAGGGTGCTCTCTCTGTTTGTCTGTTTCTCTGCCTTTCAAATAATAAAAAAGCAAATAAAGAGTAAATAAAATTAAAGTCGATTTTCATTGGCTTTCCTCTCAGCATTTGCTGGTCCCTAAGTGAACTGACGACACTCTGTAGTGTTGCAACAGCCCAGTAAAGAAATGCTAACTAGTATGGTTCAGTTTCTGAAGTGCTCCTTTTTATTTTCTATGCCAGGCCAATTCTAAATGGGCCATAAATGTATTGCAAGCCAAAGAAATCAGACATGGCTGAAACACGAGTGAGCTCTGACAAGGGGCTTCTGTGTTTTCCCTTCTCTTGGTCACTGAGCCTTTGTGGTCAGGCCCGTTGCAACAGAGAAAGAAACGGGACTTTTTGGGCCCTAGGGAAAATGCCAGCTGGAATATGTTCACTTTCTTACTTAAAATCCAAGCACTTTATCTGTTCTGAAGTTTCTCCAGGGTAATAAGAAGTGTGTTTAGTATTGCAAATTCTGCTTTGTAAATGCTTTTGTCTGGTGTCATTTTATATTGTGTGGATTTCTTGTTCTTCCCTTCACCACTCCTCCTTCTGAGTAAACCCAGCACATGTTTGGCTCCCAATCCGTTATTCTCTGGGTGTAAAAGTCTTGGCATTCCTGTCTCCCTTTTGGCTGAAGGAAAGAACATTTTTCAATAATGCTGCTGAAATGCAGCTTTCTCTACTCCAGGGCTTGATCTTGGCAAAAGGATTTGCTGGGACTAGACCCAAAGAAAATGAAAAAAGAAAAGGGAAAAGTGGTTCTTAGAGGCATGATGCCAACTCCTTCACTCTTGTGATTCTGCATCGCATCACTTCTCTTTCCAAGTCTCCAATACTTCACCCTGGAAGTCATCGGCATTCTCATGAGAAGAGCAGTTTCCTCCCATGCTTCCAATACACGCCAAACCATTGACTCTCCCTTGGACTGCATTGTCTTCTCATGTCAAATGTTTGGGAATGGGATGACTTCAGGCTGGAAATAGCTATCACCCCAGTCATGAGTCCAGAACAATGACCAGCTTTCACCAGAATGACTGTTTAAACTGGACTCCCCGGGGTTATGTGTAAAATGAAACAAAGCTACATTTCCATCTCACTTGTCTCGAGTCCATTCACCACAGTCTTCACTTTGTGCCCTCAGCTTGCATTTTTTTTAAAGATTTATTTATTTGAAAGAGTTACAGAGAGAGAGAAGGAGAGGCAGAGAGAGAGAGAGAGAGAGAGAGAGAGAGAGAGAGAGGTCTTCTAACTGCTAGTTCACTCCCCAATTGGCCTCAATGGCTGGAGCTGAACTGACCTGAAGTCAGGAGCCAGGACCAAGGAGCTTCCTCTGGGTCTCTCATGCAGGGGCCCAAGCACTTGGGCCATCCTCCACTGTTTTCCCAGCCACAGCAGAGAGCTGGATCAGAAGTGGAGCAGGCGGGACTTGAACTGGCCCCCATATGGGATGCAGCACTGCAGGCGGTGGCTCTACCAGCTATGCCACAGCACCAGCCCCCATTTCATTGCTTAAAAAGAGGTTTATTTATTTATTTGAGAGGCAGACTTTCAGAGAGAGAGAGAGAGAGAGAGAGAAAGGCAGAGAAGAAAAAGAGATCTTCCCCTCTACTGGTTCATTCTGCAGATGACCACAACAACCAGAGCTGTGCTGATCCAAAACCAGGAGCCAGGAGCTTCCTCCAGGTCTCCCACATGGCTGCAGGGGCCCAAGCACTTGGCTCATCCTCCACCACTTTCCCAGGCCATAGCATGGAGTTGGCTCAGAAGTTGAGAAGCTCGGACATGAACGGGTGCCCATATGGGATACCAACACCACAGGCCAAGGTTTAACTCGCTATGCTACAGTGCTGGCCCCCTTGATTTCATTTTTAAAACAGAAATTTCATGCTTTTTTTTTTTTTACAATTTCTGGGTAAGTACATGCTTACTGTAATACGAAAAGCCTTCAAAAATTCCATGAGAAAACCATGTATGGATTTCAAGCTTTTTGCACCAAAATAAACTTATTGGTTGATTTCATTTCTTGAAGATTTGTTTATTTGAAAGGCTGAATTGAGAGAGAGAGAGAGAGACAGAGAGAGACAGAGAGGTTTTCCATTTGCTGGTTCACTTACCAAAAGGCAACAATGACCAGGGCTGGCCCAGGCAAACGCCAGGAGCCTGGAACTCCATCCAGGTCTCCCATGGGGGTGTCAGGGGCTGAAGTAATTGAGCCATCCTCTACTGCCTTCCTACTCACATTACCATAGAGCTGGATCAGAAGTGGAGAAACTGGGACTGCAAACAGTGCCTATATGGGATGCTGGCCCTGCAAGCGGAGGATAAACCTACTGCACCATAGCACCGGCCCCAGTCTCTGACATTTTATAATTATCACCTCTTTTTTTATTTTTTAATTAGTAAGCTTCAGATTTTTCTTTAAAGATTTATTTATTTGAGAGGTAAAATAACAGAAATAGAGACACAGAGGCACACAGATATGGGTCTTTTATCTGCTGATTCAATTCTCCCAGATGACCACAACATCCAAGTCTAGGCTTGCTAAAGCCAAGGGCTCAGATTTCCATCCAGCTGTCCCAAATGGGTGGCAGGAACTCCAGTACTCACAGCATCTTGTTTCCTGTTGGGATGTGCATCTGCAGAAAGATGTATTGTGGGCATGGAGCACCTGAGACTCACCTACTCCTAGGATTCATATTTTGAGCAGATTTAAGATTAGATAAAAATTCACTGGAAAGTACAGAAATTTCCCATATGCAGCTCTAAATTTTTCCTATTCTATTTTTGCATTTCCCATTAGTGTTTTTTCTGTGCATGTTGCATCTTCTATAATTTTCCCATGGTTCTTGTATCTTCTGTCTCTTATTCTTTTTTCTCTTTATATGTCAGTTTGGGGGGAATCTATTCATCTTTCCATAAGATCACTGATTCTCAATGGCTGTGTGCTGTGCTCCATTAAGCCCTGTATGCATGAGCCACTGTTTTTACTTCTAGCTCTTCCTTTTCCTTAGTTCTGTTTCCATCACTCAGCTTCTATCACCTATCTGCTCTTGCATGGTCTCCACTTTTTTCTTTCTTTTTTTTTTTTTTTTTTTTGGTGACAGGCAGAGTGGACAGTGAGAGAGAGAGATACAGAGAGAAAGGTCTTCCGTTGCCGTTGGTTCACCCTCCAATGGCCGCCGCTGACAGCGCGCTGCGGCCGGCGCACCACGCTCGTCCGATGGCAGGAGCCAGGAGCCAGGTGCTTTTCCTGGTCTCCCCATGGGGTGCAGGGCCCAAGCACCTGGGCCATCCTCCACTGCACTCCCGGGCCACAGCAGAGGGCTGGCCTGGAAGAGGGGCAACCGGGACAGAATCTGGCGCCCCGACCGGGACTAGAACCCGGTGTGCCGGCGCCACAAGGCGGAGGATTAGCCTGTTGAGCCACGGCGCCGGCCTCCACTTTTTTCATTAACAGTGCTAGCCTACTAAATAAAATTGCTTTAAATTCCAGGAATGATTTTTTTTTCAAGATCTCTGTCTGGTTCTGATTATTGTTCTATTTTCTGAATTATGTTTTTGTCATTCATGATGCCTTGTAGTTTTTTTTCAAAGCCGTAAATGATGTAGTGAGTGAAAGTAATTTAGTACATGCAACCGTGGTGTAGTGTTCTGTTTTTCTACCTTGGGATTAGTCTGTATGTAATGCTTGCTATTCCTGATGGTTATAGAGACTAAAATTTCCTGGTGTCCTCGTTTTAGTCTCCTCTGTTTTATTTTGATTTCTCTAGAGCTTCTTAAATAAATTTTGTGACATGCAATTGTTTGGTCCTATTACCTGGTGAATAAGAGGTATATTGATGTGTTGGTAAGGTATGGTGTGTATGGGTGTAAGTGTGGGTATGGGGGTTATAGTAGGAGTCTCAGAGACTCCTAAGGGCCTTGTGCCCTGGGCTGTGTCTTTCTAGGGTGCTTCCCAGGTTGGCCTCCTAGTCCCCCCTCTTCGCAGAATGCCTACCAGAGACTGTGGTGCACTATTCCCCTTCTACCTTGTTGGCTGGTGTCTGACGGAACCCTGATCAGCGATGTTTGGGGAAAATGTCTTCTCAAGGATAGATTCTGTTTAGAAGAATACAGTAACCTGAATGGTATCTAAAACTGACTGCCTTCCACTCTTACAAGGAGCAGAAAGACATTTTTCTGTCGTCTTCGTTATGAAAACATGGCTTTAGACTCTTGTTGATAAACCTCATGAAAGTCTGGGTGTCCCCTCAGACTGTCCTCCAGTTCTTAACTCTCAGATTTGTTAACATTAAATCCTGCTCTCCCAATTATTGGTTCCCATGGAGGTTTCGCTCACTGATTTTGGGGACTGCAGTTTTCTCCATGGCTTCAATTCTCTGATGAACCAAGGACTCATAAATTTAGAGTTCATTCAACTTTTGCCATGACTTGTCAGCTCCTCATATGCCAGACTGGAAACAGAAAGTTTCTACCACAATTTTATTTTTCATTATAAAGTTAATTCTGTTGGTTTTGTCAAAAAACAAACACATTTGAAGAATGCTTTTCTTTTTTCTTCACGTTATGATTCTGTTTATTGGAAATGTACAGAATAAGCCCTCAGAACTTGACAGTCATCAAATTAATGATTGCCTGTGACTTGGTTGGGGCACTCATTTCGCAGGGAGTGGGGAGTAGTCGCTAGTTGGCATGTGGTCATTTGAGCTAAAAAATGCTTCAACATTATGTGATGGTAATATTTACAGAAGTCTATGATTACATAAAAAGCAATTATCTCATACTTTGAAACGGATGAATTTTACTACGTGTGATTTTATTTAGTTATTTAAAAAGCTATATTTGTGTGTATGCACATTAATTTACTGATATACTGATTTTTTGTAAATCTACTTAGTTATGGATCATGAAAAAGATGACTTTATATTTAACTCAGAGTGTTAAAAGCATAAGTGACAGAGTTAGCACAAAACAGATGTTCTTTTCTTTTAGCGCAACCTTATCAGATTTTATGAATAAATAAGTGTGACCAGTTAAGGGCTCCCCTTTCATGCATCTTTATGCCAAGGGCAGACGTAATGTCTTTCTTTATTAAAAACATTTTAATTCAGGATAGTTTTAAACTTATAAAAAATTGTAAGGTAGTAATGTAGAGTTCCCACATGTACCTCATAACCATCTGAAACTTCATTTTTCTTTTATGAGGAGTCTATATTTTACACATATAAATAGAATCTTTATTCAGGTGGCATTTCAGCAACAAGAAATTGCCTCTTCCTCTTCTAAAAGAGTGTTTATCTTTAAGTCAGAGATTAGTTCTGGGATGTGGAATGATACATTCTATTTTTAAACAAGTTTATATATGTATACAGGTGGCTATACCTATATACATATATTAATGAATACAAAGATAGATTTAGAAGGATACATAACAAGTTTCAAACACTGCTATCTTCTGAGGAAGTGATACTGTTAGTGATGGGATTGTGAAAAGGGACTGATACTTTTTTACTCTGTGTATTCTTGTTTTTTCAATTTATAAAAAATGATTTAGTAATATAAGATGGTAAAGTATTTGGCAAGTATCTCTGGTTTGGATACTTTTTGTTTGTTTTCTAGCTTTTATTTACTGAAGATTCAGTAGGGACTAGCTATTGCTTGGATCCTGAAGACCCACCAACCTCCCTCCCAGCCCCTGCCTTCACCTGCCTTCTGGCGTGCTCTGCCTCTCTCTGGCTTCTGGTGTTCCAGTGTCTAATGGCACAGCCTGGAGAAAACAAATGTGACTGCTGCACCATCTGGAAACATTAACCACGGTGCTGAGAGTTAGCAGTCGGAAGCACCTTGAAGTTTTCCTACAGAATTTAAGATCTTAGAAAAAGATGAAAAGCTATGAAAGGCAGGACTGGTATCTTTAGAGAAGCTGACTACAGAAGGTCAGCAAGTTATCTTTTCTTCTCTGTGGAACCATTCCTACAATTTTACCAGTTAGAAATCTATGGGAATGGGAGATGGATGGAGGCATAGACATAATGTGGTTGCAAATATCTTAGGATAGACTTTGAACTTGGAGAAGGATTTGCTATGGAAGATGAAATGCCAAGCAGAGTAGGCCAAATAGAATAGGAGATTACCAAATGATATGTCTAGGGAGGAAAGCCAACATCTTGTACTTGCTGCAGTAGCCGGGGAATACAGAAGTGAGAAGAGTAATGATAGGTAGCCTAGAGGTTCTGCAGGGGGTGCTGGTGTCATCCAAGTCTTCATCATGGACTCAGTCAGGTTGGCAGGTGTGGAGTGATGATTGGGAAAGGTGAAGTAGACCTGCCTATTGCTGGCAGTCATCCAGGGAATAGTGTTCAAGGACATGAGCACCCTCTGTAGATGCCACTTTATAAAAGGAGACCCTGAAAATTTAAGACTACTTGTTTGAACCTACTCAGTGAGAAAACAAGAAATCAACTGAACTGGATTATCTGAGCCTGCCAATTCTACATTATTGCCTAATATTAATAAGATACGCTACATAAGCTCTTTCTGTTGCCTACATTATTTTATTAATTCATATTAAATTTATGATGTTAAAATTGCTAATATCTACCTCAAGTGGTACTTGAGTTATGTCATGGGTTGGTTAGAATTTTGACCATCTTGCTGGTTTTAGTGTTCTCAATAGCAAACTAAAGTGTTATAAAAAAAGTATTTCCCATGTAGATTATGAGGATAAATTATTCAAGTAAAACACTTAGCAGAGTGTCTGGCATGGGACAAGCGCTCTGTAGACCTTATCTATTATAATTGCTACCATCACTGCTTTCTTCTCAAACCAGTTTTGCATTCAGAAAATTATAGCACATGATTCACTGTCCAAGTACATAGATGTGCTTACAGATTGTCATTCATTGTTACATCCAGGACATCTTAATGTGGAGCCCAAGAGAGGAAGATAGCTTTGAATTTCCCTCTATGACTTTTGTATCCTCCATGTGGAATGTTACAGTAGCATCATGGACAAGTTTACTAACATTTATCAATGGCTAAAAGTGTGGGGGAAATTTAGACAAAATCCTGGGCAAATTACCTCTGGGGCACAAACAATTTTGTTCTTGCATTGTTAACAATTTTGCATAAAATATTAATTTTAACCAGTGAATCTATGATTCGTGCTTTCTGTAGGATTCTAGGAAAAACTATCTTACTTTTAATCCCTCATTGCTGTGCGACCTGCCGCAAATCCAAAGAAAAATGAGCTTCAATAGTATTTATATTCCTGCTCATGGGTGATTGATTCAAAATCTTGACTCATAGGTGATTTCAGCCTCTACTTGATAAATGTGTTTTTCCAATTTCTTTTTAATACTACAGATAGTTTGATGCATTTTCCTCTCACTTGACAAATCCCTATATATCCTTTATGATCCAGACCAAAAGTTACTTTCAAGTAATCTTTAAATTAATCTTTTTTATAGTGTCTTCTTAATGTTTCTAGTATACTTTGCATTTTGTTACATTTTGTGCTGTTATCACAAATACTTTGAGCAATTTAAGAACAAAAATTTGTTTGGCTCATGGTTGTTGAGGATGGGAAGTCCAAATTTGAGAGGCTACATCTGGTGTCTTCCTGCTAAGTCATAAC
Organism: Sylvilagus floridanus; assembly: GCA_949820135.1. Classification (NCBI taxonomy): domain Eukaryota; kingdom Metazoa; phylum Chordata; class Mammalia; order Lagomorpha; family Leporidae; genus Sylvilagus; species Sylvilagus floridanus. The sequence goes on from OX463245.1 coordinate 82,334,399, forward strand.
TTGGTGGAATGCATTACATGGTGAGAGCCAGAAACACGGTATAACCTTGCTTTTCTAACAAACCCACTCTCGTTCTACCAGATTCACCCCACAATAAAGACATTAATATATTCATGAGGCCACAGCCTGGCTGACCTAATTACCTCTTAGTGTCCCCACCTCTCTAAAACACTGCACTGGGGATTAAGTATCCAACACATGAACTTTCAAGGACACAACCAACCATAGCACAACATTCAAAGCACAGTATAGGTTATCTTTCCTGTAATGCAATTTTTGTGTCTCTTGCTCATTAAACTGTGACCAGTTCTGAAAGTTGGAATCCTTTCTTATTGATCTCTGTGAGTGCAGTGTCTGCCATATTTAGGGGCTCCATAATTTTTGTTGAAGGTAGAGAGAAAGAGCCATCTTAACATGAATCACTTTGGGACAATAACACACACTGCACAAAACCTTATTCCAATTGTATTGTTTAAAACAAAAGAGACAAAGAAAGAGGAATAGGAGAGTTAAGTAATTTTGAACAGAAGGAAAGTGAATTTTTTGTACAATTTTGGCAGGGTAAGATGGCTTTGAATTTGCTGCTGGAATAGATGAGAAGTGACAACTTACTAATGGCTATGGAGTTTTAATGACTACATAGTTTTAAATGGGACATTTAGAACCATTATGAAAAAGGTACAAATGTAGACCAACGTACAGAATAGAAACCCCAGAAATCAAACCATGTATTTACAACCAACTAATCCTTGACCAAGGAGCTAAAATCAATCCCTGGAGGAAGGACAGTCTCTTCAACAAATGGTGCTAGGAAAATTGTATCTCTGTGTGCAGGGGTATGAAGCAAGACTGCCATCTTATACCTTATGCAAAATCAACTCAAATGGATCATGGATCTAAATCTGCAACATGATACCATCAAATAACTGGAAGAGAACATACGGGACACTCTGAAAGACATTGGCATAGGCAAAGACTTCTTGGAAAAGCCCCCAGAGGCACAGGCAATCAAACCAAAATAGAAATGAGATTACATCAAGCTAACAAGCCTCTGCACTGCTAAGAAAACACTCAAAATACTGAAGGGGCAGCCAAAGAATAGGAGAAAATATTTGCAAACTATGCAACTGATACAGGATTAATACCCAGAATCTCAAGAAAGTCAACAACAGAAAAATAGAGAATCCAGACAAGAAATAGGCAAAGGACTTGAACAGGCATTTTTCATAAGATGAAATTCAAATGGCCAGTAAACACATGAAAAAATGCTCAGAATCACTAGCCATGGGGAAAGGCAAATCAAAACTGCAATGAAATGTCACCAAATCCCAATTAGAATGCCTATCAATCAGAAATCAACAAGCAATAAATTCTGGCAAGGATTTGAGAAAAAAAAGTACTCTAATCCACTGTTGGGAATGTAAACTAATACCACCATTGTGTAAAAGAGTATGGAGATTCCACAGAAATCTGAAAATAGATCTACCACATGATGCAGCCATTCCACTTCTGGGAACTTACCCATAGGAAATGAAATCAGGATATAAAAGAGTTGTCTGTATCCCTGTGAGTATTGCAGCTCAATTCACAGTAGCCAAGATATAGAAACAACCCCGATGCCCAAACAATGATGGCTAGATAAAGACAATGTATTATATACACTTTGGAATATTACTAAGCTGTAAAAAAAGAATAAAATTTTGTCTTTTGCAGCAAAATGAATCCAGTTGGAAACCATTATACTTAGTGAAATAAGCCAGTACCAAAAAAACAGATATCATATATGTTCCCTGATCTGTGGTAACTAATAGAGTGCAAACATATAATGAATGTGAGGGAAACTGACATTTTGAGGTTTGTTTATTGTTCACAGCACTTGTCTCTACTGTTGAGGAACAGTGTTTTTTTCTTCTTACTATTGGTTGAATTCTTTACTTAGTGAAAGGTTAAGCTTATGATTATAAAGTAAACTGAAAGTGTATCATTGTAATAATTAAGAGAAAGAATAAAAAAAAAAAGAAGGAGGAGGAAGGGCGGGAAGTATCACTATGCTCCTAAATACGTATCTATGAAATACATGAAATTTGTTAATCTTATGTAAATAAAAATTATATAAACACAATTATGTGTATGTATTTATGTATGTGTGTGCATGTGTGTGTGTAAAGACAGAGAGATGTGTGGAATGAGAGAGAGCACACAAATATAGAAGCATAGAAATGAAAACTTAAGAAATTCATGGGAGGGAGGGCATTTGGTCCAGCACTTAAAGTGAAAGCAGGAATTCTTGAGTCCCATGGTGGAGTTCTTGGGTTCGATGCCCACCTCTGGTTACTGACTCCAGCTTCTTGACAGTGCAGACTCTGAGAGGAAGTAGTGATGGGTCATGGCACTGGGTTCCTATCACCCACGTGGAGAGTTAGATTGAGTTCTTAGCTTCAGGCTTTCATCGGAGTCTAGTTCTTGTTTTTGCAGGCATTTAGGGAAGAAACCAGCAGATGGGAGTTCTCTCTGTCTCTTTGCCTCTCTGCCTCTAAAATAAATTAAGAAAAAAAGTAAGTTCATATTTTATACTTGTTTTTTTGCCAAGGAAATTAACCGTGGGAATGAAGATTGATCGAAATTCTGAGCCCCTTCAACATCTTGTTCTAAACAATAAGAGAATAGGTTGATGCAAAGACATGAGAAAATCAAGTGCCATTTCATAATTTTCTCTGCATATTTATCAAGAATGAACTGTATTAATTCTTAATTTAAGCTATAGAATGAAATGAATCAAATCCCAAAGCTGCTGTCATTTTTACCCTTTTACTCATGGTGATGGTTAAAATTTAAATAGACTCTGTCAGATAAAATAAATAAAATTTAAATATTGCAGTTTTCCCATCATACTTCTTTTGACTGCTTGAATAAACAAACAGCATGGGTTGATATTTGCATATCCACATAACATTAATGTTTATGAAGATGGAATAGATCAGAAAACTATTTTGCAGTCAGATTAATCTTAAGTCAATAGATGCAAAGGTGGCTTTTATGCTAAGTTCTTTTTTTTTTTTTTAGATTTATTTGAGGCATGGTGGCATAGCAGGTTAAGCTGCTGTCAGCAGTGCCAGCATCCCGTATGGGGACAAGTTAGAGTCTCAAATGCTTCACTTTTTTTAAAAGATATTTATTTGTTTGAAAATCAGAGTTATACACAGAGAGAAGGAGAGACAGAGAGAGAGGTCCTCGATCTGCTGGTTCACTCTTCAGTTGGCCACAAAGGCTGGAGCTGAGCCGATCTGAAGCCAGAAACCAGGAGCGTCTTCTGGGTCTCCCATGCGGGTGCAAGAGCCCAAGGGCTTGAGCCATTTTTTTTTTTTTTTTGACAGGCAGAGTGGACAGTGAGAGAGAGACAGAGAGAGAAAGGTCTTTCTTTTCCATTGGTTCACCCCACAATGGCCGCTGCGGCTGGCGTACTGTGCTGATCTGAAGCCAGGAGCCAGGTGCTTCTCCTGGTTTCCCATGGGGTGCAGGGCCCAAGCACTTGGGCCATCCTCCACTGCACTCCCGGGCCACAGCAGAGAGCTGGACTGGAAGAGGGGCAACTGGGACAGAATCCGGCGCCCCGACGGGGACTAGAACCCGGTGTACCGGCATTCAGGTGGAGGATTAGCCTAGTTAGCCAGGGCGCTGGCCTAGCCATTTTCTACTGCTTTCCCAGGCCATAGCAGAGAGCTGGATCGGAAATGGAGCAGCTGGGTCTCAAACTGGCACTCATGTGGGATGCTGGTGCCACAGGCAGAAGTTTTACCTGCTACACCACAGCACCAGCCCAAATGCTTCACTTTCGATCCAACTCCATGCTAATGTGCCTGGGAAAGCCGAAGATGACCCTAGTCCTTGGACCCCTGCACCCAGGATGGAGTTTCAGGCTCCTGGCCTAGCCTTGACTTTTGCAGGTATTTGGAGAGTGAACCAGTGGATTGAAGATTTATTTCTATCTCTGTTTCTCCCTCCTTTCCTCCTTCACTCTCTCTGTAACTCTGCCATTCAAATAAATAAATAAGTCTTTAGTTAAAAACAAGGTTTATTTTAAAGGCAGAGTGACAGCAACTAATAGAGAGAAGAAAGAGAGAGAGAGAGAGTCATCTTTCTGTTCACTCCTGAAATGGAAACTGGAAACCAGGAACACATTCCAGGATCTCCCGCATGGGTTGCCGTGGCCTGAGAACTTGGGCGATCTTCCCGTCTTCAATGGCACATTAACAGGGAGCTCAATCCGAAATGAAGCAGCTGGGACATGCACTGGTGCTGGTCTCACAACCTGTGTCTTAACCTGCTGTGCCTTAACAACCCCTATGCTGAGTTTTTAGTGTGCCTTCTGGCCTTAGAAGACTCCAGTTCATACATAAAAGTATTCTTAACAAACCTGCAAGATATATAGAATGTATGAATAGGCAATATGGCGCGCGAAGACTCTCTTAAGAAAAAGTCAAATGTCAAAATGCAGTATTAGAAGGGAAATAAGAAAATGGATAATTTCTCACATTCTAAAAGCATTTGATAGTGTCCATTTATACAGTGAATATCAAGCTAAATATAAAATGTTTTGACTTGATATAAAAAATTGCACACAACTTTTCAGGAACGCATTTGCTGCCCAGAAGCTATATATCTGGATTTAATATCTGATCTTTCACACACAATTATTGAAAACCCACAACTGACTAGTGTTGTGTTTCTGGATATGAAAACAAAACAATCATCCTTAACCTAAGGAATTTAAAAGCATGGAGTATGAGATGAGATCAGTGTGAAGGTTACGGAAGCATGTGAGTATAAATCCATTCATTTAGACCAAGGCAGCTGACAGATGCTGTGCGTCTCCCACACACGGATGTATTTACTTATCCATCTTGTCTCATTCTCTTCCATCTGATGACCAGAAAGGTACGGATGGTGAGGTTGGCCTGGGGCTCACGGTGGAGGGTGGGGGAATCCATGGAGTCCCAACGGTGCCACTTTCTGAGCTGCATTGTTCATTCTGCTCAATCTACACACATCTCCTGGGAAGAGGCCGTTCTAGTCCTATTTTTTTAAACAGGAGAAATAGGAAGGTCAAAGAAGGCAAATTAATTGAAAAATTACGGCAAAGACGAGGTTAGGATCCTTGTTTGTGGCAGACTTTAGCAAGCCAAGGAACTGTCCAATGTCTGCAAAACTTAAGTCACTTTAAAAAATCATATAGATGGGTCTCCCTCATCTGTTCTGCTCTATTATGTTCTCATATGGTGCTGTTTTACATCATAGGGATGCATCCTGCTTATCTCTCAGTTTATTTCCTGGCCCTTCTCTTCTGAAAAGAAAATGGAATGCACTAAGCCAATATAGACACTGAGCCCCTGCAGACTGCTGTATAAAACAGAGAAGCTGTTCCTGGTGGTTCTCTATTTTGAATTCCAAGAGAAGGCAATGTCAGTTCTCTCTCTGGTGCTCTGCAGCTTCTCAAACAAAAGGGATGCAGTGGGGAGGTTGTGGTTAAATGTGAGTTTTCCTCTGTCTCTCTCACTGTCTAACTCTGCCTGTCCAAAAAAAATGTAATTTTTCAAGGCCATAGGAGATGAAGACATCAAGGACTCAGAGATTAGTATGTTCAAGGGAGGGAGAGAAAGAGAGAGAGAGGAGAGGGAAGAAAGAAGAGAGAGAGAGAGAGAGAGAGAGAGAGAGAGAGAAGAGAGAGAGAAGAGAGCAGCCCACTGTGTGTCAATAAAGTTGGGGTGTAGAGAAAGATTGTAGAAACTGAACATTGTCTTCAAGGAATGGAAAAAATAACAAGGCTGTATGAAAGGCATACAGAATTATATGTTTCAAAATGGTGCCTCTTTCCCCTAAGTGGGGCTAACAAGTGCTTCCTCACATGTCCAGCAAGGAAGAGTTGCTATATCAAAAATTCTGTGCCAAGAATTGGCCTATAAAATGCCATAAGGAAAGGACAAAAGATGTGGAATGTTTGTGGTATTCTCTGAGACAGATAGATTGTTGCCAAAGCTGGAAGGTACAGGGGTCATTTAGTGAGGAATTTGAGGTTGGAGGTGAGTGTGTTCACTATGACCTGGGTGTTCTATAGGGTATTGTGGAAGATTGGGGAGCCATATACATAATAGTGCATCAGAGTATAATATGGCAGAAGGGATTCCATCTGGGTAAATAGGAATGTGTGACATGGATATTTAGCTGAATTCATGATCACAAAACAATAATTACAGGTCCCTAAGTGAAATGAAGGTTCTCAGCCTTCTTGAAAGTTAGTTGTGGCAAGAGTATTAATCCTTTATCTCCTCTTATTATTGTTTGAAAGGTACAAAGAGAGAGAGAGAAATAAAGACATAAGAGAGCTTCCATCCACTGATTTACTCCTCCAATACCCACCACAGGAAACCAGGAGCCAGGAACTTGATCCAGGTATCCCATGCAGGTGGCAGCACCCAATAGCTTGAACATCACTGCGACCTTCTAGTGTGTGCAGACACAGAAAGCTGAAATCAGGAGTCAGCCAGGATTGAATCCAGGTACCTCAATGAGGGACACAGGTATATTAACCACCAGGATAAGCATCCACTCCCCTGTGCCCTGAGTATTCATCTTGGGGAAGGTTCAATTCCATGAATCTTGTGTTTGCTGCTTTTCAATTGTGGTCTCAGATTTGTGGTTTATTCCCTCTGTATGCATGTAACTCATAGACTTACCAATTTCAGAATCCTGGAGTCTGGATGGAGGAGCAAACCCAAGGCCTTTATATTTTATTTTTTAAAGATTTATTTATTTGAAAGGCCTTTTTAGTTACTTTCCAAACTGTGATTCTCCCTGTGATTGGTGAGGCTGGTGGAAAAAAAGGACAATGTTTGAATGTCCAAGAAAGTATTAGAATTCCATAGGAAAGCAGAGATGGATTTTAAACTACTTTCTATGAGACTTTTTTCTGCTAACTTTTACATACTTGTTCCAAATATTTCAGTTTAAAAAATTTATATCTTGTCCAACAAGAACAAAGGGGGCTTGGCAAAAGTAGTTATCATAGCTGGGAAGGAATGTTGAAAAGATTCTGAAGCTCTTAAAATATTGATACCTACCCCATGAGCACTCGTGAAGGTGAAACAGAGCAGTTGGAAGACTACTTGCAGGGGTGGATAATGCTGTTAGTCTCAGTCAATGCTCTTTACTCCAGCCAGACAAAACTGCACACACTCTAACAGTGCCTCAGATCCCCAGTGACATATTTCATTTTCTTTCAGCCGAGTTGACAGGGAGTCCTTGGTAAGTGTCTCATCCAAGTATTCTTTCCAGGCACACAGGACTGGTACAAGACGGATACCACCAGTTTTAGTCAGCAAAGGTAATGAGCCACAATGTCTAACCCTACACATCTGTGCATTGCTACCAGGTGCTTGCAGACTAGCCAAATGATATCTGCCTCCTTACACTCCTGATTAAGAGAAATGGAGCTTCTCACATATGCTTTATTTTGTTACCATTTTTTTTTGCTCCCTTCCCACCTCTCCCCTCACATCAAGGAATACTGAGAGTTACAGAATTGAAAGAGGCAGGGCATGGTTTCTCCTCCAGGTCCAGGGGAAGCACAGCACTTCTAACACTTACTTGGGGAATCCTGGCCTCCAGAACTGTGAACACATCGTTTTTGTTTAAGTCATCCACTTTGTATTTATTCCAGCATCCAAAGGAAACAAATACACCACCCCAGGTATTTCAAACAGGAAGACATTCAGTATCAGCAGCAGGTGATCATGACATCACCAGAGGAGTTGTAGGGCCAGGTGTTCGGGGCTGTAACCAGGTCATCCAGAGGCCTCTACACTGCCAGAGATGGTTGGCAGAGTTACCATAGCCCCTTAGTTCTGCAACTGGCAACTAGACTGTGGAACACAGTGTCTGACCAGATGTTAACTGTCAGGCTATGGGCATGGGGGGCAGTTAGAAGGAACCTATAGGAAAATGGGACATGCCATGGGGTGGGGGAATGTGGAAAATACAACAAACAGTAACTGGCAGTGCACAGGGAAATATTTTAAATATTCCATAACTAGCTGCCAGTGACACCACAGTGGGTGCCAGTCTGAAGGAAGAGGTAGGTACACACTGGTGCATACTAGCTAAACATTAACTCTTGTCACAGCTAATTTTAATACAATTGGAAAGAGATTATGACATTCCAGTGTAGTATTGTAGGGAAGGTAATGAAACTTTGAGGTCAACTTATTGATGGCCTGACTCTGGGTTGGGGGCTAGAAAATTCTATGCTGGCTGAGATTTAGTCAGAAAATGGTTAGCAGGATCCATATTTGTGGAAACAGTTAAGTGTATTGCAAGTCTCTCCAATATGCACCACCATCAGTTCTAAGATGCCATCAATTTGAAGACATATTGTTTCTTCATGAATCACTGAGAAAGAAAATAAACGATGACAATTTAACTGTGACATGACATTTATTACAATATACATTCCCAATTAAGAAATGCAAGAAAGTGTTAAAAATTTGCAAGTTGTTCATGGCTGGTATCCTGGCATAGCTGGTAAGTTCCCTGCCTACAGTGCTGGCATCCAGGTTGCTAACAGCAAACAAACAAACAAAGATAAAGCAAAAACAATATACATTCCAAATTGAGAGATGTTAAAATGCGGAAAAGGTGCTTATTGTAGAATCAATGAACTCCAAAATCAGGGTGAGGTGACTCACATTCAAGCTTGTGGACATAATTTCACTAGAAATATTGGCAATGGAAAAATCCAATAAAACATAACTCATATTATTGCATGTTACTCTAAGCCCTGTTTGTATGAGTACAAATGTAATCATTGTGCAGAATGCAGAAAATACAAGAAAGCAATCAAAATCATGAGTATAGGCACATGGGCACCATGGAAACTCATTTCAATGAGAGCAAGATTTAGGAAAATATGTAATTCTCATCCAACTGGCTTCCTTTCTACCATTGCAAAAAGAAGTTTAAAAAAATACATAAAGATTGTTGCTACTTTTTGTTTTGCTTAATGGATTCTTCTTGCCTCCTCTGGAACAGTGATTTTCACTTTAATAAATAGCTAATTTTATGACACTTTTATAGCATAATGAATGAATGAGACGTGAATGTATTGCCCTTTCTGCAAACATTTGCTAACTTAGCATAGGCTTTTTTGCCAGGATTATTTCTTCATACTTCATGATTTCTCTTATCTCTGCCTAGCCAAGCTAGAGTTTGTAAGAATAGCCTATTAGTGAAATAATACATGCAAAATTCTGATTCAATGTCTATTGCATAGAACATGCCCAGAAAATGGTAGTTAGTGCTCACATTATTAACAAAAATGTAGGATTTAAATTTAGTAGCACTTCTGTAAATGGATGATATGGAAATAAATAAGACAAAGCCAACTGCAGCTTCATCATTTATTAACTGTGGAAACAGCACAGCAGCCACAATCTCTAAGCCCTGGCTTTCTCATGTATGTATAAATAAGGAATAATGCTGTCTCGTAAATCTGAAATAGTTGTTGAATTAACTGAATCTAATATAGAAAAATGTCTAGAATAGTATTTAGCACACTCAGTATTAGGTCCTATCATTTCCTTGTTTGTCCATTCTCATGCTACTTGGCAAATGTGCCTACCAAGTTTTCCAACAAATGGAATTATTTGGGGCTGGTGTTTTAGCATGAGCAGGTGAAGCTACTCCTGGTTTCAGCCTAGTCCAGCCCCGGCTTGTCATGGTCATTTGGGAAGTGAACCAGCAGATGGAAGATCACTCTCTCAACTCTGTCACTGACACTCTGCCTTCTAAGTAAATAGAGAAATAAATCATTAAAACAAAACAAAACCGGCTGGCGCCGTGGCTCAACAGGCTAATCCTCCGCCTTGCGGCGCCGGCACACCGGGTTCTAGTCCCGGTCGGAGCGCCGGATTCTGTCCCGGTTGCCCCTCTTCCAGGCCAGCCCTCTGCTGTGGCCCAGGAGTGCAGTGGAGGATGGCCCAGGTGCTTGGGCCCTGCACCCCATGGGGAGACCAGGAAAAGCACCTGGCTCCTGGCTCCTGCCATCGGACAAGCGCGGTGCGCTGGCCGCAACGCGCCAGCCGCGGCGGCCATTGGAGGGTGAACCAATGGCAAAAGGAAGACCTTTCTCTCTGTCTCTCTCTCTCACTGTCCACTCTGCCTGTAAAAAAAAAAAAAAAAAAAAAAAACCAACAGTATAACTTAATTCCAAGCACCACACAGACTGAAACATCATAGAAGTAGTAAAAAGTAAGCTGTCCAGGACAAGTTAGGGTTAATGAAAGAGACAATGATTCCCATGTTTGCTGCTTTTCCTCCAATGCTATGTCACGGAGAGACTGGTGATGAAGGCAGTCACTATGGGTCACTAATTCAGATGTGGTTTAGCTGGATGCCTCTCGTTCAGGGATTTTCACGAGGTTGAAGTTAGGCAGCTGGCTGGGCTTTGATCCCATGTGAAGGCTCTAATGTGCCGGGAGTGTCCCGGTGATCATTTTTTTTTTTAAGAAAATATTTACATTTTATTTATTTGAAAGGCAGACTTATGGCAGGTGGAAGACAGAGAGAGAGGGAGAGAGAAAAAGAGGGGAGAGAAAAATAGAGAGAAAGAGAGAGGGGGGAGAGAGAGGGAGAGACAGAGAGAAGTAGAGAGAGATCTTCTAGCCTCTGGTTCACTCCCCAAATGCCTACAACAGCTGGGACTGGCCAGACCAAAGCCTGGAGCCAGGAGCTTCATCTGGGTCTCCCACATGGGTGCAGGGAACCAAACCATCTTCTGCTGCTTCCCCAGGCACACTAGCAGGGAACTGGAAGTGGAGCAGCCAGGATACAAACTGTCATTTATATGGGATTCTGGCACCATGGGAAGCAGCTTAACCAGCCAGCCACAATGCTGGCCCCTGGGGTGTTTACTTTTGAGCTCATTTGAGTGACTGTTGTCAGGTTTATTTTTCTTGTTAGGAGCAACTCTGTGAGAGAAACTTATGACAAGACAGCTGGCTTTGGCTGGGAAAGTAATCCACGAAAGAGAAAAAACAACTTGGTGGTTTGAAATCACAGGAACAGATGCACTCCCAGTTCTGAAGGCCAGATATCAGAAATCAAGGTGTGAGTGAGGATGTTTGCTCTGAAAGCATGAAGAGTTTTTCTTCTCTCCTAGCAATCCTTGGCATGCCCTGGTGTGTAGATGCATGACTCCAGCCTGTGCCTCTATGGTTATGTGTCTGTCTCCAAGTCTCCCTGTGTCCAGTTTTCTTCCATTTTAAGGAAGTCTTTGGATCAGGCTCTTTCTTCTTCATTTTGACCTCATGTTAACTTGAGTCCATTTTCAAAGACCCCATTTCCAAATAAGTTTAGAATTACAGGCCTCCCTACTTAGGATGCCGACGAATCTTTTGGCAACAACTGTGGTGGTGTTACCAGTGTGTCCCAGCCTGCCCCAATGTTCACTTTTGGCAAAAGCATCTCTGGTGATCAATATTATTATTTGTCCTTTGTCACCCTACTTCCTGTGATAGAGACTAGGGGAGAAGGTGGAGGTGACATCAGAGGGTCATGCAATGGGTCTTCCCTGCAAGGAGTATCTCAGGGCAGGGTCACTCTGTAGGTGGCCAGTTACAGTCAAGAGCAGAAAACAAGCCTTTTGGTCTCTTCTAACTCATTCTTTCATTTGCATCTGCAGAGACCAACCCAGCAGCTGCAGACACACTATGCACAGAAACTATACATAGAAACACTATAGGCAATCCTCTATCTCTACAATACGAGGGAAAATACCACCATACACCCCAGCAGGCAGCCTTTCAAGAGGAGGGGAATATTCTGAGTAAAGGAAATATCTCCAAAACAGATTTACTCTAAAATTCACCAAAAATTTAGAAAATGGTGAATTAATCCTCCCACCTCAAAGGATATTCATTCTGAAAGGGAGAACACCAGAAAGCCCAGAAGTACTGATGAAAATAATAAAAATGAATTCTGCATTTAAAGTGCTATGAAATTACTTCTAGGGGAAATTGTGAGAGCTTAAAATATTTAAAGGAATTTAAGGGAAAAGGCACACACAGAGAACATGCGAGAAAAGGTGATGTGCACCAAAAATCCTAAAAGTCCTGTTTAATATTTTATAGAACTCTAAATTGATAGAAGAAACCTTTTCCTTGTAAAGTGCAGAGCTCAAGGGCTCACAAAGCACCAATTAAAATGAATAACATGTAACAATTTCCAGACTGAGAATTTTTAAATTTTTAGGGGAAAAAAGTGCTATCCAGCTGTGATTGAACAGGCTGCCCTTTGACCTTCTTTTCTTTCATATTAGAGTTCATAGCATGTTGAATTGATCTATCCATTCCAACATGTTGAATTGATCTATCCATTCCAACACCAGATTTCTAAGAGGTTATTCATGGGTAAATGAGATAGAAAAACAGTCCTTCTCATTGGGAGCTGCATAAAATATATAAGAAAAGAATCCTCCCTGGGGGGACAAAAAACATATATTTCAGTCAACCGAAGTAATAATCAACTAGTTCAAGAGTGAGAAAATGCAGTCTGGAAAAAAAAAAAGACCCAGAAAAACTGAAGCCATTTAAATAAAGAGTAAGTTGTATTTGTCATTAGAAAAATGTGCAAATACAAAAAGTGAATGCTAATATTGTAATTTGTTATCAATAATAATACCACTTATTAAGGCTTGCAGTGGGTTAAAAACTTTAATTACACAATTTCATGTAGTGATTTGGGCCTAAGATCCCAGATGATAGAAATAAAATAAGAGAATTGTCAGGGGAGGCGAAGGAATGGGAGAAAATGGCATGCTAAATTTCTTTTCCCACAAATGGTGAAGACAATAGATATTGTTTTATTCCTCGCTATTGCCAATTAGGGAAAATAGATACAATTTCATGCGCATATATATTTAGTAACAAGCGAAAACAATTGGTCTCATACATTCTGACTCGCTCTATAAGAAAGGGAGCCAAGAATAAATAGCTCTGAAGTGACAAAAAGAAATCACTGCTGTTTTGTTGGGGGCCATTCCTGCCCGGTTGCCCATCTGCTTTCAGGACTGCCCTGACCCACTGGCTCAGACAGGATCACGTCTGTAGTCCTTTCTTTATCTAGAAATGGCATCAGCAGCTCACTAGGCTAATCCTCCACCTGCGGCGCTGGTACTCCGTGCACTAGTTCCAGCTGGGGCGCTGGTTCTGTCCCAATTGCTCCTCTTCCAGTCCAGCTCTCTGCTGTGTCCCGGGAGGGCAGTGGAGGATGGCCCAAGTGCTTGGGCCCTGCACCTGCTTGGGAGACCAGGAGGAAGCACCTGGCTCCTGGCTTCGGATCTGCTCAGTGCACTGGCTGTAGCAGCCATTTGGGGGCCCAAGCACCTGGGCCATCCTCCACTGCCTTCCCGGGCCACAGCAAAGAGCTGTACTGGAAGAGGAGCAACTGGGCCTAGTACCCGGCGCCTCAACCAGGACTAGAACCTGGGGTGCCGGTGCCACAGGCGGAGGATTAGCCAAGTGAGCCATGGCGCCGGCCCTCTTGTCTGGTTTAAGATCTACACATAAAGACACATTCTTCAGGGCCAGTAGAACATATCCTGGAGAATAAATCCTCCATGTTAATGTTTTGTCTTTAACAACAACAACAAAAGACCTCTGGTTTATCATACCCTATCTTGAAAAACCTTAGAGGATAATTCTAGCTTGTTGTGTTTGCAAGGGAGAGATGAGGTCCATGAGAATGCAGGGACGTGTTTGGAATTGGCACCCATAGCCAAGAAGTGCATACTTGTCCACTCGACTCAAAAGACATTGACTGCTTTGGCAGGAGGATATCAAAAAATACCTGTGAATGTTGATTGAGGCAGTCAGAATCCCAAGACACCACACAGATTGTAATGAAAGAAAACCCAGTGAGCATTAAGGAATGTTGGCGATAAAGCCAAGGTCCTCCTGTTGGAAGGGATCACAGGGGAAAGCAAAACAAGGTGTAGAAAAATGAGAACGTCCATGGGGGTGAGAGACTTCCAGAAATAATTGCAAAATCACTTTAGGGAATTCTAGACACAATGGAAATTCTGTCTGAGGGCCAGAAAGGCATCATCTTCCTTGTCCAGCAAAGCCATCACTGTGCCTTAGTACCTTTTGAATTCCCTGCGCTTAGTGTCATATCTAACTCACAGTGGCTGCTCAGTACTTATTGAGAAGTGAATGCAAAAACAAGGGATCTGCAGTGTGGAGGGCAGAGCTGCCTGCATCAGAGACGATTGTCTGAGGATCTTGTCTCAATGATAAGCCAGTTAGGATCTCACCACCCTGTAAACATGCCAAACAGAGCAAGAACAGTCAGGGCTGTCAGGGCGATCCCACGTAAGAAGGGAGACTCAAGAAAACTGACCTTGGTTGGTGCCGCAGCTCAATAGGCTAATCCTCTGCCTGCAGTGCCAGCACACCAGGTTCAAATCCCCGTTGGGGTGCTGGATTCTGTCTCAGTTGCTCCTCTTCCAGTCCAGCTCTCTGCTGTGGCTGTGGCCCGGGAGGGCAGTGGAGGATGGCCCAGGTGCTTGGGCCCTGCACCCGCATGGGAGACCAGGAGGAAGCACCTGGCTCCTGGCTTTGGATCAGCTCAGTGCGCTGGCCGCAGCAGGCACTATGGGTGAACCAACAGCAAAGGAAGACCTTTCTCTGTCTCTCTCTCTCACTGTCCATTCTGCCTGTCCAAAAAAAAAAAAAAGAAAAAAGAAAAAAAGAAAGAAAGAAAGAAAAGAAAAAGAAAAAGAAAAGAAAACTAAGCTAACCTTGATCAGGCTGTCTGGAACTGCACAAGGCTTCTGGTAATTTTCTTACATTTACACTCCTAATATTGCTAACCTGAAAAGGTTATCTTGCATGGAAATTTAAAAAGTTGCTCCAAATCAGAAGGTAATTTATATTTTTGTTTGTTTGTTTTTTTCCAGAGACACCTATTTGGAGGAGACCCAGAGAATCTCATACTCTAATCTGGAGGCACACACTTGGGGTTCCTGCAACTGAAGTGGGAGAGTTGGTGATGGGATTTGGGAGAAAGAAGCAAGCAGGACAGGTCTTGAGGAGTGCAAGGGGACAACAGTGAACTAGCATATGGCCCCTCAACAGTTAAAGTACAGTTGTACTGTGGGAGGCTCAGCTTCCTCTGGAAAAAACACAAATGCCCTGTCACTGTTTCTCCTGTGCAAGCTTCAGCAGCAGTAAATTAAGGGAAGATGACTTAGCTGATTTTTGCAGCTGAAAGGATAATAATTAGAATTATATTCGAGTCATTCTGATCTAGAAATATCCTTAGTGATGTATGCTTTGGAAGCCCTCACGGTTGCCTTTTCTATTATGTAACAGAAATATTCAAAATGTTTGTGAGAAGGAAGGGACCCTCATACAGGCAAACACAAAAGCCCACAAGGACTCCAATTCAAAAATGAGGAACGGGCTTCAATAGACCTCTCCCCAGGGGTGCTGTCCAAACGGCAACACGCATGTAAAAGATGTCAACATTGCTAATAATCAGAGAAAGGACCAAAGCTCTGTAAAATATCACCTCTCAACCACTCAGACTGCTATTCTCAAAACACCTAGAAAATAACACACATTATCGAGGGTGTGGAGAACTCAGAATCTTTGTGTACCGATGCTGGGAATGTAAAGTGATGCAGCTGGTATGGGAAACATGGATTTAAAAAATACTGTATCCAAACACTGTATGTATCTAGAAAGTTGAAAGCAGGATCTTGAAGAGATATTTGTGTACCCATATTTTAGTAGCAGGGATCACAATAGTCAAGATTAGTCAAGTCCGTTGACAGAGGAATGGATGAAGAAAATGGGCCTCATACAGAAAAGCACAATGGAATAGTAGCTGACTTTAAAAAGGAGGGGTGAGTCTGACAGGTGGTTCAATCCAGATGAACTTGGAAGACAATATGCTAAGTGAAATAAGTAAGACACATAAGATAAATGCAGTTGAATTCCACTTATCAAGGTATCTGAGCTAGTCAGAGGGAGGATGAGGAACAGGGGAGCTATTGTTTAATCAACAGGTGGAAAAATGACACGGGCCAGGAGGATTTTGGTAACAAACACAGGATCCCAATCTCAGAAGTGACAAATCCACTTGCTTTTCTTATTAGCTCAGGAAGACAGACCTGGTTTCTAAGTCTACCCAATGGTTAAGAGTTTAATTCAGAAGTGAAATCCCATCCTGACTGAAATTTTGGAAAACCTCTTCGCCAGTGAATTTTAAGAACTTGTTGAGAACATGCTTTTAGTGATCCAGGAAGAATTCCTGTCTCAGTCCCACATTTAAAAAAGATAAGGTGCCCACTTAGGAGAATGTTCATGTTGAATGTGGGGTCACCGCCTATTTTCAGGTTTGGGAATCATGTGACCCCATAAGGAAAGTAGGAGGGGTATGAATGCTTCCTGCATGTCCAACAGAACCCAGAACCTGTCCAGCTTCTCAGTTCAGCCCAAAGAGGCCAGTTTGGCCTTGAAGTTGGCTGGTTCCTATCAGAACTCTACAACTCCAGGATACCCTGGTCTTGCAATGAAGTCCAAAGGCTGCATCCAATCCCACTTTGCTTTAGCCTTGCCTCTCTCTCCCTAAAGTTAGGTTGGCTAGTGTTTACAAAAATAGCATCATATGACTTAATGCTAGGGCCTGACAGTTGGAAAACCAAACATTTTGGAAATTAAGCAGAACTGGATAACAACTTTCTTTTTTCCCAACAGGAAAATACTTGTGCTCCCCATTGCACAGGGTGCTCTGTTGTCACAATGAATCACACTGGAGACAGACCCAGGAATTCATTTGTGATGACCAAACAATAATGAGTGTTGGGTTTCTGATGTTCCTGAGAGCTCTGAGAATCCATCACTGTAAGGTTGTTAATGACATAACTTCTGGGAGTTGTTACATTTTTCTGACAAGGATGTGGGCTGTGAGGTTAGACCTACCTGCACCTGAGTCTCCACTCTAGCACCTGGTGGATTTGTGACACAGCTTTTTGTTAAGTCACAATTTCCTTATTTTTAAAGGATAAGTAAATACTTTGTCACATACCATTTTAATCATAATGTTGGGCATGCAGTAGATATTCTATAAATTTTGTTTCCTTTTGCATTCTTATAAAGAAATAGAGATCTGTCACATCATAAACAAGAGTGTCAATTTGTTAAGTCAACAACAGGAGTCACTGTGCACTTATTCCTCATGTACGATCTCTGTCCTTCATGTGTTGTTCAATGTGAATTAATGCTATAACTAGTACTCAAACAATATTTTACACTTTATGTTCTGTATGGGTGCAAACTGTTGAAATCTCTACTTAATACAACATTCCTACTTATACTCTACTTATACTACATTGATCTCCTGTATATAAAGAGAATTGAAAATGAATCTTATGTAAGTGGAATGGGAGAGGGAGCGGAAGTTGGGAGGGTTGTGGGTGGTAGGGAAGTTATGGGGGGAGGAAGCCATTGTAATCCATAAGCTGTACTTTGGAAATTTATATTTGCTAAATAAAAGTTTAAAAAAAGATAATAGCTTTTCTCCCAAAAGACTCATACCTGAACAGTTTTTAAAACTGCACAGAAAACCAGTATTTTTGCAGTTGTTTT
The DNA here is from genome assembly GCA_949820135.1 of Sylvilagus floridanus. Classification (NCBI taxonomy): domain Eukaryota; kingdom Metazoa; phylum Chordata; class Mammalia; order Lagomorpha; family Leporidae; genus Sylvilagus; species Sylvilagus floridanus. The sequence goes on from OX463245.1 coordinate 82,352,101, forward strand.
GGGGGTAGTGGTAATGGTTTGTTTTTCCTTTTCAATCCTTGGATTATTTTCAATTGCATGTCTTAATTTTCTCTTTAATTTGATGGGTACCTATGAATATATGTTAAATATCTACACATACTTATATTTGTTTCTTATAGCTCTCTTTCCTACCAATCTTTTTTCTTTTAAAGATTTATTTATTTATTTGAAAGCCAAAGTTACAAAGAGGCAGAGGCAGAGAGAGAGAGGGAGATCTTCCATCCACTGGTTCACTCCTCAAATAGCCATAATGGCCAAAGCTGAGCTGATCCAAAGCCAGGAGCCAGGAGCCTCTTCAGGATCTCCTACATTTGTGCAGTGGCCATCTTCCACTGCTTTCCCAGTTCACAGCAGAGAGCTGGATAGGAAGTGGAGCAGCTGGGACTTGAACCAGCAGCCATATGAGTGACTTCACTTGCTGTGCCACTTCACTTGCCCCTCTCCTACCAATCTTGTAGGGCCCAGACCATGATACCTTCCGTGAACAATGCCATTTATATGTGGTCTATGACTTTGACAGTCATAGCCAGACACTGAAACACTCCATCACTTGTGCAGCTTAGGCAGAGAAGGACTATATTCTGCAACCCAGCTTGCCCAACAGGTTAGGGAAAATAGTGGAGGGCACTGTCAGCTGATAGTCCACCTCCAGGCCCGTCTTGAGAGGAAGAAGTGGGCTCTGGAGGGCTGTTTAGTCTACAAGGAAAATGCTGGCAGGCGGGAAGCAAAGAGGGACTCCACCACAGTAGATTCAAGCCAAGGGAATTGAGAAGAAATAAATATGATGAGTCCCAGGCAAACCATCAGTGTTAAACAAAGAGTAAATTTCAAAGTTTCTCTCCTACTCCCAAGTTAAGTTCATGTCCTTGAGGTAGGCTTGTAGAAGCATCTGCTCAGGGGTTGCAGGCTACACTGTGGAGGCCGGTAGCACAGAGACGCAGGCATGGGGGAAGGGGCCCTAGGGTACAACGAGGATGAGATCCAGGAGGACGTCTCGGTTCTGGAATTGAAATATCAGCTATATTTGGATTTGTGGCAAAGCCCATCTGAGGACTGATGCTTAGAGACTGGAACAAAATTAATAAAGCAACCACATCGTCAGGTCTTTGAGTTTCTACCTTTCTAATTTCTATTGACTCATTCAAGCACATTATTACACAACAAACACTTGTTCTCTAATTGCTATTTCCATCATTACAGAGTAAACTATATATATTTATTAGGGACTACTATCCTTAAGTCACAAGAACCTGCTAGGTACCCAGGAAATATTTATTGTTTCATTAACACTGAATCATGGCCAACTTCCAACCCACGTCAGCATGCATGAACAAATTCCATTTTGTTGTGCTCTTTTCCTCCTCATAAATTTATCTGTGATATAAAACTCCAAAGCCAGGATTGTGAATCTTTCATCACACGGAATAGACTAAATTCCAACCCAATTCAAGGTGCTTGAGCAAATTCCATTTTGTTGTGCATTTTTCCCCTTATAAAATTTACCTGCAATATCAACGTTTAAAGCAACAGACTGTGAATCTTTCATAGCATGGTCAAGCAGCAGAAAAGCAACCTGTGTGACAGAAGCACTTCTCTTGGGCTTCTCTCCCAACTGTGCCAGCAATTCCATTTCATCTTTGGGAAAACATTGTTAGTTTTATTGAACTAAGGAAGCCCATTTTTCTTAGTGTGCAGGTTCTCCATTCTGGGGCAAATTGCAGTTTACACACAGCTTTCTTTGAAATATATACATGTACACCTGTGAATGTGCACCCACTGAGCCTAGCAAAAATGGTTCCATATCCCAGAGAGTCTTGCTTTGTTGGTTTGTAATGACTGTTAACTGCAACCCAGGCAGCAACAATTTAGGGACATTTCTCCGCATGTTAGAAGCTGCTACTTGGAGGTGGGAGCAAAATGGCCCAAAGGCAGACAGAAACCCATTTCCCAATCAGGGGAAGTCAATAATCTATAGAGCAGCTCTCAGCAGCAGCTGCAGCAGGAGTGACACAAGCCTGCAGGCTGGGTTCATACTAGGATGAGAGCAGCATGATTGAGCTCTGAAAACCCTAAGGCGTATTTTCACTCATGACTGTGACTCCCAATCCAGGTTGACCCAACTTGCCAAACCAAGGGCTGGCACTCCTTATTGTGTAAAAAGACAAGAATTACTCCTCATGGTGCTGTCAAGACACAGCCAGCGTAGGGCACTATTCTTAGGAAGGTAGTTGCTACATGCCTTCAGTTATCATGGCTTATAAAATGTTAAGAGAAAAAAATATGAGCAGCAAGACCAGTAACTATGTAGCTGTGCAGACAGAACAAGAGACATAAGGACCAAGCTTGGCTCCATGTTTTTTTTTTATCAGAGTATGTGATCCACAAACACTTCTCACTAAAACAAGAGAGTACATTTCCAACTCAGCCACTGTCCTCATCCTTCTGGGTGGCCCCACAGAGAGGATTCTCTCAGATCTCATCTATTCCATCCCACCAAAGCAATGGATGAACTGTCTGCCCATGCCAAGTGGGTGGATGAGGGTGGTCAGTGTGAGGACAAGAGATGCTAGACTGATGGAGGAGGCAGGTGAGAGAAGCCAAAGGACAGCAGGGTGGCCAGCATACAGTGGCACCTACATCAGAGCACCAATTCACGCGCTGGCTACTCTGTTTCTAATCTAGCTCCCTGTTAATGTGCCTGGGAAGGCAGTCAAAGAGGGACCAATTGTTGAGCCCCTGCCATTCATGTGAGAGATCCAGGTGGAGTTCCTGGCTCTTGGATTCAGCCTGGTACAGACCTGCTTTTGTGGCCATTTGAGGAGTGAACCAGTAAAAGGAAGGTCTCAGCTTCTTTGTCTCTCCCATTCTGCATTTTAAATCAATCAAGACATCATTAAAAAAAAAAGTCAATGTAATGTTCAACATCTTGCTGTAAGGACTTGACTAGGAAAATCCATGGCCATGGCTCACTTTACTTAGAAAGCAGAAAACTTGAGCTTATAATTGAACTATTTATAATTACAGGCAAAGGTAGATTGTTGTAATTGTAACACATATAAATTACTTTAGATTCTTTCCAAAACATGGACTAACCTTTAGCAGAAGCTCAGATGCCCTTTAATTTACTCAGTGAGCAGATGTGGAAACAGATATTCAGTACTAATAAACCTATTGCATTGTTGCTCATTTTAATAAGTACCACATCCATGTGCACAGCATTTACCTGTTTCATTGTATGACTTTGTTAAAGTGGCATTAACACTGGAAGGTCAGCAGTGCCAGAGATTCTCATTAAGAAGTAGATTCCCGAGTTATATTTGGTTTTCTAAGACTGGCACATTCTGTACACTGGGACCATTGCTGTCATCCCTATGCCACCTGCATCGGCTTTCTGCAAAGCTTTCTCCTCCTGGAAGAGGGACTGGACCAGTGCTGACCTTCAGGAACAGCTGTCTTAACCTGTGAACTCCAGTTTGTTGATTTGACCCTACAACCAAGGGAACATTACCTAGTGACAGAGCTTGCCCTGCAGGACCCACACCGTAAATGGAATCTCGGAACTGCATCTTCTCTGTGTAACATTTGTGATGGCAGGTTGAGTGTAACAATGCTTTCATTTTATTTCCATAGGTTTTTGCTTGAATACATTAAGGCTGAGATACTGGAAAATCTAAAACTCCCAGAGTATATCAGGTGAGGTATTATAATTGGTTGATCTTTGGTATCCTGGTGATGGCCCCATCTCAGACCCTGTGAATAAGAAAGATGATCATTGGATGAATCTGTGGTACTTCTGTTGTGGTTGGAGAAGCCAAGGAACTCAGAGACTTGGTTTAGTTTATGAACCCAATCAATTTTGACTCCTGAGTACATTGCAACAATGCAATCAGCCACCTACCTTGCTTTGATTATTATTCCAGAGGATGGTGAGCTCACTTCCCACCTATTTTTCAGTATATCAGGGTAGAGAACCTTGTGTCTGCCCTTTGGGTATGTATAATCACATTTGCAGGCCTTACAAAATTATCAACTAAAAATTAGCCTGCTACAGATTTATTGAATTTCAAGTTCCACCTGTGGCTGCCTTGGAAGAGCCAGAACATATGATTTTGCAGTCCTTATACAGCCTGTGGGCCAGATGTTCCCTGAACATGGTGCATTTTCTGACACATAGCAGACCCTTTTGCTGCTTATCTAAATTACACTCACAACTATTCTACCCCAAAGCAAGCACTTCTCTCTTTTGAGTTTATGGGGATTTCGCTGGCATTCAATTATGTCTGCATTCACTGCATACCTTGCATTGCTATTTAACTTTTTAGCATTCTGTGAACTCTGGCCACAGAAATCCTGAGTTCCACTGTTTTTGTTTTCCCCCAGAGGTGATCCACAGCACAGCACGTGGACTATGCAGCATAGATATACAGAGACATAAATGAATGTGACTTTTGGCTGTGTACATTCCCATCTTGAAAGACTGGAGAAATTTAAACAGTTTATTTTTTTTGAAAGTCAAAAAGGTTGTATAAAATAATAGACAGAAAGAAATATTCTTGAATAGTCTTCGAAATTAGAAATAATCAAATTTTTCAGAAATCCTACACTAGAAATATTTCTCTTGAACATGCACGTATGTTTCAACGCACTTGTATGTGGTACAGGGATGTCTTCAGGAGGATGATTCTTTTCCTCTACGGGATAACAGCTGGCTTAGGAAGATAAATAAAAATTCAAAAACACTTCTTTCCCCCAAGGGAAGAAACTGTCTGCGCTTGGAGATTTGTCTTCAACCCACGGCCCCCGGGGGTTATTGTCTGTGATTCAAACATCCACTCTGCCTTGTTCTTGTCTGTCATGCTGTCCCTCTCCTTCCCACACAGTTCATCCCTTCTGGAGAATTCCCAGCAGCTGTTCCCTCCCAGTTATTTGGCTTTTGCTCATGGATACTTTGAGCTCTTTTAGTATTTCTTTCACTTCCAGTAAATCTCTTTGCTAAACAAATTGCACCTAGTATTGAAATGCTTTCTATATTTTTAGAAAAAAAATTATGGAAAAACAGAATTTATCAGCATCTACTGCCTTTGTGACCACCATTCAGGACATTTTAAAATACTTTCCTTCCTTCTCTTTAGTGGGGCTAGAAAAGTCAATATGTTTTTCTAGCCCGCAAAAATGACCTGCTTATTAATATTTCCTGAAATTAATAAGTTTTGTGGGTTCTTGCCACATATTCAGAGAATAATTCTGAATGCCGTCTCAAATAGACAAGACAACATGGTAAGTTTTAAGGATTTTATTCAGTGAGAGAAATGGGTAGGAGAGTGAGGTCTTTATCTAAGGGAAAAAGAAAAGTCTAGAGGCTAAGTTGGTGTCCATACCAAGCAGAGAGCAGGCCAGGAGCCAGTCATGTGCAGCAAACATGCAGGCAGAAAAGCCTGGAGTGGTGGCCCCAAGGTCACGTGCCCTGAAGGCATGGGCAGCAAGGGCAGCAAAGGGCAATAAGAGAAGGACACACTGTGCTCCAGGCCTTTGACCCACTTCCAAAGGGGAATGATTATGTAGCCTGATTGGCAGGTGGGCATATGGGTGGGATCAAGTAGGGGTGTGAGACCACACAGGGGTCATGGTGAAGGTGTGGTCTTCCAGCTCACAAATCTAATCAATTTTATACTCTGTGCCTGCCTCCATCAAGGGACAGTAATGGAAGTAAAGGATCCATGAACTTTTTGAGGCTTCCTGGAAAATGACTCCTGATCTGCTTTCTCAACTTTTGATTCACGTTAAAACCTTAACAGAGCTATGAAGTGAAATAACGTGTTTTAGTGTAAAGCATTGGCCATACTGAAAAACGAAACAAGGCAGGATTACACAACAGGAGAACCATTCCACAAACTTTCAGCGTGTGTCCTCTCTGGCTGTATGAAAATGCCCAAACAGAAAAGTCTCTCAGTTGGGTAAGCATCTGGACTTGCAATTAAAATGCCACTTGGGAGACCTGCATTCCACATTGGAGTGTTCCTTGTCTTGCTAATGCACACCCTGGGAGGTGGCACTGATGGCCCAATTAGTTGGATTCCTGTCACACACTCAGGACTCATGTGGTGTTGTTGGCTTCTGGCTTTGTGACCATGCCCAGCTCTGGCTATTGCAGGCATTTAGGGAGTGAATCAACACTTGGGAGATTTATCTTCCTGAAATCTTTCTCTGCCTTTCAAATGGATAAAACAAAAAGGATGGGAGGGAGGCTGGGAGGGAGGGAGGGAGGAAGAAAGAAGAAAAAGGAAAGAAGGAAGGAAGGAAAAGAAAGAGGAAAGAAAAGTGCCTTTCTTAGAAAAGCATGAAGGGGAGAAGGTCCTCCGAAGAGGAAACAAAGACACCTTGGTAGATAGAAAGGGTTTAAATGAAGTATGGGGGTCGGCGCTGTGGCACAGTGGGTTAACGCCCTGGCCTGAAGCGTCAGCATCCCATATGGGCACCAGTTCTAGTACTGGCTGCTCTACCTCTGATCCAGCTCTCTGCTATGGCCTGGGAAAGCAGTAGAAGATGGCCCAAGTCCTTGGGCCTCTGCACCAGTGTGGGAGACCCGGAAGAAGCTCCTGGCTCCTGGCTTCTGACTAGTGACGCTCCGGCAGTTGCAGCCAACTGGGGAGTGAACCAGTGGATGGAAGACCTCTTTCTCTCTGCCTCTCCTTCTCTCTCTGTGTAACTCTGACTTTCAAATAAATAAATAAATAAATATTTAAAAAAAATAAATGAAGTAGGAATCCAAAGACTAAGAACAAGCTTGTAGCATGAAAACGTTATTGAGAAAAGCTGGGTACATACCTAGGCAGCAGGCATAGGAAGAGATGCTGTGATGTTTCTTTCTCAGTTTTACATAGAGGAGTTAATTAATTTTCAAGATGTTGAATCCTGCTCAATATGTTCAAAGTCAGGAACAAGACTGCAAGGTCTTGAGGAGGAGCAAACTCACAAGGCAAGAGGAGGACCCAGTGGGCAAACCTGCTCACAGCTTGGTGGACTGGTTCACTAGGATGGCATCAGTGCCATTCACTGAGCAAATGATGCCAGTGTGAAAAATTGCTGGGGGAGGAAGGGAGATCTAGTTCTGAAGTCCAGGAGCAAGCTGTGTGTGAATGTTGATGGACAGTTGGTCATGAGACCAGGGAGACAGGGTGTACCTGAAGACAAACCACAGTTAGCAGACACAGTTCTTAGAGACAAAGTGAGGAAAGAGGATGAACCGCAGTCCCCCTGCAGCACATGTGAACAGTGGACATAAAGGGACTGCCGTCTATATTGATTGGTGCCAGTGCTGCTTCCGAGGAAAAAATAGGGTCTCTGTGAATGCCAGAGGCATTGTATGGAGAAATAAGTGCTTGTCTTCTTTGCCTTTGGCTTGCCAGATAGTAGAACTCACTTGCTATCACATGCAGAGTGCGGGTGGCTGGCAAATTTTGGTTTGGGGGTTACTCTGTGCCATGAGTTTCTATCTATGAGCTGAAGAACACAGGGGTAGCAAAAGATAGAAGAGAAAAGCAGAAAGCAGGAAACTCAGTTTTGATTCTTGGGGTGGGGGTAAGGGGTTGGTAAATCATCAGGGAGCCTGCAATCCCAGGTAAGTGAACAGACAGAGGAGACAGGCAGTGTGTGTCCGAGGGGGTGAGATTAGCTGGAGGAAATTTGACCTCTGTGACTGCACAGCTCTGGCTATGCTGTCCTCAGAGGGACTAAGCCTCAGCCACTGAAAGGGAGATGGAGAAGACAGTGCTAAGAAGGATTCTGTCAGGGTAAGTGCCCCCTGCTTATTTCTTTTTATAAGATTTATTCATTTATTTATTTGAAAGGCAGAGAGAAAGAGATCTATCGTCTAATTCACTTCCCAAACAGTCACAATAGTCCAGACTGGGTCAGCGGTCTCCAAGTAGGTGGGAGGGGTTCAAGTACTTGATGCTTTCCCAGATGCATTATTAGGGAGCCGAATCAGAAGTGGAGCAGTCAGGACTCTAACTGCCACTCAGACAGGGGATGCCGGTGCTACAGGCAGCAGCTTAAGCCACTGCACCACAGCGCTGGCCGCCGGCCTCTGCTTAGTTCAGCTTAATCTTTTGCACCTCATGACTCATAGTAGTTTTAATATGGGCAAATTAGCAAGCATCATTAAAAGTCACATGTCAATTTGTTTAACAACACTAATAAATAAAATGGGATACTGGCTCTTTAAAATATTCAAAATTCCCAAGGTAAAGAACCATATTGAAATTTCTTGCTTCTGTTGGTGATCATGTGCTTGAAAATTTAGTTATTCTGTCATGGTTGGCAGGTGGCTGTGTTGCTAATCACCAAGCTGATGCACGTGTCTAGTTTTGATCTCAGCAAAGCACAGAGTAAGGTTCAGACAGGTTCGGGTTAGTCTAAGCCGAATGCCTGAAAGTGATGGCTAGAAAGTGAGATTTTCTGCAAAGATTTTGTGTCACTGATGCAAAGACAATCTTGAAAAAGAGACAGTTCCCAAACATAACATAACTTCCTGAAGGGTTTTGATTTCATCACCATGTTTAAATGCTTGTTTCAAGCCAGCTCTTCATGTTAGAAGCATAACCAAAGTTTAAAGATTTAATCTCTTCGGATCATCTAAAAATAAGCTCATCTCTTGCAATTGTAAATAACTATGCTAATAAAACTCTGCCACAGCTGTTATAAACTTTATAGGAAGCTATCTCATCTTTTGGATGGCTACTTAGTGAAATTCAGCAAAGACACAATGGATTATGTTGTGAAAATGAAAGGATATAATCACTTCCTTTTTCTTGCAACACATCTTAGATAGGACTTTATGACTTTTTTTGGTCCAAATTGAATAACTAAGATGCAAATTGCTTTCTTTCATTTATTCTTTCTGATATGTTAATTTTCCCACTTTTTTTTCAGGCACCTATTCTATTGTCAATTAAATCTCTATATTTGTCCTGTCTCTAATGTTGAGTCCAACTGTCTTCCAAGTAGGGCACCCTAGGGAGTGCATAAGATTATACCCTGGAATGAAGAAAGTAAATATTGTAACAGATTTCTTTTTATCTTCTTAAAATTTTATTTTTATTGTGATTTATGGCCTATAGAACATGTTAGTGTCGTAGTCTATAATTTATAAGGTAGATGCTTTAGAAATCAGTAAATGTATAAACTGGATTTTCAGTGAATGCATTCTTTATAAAGTGATAGGGCTTTGTGACCCAGAGAAACTTTGAAATTCATGGCCTGCAGAATCTGGAAACCTCAGGCCTGTTGGACACACTTGTGTTTTATTTTGAAGACATGCAGCAAGAAATGAAGAGGATATTTTCCCATGGACCAAGTAGGGCTCCTTCTGGGCATCATATGCAGTACTGTGGATTACATGTACCTCGGCTCAGTTCCAACAAAGACAGCCAGAAAGTCTTTCATAAATTTACTTTTGTGATATGAGGTGATCCACAAAAGCAGGCAGCCCAAGGTGGAGGCCCACTTGTTTGGATATAAGCATAGTCGTGGTGAGCACTCAAAGACACTGCAGTGCTTGCCCACTGTGGAAGCTATGTTTTAGGAAACAATTAAAACTAAACTGAAATCAATAATAGATGATTTCTGATCATTCGGGAACATTAAGCATAAGTCAAATTGATTTTCAGTATTACTCCATAGTTAATGAGGAGTCAGTGCAGCTGCTTTCTGGGTAATTGATGAACACACATTTACACAAAGTATGCAGTTACTAAGTTTTGACATATTTATATACCGTGTATTTTTTTAAAGATTTATTTATTTATTTGAAAGGCAGAGTTAGAGAGAAGCAGAGAAAGAGAAAGGTCTTCCATCTGCTGGTTCACTCTCCAGATGGCTGCAATGGGTGGAGCTGTGCCAATCTAAAGCCAGGAGCCAGGAGCTTATTTCAGGTCTCTGATGTAGGTGCAGGGGCCCAAGGACTTGAGCCATCTTCTACTACTTTCTCAGTGAGCTGGATGGGAAGTGGAGCAACCAGGACGTAAACCAGTGCCCATACGGGATGCCACACTGTAGGTGGGGGCTTTACCCACTATGTCACAGTGCCGGCTCCATATAAACCATGTATTTTTGAAGCTATCAATACAAATAGAATTTCATATGATGACTCCATTGATGTATGTCCTGCATTGTGTGCTGGATTCTTTCATTCAACATAATTATCTTGGGACTCTTTCTTGTTGCTTGGCCTATCAGTGCGCTTTCATTTAATGAAATTCTATAAAATGCAAATTAATCTACTAGGTCTGGAACCTGACCAATGGTTGCACGGGGTAAGGTATGGGAGTGGGAGGGGAATGAGGCAGAGACTGCCAAAGGGCATGAAAACACTTTAGGACACCATAGATGTTTACCCTTTAAATTATTGACAGTTGCATGGATGTATGTTGTATAGATTTGTGAAAACATCAAATTGTACACAAAAAGCAATAGACTTGACTCCTTGCTCACTGCAGAACAATGCTTTGAATGCAGCTTCATTTGCCATAGCTCCAAACTGAAAATCAGATGTCCATCAAGCAGAGGAGCTGGTAAACAAAGGGTGATGTGTTCAAGTAAGGAAATGCCATTCCGCAGTGAGTAGGGATGAATCTCCAGGTATAAGCATTTCTGTTGGTCTATACTTACTGCTGTCTTGGGTAAATAGCTAAGGGTGGAGTGGATGGAGCATATGTAGGAGGATGTTTAACTATTCAGGTGACTATCAACCTTTAAGGATGGGTGTGTCATTTTGCACTCACGTATTCCTTCCTAACACTTGGTGTTGCCAGTCTTTGCAACCGTTTCTACTTTTCTTATTTGCCATCTGTGTATCTTCTTCCCTAATGTCTGAGTTTCAACTTTTTTGGATTGTCTTCTCAGTCTTGAAGCGTCTGTATATTTTCTACATACAAGTGTTGGATATACGTTGTGCAAATATATTTGTCGGTTTGCATCATGCCTTCCGTTCTCTTAGCAGTGTCTTTGAAGTTGCAGATATTTCTTATGTTGATCAAGTCTTACTTATTAAGTTGTTTTTATGGTCTGTACTCTTGAAATTATATTTAAGAATGCTTTTCTAAACCAATGTCATAGATTTTCTCTTGTTTCTAGAACTTTTATAGATTTTGATTTTATATTTAGGTCTGATATGGCAGGCTCTTCTTAAGAGGTATGCTGTGGTCTTTTGAAATCTTTCTTAACTAATGCCATTTAGTGCTATAACCTTCCCCTAAGTACCACTTAGTAGTCTCACACATGGATGGATACATTGTGTTTTTGTTTTTATTCAGCTTAGTGAATTTTAATTTCTCTTTTGGATTCTTTTTGACTCATAAGCTATTAAGGATGTGTGATTTCATTTTCATATATTTTACTATTTCTCATGTCTTTCTCTTCTAGAGTTCTAATTTAGTTCCATTGCAGTCATGGTATATTTTGCATTACTTGAAATCTTTAAATTTATTTGTTTCTTGCCCTGCAAGAGACTCTTTCTTGGGACATGTTTCATATGCAGTTGAACAGAATATTTATTCTGCTCTTCTGTATTTTTACTGATTTATGTCTATTACTGTTTCAATTACTGGAAGTGAGTTCTTAAAATCTCCAACAATAATTTTCTATGTTTTTTCTTCCTCTTTCCTGTTCTATCAGGTTTCCTTCATGTATTTCTCAGCTGCTGTTATTAGGCACACATGTTTAGGGCTATTAATATTTTATCTTAATAATATAATTTTTATCATTATAAAATTATCTGTACCAAGGTAATATTCTTTGCTATGAAATTTACTTTATCTAATACAATTACAAGCACTCTCCCTATCATTTGGATAATGTTAGCATGCTATAACTTTTCTATCCTTTACTTTCAACCTATTTGTATGTTTCTTCTTAATATATATTTTTAATCCTCATCATAAATTAGCCCTTGCTTTTAAAATAAATGTTGATGTTGTTTGATCATTTAAAACTGATTTAATTATTGATTTACTTAAATTCTATAATTCTAGATTTCATATTACGTAATTACACAAACTCTAAACTATTAGCTCCTTTGCTAATTTTTTTCTGTAAGGGTTTAGGCTGGACCAGGCTGAAACTGGGAACTTGGAGCTCAGTATGGCTCTCTTACATGGGTGGCAGGGACCCAGTCACTTGAACTATCACCTGCTGCTTTCTAGGCCTCCATTGGCAGGAAGCTAGAGTCAGAAGCTGGAGTGGGAATTGAATCCAGGCACTTTAATATGGGACAATGGCATCTTAACAATTAGGGTAGGGGCCGGCGCTGTGGTGCAGTGAGTTAACACCTGGCCTAAAACACCAGCATCCTATATGGGTGCCAGTTCAAGACCCAGCTGCTCCACTTCTGATCCAGCTCTCTGCTATGGCCTAGGAAAGCAGTAGAAGATGGCACAAGTCCTTGGGCCCCTGCACCCACGTGGGAGACCCAGAAGAAGCTCCTGGTTCCTAGCTTTGGATCGGCACAGCTCCGACCTTTGCAGCCAATTGCGGAGTGAACCAGAGGATAGAAGAACGCCCCTCCCCCTCTCTCCCTCTCCTCTCTCTGTGTAACTCTGACTTTCAAATAAATAAATAAATATTTAAAAAGAAACAATTAGGGAAGATACCCGCCCCCCTGAACATCTTTTATTGAGAACTTACACATCTGCTTTGGGGAAAGAATCACCTTCCTTGCTTTCTGAAAGGTGGGTTCACTGGTTACAGATCTCTAGGAAGACAAGATCTTTTTCCCCAAAGGGTTGCTTTTATGTTTTTTAGAAATAAGATTCATTTTATTGATTAGAAAGGCAGAGTTGACAGAGGGTGAGGGAAAGATAGCAAGAACAAGATCTTTCAACCACTGGTTCACTCAGATAGCAGAGATGTTCAGGACTGGGCTGGGCTGAAGCTGGGAGCCTGGAGCTCCATCGGGGTCTCCCATGTGGGTGGCAGGGATACAGACACTTGGACTGTCTTCTACCGCCTTCCGAAACACATTAGCAGGGAATGGGATCAGAAACAGAGCAGCCAGGACTTGAACCAGTGCTCAAATACGAAACACAGCGTTGCAAGTTTGCCATTTAACTGGCAGTACCTCAATGCTGGCCCCTGCTTTTACCGATTTTTTTGATTACTAGTTTTGAACAATTTAATTATTATATATCTAGGTGCAATTTTTAATTTAATTATTATATATCTAGATGCTGTTTTTCATGTTTATTGTGCTTCATTTTCATTTGTGGAGACAAGTTTTAAATTATTTTTGTTTAACTTTTTATTTGTATGAGGTGAACAAATGTGATGTTATTCATATATACAGATTTAAGAATATACTGATACTTCCCAAGCTACTCTCCTTCCTACCCCTGTTCCCACTCTCCCGCCCCCTTCCCTTCTAATTTTTTCTTTTTAATGTTTTATTACAGTGATGTGCTGTCAATTTATTTTATAACCACAAGCTTAACCTCCACTAAAAGAATTTAACAAGTAGTAAATATAAAACCCACTGTTCCTCAAGAGTATAGACAAGAGATGTGAGCAATAATCAAATTTCAAAATGTCAATTTCACTCACATATATTAGGCTTTTTTTAACTCTGTATATTAATTACTACAAATCAGGGAAAACATATGATATTTGATTTCTTGGCACTGGCTTATTTCACTAAGCATACTAGTCTCCAATTACATCCATTTTATTGCAAAAGACAAGCTTTTATTATTTATTCCTAAATATTTGATTTTGCGGTTATTGTAAAAGAGGTTTCTTTCTTGATTTCTGTGAGCTCATGTTCAGCATAAAAAGCTACTTTTTGCATGTTTATTTTGTAACCTGTGAATTAGTTTATCAATTCTAGCAGATTTTTCCATATTCAACATCATGTTATCTGCAAACATGACAATTTGACTTCCTTTCTCCCAATTTTGATGCCCTTTATTTATTTCTCCTCCCTAACGGCTCTTGCTGAAACTTCCGGTGCTGCATTGGGTAATATTGGTGAGAGTGGACATGCTTGTTGTGCTCCATATCTGGGGGAAATGCTTTCAGCTTTTGTTCATCTAGTATGATATTGGCAGTTGGTTTGTGTTATACAGCCATCATAATTTTTAGGAACGTTCCTTCTATACCTAGTTTGTAGAGAGATTTTGTCATGAAAAGGTGTTGAATCCTATCAAATGCCTTTTCTGCATTTATTGAGATGACAATACGATTTTTGTTCTTCATTGTATTCATTTGATTTATGACACTTACTGTTGTGGGGTTGTTGAAACACTCTTGCATTTCTGGATAAAGCCCACTTGATCATGATGTGTGATCCTTTGAATGTGGTTTTGGATTTAATTTGCTAGTAAATTGTTCAGAATCTTTGCATCTATGTTCCTTAAGGATATAGGTCTCTAGTTTTCATAGTGTCTTGTTTGGTTTTGATATCAAAGTAATGCTGGCCTCGTAGAAAGAGGTTAGCAGAGTCCCATCTTGTTCAATATTTTGGGATAGTGAAGAGACTTTGAGTTACTTCCTCTTCGAAACCTTTGTAGAATTCAGTAGTCTCAGATTGATTTTTGTCTTAATCAATGTCAGCTGTGTCTATACGTGGCACAGTGATCTAGTCAGCTGCTGTTCACAGTGATAGAAGTGTGGCTTTGGGGCCAGTCCTCTGGCATAGCAAGTAAATCTGTCTCCTGCAGTGCCGGCATCCCATATGTGCACTGGTTAGAGACCTGGCTGCTCCACTTCCTACCCAGCTCTCTGCAATGGTCTGGGAAAGCAATAGAAAATGGCCCAAGTCCTTGGGCTCCTACACCTGTGTGGGAGACCCAGAAGAAGCTCCTGGCTCCTGGCTTCGGATGGGCCCAGCTCTAGCTATTGTGGTCATTTGGGGAGTGAACCAGTGGATGGAAGACCTCTTTCTCTTTCTCTCTACCTCTGCCTCTGCCTCTCTCTAACTCTGCCTTTCAAAATAAATATTTCTTGAAAAAAACGTGGCTTCGCGATGAGTGAGGGTTTTCTTGGCTGTGTATCTTTGGCCCATAGAGAATTTGGTGTCAGTCTCCCTGGCAAATGTGATAGCCAGGGTCTTGTTTTGCTGCCAAGAGAGACAAGGGTGGCTGCCCCCTTGTCCTACCTGTAGGCCTGAGTGATGCTGGGGCTTGTGGCACCAATTGCTGTGGCTCTAGGACTGTGGGATACAGATGGATGCTTCCTTGGGTCCTGTTAGAAGATTCCTACTATTGCTGTGGCTTATAATACCAACAGCCCTAGTCCTAGGACTACAGGATGTGAAGGAAAGCCTGTTCCAGTCCTATAGGGTGACTACAAGATACACAGTTATATTTGCTTTGTGGGGTAAGAGTCTGGAGAGGTGGACTGCAGATAGCTTCTCCTGCATGTGCACTGGGTAGGTTCCAGTGGTAGTGAGAGATTTAGAATGAACTATTACAGTCCTGGAGCTGCAGGGTACAGTGAGGTCATTATCCAGATCTCCCAGTGTGGGGCCAGATTTTTTATGGCCTACTTCTGCTGTTGGTCCCTAGAAGCTACGGTGAATCCCCCTAGTTTAGATAGAATGTGAGAGCATAGCTCTGGTGTAATGCCCGAAACTCCCACAGTTGCAGGAAGCAGGGGATCTGTCCTTTGCACCACGTGTTGCCCTGATTCTGACTCTGAGGCTGGTAGGCGCAGAACAGAAGAGTGCTGCACTACCCTTCAATGCCGAGTAGGGAGCTCCACGGGGCTGGGAGAGAGGAAGAACGCAGAGTAGCTTCCCTCTCCAAGCCCCACAGTTGATCAGACCCCAGGCTGAAGTTAGCGAGGGAGTGACTGTGGAATTCCCTCCCAGCTCAAACTGCAAGCCGCAGGACCCCCAGCGATGTTTTCCTATCTTGTGGTAAGTGGGCGGCTCGCAGCTGGCAGCTGGTTGCACCATGCGGGTGGCTGCCGCAGTGTCTCTGTCTTCTCGCCTCTCATCCCTTGGAGTTTTCATTGATTTTTGTAATTTTTCACTGAAATTTCCCATCAATCAGACCCCTGGAAACATAGTCTTTCCTTCATTCTTTTCATAAATGGAGCAGCGTATGTTGGCATGGATAGAGTCTATTCTGCTATCTGGGATTCCCTGTACTTACCTTATTAAGATGACACTTCCTCCCTGCTAGTGCTGGGTGCCCTGCTCTCCCTTCACAGGGTGAGGTGGGCACCCTGTCCCCCCCACCCCACCAGCTCTCCAGGTCAGATTCAGTCAGTGTGGTCCACACGGTTCTCCCTCATACGATACCTCCAGTGACATGGGCTGCCACAGACTCCCTCTCATCTCTCCCTAAGAAGATCCTACCTTCTCCAGTCCCAGTGGTGTCCCCACTCACTGCTACATGCTTGCACTGCCCACGCTGTCCACTGCATCTCTCTTCTTTCTGTAGAATTTCCAATGCAGACTTCTCTCTAACTCTCCCTTGGGAGTAGCTACTCTGCTTTTCTTCTGTTACCCTCCCATGGTCAAAATCAGCATGTGTTTCCCCTATTCAGCTTCTTGGATCACCTAGAAGAATAATCCTTAACCAGGAACCCTATAAAGACTCATAATTTCTTCAAATATTTTTGTGCCTCATTCCCTGGGGTACTAGAGTGCACGTACACACACGCGCGTGCGCACACACACAGAGTCATGCATTGTATGATGATGCAGATACATTCTGAGAAATGCATCAGTAGTCAGTATTACACCATAGAGAGTACATACATAAACTAAGGTGATTATGAAGTCACTATTCACATGGGCTATTGTGCATGTGGGCCATTGTTGATCAAAATACCATTGTTGGTATAGCTCTGTGTGTGTGAGTATATCAGTAAATACATCATGTTGTCCCATACCTGACACTGACTGATGGCCTTTTAATTGTTTTTTAATTACTCTTTCTCTATTGGTTTCTTTATTGTTGACTTCTATTGTTATATGCAGTTAATCCCATCTAGGTTATGTTTCATCATATATATATATATATATTTCTCTAAATATTCAGTTTTCATATTTTTGTAAGCCCACATCTTTATCCTTTGAACACATTTTATAGATGTATTTTGTAATAACTCTTTTAATGTCCTGGATATAATTTCTGGGTCTGTTTCATGATTGACAATTCTGTTTGTTATAGATTGTATTTCTCTATTAATTTTATATGCATAACAATGTTTTATTCAATGCTGCATACTATGAACATTATTATTTTTCTTATAAATATTTTTGTATTCTTATACTTTTGCGATTTGATTTGGCTTACACAAATCCGTGCCTTGTTTTTAAGGTTTCTTACCCGTGGTAAGAGTATGCTTTAGTTTAGAACTAATTTTTGGTAGCTACTGAAGCAAACTCCTGCATATTGTGCTGTTCAGTGGTTTAGGAACCCAGCTGTATTCCTATCCTTATATCAGTTTTGGACACTTCATTTTTGTAGGTAGTTCTTTTCGCAGTCGTTGATTCTTAAATTACCAGTATTTTTTGAGTTCCTGAGCAGGAACTCTGTGGGTTTCTGGGCCTCTCTCTATGCAGCTCTGTACGTTTTTTCTCTATAATCTGTTCTTTGAACCCTAGCTCCCTTCTTCTTCCCTTCTTCTTCTGTGACTCACAGTTTTGTGTTTGCACTTTGGCGTTCTGCTGGGTCCCACCTAGGTTTTGCCTGTCATTACTGTATTCCACAAGCTCTCTGTCATTAGTAAGCTTGGAAAATCCTGAGATTTACCCCATTTGTTTTCTTCTTTTAGGTGTCACTCTCACTCATCTGTCACAGCTTGTATCCAATAACTGCTATCTTGAAAACATCATTACCTACGTTCTGTTTAATTTTTGTGGTGTAGTTTCTAGCAGTAAGGTAGTTTCAACCCCATTAATCCAATTTTTTTCAGAGACAGAAAATTTTCAAGGCAGGTATACAGGTTATTTACTAGTCAGGAAGTGAATTTTAATTCTTAAGAACTATTATTGGCTGGCGCTGCAGCTCAATAGGCTAATCCTCCGCCTGCGGTGCCGGCACACCAGGTTCTAGTCCCAGTTGGGGCACCAGATTCTGTCCTGGTTGCTCCTCTTCCAGTCCAGCTCTCTGCTGTGGGCCAGGAGTGCAGTGGAGGATGGCCCAGATCCTTGGGCCCTGCACCTGCTTGGGAGACCAGGAGAAGCCCCTGGCTCCTGGCTTCGGATCAACACGGTGTGCCGGCCGCAGTGCGCCGGCTGCAGCGGCCATTGGGGGGTGAACCAATGGAAAAGGAAGACCTTTCTCTCTGTCTCTCTCTCACTGTCTACTCTGCCTGTCAAAAAAGAGAGAGAGAGAGAGAGAGAACTATTATTTACTTTGTATGTATTGGGAAGGCATAAATAGATATCTTTTTTTTCTCATGCCAAGCCTTGACATAGAAACATTGCAATAGATGTGAGTTTTGTCTTCTGCATGCCAGGGGTTTTTTCTTTTAATTTCCCATCCCTTCTGTTTTAAGAACCAAATGTTCTATTCTCTCTATCTATTAAATTCTGCTGGTATATGGGAGATGGAACCAACCCTTCGTTTCATCACATGCCCTGCAAATATTTGAGTAAAAAATCTTTCTTGTCCACAGATATTTACATTATATATGTCTATTTTGTTATAAAAGATTTGATTTCTGCCTAAAGGAATTTTTGGCATGAAGAGATAGATGGCAGGAATGTGTATGGAGAACTTTGGTCAGCTCTTATTGGCCATTCTCAATCAATTCTTGAGAAGTGGTTCTTTATAGCTGTCTTTGTCTGCATACTCACATCCCTTCCTACTTAACAGGAAGCAAATTAAGCTGTGTCTAGGAAAAAAAAAGCCTGAACCATAAAACAGAAGATCTCTGTAAATTGGATCCTGCAAATCTCTAAACCCACTATAGGTAATTGATTTTAA
Source organism: Sylvilagus floridanus (assembly GCA_949820135.1). Classification (NCBI taxonomy): domain Eukaryota; kingdom Metazoa; phylum Chordata; class Mammalia; order Lagomorpha; family Leporidae; genus Sylvilagus; species Sylvilagus floridanus. The sequence goes on from OX463245.1 coordinate 82,371,057, forward strand.
AACTAGACACACATGCACATATACCAATGCTAGCTGAAAAATCCCTCATACTAACAAAACTAGGAAACAACATAATTGACTCAAAATTAAGCATTGTGGAAATGCATGCTGGTGTATTCATTTGGTGAAATAGATACTTCATTGAATGGAATGAATGTTCTGTACCATTTTCAGTAATGTTGTAGAGGAATGTGTAGAATAGGAAAATTACTCATGATATGGGGTTACATTAAAGAATAACAGTCAAGGGAGCAGGCATTTGGTCTCACAGTTAAGATATTCATGTCCCACAACGAAGTACCTGGGTTTGATCTCCAGCTTCAGCTCCTGACTGTAGCTTCTGCCAATGTATACAACAATGTCAGTCAAGTGATTGGTTTCCTGCTACACAGGTTTGAGACTTGGATGAATCCCCATCTTCCAGCTTTAACGTTAACCCGGTCTTTGCCGCTGTGAGCATTTTGGGAGCTCTCTCTGTTTTTCTGTTACTTTCTTTCTTTGTCTTTCTCTGTCTCTCTCTCTTTCAAATAAATAATAAGCAATTTAAGAAAAGAAATAATGACTAAAAACTCTATTCTAACACTGATTTTTCAAAATGTTTAATAAAGAGTGCAAAGAAAAGTGATGTTAGTCACCATGACCTACATTAATTACAGTTTATTTTATGCTTAATTTTTATATGTAAATTTTTTCTGTAATGATCATGCATGATATTGATGTCAATAAAATATAAAAAGATAAATAAATATTTAAAAGGGACAGACAGAACTGCGTCAAGATAGTGATAAGCTCTCCTTTGAGAGCTGCTTTTATTCTTTTAAATTTATTTATTTGACAGGCAGAATTACAGAGAGGCAGAGGCAGAGAGAGAGAGAGAGAGGTCTTCCATCCACTGGTTCACTCCTTAGATGGCCACAATGGCTGGAGCTGTTCTGATCCGATCCAAAGTCAGGAGGCAGGAGCTTCCTCAGGTCTCCCATGCGGGTGCGGGGGACTGGGGACTTGTGACATCTTCTACTGCTTTCCCAGGTCATAGCAGAGAGCTGGATCAGAAGTGGAGCAGCTGGGACTTTAAACGGCTCCCATATGGGATGCTGGCACTGAAGGCTGTCGTTTTACCACCTACACCACAGTGCGGGCCCCTCGAGAGCTTCTTACTCCCATGTCATTCAATGAGAGCAAGAGTGGTTGAACCCCCATCTCTACAGTAGCCCATTTCAACATCACACTCACTACTTTCTCCTCCCCTGAGAGACTGTCCTGTCAATCTTCCCAAAAAACTGTGACCTTGCCCAGATTCACAGCTGCCTTTTACAACTTTGCTGAAAATCTCTCAACACAAAATAAATGACCTCTAATTGCTAAGGAGGTGGAAGTACCTGTAGTTGAAAGAATGTGCCTACTAGACAGTGCACTTATGAGACCCAATTAAGAACACGTAGCGTGTGCCTGCAAGTGATTCGGCGCTCCAGCAACCCCACTGGACTGCGTCATGCAGTGGCCACAGGTAGACCAGGGAGGCATCCATGCGTCTTCAGACACTCGCTCTCCTTATTTGATTGTATTGCACTGACAACGAATAAGGTGTGCTATGGGGCAACAGCTAAAGCAAACTTCCATCAGCTGAGAGTTCTTGATAGATAGTAAAAGTACATTTGGCCATATCCTCCCCAACTGTCATGCAATTCAGCCTTTGCTTTCATAACTAAGTTTCTAGAAGGAGTTCAAGGCCTGTTGTAGAACAGGCAGAGCATTCAATTACACTTCAAGTGTGTAAGGGGTGTGGGGTTTCGCCCTTCCATTGCTTCCATTGTTTCTAGTGGCCTTGAAGCTGTCACAGTAATCCCCTTCCCGCAGAGTCCGCTCCATCTTGTCTTTCTGCAGCTGCCAGGCATGAGCAAGTAAGAATCCCTGTTCTTTCTTGTGAGACACAAGCAGCCGTGGAGTACCCTTGGCCACCTTGTCTATTTTTTTTTTTTTTTGACTGGCAGAGTGGACAGTGAGAGAGAGAGACAGAGAGAAAGGTCTTCCTTTTCCATTGTCTTCCACTCCATTCCCCATCATCCTTGGTCTTGCCCGCTCTCACATCCTTGGCCACAGAAGGCTTTCACACAGTATTTTGCACTCAGTGGGGCGGTGCAGACGTCAGGTACCTGTGATAATTTTCTCACCACAAGTGACATAGGCAGGGAAGGTGGAGATCTGTGTGATTATTCTCTTATCTTTTTGGGCCTCGACCTCAGCTCCCTCATCTCCTGTGCACACATTCATTTTGCATGCATCTCAAACATGCATACAGGAGCAAGAAGAGCATAGTCATCTCCCTGGAAAGGAAACATTTAAAAGGCTCCCCTGCCTTCTGGAGTTACATCCTTCACCATCGCCTTTGTGTGCACCCACACCGGCGTCTCTTCCCTGTTTTCATTGAAAGCCACTCCACTGCCTGTAGCGTCTCTGAGGAATATTTGGCAGAGATGCTGGGGAGCTCCAGGGACAGAGCAAACACTGCACAGCCCTGATGCAAATGCGTCTGCATGGTGACTTCTTGTTTTACACCGCTGATGCATTTTGCCCCTCATTAGAGCTCAGTGAGGAATTCTCAACTCTTTCACATAATAATGCTTCTGTCAAGCAAGCTGGGAAGTGGAGGAGAAAGTGGAGTGAGGGCAGCTCCTGCGTGTGCTTTTACACCCTCCTCACAACCATATGGTGCAGAAAGGTTTATCTTTTCCACTGGGGTGCACACTAATGCTTGGAGAGGAGGACCAAAGGCAAGAGGTCCGAGAGTGGCCATGCAGGAGAGGAAGTGACATTTTCTGCACAAACCCCATTACTTACTCTGGACACTTTTCTGGGGGCCTCCCAGTGTTGGTTCTGTGGTCTCATCATGCTGAGGGGTGTGTGTGTGTGTGTGTGTGTGTGTGTGAGAGAGAGAGAGAGAGAGAGAGAAAGGAATGTAGCTGTTTGTCCAGTGGGAGCAAAGGGCAGCTTAGCTTTGCCCAGTCTTATCCAATTCCTTAGGCCAGTGTTTTCATACCCAAGTCAGCTGCAAAGTTTTATGCTGGTCCCCACATGTGGTATGCAATATTTTCTAAGTTGTTGTCACCATTTTTTAAAAGATTTATTTATTTATTTGAAAGTCAGAGTTACACAGAGAAAGGAGAGGCAGAGGAGAGAGGTAGGTCTTCCATCAACTGGTTCACTCCCCAGTTGGCCACAATGGCCAGTAGCTTCTTCCAGGTCTCCCATGCAGGTGCAGAGGCCCAAGGACTTGGGCCATCTTCTACTGCTTTGCCAGGCCATAGCAGAGAGCTGGATCAGAAGTGGAGCAGCTGGAACTTGAACCGGCGCCCATTTTGGATGCTGGCACTGCAGGTGGTGGCTTTACCAGCTATGCCACAGTGCTGGCCCCAAGTTGCTGTCCCCTTGAAAGAGCAGCTGAACTCTGAAAGGATAACAGGTTGGTAACCTATCACCATGAAAACTTAATTTTCAAACTTCTGTGATGGGAATTCTGCTTGTAAATGGAACAAAGCAATGCCTAGTGAACCATGTGCTCAGGGGTACCACAAGTTTTCTCTATCAAAACAAATTTATTAACTTTGTATATTCCCATAAGGAATTACACTAGAGGAGGTGGAAGTATTGTTTTCATTTTTAAAAGCTTTATATTTATTATTTATTTGAAAAGCACAGTTACAGAGAAAGAGTGAGAGATAGAGAGAGAGGAGTCTTCCATCCTCTGTTTAATTCTCCAAATGGCAGCAACAGCTGGGGCTGGGCCAGGTAGAAACTAGGAGCCAGGAGCATCTTCCTTGTTTCCCAGGTGGATGCAGGTGCCCAAGCACTTGGGCCATTTTCCACTGCTTTCCCAGGTGCATGGAGCTGCATTAGAAGTAAAGCAACCAGGACTCAAACCAACGCCCATGTGGGGTGCTGGCCTCACAGGCAGCTGCTTCACAGTTACAGCCCAGTTCTGGCCTCTAAATAATTTTTCAAATATCTCAGTGTATTTAGCATGGTTTTACATTTTTTCCTCTCTAGATCATTTTGTACAGTATCTGTGATGAAAGAAATCCAGTTTGGTTGTCTGTTCCTATTTCTTTTTCTAAGGCTTAGCTGGTGAATTTTAGTTCAGAAGCAATTGATTTAAACATTATCAAGCAATGAATGTGTATTAACAGAGTCCATTATGTCCAGATCAACTACCAGGAATTAATCACTAAAGAAGTGTTAAGATACGGAGTGATGAGCACTTTTTAAGGCAGAGTTACAGCGAGGCAGAGGCAGAGAGACAGAGAGAAAGGTCTTCCATCCACTGGTTCACTCCCCAAATGGCTGCATTGACCAGAGCTGGGCTGAACCAAAGCTAGAAACCAGGAGCTTCTGGGTCTCCCACATGGGTGAGAGCCCAAGGACTTGAACCATCTTCCACTGCTTTCCCAGGCCATAGCAGAGAGCTGGATTGGAAGTGGAGCAGCCAGGACTTGAACCAAATGGGATGCTGACATTGCAGGTGGCAGCTCTTACTACACCACAGCACTTTCCCCTATAATGAGCATCTGTCACAGCAGTTGATCTACTTCTTAGGACTCCCTGCATCCCTATTGGAGTACTTAGTTTGAGTCCAGGCTCATCCACTTCTGACCTAGCACACCCTGGAAGGTATCAAGCTCAAATGCTTGAATCTGAGCCACCCACATGGGAGACTTGGATCAATTTTCAGGCTCCTCAGTTAGGGTTATCCAAGTCCTAGATATTGCAAGCATTTGGGGACTGAGCCATTAGATGGATGATCTCTTTTTCTCCATATGTCTGCCCCTCAAAAAAATAAAAATAGATAACTTGTAATAAAAGAAATATCAGCATTTATTCTGCTTTTTGAAGAAACTGATGTCATTTAAGAAAAGAATTATGGAGCACAGAAACTAAGAAGGAAATTAGGCAATGATATTGGCTAATGACAGTTGTGGCTGCTGAATACCTGTGTCCTCCAGCCGATTCCAAGACCGCAATGACACTGGGGTTGTCACAGGTTGCTATGTTTTCCTAGCCTGGACACTGAGTTCCCTAAACATTGGGGTGTATGTTCTGTCCCCACAGCTCCACAGCATAGTGCAATGCCTGGCTCAGAGGAGGTCTCAGGAATGAATTTTTGTTAACAACAACAAAAAAATGATGATGCCAGAGATTTGCCTGATTCTCATTCTGTAAAACAAAATGAACCAATTCTGGCAACTGCCATGTTGATGAAGGCAAAGGGAAACTTCATTATGATAAGGTAGGAGTTCCAGGACCAAAGGGCCACTACTGTACTCTTTTTTCCCCAATTAGAGTGAGAGTTCTCTGCTGTTTTCTTCCCACGACTCTAAAGGCTGCACCATCCTCCAGGTTGGAGAATAACTCCTGGATCTTCACAGCAATCGATCTCAATAAAGAACAGAATGTGGCGCCCATGGGTAGTATTGTTTAGGGTATAGTGACAAGAAAAAAGATGCATTTTTTAAAACTATTTTTGATCCACCATTGGTTGAATCTGTGGAGCATGCAGATAAGGAGTTTAGAATTTGACTGGTTAAATTCTGCTAAGATTCCAAACCTCTAACACATTATGCTGCTGATACAGCTTTTTTTTTTTTTTTTTTTTTTTGACAGGCAGAGTGGACAGTGAGAGAGAGAGACAAAGAGAAAGGTCTTCCTTTGCCGTTGGTTCACCCTCCAATGGCTGCCGCGGATGGCGTGCTGCGGCCGGCGCACCGCGCTCATCCGATGGCAGGAGCCAGGTGCTAGGTGCTTTTCCTGGTCTCCCACGGGGTGCAGGGCCCAAGCACTTGGGCCATCCTCCACTGCACTCCTGGGCCACAGCAGAGGGCTGGCCTGGAAGAGGGGCAACCGGGACAGAATCCGGCACCCCAACCGGGACTAGAACCCGGTGTGCCGGCGCCGCAAGGCGGAGGATTAGCCTGTTGAGCCACGGCGCCGGCCGATACAGCTTTTTTAAAAAATGATCCAATCCTATATTCTTTCTGTAAGCCAACAGCTCATTTGAGAGCTGACAATCCCCTAGATTTTTCTCACCTGTCAACTCCTTGCGAACATACTCAACAGTGGCCAGTGGAAACCAGTAATACTTTCCATAAATTGTCAGTATTGAAAGAGGGAGGAAACATCTTAAACATAATACTTTTGTTTCCTTCAGCAAAAGAACATTACTAAGTTCCCAAGCTCAGTAAACATATGTCAAAGCAGCAATTGTACCCATAAATATATAATATGTAAAATACTGTCAATTAAAATCATTTCAAAATATTCAAGCTCTGGATTGAAACGCACGGGTGGGCTCCACCTTGCTGACCACCAGTGTGGTATATGGACTTCAAGGAACCTTTCTGTGTTTCTGCTCATCAACTGGCAAATGGAGACTCTGATTTTAAATACTCGATGGGGTTTGTGTAAAGATGACAAGAGATTATGCCTGTTGCATTCAAAGCACCTCTCTACGTAAGCAATCGTCCCACCCACTGGCCTGTTTAGGAATCATTGATTCCCTCACTCAGTCCTTGGCGTTGGGGATCCCACCCTCATGAGGGCAGCAGTGCCTCACATGTTTCCATGAATTTGTTGATAACAGACATCTGGTCTCATTTTGGACTTGTTCCTTAGGCTAACTCATCAGAGGCAGGACCCTTTTGAATCTGTGTTGGCAAAAACCTTCCTCTGATTAATCCTCAGCCAAAGATCTCCAACGTTCTCTTCTTTACTGTACCCAATACATTTCTTTTCTATGAGGGAAAGGCACTCTACAAGAAAATGTAAAAAGAGAATGAGAAATTTAAACTCAGATTTCATTGTGAACTCTCAGAGACTGTGTGGGATTGAATGGTATCAGAGCTGAGACCAAGCAAGTGACAAAGGTCAAAGGTCAAAGGACTCAGGACACAGTTTGTTCTCTCCTGGAGCAGGCAGTGGGATGACTAAATCTGCAGCAGTTTAAAGGTTGCTACTACCGGGCCTCTCCTTAGACGAAGCAAGAGTGGTCTCTAATCAATAACACTTGCTGACTGTGGGTGTTTCGTTTCTTTCTCATCTTACCCTTCTATTTGGGCCAACTGCTTAGAAGACAGCTGAGTGTTTTTGGAGTGTAGTTAGATGAAACTCCCCATTTCTCTCTAATTCCATCAATAAAAGGCCACAAATAATATGCACCCCTACTGATCTCCTTTGTTGTTTGTACAATTTATTTTCACCTTTTTGTATGCTTTCAGCCATAAGGGTTTTAAAAATATCTAAAACCACTCTTTTGATCTCGCAGGAGTATCCATACTTCAAACCTCCATCTACTCGGATTTGACTCTAAGCAAGTGCTCCTGCAGATTTTCATGAGTGGGATGGAGGTTTATATGTCTTGCCTTTGTTACCCCAACTGAAGCCCATGCCTTCAATAAGCTTCAACATTTAGAAGCTTTAGAAATCGTCAGCTGGAGGCAACAGATGATTTTTAATTCAATCAAAAGACTGGCCAATCAGAGGCATTTGGAGTTCTCGAGGCCTGTACCAGCTTTTCCAGACTGTACAGAGCTGATGAAATAATTTCAGTCCAAAACCAGAATCCTTGAATTCCCCAAGGAGTGTTCCTAGAGAGCCCAACAGCCTGATCTCAAGTTGCTGTGTGGCTAGTTTATACATGAGGAAGCCTGGTTCTGAGCTCTGTCAGTCAAGTGCAATCATATTGTGCCCCGAGCCCGGGAAGAAAGCGCTCAGGAGGAAGTTAGAACCAGCTCATCTTGGCTTTTGTGTCAATGGTTTGATCGTCAGGCTTTTTGTCCCAAATAGTGCTCTTGGAGAAATGGGTTATCAATCACTTTGTTCACTCTCTCAGCTGGCTTTTATTGGTAACTTGAAAATGTAGTTTTCATGAATAGCCCTGTGTCTTTTTATTTTAAAGATTTATTTATTTATTTGCAAGTCAGCTTTACACAGAGAGAAGAGAGACAGAGAGAGAGAGAGAGAGAGAGAGAGAGAGAGAGAGAGAGAGAGGAGACAGAGAGAAAGAGAAAGGTCTTCCATCTGCTGCTGGTTCACTCCCCAATTGGCTGCAATGGCTGGAGCTGTGCCGATCAGAAGCCAGGAACCAGGAGCTTCTTCCGGGTCTCCCATGTGAGTGTGGGGGCCCAAGGACTTGGGCCATCTTCTACTGCTTTCCCAGGCCATAGCAGAGAGTTTGATCCGAAGTGGAGCAGCCAGGTCTTAAAACGGCACCCATTTGGGATGCCAGTGCTTCAGGCCATGGCGTTAGCCCACTGAGCCACAGTGCTGGCCCGCCAGCCCTGTGTCTTGACAGAAAGGCAAGCTGACTGGGGTTTCTGCCTCCCAAACTATTCACATATTCATGCTGTCGCTAAGAGGTCAGATCAGAGTGGATGGCAGTGAATTGGGTGTGCTTTGCTAACCATGAGGGAACCTTAGGGCAGCAAAATGCTGCTCTGTCTTACTCACAGTGAGGGTGAGTGAGGGGTGCAAATTCCTCATATTTCATGGAGTTTTTGATGCCTTAGTAATGCTTTCAGGAAACTGGACTGTTCCAAACTTCATAAGCAGTTGACTGAATCCAGTTCAGTTGAATAGGTATTTGGGGGCATCTGCTGCATGCAAATCATTCCATAAGTAGAAGGAATACAAGGATGAGGAGAGTGCAAGGAAAGAGTACTGGGCTCACAAAAAGCAGAACTGGGGCAAGAGGTGATAACTCCTCCGCAAAGGTTATAAGGACCTGGACAGAAAGGATTTGGAGTGCATCAGGAGAGCATTATGAAGGGGCTTGAATTTGAGGTGAAGCATAGAGCAGGTGGTCAGCTGTGGTCATTGAAGGAAGTTGGAAGGCACTTGGACTGCAGCAGACAGTACGGGCAGAGGGACAAGGGTGCCTGGTGGTAGTTATCTCCAATATGTACTAAATTAGGTGGAGACAGCACTAAAAGTTATGTGGGGAGATGTGATGGAGAACAATGCGCTGAGAAGTTTGTGGTGAATTCTACAGGCTGAGAAACCCCACTAAACATTCTCCATAAAGAAAATTACATGCTTGAAGATACTAAAAAATTTACCATCACTGTTGTGGGGCCATTTAAAAATAGTTTATTTGGTAGAGAGTTGGGATAGAGAGAGCATTGTCATCCACTGGATTACTCCCCAAATATCTACAGTGATTGTGGTACTGAAGCCTTGTGCCTGGAACTCAATCCATGTCTCCCACATGGCTGCCAGGAATTCAACCACTTTAAGCATCACCTCTTGCCACCGTGGCCTGCACTGGCAAGAAGCTGGACAGGAGTTGTAACGGGGAGGCCATCCTAGGCTCTCCAATGTGAGGCATGAGTGTCTTAACCAGAAACTTTTCTGCTAGGAGAGCCATTGCTTTTTGGCTTTTCACATGAGGCAGGACCCACTCTCCTACTTCCAGCTTCAAGAAGTATGAATTCTCAGACCATGGCTCTTGAGACTTGGGAGAAGAAGTGGATGCTCCTGAAGTCCATCTGGGTACTTTGCTGATTGGACTCAAAGGTCAGCCTCAGAGGCCTCATCCAGTAGCCAGAATATGTTTGTTTTTCTTTTATATCCAAGTCTGTCTTCAGGAAGTATTTCTTCTCCACTTAGGAATTCCAAAGCAGCCTGGAATATGTACCAGGAATTAGCAAAACAACTTCCTACTGACCTTACATGCTGCTGTTTGCACAGGCTGTATTTTGGCTTGTCCAGATCTGCACACAAATCTATTTTGAATCAGCAGTTTTCAAATCTTAGTGTAGGCAAGAATTTTCTGGGATGCTTGGTCAATTTATATTCACGGAGACACTTATTCTGTGGGGTATAGTTCAGATTTCCATTTCTGGAATGAAGGCTCCCAGGTGATGCTGATGTGCAGAGTTCCAGTGACCATGTGTTGAGGGCAATGTACTTCTAACCTCATCTCTCACTCAACCAAGCCTCACAGAGTCTTATTGCTGCCACAACTTGGATTGCCTTCCCTTCACACAATGCACAGCCCCGTTCCACCCTCCCTACAAATCCCTTGCCTTTCTCTATAAGCAACCTTTGTTCAGCGCTGATCCCTTGGCAGATGAAGCTCGTGCAGCAGTTGTCACTGTTCTCCCACAATGTTTGCAGGGACACACTGGTGTTTTCCTGACCTATCAGAGATAAAACATTCAACGGCAGGGTCACATCCTCAGTGCTCCTTGCTCTCCCTGGTTCCTGCCCATCTCCAGAGATGGCTACAGATCAAACACACATGAAAGAACCAAGGAAAATGAAACTCTGGAAAACTCTGATCATGTGAAAAAGGATGCCTCTGACCACTATACACAACTCAGGCACAAGTCTCACCTTGTACTCCTTAAATTGCACAATGATGTCCACTACACTGCAGCATGATCTGCACACAATTCAGCTCCTACACTGCACAGCAATCTATACTCTGTTCCACACATTGATCTACACATTTTACTACACATTTCACCATGCACTGCAAGTGATTTGCACTCTACTATGCACAATGAACTACTCTCTTAAAACACAGTCCTCCGTACCCTGCCACAGGAAAATACTTTCTTCTACTTCTCAGTAGTCTATACCATACAGTGACTTACTCCTGATAATTCACAGTGATCTATGCTCTACCATGAGATAAACTACTGACTATGGAGAAGGGATCCATATTGTGTACGGCACAACAATTCACTCCCTAATACTACTCAGTAATCCAGAGCACACAGTGGATTACTCCTGACAATTCAATGATCTACCCTGTACTATGCACAATGATCTAGTGCTGAGAGTGATCTATGTGATCTACCTATTACACTGCACAGTGACCTATACCATGCCCTGCCCTGTGATCAGCACTCTGATACGTACAGTGATCTAGTCCCTGCTGTACATAATCATCTATATGCTACAGTGTACAGTGATCTGTTCCCTAATGCTATTGAGTAATATGTGTCACACCATGAGTCACTTCCAATAATTCACAGTGATCTATCCACTGTCATGAATAGTGATCTACTACTTAAAGTGTGCAGGGATAGTTATACACTGTATTGCTGGAGACCAGCTCCAGCCAGTCCAGGGGCCCCAAGGTGTGAGAGGTGTCGGCACTTGAAGAAAATGAGAGACACTCACAGCAAGGCTGATGGCATGGCTCTGGCTTTTGAGCACCAGACTTTATTTTTACATCATAAGCCACATAATGATTTTTTCTTCTTACAATGAAAGGCCTGTTGTCCATTTTTTCTAATTACAATTTTTTTGATTTTCAAGGGCATACTCAGAGCATGGGTTACAATCACAGACAGGTGCAAGATAACAGGCTGCCCACACAAGCCAAGGCCTCGAGTGCTGCTAAACTATGCAGAAATTGGCTACATAGCTAGAATAGTACCTTCCTAATCTAATCTTTGCTAGAAGCTCCAAGTTCAAAGCAGACCCTTTTTAAAATGTGTCCCCTCTTTGCAGTTCTTTCTGTAATTTTAAAATTTCTTTATTGCACTTATTTGAAGATTCACCTAGCTCTATTCTACAGTTTTTGACATCCTAACCATTGTAGTATTTGTAGCAATTAGTGAATTAAAGCTTTATTAACATCTATCTTTATTCTAGTGGGAAGTATATACCAGAGAGCCTGTTGCCTTTTAATTCTTTTCTACAAATAGCTCAACCTTGCATAAAGCATTAACCCTTTCTTCTACACTAATACTCTGCTTGATTAATATTCTACAAGACAATGGACATTTTGGAGGTTATGAGACTAAGTGCTCTTCCGTAAAATTAGGAATACAGCAATCATTAGCAGGACCACCAGGAAGCTCCGGCTTGTAGTTCCCATCAAACCTAAAACCACCAAGAGGACCGCAGCTGTCCTTCTCATGCCTTGCTGAGACAGACCTTCTGCTGTGACCTTGTCAGCCAGCTGAAGTTGCCTTGGCCTCGTCACTGTATGGTACTGTGAACTAGTCTCTGCACTTTATAGTGATTTACACAATGTATTTGCATTTTCTCCCTTCATTGCATAGTGGTCTACACTTGATATGCACAACAGTGTACTCTTTATGCACATAGTGAGATACTCTGCACAGTTACTCATGCTACACTGAACAGTAGTGTATCATCCTATGGCATAATGATTTGCCACCGATCAACACTGGAATCTACGTAGTGATCTGCTGCTTCACTACATCCTATTGACAGCCTCCACTACACAATGACCCACTCTACTACAGTGATCTACACTGTATACTGTGCAATTGTGCATGCCCATGCCACATAATGATCTGTTTCTTACCCTGCATGCAATATAGACTGTATGCTGCGCAGTGATCTATTCCTTACATTGTAGAGGGATCTACATACACCCTGTGTTGGAAGCAGGTTCTCAGCCTTCAGTTAAAGCTCCTCGATACTATGAAGCCACAGTGTTTATTTTCTAATCTTGGCCCTTCTTTAGGTAAAAAAAAAAAACCACATTTTATAGCTTCCACCAATCTTGTCAGGCACTCTTATTCAAAGACTTGATAGAGAGGACAATCTTTTCAAATAAAGACCTTTACTTTTCATACTTCTCTCAACTTTCCCTCTTTCATTTTTCAAGATAATTACATGATCTCATCAAATTTATTCTGTGAGTTACTTGAAAATCTTAATCATTTGCAGAAAATACATCAGATGAACTCATCAAAATAAAAATATGTTTCATTTATTAAATTTATTACATTTACTTTGAAAAACATTAAAAAACTTTTTTTTCATGAGTAATAGCTGTGTGCATGTTTGAAGAAGAGTACAGCACTTCAGGGCATGTATGCAATGTGTACTGGTCAAATCAAGGTGATTGACATTTCCCTCGTTTGTCATTACTTTATGATTGGAGCCTTGGAGTCCCCCCCTTCCATTTGCTCAGAAAATACACAATAGTTTATTGTGATCTACAGTCAGCCTACTGTGCTGCATAACACCAGGTTACACCTTCTGTCTAACTGTGATCGGGTACTCATTTGTCCTTCTTCCTCAACCTCCCAACCCCTGGTAATTACTGTTCTATGCTCATATTGAGGTGGTTTTGTTTTTTGTTCTTTGTTTTTTTTTTTTTTTTTTGACAGGCAGAGTGGACAGTGAGAGAGAGAGACAGAGAGAAAGGTCTTCTTTGCCGTTGGTTCACCCTCCAATGGCTGCCGCGGACAGCGCATCACGCTCATCCAATGGCAGGAGCCAGGTGCTAGGTGCTTTTTCCTGGTCTCCCATGGGGTGCAGGGCCCAAGAACTTGGGCCATCCTCCACTGCACTTCCGGGCCACAAAGAGGGCTGGCCTGGAAGAGGGGCAACCGGGACAGAATCCGGCGCTCCGACCGGGACTAGAACCCGGTGTGCCGGCGCTGCAAGGCGGAGGATTAGCCTGTTGAGCCACGGCGCCGGCCTGTTTTGTTTTCTTTTGCTTCTGCATATGTGGGAGAATATTTGGTATTTGTCTAAGTCTGTTTTTTTTCATGTAACATAATATTCAGTTTTATTCATTGTTATTGCAAATGATAAAATTTCATTCTTTCTTACGTCTGAATAATATTCCATTGCATATGTATACCACATTTTATTTATCAATTCATCTGTTGATACTGAATCTTGGCTATCATGTATAATACTGCAATAACTATGGCAGAACTGGCATCTTGTTGATGTAATTATGCTTTCCTTTTGGATTCTTAATTAAAATAGTGTCCTTATATAAGATAGAAACCCAGCAAAATTTCTGAGCTGTGTAGAAAGACGGAGTTGAAGTCAGACTCCATGCTTACTAGTTGAGTATTCCTGTCAAAGAATTAAAATTTTCTGACACCTCAATTTTCACCTTTGCTACCATAGATTCTTGACCAACTATGCTTTGTAAAGTCTTCCAGACGATTATACTTGTGCCTTGGTTAAGACTCACTATCCTTTTTAATTCTATCAGTTAGTATTAGCAGACGGTTGTCTTGTTTATGTGATCCCTTTGACACTTAATCCTATCATTATGATCAATTATGAACTGAAACTGATCACTTTGACTAGTGAGATGGCATTGGTGCATGACACCTTGATGGGATTGAATTGGAATCCCCTGGCAGGTTTCTAACTCTACCATTAGGGGTAAGTCCAAGTGTGCATGTGCCGAATACACAGCAAACTCATAGAATGGAAGATATCTTAAAGAGCACTCTGTCCTCAGAATCAGCCCTTAAGGCATTTGGATCTGGGTAAAATGCCCAAGAGAGTATTTCAGGCATGGAAAGCCAAGATACTGTGGCAAAAAAAAAAAAAAATGACCTAAGAGAAAGATCTCTGTGAGTGAGATCCCAGAGGAAAAACCAGGCCATCAAAGAAGGGAGGAGAGAACTTCCACTTTGACTATGGCCTTGACTAAATAAGATTGGAGTTGGCGAACTCAAGAGGCTTCCATAGCCTTGGCAGCTCATGACAAGAGCCTCGGGAGATTACTGATGTCATAAATAAGAGTGTCAATTGTTAAATCAACAACAGGAGTCACTGTGCACTTACTCCCCATGTAGGATCTCTGTCCTTAATATGTTGCACTATGTGAATTAGTGGTATAACTATTATTCAAACAGTACTTTATACTTTGTGTTTCTGTGTGGCTGCAAATTGTTGAAATCTTTACTTACTATATACTAAATTGATCTTCCAATGATGCCCTGTTATTTTTGCTAGGATGTAGGTGCTCAAAAGCATGGATCTGTTTCTCAATTGGTCTTAAGATCTTCTGCAGGAAGAAGCCCAGTAATTATTGGTGCTGTGATCAAACTTCCAAAGCACCCCTTATGAATCACTTCATTCAAACTTTCAGAATCTTTGACTTCCAACCTTTTGTCACTAGGCTTGCCTGAAGTCTTTGCTCATTAATGCCTGTAAAAGTGTCCACAATATCCTGTTCTCAGAATTGAAAACTTAAATTTGAGGACTCATTGTTCTAGTCAATGATATTTGCATTTTATAGGAAATGTGAGAAAAACTCATCTCAACGTGATTATATGTGACCCTGGATGTCAAAGTCACTTGAAAACTTAGAGGGGTACAGTTTCCTAGTCTGTATATGAACATGTCTTATTATTCTTTGTTTCTGTATATTCTTATTTCCTTTTTTGTAAGCTATTCAGATGACTTCTTTATGTAAATTGGATGGGAAAATGAAAATGTATTTCAACTGAGAATTTGCCTTGCTGAGAAGTAAGGGAAAATGGAGAAATGCAGTTAATATTTTAATGGAAAGCCATTTCTGAAAATGTCTTGCAGTACTAGTAATAAGCTTTCAGATAAAGTTTCAGTGCCATTTGAAGTTTGTGTTACATGTGGAAAAATCCAAATTGTGCTGGCCAGGTTTTTGCCTTCACTCTCTAGTAACTTTTTAAATAGCTAGACTACACTATTTATTCAAATTTGTGTTCTTTTACAATGTTTCCCTCTTAAAAATTATATCTGTTTACATTTCCATTCTTTTTATAACCAAATCTTAAAAAAAACTATAAGGTGTGTTCTGATTTTATGTGGCTTTAAAAGTCTGCTCAGAGTGTAAAATATTAAGAGTGGTGCCTTGGAGCAGTTTCTGGAAATTATGGTCGAAACTTATAGTTAAATCACAGCTTTAATGTTATCAGAAAGTGGTTTTGGAGATCCTAACATGTGCATGTCCATGTGCTTAGAGTAGGGCTTCAAAGAGGTTGAGGAAATGGTACTGACCTTTAAGGTCATTTAACTCCATTTAGTGACCCAAGAAGGAAAGAAACTAATGGCAATAAAATGTTCCCATCCTCCTGCCCCCTTGCACACAGTCTGATTTATATGACTGATGAGAACAGGGTGGGTTGGGGAGGGGTGAGAAGGGCATGGCTGACCCTGTCAGAAAGAACCTTCTGGAGAATGCTTTGGAGAAAGTGGGCTGGGGGAAGTTTTGATTTCTCTCATCTCTCCCTCATATTACTGCAATTTTGTTGTTATTTTAACTTCAGAATCTTTAGTGAAGATATTCACAGGTTTCAAAAATTAAATGATGCAAAAGTCTTCATGGCTGAATTATCCTGCATTACAACCACAGTAAGTCCACTCCTGGGGAAACTGATGTCACCAGTTTCTTCCGAGTCCTTTTGGAGGATGTGCATGTGTGAGTAAAATTCTTCTCCCTCTGTTTTCTTTGAACATGAATGGTAGGACATTCTAAACTGATTTTCACCTTGATTTACTCAATTAACATATCTTGCAGAAAAGTTCATATCCATTTACTCAATCATTTTTATTTATTTGAGAGGCAGAGACAGAGATACACACACACATATACTTGGTGGGGTGGGGTGCAGGGGAAGAGAGAGAGAGAGAGAGAGAGAGAGAGAGAGAGAGAGAGAGAGAAGCTCTGATCTCCTTTTTCATTTCCCATATGAAACAGAGCTGGGCCAGACCAAAGCCAGGAGCTTGGAACTCAATTCAGGTTTCTCGCATGGTGGCAGGGACCCGACTATTTGAGCCATCTCTGCTGGTTCTCAGGCTCTGGATTGGCATGAAAATTGAATCAGGAGCACAGCTGGGATTCAAACTCATGTACTTCACTATGAGTGTCATACCCGGCATCCTGACTGCAAGTGGAGCATCCAGACCAACTCCCTTGATGTTTTCCAGGTTACACAATGTTTCTTTTGGTGGATATGCCATAATCTAAAATTACATTTAGGTATCCTTCTCTTGATGAAATTTTACATTTTTAAAATTGTTGATATACTGAATGATACACCAAAAATTATTTTTATTTGAACAATTTGCAAATAGAACCATGGTGCTCTTTTCTGTGGTTGGTTTTCTCTAGACAATAAGATGTCACTACCCTCAAAAAATGGTGCCCAGGGCCAGCGCTGTGGCACAGAAGGTAAAGCCACCGTTTGCAGTGCTGGCATTCCACATGGGCACCAGTTCAAGTCCCAGCTGATCTACTTCCAATTCAGCTCTCTGCTATGGCCTGGGAAAGCAGTAGAAGATGGCCCAAGTCTTTGGGCCCCTGCACCCGTGTGGGAGACCTGGAGGAAACTCCTGGCTCCTGGCTTTGGAATGGTGCAGCTCAGCCATTGCAGCCAACTGGGAGTGAACTAGCAGATGGAAGACCTCTCTTTCTCTCTCTCTCTTTCTCTCTCTCTCTCTACCTCTCCTCTCTGTGTGTAACTCTGACTTTCAAATAAATAAATAAATCTTTTAAAAGTGTGCTCAGGCCAACGCTGTGGCTCACTAGGATAATCCTCCTCCTGCGGCGCCAGTACCCAGGGTTCTAGTCCCGGTGGGGGCGTAAGATTCTTTCCCGGTTGCCCCTCTTCCAGGCCAGCTCTCTGCTGTGGCCTGGGAGTGCAGTGGATGATGGCCTAAGTCCTTGGGCCCTGCACCCACTTGGGAGGCCAGGAGAAGCACCTGGCTCCTGACTTTAGATCAGCACGGTGCCCAGGCTGTAGTGCGCCGGCTGCAACGCGCCGGCTGCAACGCGCCGGCCGTTGAAGGGTGAACCAATGGCAAAGGTAGACCTTTCTCACTGTCTCTCTCTCTCTCTCTCTCACTGTCCACTCTGCCTGTCAAAAAAAAGTGTGCCAATTGTGTGTGTGTGTTTTTAAGATTTATTTAGTTGTTTGAAAGGTAGAGAGTGACAGAGAGGCTATTTACACTTTCAGTAGAAATCAAGGTGAAACTGCCTAATGAAATAGAACATTATAAGGAAAAGCAATTAGAGAACAGAATTATATAAAATAGCTATTTGTAAAGGAAAAGAAAAAATAAAACTGAAAAGTGCAACAATGGATTATATTTTATATTGGCTATAGTAACACAAGTGATGTTGTGTAAAATTGAATAACTAACATGGAGAACAATGTTATAGAGCATCTCAATGAGTGACACCAAAGACAGATAAAGGCGAATGGAAGACAGATTGGCAGCACCCTACACAGTTAAACATAATCTTACCATATTGTCCAGAAATTTCACTTCTCGGCATTTATACATATTAGCTGAAAATAGATGCACATACAAAATCTCCTATGCAAATGTTTATAATAGTATTATTCATAATCATGAAAGAGTGGGTGTAACTGTATTTCCCTACAACAGATGAAAGGATAAACAAATTGTCATACTTCCATACAGTAGAACATTTTTCAGCAATATAAAGAAATGAGCTTTCAAGCTACAAAAAGACACGCATAAACCCTAACAGCTAGCTGAATAACAGAAGCCAATCTGAACATGCTTTATAGTTTATGGTTTGAGAAACTCTTGAAAAATTAAATGCATAAAACAAAATGAAAAAATTGATGGTTGCCAAGGGTTTGGGTAGAGGGATTGAGGGTTAAAAAGAAACAATGGAGATTTTTTTATAGTTGTGAAACTGCTCTATATGAGATTGTAATGGTGGATATGTGACATTTTGCATTTTAAAAAATTTTATAGAACTTTGCAGAGCACCTCTTACTGAATGCAATTGACAAAACAACTCAGGAGGTGGGAGATCCCAGGGAGGAATGTACATTGTGACAAAAGAATCTAATTGTATCTAACAATGCATGGAAACGGAAGTGGCACAAAGAGGTGGACCTAAGTAAATTTGGAAATAACTGGGATCTGCAAGATGAAAGGCATCTCTGCCCTAGCTGATAGTGATGTTCCCCACAGACACATGAGATAACAATCCTGATGCTGGTACACGTTTACACAGGGATTGAACAATTCACAGAATGGGTGGCTGAGAGTGAGACCCAGGTTTCTACCACTGGACTGCGATTTAGCAGATAAGCAATCAATGGGAGTTAGAGTGAGCTATGTGGTAATAGGTTAGAGTTGGAGACAAAACTACCGACCTGTGTTCAGATTAGTATACAAGGGAGCTTCAAAAACTATGTGGAAAAATTGAAATAAAAGATAGTGTACATTTGTTCAAACATTTTGAAGTTCCCTTTTTGTAGAGTAGCTACATATAGCAATGTTTGTGATATACATTATATATATGCATATCTATATACATACAAACACACTATAGGTTACTATAGACACATCTATAAGAGAGTTTTCAAAAAGTTAATAGAAAATGCATATGATGAAATAAACTATCATGGATTTCAAATATTTTTGCACCAAAATAAACTTCTCTTTTTAACTCCATTTTACTAGAAGCCTTTTCAAGTATTCTATTTATTTATTGTGCCAGCTGAGAAACCCTAAAATAAATTGTATCCCAGTAGCAATGAATACACCCAAGGGCTCAGATCTCTTAATACCCTTACCCAATAGCTCCACAGAGAAATAACCAATTATAGGACTTTGTAAGAAATACATAAGATCAGCCTGGAGCATGTCATAGTGTCAGGAAGTGAGTGCCTCCTCTTTCCCCCAATTATCCCGTACTGATGTGATTGTGTCAAACAGCCATAGCAGCCTACTTAAAGAGCTCCCAATGACATAAGGTAGAACCATTTGAGTGGCAAAATAAAGTACTGACTGATGACCCAAAATATGATGTAATTCCCATGAGTCCGTAGTGATAAAAATAATTAAACACACACATCCCTTCATGTATGCGTGCATAAATGCATACATAAAATAATCAGGCAGTTCTGCTTGCAGAGCGCCACATTATTTATGCAGATACTCCATAGCTCCTAGAGTATGGGCTTTGTGAAGCATTTTTCCTCCATACAACACACTATGGAAGGGGTAACTTTACAGCATCGCTTTTCAGAGTAATTTTCCAGTGGGGAACAGAACTATGCCAGCCCGAGAAAAAGAGAGAGAGAGGAGAGAGAGAAGAGGGAGAGAGGAAGAGAGGGAGAGAGGGAGAGAGGGAGAGAAGGAGAGAGGAAGAGAGGGAGAGAGGGAGAACTCATCTACTGGTTCACTTCCCAAAGTCAACCCAAGTCTCCACATGGGTAGCAGGAATCTGACTGCTTGAACTATCACTGTTGCCTCTCACAGTCTGTGTTTGCAAGAAGTTGGAGCTGGGAGTCTACATCAGGAATCATACTCAGACATTCCAATGTGGGACGCAGGCTGTTTAACCAGTGTCTTAACCACTAGAGTAAATACTCCTTATCTATTTTCAAGGCTTTCAAAGAAATCAACTGATAGCAAATCTGCCCAAATCACAGGTGTGTTCATTTTAGGAGTAGGGTATAGGGTGCCGTATCCTTGAGAAAAAACGCTGAAGTGCTGTGCCACAAAGTGGAGGATACAGTGACTCTTACAAGACAAAAATGTGTCTTTCTTTTAATGGCCTGAAGGCAGGGGTTCACAGCTGGCAGGAGGATGTACTTGGAAAGCTCACCTGGGCATCCTTGTTTGTCTATGATTATCCACTTGTCCAAGTTGGTCCACTAGCACCAATCTTTGCTGCTGCCTATGGGAAAGGGGCAGAGAGGGTGGACTAAGTAGTTTCCTTATAAAACTGTGATCTGGAATTGGTTTTCATCACTTCCAGTTAGAAACCTTCATTCAGCAACAAGAGCTCCTGGGAAAGATTGACCAGACTGGGTTTCAGAACTCACTGACATGCAGTAAGGTTGTGCTACTAAGAGAAGGAAGGGCAGAGAGCACAAAAAGTCGTTTAAGCTATTTCCACTGCCAGAGAACTTATTTTTCTTTTTAATTCTTGTTTTGTCACTTCCAATCTTAAAATGGGCATGTTTTCCATTTATGATTTTTATAAGAACACACACACACAAACAGAACATCTCATTGGGTCTGTTCTCTGATATTTCTTTATAAAAATAACCCATTACAAGCACCTGCATATTCTGTAGATGATATTTCATTCCTTAAGTAAGATTCCTAATTTGTGCACCAAGGAGAAAACAAGGAAGCAAGTGATTTACCAGAACATGTAATCTTAAGGTCATTTCTCCAGCACCTTCTGATAGTGCAGACTGTTGCTTTTATTTTATTTATTATCTGTTTATAACAGTTCAGCCTTCCTAGATGTAATTGCTGGCTTGAGTAGTAAATTGAGAACACATGCACTGGGATAAAGCCACTTCGACCAGGAGGAATTGCCTTAAATGTTCTAGGTGGTGATGAGAAGTTGTTGTGAGTGAGAAATTCCCACGGATGAACCAGAATGTTCTGTCCATCCTGGCTCTATTGTCATTCTCTTCCATGCTTTCTGACTGCATGGATTTAAAAAAAAAAAAAACCTCCATGTGGACTAAAAAGAAACATTGATTTGACTATAATGTGCATTATAAACATGTTATCTCAAAATAAATAAATAAAACATTAAGTTTAAAAAAGAAACGTGGCACAGCAGTTTAAGCCAGCACACACAATGCCAGCATCCCTGGCTTTACCACTTCCAATCCAGCTCCCTGCTAATGCACCTAGGAAAGCAGCAGCAGGTGGGCCAAGTGCTTAGGGCCCTGTCAGCTTAATGGGAGACTCTGATGGAGTTTCAGGCTCCTGGCTTCAGCCTGGCCCAGTCCCGACTGTGACGGTCATTTGAAGAGTGAACCAGCAGATGAAATATTTCTTGCTCTCTCCCTCTCTGTGTAACTCTGCTTTTCAAATAAATAAATAGATCCTTTAAAAAAAGAAACATCAAGAGATTCTCCAAAGAATATAAAATCTTCAGACCCATTTTTCCAATTATAGGCTTTGGCTTTTAGATCAAACTTTGTGTTCATTTTTAAATTTTGAATCATCAATGAGTTTTAAAATACTGTTAATTGCAGAAAACATAAATGTTAAAGTGTTGAAAATATTAAAAGTGAGCAATCTTCACAAAAAGTTTCAATTTGGATTTCTTAACTAATGACAAGGATAACGTGGGTGTTACTTTGTTGTCTGTTTCAACTGACAAAGACGTATGATTCAATGACATTTGAAACATAAAAAAAGATTGATGAAATACAAAAGTTAGTGAATGGAAAAATTGGACATGAGTGGGATGGTTTTGTAACAAGTCAAAAATACTTATTTATGGACAAGATAATTTTTCTGTCAATCTAGATCCTATGGATTGAATAGTGTACTTGTGTATCTTCATTTCTGTGCCACTTTCCTCTATGATTATGGTGGCAACTTTTAAGTAAACAGAACCATTTAATAATCCTGATATTGGAGGTCAATATTTGAAGTCATTTATGGGATAGAATTACTGACTGAAGCTTAAAGTGAATTAATTATAAAGAGAACATTACAGCTAACACTGACTATATGCCAGGCATATTTACAACATTGTCTATGTTAATTCATTTTTAAAAAGTCCTTTGAGGAATGTACTGTTATTATTCACATTTTATAGATGGAAAAATCAGTTAGTTCCTTTAAAAATTTTTCAGGTTTATATGAGTTTTCGAGTGTTCATTCTATGGAAACTAGCAGTCTATGGAAGGTAGCAGAGAGTAGGTTGTAGAACGAAAAGCAATTAGTTATTGGAGAACTGTCTCCAAGAAGTGAGTTATAATCCAAAAGGTGTGGTTGCCTACTTGTTTTTTAAAATATTTACCTATTTATTTGACAGGTAGAATTAGAGAGAGAGAGAGACAGAGAGAGAGAGAGCAAGAGGGACATCTTCCTGGTTCACACCCAAATGGCTGCAATAGCTAGGTCTGGGCCAGGTTGAAATCAGGAGCCTGGAACTCCACCAGGGTCTCTCACATGGGTGGCTGGGGCCCAAGCACTTGGGCCGTCTTCTTCTGCCTCATTAGCAGGAGCTGGATCAGAAGCAGAGCAGCTGGAACTGGAACTGGCACTTATATGGGATGCCAGCATTGCATGTGGTAGCCAAACATGCTGTAGGCCTTTTGGGAGACTAAGTAGGTTCTATCGCTCTGATCAGTGTGCAAAGAAAAAGGCTTTGCTGAAAAAAATAGAGGACGTAATTTCTGGAAAGGAAAATCATTTGATAGTGTTGATCAAGAAGAAGGCCTGGTCCAGCACATTGGTCAAACCACCACCTGCAATGCTGGCATTCCCCTATGAGCACAGGTTCAAGTAACAGCCACTCCGTTTCCCATCCAGATCTTTGCTATTGCTCTTGGGAAAGCAGTGGCACATGGCTCAAGTATTTGGGCCCCTGCCACCCTGGTGGGAGACCTGCATGGAGTTCCAGATTCCTGGCTTGGTCCTGGCCCAGCCCTGGCTGTTGAGATCTTTTGGGGAGTGAAGCAGTGGATAGAAGATCTCCCATTCTGCCTTATTTCTCCATCTCTCCCTCTTTCTCTGTAACTCTATCTTTCAAGTAAATAAATGAATCTTAAAACAAAATAAGGTGAAAAGATAGAGATAAAAAGAACTAAATCACCAACAGTGAAGTGTTCCCCTGTCTCTGCATCCACTCAGAATTTGTTATTTGGGGGCTCTTTTTTTCATAATAGTTATTCTAACTCGGCTTTGATTTGCATTTCCCCAATTATTAGCAATTTTGTTGCAGCATTATTCACAACAGTTAAGATATAGAAACAATCTAAGCATCCATCAATGGATAAATACATACAAACATTGTAGCACATACATACAGTAGAGTACTATTCTGCTATAGGAAAAGAAAGGGGTTAAATCTTGTAATTTGCAGCGACATGAATGAACCTGGAGGACATCGTGTTAAGTAAAATAAGCCAGGTTGAAAGAGAAATACATGAATTCAGTCATGTTTGGAAACTGAAGTTGTTTCCATTGAAGTTGAGAGTAGACTGTTACTTGGGCCTGGAGAGAGGAGAGGACAGGATGGTGAGTGATGAAGAAGTTCTGATGTTCCCTTGCGGGGTAAGCATGACTGTGCTTAATAATAATGCATTTGGGGGCCGTCGCTGTGGTGAAGTGGGTAAAGCTGATGCCTGCAGTGCTAGCATCCCATATGGGGGCCAGTTCAAGTCCCACCTGCTCCACTTCCCATCCAGCTCTCTGCTATGTCCTGGGGAAGCAGTAGAAGATGGCCCAAGACCTTGGGCCCCTGAACCTGCAAGGGAGACCCAGAAGAAACTCCTGGCTCCTGACTTCAGATCAGCTCAGCTCTGGCCATTGTGTCCATTTTGGGAGTGAACCAGCAGATGGTTCTCTCTCTCTCTCTCTCTCTCTCTCTGCCTCTCCTTTTCTCTGTGTAACTCTGACTTTGAAATAAATTAATAAATCTTTTAAAAAAATAATGCATTTGGTATTTCAAAGAAGCTAGAAGAGTGTCAGTGTTCTTACCACAGATGAATGATAAATGGGCAAGTGTACTTAAAAAGATTTTGGAGAATTTGAATTAAATAAGTTTATTTTGATGTAGATGTTTTAAAAATCCATGCATAGTTTTTTGTCATATGCATTTCTGTGAACTTCTTCAAGGCCCTTGATATGAGGTGATGGATGTGTTAAACATCCTGATTTGATTACCATGCTGTATAGATATGTACTGAAGCATCATACTGCAACTCAGAAATACATATAATTATTATGTGTCAATTTAAAAAATTCAAACAAGAAAAATTTAAAGATAATAGCTGACATTGATTGGTGATTATGGGACAGCAGCTAGGCTTGCATTACAGTTATTCTATTAACAGATGGCCAGCAAATGTCAGAGCAAACATTGAGACCCAGGCTTTATTATTCTTGAACAGAATACATGAAGGTGTCAGTAACAGGTGCACTTTGACAAGCAGGGGCAAACTCAAAGGTTCTCCTTAAGCAAAGTTCTTTAGACCAGTGCACTTCACTGATGCCCTCACTTTGCCTCAGTGCACTTAACCCTTCGAAGGCTATGCCATGGATGCAGCTCCTGGTGACAACCCACCTGTATTCTTTCTGCCTGTTCTATATACACAGGGTCTGTGTGTTCATCCACAGTGGGTTCTTTAAACTGAGTCTTTTTTGATTTTATTAGTAGTTTACCCCATGTGGGTCCATTCAGTGTAGCCCTCATACAAGAATCTCAACAAGACTCAGTAAAGTGAAAGTAGCCAAATGTTGGGGGCCAGCGCTGTGGCATACTGGGTAAAGCCGCCATCTGTGATGCTGGCACCCCATATGGGCACCAGTTTGAGTCCCGGCTGCTCCACTTCCAATCCAGCTCTCTGCTGTGGCCTGGGAAAGCACTAGAGGACGGCCCAAGTCCTTGGGCTCTTGCATCCACATGGGAGACCCGGAAAAATCTTCTGGTTCCTGGCTTCAGATCGTTGCAGCTCTGGCCATTGCAGCAAATTGGAGAGTGAACCAGTGGATGGAAGACCTCTCTCTTTGCCTCTCTCTCTCTCTCTCTCTCTCTCTCTCTCTCTCTCTCTCTCCGCCTCTCCTTCTCTCTCTGTGTAACTCTGACTTTCAAATAAATAAATAAATTTTTAAAACTAGTCATATTCAGGCAGGGGTTCAGGAAGCAATACAATGTTTCTTGGCCAAGCAGACTGTAGCAGACTGTCTCTGCTGATGGTGCTCCTTGGGTCTGAAATAGATTTCTATCTCATCAGTGGTCAGAAATGCCCAATTTATTTTTTTAAAATATTTTTAATTTTGTTTATTAAAGTATACTATGTTTACACCCTCTAGGAGACCAATGCAATATTTCACCACATAAACACAACTTAAATTGATCAAACCAGGCAGCCAGTCTTCCCACTTCCTTGTGTTTTATTTGTGTTTGGGGCCAATCAGCACCTCTCCCAGTTCTTTACATGGTACGTAATCCACTATTGTGAATTGGAGTGGCTGCCTGGGCTGTGGAATGCCTAAACTCCTTCTTGCTACTGGACCTATTTCTTTATCACGTATGTGTATCTACCCATTGATCAATCATTTATCTATTTTGATAATCTGTATCTGTCATTTATTTCTCTATCAGATCTGTTGATCTGTAATTTGTCCATTTATCATCTATATTTCCATATCTATCGTTTAATCTTTTACTATCATACATATCTATCACCATCTCTCTGTCATAGCTATTATTTCTCTATCAGCTCTGTCTATATATTTATCTTAATCATCTTTTTAAGTTCTTTATTGTATCTATGTATTATGTATCTACATACCTACCTACCTATCAACTGTCTGTTCTCTATCATCTATAGCTATCTCTCTCTCTATGTATCATGCATTCATATATATGTGCACTAGTCACTGTGTAATAGTAAGCTAACAAAGGTTAAACCCCTTAGATACAGATACTTTCCTTGTTATGTGAGGTATTTGAGACACAAAATATTTGTATGAATTACTCATAGTCTTGCAGCTAAACAATGGTGGACCCGACTGGAACCCAGACTACCCTCCTGCTAGAGGATGTTTGCTTCGCTACCAGACAACCTTCTTCTTTTCCTTTTTTTAAACTTTTATTTAATAAATATAAATTTTGAAAGTACAACTTTTGCATTATAGCAGTTTTCCCCAATAGTCACCCTCCCATCAACAAACCTTCCTATCTCCTACTCTCTCTCCCATCCCATTCTTCATTAAGATTCATTTTTAATTATCTTTATATACAGAAGATCAACTTAGTATATACTAAGTACAGATTTCAACAATCTGCACCTACACAGACACACAAGTATAAAGTACTGTTTGAGTAGTAGTTTTACTGTTAATTCACATAGTACAACACATTAAGGACAGAGATCATATATGGGGAGTAAGTGCACAGTGACTCCTGTTGTTGATTTAACAATTGACACTGATTTATGACAACAGTAAGCACCTGAGGCTCTTGTCATGAGCTATGACATCAAGGCTATGAAAGCCTTTTGAGTTTGCCAACTCCAATCTTATTTAGACAAGGTCGTAGTCAAATTGGAAGTTCTCTCCTCCCTTCAGAGAAAGGTACCTCCTTCTTTGATGGCCCGTTCTTTCCACTGGTATCTCACTCACAGAGATCTTTAATTTAGGTCATTTTTTTCCACAGTGTCTTGTCTTTCCATGCCTGAAAAACTCTCATGGGCTTTTTAGCCAGATCCAAATGCCTTAAAGGCTGATTCTGAGGCCAGAGTGCTGTTTAGGGTATCTGCCATTCTATGAGTTTCCCACTTCCCATGTTGGTTAGTTCTCTCCTTTTTAAATTATATCAATCATTATTAGCACACACTGATCTTTTTTATGTGATCCCTTTGACACTTAATCCTATCATTATGATCAATTATGAATTTAAACTGATCACTTTAACTAGTAAGATGGCATTGGTACATGCCAACTTAATGGGATTTGGAATCCCATGGTACCTTTCTAGCTCTGCCATTAGGGGTAAGTGACAGCTTTCTTCTGTGAATTGTAGTCTTATTTGAATAAACCACTCTCCTTTTGCAAGGTGCAGCTCTTGTAACACTAGTGAATGCCCCAACTGGACAGCAGAGCTTGTATAGTGTGATTATTCCTTCCATGTTCACAAAATAAAACATCTGCCCAAGGCTGAGAGGTGGGTCATTGGCCTCAAGAATGACTTGCTCGAATTATGAGGTCTTCCTTAGCTATTGGAACAGCCCATGCCTATGACTCAGAAAGAAAAAAAAGTTATGCAAATCAGAAGCTGTGTTCTGACTTCAACCCATGTGGACCCTGATTAAATGAATGTGATTTCCCCCATAATTGTTGCATTAGTGTGTGCTCCCTCTTGACCCTTGAACCAGTTTTGCATGAGACAAATACAATTTGAGTGATTTTCCACCACTTAATGAACTTAACATTTTTGTCTAGATTGACTGGGTAGAGGGGCATCATTTGCCCTCAGCCACATATGAGAAGTTATTTGTGGAGGGGAACCATTAAAATCAATGTGTTGTCATAGAGTAGTGAATTACAGTTACCCATGGAAATTGTCTTGTAATTGTTGTTGTCTCCTGTAAACTGTTCTTTCCCTTTCTAACACAAAGCATGAAGAAAACTCAAGCAACCTGATGACTGTCTTTCTGCTTCCAGAAGAATAAGCACCAGACTTGAGACATATTGCCCTCATTGCCCAAATAGTGAAATGCTCCAGCCTTCCCTTTTTACAACATGGCCATGACACATGCGTTGCTGGTATAACTACATGGTGCCTGCTTAGTCTACTGGAACAGATGTGAATTTAAACAACTGGTCTCCAAACTTCCAGTGACAGAGTGGCCTATGGATATTTCAATTTTTCTATGTTTAAACCTTGGGAAATTGAGGTTGCAAATTTCTGCCCATAAGCGAAGGACAGATGTTTCCAGAATGGAAGTATATGCATTTTTGGATACAGTGTGTATGCTGTACACACTGACCATAGAAGAAAAGAAATAAGCCTTTCTATTGGACAGTTTGTTAAACCAACTGAACTTACTTTTCCTGATGGGGTCAGTTTCTTCATAATCTTTTCCTCTCTCAGCTTACTTTGTGACTCTTGGGTCATCCTTTACTCAATCCTTGACACAGATACTTGGCTCATTACTTTTCAATTAGCCTTTTTTACAGAAGAGAAGCATTCAAGAGAGCCCATACTTCCTTTATGATCAAGGTCTTTAATTCTTAAGTCTTAACCATGCCCACACAGGTTGGCCTATGAAGTCCTGCTCTGGATTGACCCATGCCATAATGATTCTGGCCAGCTCAGGCCACAAAAGTGAGTCACTTATGAACCCATCTCTGGCTTCTCAGCTACTGATCCATGGGAACAGGCATCCATTTCTGACATATCAACTCTGTCTCATAGGTACCTGTCACAGAAATAAGCTGCCTGGGACAGCAGCAGCAGCAGTAGCAATTATCACTCCAGATGGCCACCTAGGACCTTAAAGCTGCACTGCAGAACTTTGAGGAGCAGCAACACATTGCAGTCAGAAACAACTTACTGCCTTGTATACTTACCACTATGATCTGAATTTTGTGTTCCCATCTCCAGCCCCCACCAAAAAGTAATACATTGAAAACTGAATCTCCAACGCTGCGGCTCACTAGGCTAATCCTCCGCCTTGTGGCGCCGGCACACCAGGTTCTAGTCCCGGTTGGGGCACCAGATTCTGTCCTGGTTGCCCCTCTTCCAGGCCAGCTCTCTGCTGTGGCCGGGGAGTGCAGTGGAGGATGGCCCAAGTGCTTGGGTCCTGCACCCCACAGGAGACCAGGAGAAGCACCTGGCTCCTGCCATCAGATCTGCACGGTGTGCCGGCCACAGCACGCCAGCCGCGGCGGCCATTGGAAGGTGAACCAATGGAAAAGGAAGACCTTTCTCTCTGTCTCTCTTTCTCACTGTCCACTCTGCCTGTTTAAAAAGAAAAAGAAAACTGAATCTCCAAGGCAATGATAGGAAGCACATTTTGTGGGGAGGATTAGTGCCTATTCCTAATTCCTGGTTTGAATCCTCCCTCTCTCTCTCTCTTCATTGGAGACCTAGAAAAAGAGAGACAGAGTCAGACAGGCATAGAGAGAGCATCTATCTGCTTGTTCACTGTCCACATATCTACAATAGCTGAAGTTGGGCCAGGCCAAAGCTTGAGTTTGGAGCTGGGAACTCTGTTTAAGTCTCCCATGAGTGTGGCAGAAATCCAAGTACTTGAGCCATCACCACTGTGTCTCAGAGTACCGATTAACAGGAAGCTGGAATTGGTGGTGAAGCAGGACTCAAACCCAGGACCCCAGTGTGAGACATGGTTGCCTTAACTGGCATCATAACTGCTAGGCTAAATGCTCACCCTAACTCCTATGATTTTAAAGCCAACAGGCTTAGGTATAAGATTTTGGATGAAAGCATAGAGTGGACTTGTACAGATTACTGATGAAAAATCAAGTGTTTAGGCTCATTTTCAAGAAGGGAAACCGGCAGGATAGATAAGAGGAAAAGCTCCCTATATGTCTGTAAAATAGAGAAAAGGTCACACTGCTTATGAATTATCGTAGTAATACAGATGAATAATTTACACTCCTTCCATTTGCTGAGCCGTGAAGTACCTCAGGGTCACTAAAATCCACTGATCTGTTGGATTGCATTAATTCTGCCAGAGTCCTTTTACATTCAGGTTGATGGTTCTTCTAAAAGTTACACACGAAAAACAGAGTGGGTAGGAGAGCAATAGAGAGGCCCTGGGCTTGCTAATCAATTGAGTTCTTTAATGCAAAGAGATGTTCTGTCTTCCCAGTATTGTCAGCCATGGGCTAAAAAATATTGTGTCTGACACATCTTTTATACCTACCTACTTAGCTATGTATTCCTATGGCAACGGACACTGTAGCACCTAGATCCTCATTAATCCTCTCAATGTCCCTATTTGGTAAGCAGCTGACAGATAATATAATCCCCTTTCCATAGATGGAGGGAAAAAAACTTTGCCATCATTTGTCAAAAGAGATTGGAAGAGAGGTCAAGTTGAAAATGTTCCCAGACACACACAGCACTGTTATAAGTTTTGGTGAACACTTTCTTGGTAGCACTTTCCATATTTCTCTCTGTGTGTTTTTAGGAGTCATATCTGTGCATTCACCTCACCTACTTCCCACTTTCAGGACCATTTTAATACAACACAGGGAATGATGACATAATTGCCCCTGATTCTGCAGTTTTTCCCTGCAGGGATTGGATGTTTTGTCTTAAGACCCTCTGCCTCTTGCCTGCTCTAAACAAACGATCACACTGCTAACACTGGGTTTATTTTTTGGTTCTGAGTAGGCACTCTACTGAGAAAATTTGTTTGCCAATATCCATGTGTTCCTTTAGCAACTTTAAACCTATTTAATTGTTAATGCCTACCTGATTCTAGTGCTTAAGCACTCAATTGAGATTGATATCACTCCAAGGGCCACACAATACCCTATCTGAAAATATACATCCTGTCAGATGAGGAAAGGCAGTTTGCTACTTTCTCCAAGAGTAATGAGAGAGACACCCTCAGACATGCGTAGGACATTGGGATTCACCCATGAGGAATTGATGTTGAGAGAAAGATAGATTTGAATGAATGAAGTCATGTGGGAGACCATTATACATGTGCTAGATATACAAGTTAGTTCTAATTCTCACTCTAATTATTTACTGATTGACATATTGAGTTGCTGCATGCGTGGGGAACTGTAAGTCAGCTGCAGGAGCTCTGGCAAAAAGGAAAATGTTATTAAAAACCCACATTCCAGAAAGCCACCACTGGCTTTTAGCAGGAAGTATTCTTGGAACAATGGAATATGATGAGATATGGGTGGAAGCAGAATATTTGAACCGTTCCCACAATATGTCAAAATATGACAAAGTCATTGCATGTCTGATGTCTCATCAAGTGCACTAGTCTATGCTGCCAGCATTAACTTAGGAGAGAAACAATAATGGAATAATGTTAGCAGTTAAAATGCTTTCCAGAGAATTTAAATGCTCCCAGCTCAGAACCATAGATAGAACTTCCATCAGATTGAAAGATAATGATCTTTCCATCCAGTAATTAAAAATATGCATTCATTAAGAAAAGAAAATCTAATGAATTTCCTTCTGTATTAGAGATTTTTTTATTTTTCTGAGCCAAATAAAGACAGGAGAAAACAAGCAGACATTAATAATAACAAGAAATATATAACAATTATATTGAACGCCAACTCTTCCTACCACCATGCTTAGACATCAAGTCTTCCAAGCCCTCCCACTTGCCACAGCAGAGTTGCTTCTCATGGTGGTTATAGGGCATTCCTCCAAGTTTCATCTCTCCTTTCTAGCACTAGAAACTTCATCGCAGCTGCTTGTCTTGTCTGTGGCTTCTGAAACTGCTCTCATAAAGACAAGAGAGAGCCTTTGTTTCAGACTCTGACCTGGTCCACCATGGCATTTGGTTGTACCCATTCACAAAACACTGAGGACAGCTTCTGCTCAGACTGAAAAGTTGACTGGACCCCAGTGTTTGAAGCATGCAGTTTCTCTACCTAGAATCAGTCAATGACCACAAGAGGAAGTCATCCTCCAGGGACTCAGGAGTGGGTCCTTTGTCCTACAGGGTCTTCCTACAGAAGCTGTGTTCTTCTTTCCTTTGTTTGAAGATCTTGTTCCTAGCAGATTTTTTTCCTTTTTAAGTTTCAAATATTCTCCAACATTTGGCAACCCCCTAGCCTGGGGTTGTTATAGGTTGAATTCTGTTCCTCCTTCCCTATCTATATTAAGGTGAATTTCATTGCCCAGAAAGTGAACACAGGGCACTATTTTTCTTTGTTTAGCATAAATACATTTTAAATATATATTTGAGATAGAGAAAGAGAGAGAGAGAGAGGGAGCCCATCCATTGGTTCACTCTTCAAATGCCCAGAACAGATGGGACAAGGGCTGAAGGGGAAAGCAGGAGCTAGGAATGAAATACAGGTCTCACATGTGGGTATCAGAGATCTAAGTCCTTGAGTCTTCACTGCGGCCTCCCAGGATCCACATTATCAGAAGCTGAATTCAGAAGGTAGTGCTGAAAATCAAACCTAGGCACCCCAATATTGGATACAGTTGACTAAACTGGCATTATATTCACAAGACCAAAAAAGTACCTGGAGATAGGGTCATTACAGAGGTCACAAGTGAGGTCACTAAGATGAGCCAGATGATTTGAAGACACAAGCAGGAGGATATCTGCTAGTCTAGGAGAGTGATGTGAAACAGAACCTTCACTGAACAGCCCTCATGGAGAACTCACCCTGCCAATATGCCTGCCTGAAACTTACAGAGCCTAGAACTGCAATACAACACAAGTCTGATGTTTAAGTCCCCCGGGATATGGTATTTTGTTGTGGCAACTTGAGCTGACCCAGTAGGGATGCATAGGGCACACTAATTAAGTTCCTTATAATCCTTGTGAATCTCTATACAAACCAAGTTCAGTTCAGTGTGTGATGTCTTGTGTATTTTTTAGGTGAAACAGTTTGGTGCATAGAGTGACTGCACAATCAGGCCTTTGTGACTGTGCATTAATGAATAAATATTTTTCAAAAATATTTGAAAAAAATCTGTAATGAATGTATCCAGCCATTTTTCCTCATCATATTCCCTAAACAATACTGTGTAATAATTATTTGCATAGCACTTGCATTGTTGTGGGAATAGTAAGTCTTCTAGAGATGATTTAAAGAATAAAAAATCAATCCATAACTCTACATGCAAATGCTGCAGCATTTTGTATAAGGGACTTGAGCATCTATCTGCATTTGTTGCTATCCTGGGGGTTTCTGGAATCAATCTCTCAAAACACAGATGTAAATAATTATCATACAAATCAGGACACTTTTAAGAGTGATCAGGGCACTATAATAGCTACTACAAACAAAGAGACTTGATATAACACTGTTCTAGGTAAATCAGAGGATTGGTTGGTCTAGTTGGGGATCTCATGAGAGTAAGACAGAAGTTGGTGGTACTTTGTATTCTCCTTCTGTTTTCCTTAATTTATTTGTTTAAGAATTCAGATATTCACTATGGCACTTATACTCAAGCTTTCAACATTAAAGTATAAAGAAAAGATTCTAAAATTTGCATGAGAGAAATGACAAATTATTTTCAGAAGATATTCAATTAGAATGACAGCTGATTTCTCATCAGAAACACTATAGGCTTGGATAAATGGAGAGACATAGTTAATATCTAAAAAAAAACAAACAAAAAATCCTGTCAACCAAGAATACTGTTTGCAGCAAAGCATTCACTTATGAATGAAGGAGAAATAAAGACCTTCTCTAGCAAACAGAAATTGACAGAACTTGTCACCACTCATCCAGCCTTACAAGTGATGTTTCAGATGTGCTACACACAGAAACACAGGAAAATAGTCATAATTATGAAATAAGGTAAAGTCAGAAAGTCTCCTGTAAAAGTACAGAGGAAATCCAAAGCAAACAATAGGGATATTTACAGAAATATAGAAGGCCAAAGCCATTACTTCTCAATAATGATCTTGAATGTAATAGGCCTAAATTTTCCAATTAAAAGGTTCAGACTTGCAGAATGAATTAAAAGAAAAAGAGTCATCATTGGGGTTGGTGCAATAGCTCACTTGGCTAATCCTCTACCTGCAGCACCAGCATCACATATGGGCACCGGGTTCTGGTCCCAGCTGCTCATCTTCCAGTCCAGCTCTCTGCTGTGGCCCAGGAAGGCAGTGGAGGATGGCCCAGGTGCTTGGGCGCCTGCACCTGTGTGGGAGACTAGGAGGAAGCACCTGGCTCCTGGATTAGGATCAGTGCAGCACTGCCCTAGCGGCCATATGGCGGGTGAACCAATGGAAGGAAGACCTTTCTCTCTGTCTCTCTCTCACACTGGCTAACTCTATGTGTCAAATAAAAAATAAAAAAAAGACTATATCAATTCTCCAAAAAATAATGTAGGGCAGTTTCTTAAGGCATGGTCCTCTACAGATCAGCATTAGAATACCTGGAGGATTGAAGGAAGCACATTCCCAACCTGGACATTCAGCATCCCCAGAGTGTGGCACCCAAACAACGACAACAGCAACAATGACAACAACAACAACAAAAACAAGATTCATCTGTTATTTGCTATCTTCAGGAGATGCACTTCACCAGCAAAGATACACACAGACATGTGAAAGGATGGAAAACAATATTCTACACTAATGGAAAGCAAACAAAGAGTGATCCTAATATCTGAAAAAAAAAAAAAGACTTCAATACAAAAACTGCCAAAAGATACAGAGAAGGGCAATATGTAATGGTTAAGAGATCAATTCAACAGGAAGATGTGAAAAAGGTAAATGTATATGTACCCAAGACCGGGAACCCTGGCTATTTAAAACAATGTTAATGGACCTAAACAAACATAGACACCAATACAATAACAATGGGGGAATTCAACACACTATTTTCATCAGTGGACAGATCAACTAGACAAAAAAAATCAATAAAGAAGGCCAGTGCTGCGGCTCAATAGGCTAATCCTCTGCCTTGAGACACTGGCACACCGGGTTCTAGTCCCAGTAGGGGCACCAGATTCTGTCCCGGTTGCCCCTCTTCCAGGCCATCTCTCTGCTGTAGCCCGGGAGTGCAGTGGAGTGCAGTCCTTGGGCCCTGCACCCCATAGGAGACCAGGAGAAGCACCTGGCTCCTGCCATCGGATCAGCGCGGTGCGCCGGCTGCGGCGGCCATTGGAGGGTGAACCAACGGCAAAAGGAAGACCTTTCTTCCTGTCTCTCTCTCTCACTGTCCACTCTGCCTGTCAAAAAAAAAAATCAATAAAGAAACAGCAGAACTAATCTACCCAATGGACCAAATGGACATAATTCATATCTACAGAATATTTTATCCCACAGCTGAAAAACATGCATTCTTCCATCAGTCCATGGAACTTTCTCTAGGATAGACCATATGCTAGGCCATAAAATCTCAACAAATTAAAAAAATAATTTGAAATCATACCATGTACATTTTCTGACCACAACTGAATATAGGTAAAAATTAACAACTGACAACTTAAGAAATTCCAGAAAGTATACAAACACATGGAGACTGAACAACAGCTCCAGAATGAATAGGGGGTCATTTTGAAGAAATCAAAGGAAAAATCAAAAAAAGATTCTGGACATGAATGAAGATGACAACATCTTCCTCTAATAGTGTTAGAGGAAAAGCAAAGAGACAAGTAGAAAAATGCTTATTTTTAAGAGAAAATATAATAATATCATATTAATAATTTTCCTAATTTAAAGCAGTAATATGTTTTAAGCATCATCTTTGATTTGTATAGTGAGAGTATTGGTTCTTTACATAATTTACATGGCTATTACCTATAAGCCTATTACACATAAAATAGTTTTGAGCAGCAACATAATTTTATTGTTAAGTATTTTATCCTTGGGCACTGTGGTGCAGTAGGCTAAGATTCTGCCTACAGAACTAGCATCCTATATAGGCACTGATTCTTTTTAATAAAATTGGGATATTTCCAATATAAAATAATTCAATCTATCCAGAAAACACAGAATAATAAATCATTCAAGCGGCAGGTGTTGTAGCGTAGAGGCTAAAGCCACTGCCAGCAACACTGGCATTCAATAATGGTGTCCGTTTGTGTCCCGGCTGCTTCACTTCCAATCCAGTTCCCTGTTAATAACCTGGGAAAATCAGCACAAGATGGGCCAAGTATTTGGGGCCCTGTCACCCAAGTGGGAGACCCAGATGGAGGAGGAGAGAATTATTATATTATTAGAATTATATCTCTGAACTACATCAAGTCTGTTATACTCATATTAAAATACTTTAAAAATAAAAATAAATAAAATAAATGCAAACAGTTTAAGAGAAACATATTTTTAGAATTTAATAAACATAATGAAAAACCCCATTTTAATAGAATTGTTTTATCTATTTGTTTACTTATCAATGTATCTACCCATAATTATTTTTTGAATACTCATGTATGTGTATAGATATTATGCAGTGGTGCTCAATTAATATTAGTAACAGTCATTCAGAGGTGTTGGGCTTTGAATGTGTTTTTTAAAAATATTTTTATTTATGTTGAAAGAGTTACAGAGAGGGAGGGACAGAGAGAGAGAGAGAGATCTTCCATCTGCTTGTTCACTCTCCATCTGGCTGTAATAGCTAGTGCTGGGACAGGCTGATGTTAGGAGACAGAAACTTCATCTGGGTCTCCCACAAAACACTTTGGCCATCCTCCACTGCTTTCCCAAGCCATTAGCAGGACCGGAGGGGGAGCAGCCATTAAAGGGGCCGGCGCTGTGGCATAGCAGGTTGAGCCTCTGCTTGCAGTGCCGGCATCCCATATGGGCGCCGGTTCGAGACCTGGCTGCTCCACTTCTGATTCAGCTCTCTGCTATGGCCTGGGAACACAGTCCTTGGGCCCCTGCACCTGCTTGGGAGATGTGGAAGAAGCTCCTGACTCCTGGCTTTAGATTGGCGCAGCTCTGGCTATTGTAACTAGTTGGGGAGTGAACCAGTCTGCCTCTCCTCTCTCTGTGTAGCTTTGACTTTCAAATAAATAAATACAGCCTTTAAAAAAAAAAAAAGGTGCCGTCATCACAGGCAGTGATTTTACCTGCTATGCCACAATGCCTGCACTCTCTCATTTTTTATTTTTGTGACAATATTTTAAATTTATTTTATAGTCATGGGCTTAATGCTCCACCAAATAAAGAATCCAGTAAGTAAAAAGTAGAAAAACTACTGTTCAGTAGGAATATAGACAAGGCCTATAAACAGTAATCAATTCCCATTTTTTTTTCAATTTTAGTAGAGAGAAAAAGAAATTGACATTAAACCAAAAACATGAATGTGTTTGAGAAATGTTTCTTGATCAATAAAAATATTAATTCTTAAATGTTATCTCTAAGATTAGGGAGAATGGTAAACATAGCATTTAGGGGGCCGGCGCAGTGGCTCACTAGGTTAATCTCCTGCCTGTGGCACTGGCATCCCATATGGGCGCTGGGTTCTAGTCCTGGTTGCTCCTCTTCCAGTCTAGCTCTCTGCTGTGGCCCAGGAAGGCAGTGGAGGATGGCCCAAGTCCTTGGGCGCCTGCACCCACATGGGAGACCAGGAAGAAGCACCTGGCTCCTGGCTTCGGATAGGTGTAGCTCCAGCTGTAGCGGCCATTTGGGGAGTGAACCAACGGAAGGAAGACCTTTCTCTCTGTCTCTCTCTCTCTCACTGTCTATCTGTCAAATAAATTTTAAAAACTAACATTTAGATGTTGGAGTCACTTTTAACAGAATAATCACTTATATAACTGCCACTAATGTTGAAAAATTTAGCACTCTGAAACTTCTTTGTAAATCACTTTCCCGTTTCATGGTTTTCTCATTCATTTTTCAGATATATATATATATATATATATATATATATAGAGAGAGAGAGAGAGAGAGAGAGAGAATATATACATGTATATATATATATATATGTATGTATATAGATTGAGTACATTTTTAATGTATCAATGTTTATAATATTTTCTATCTGTTCTTCATTACCTGCAGTTGTTTAGTTTTAAGTCTATATTCAAGTTGATTGAGTTTCTCCATTCAGGTATTTCAACAAATATCTTCTACTTCTAAATTCTTTCTTTGTTTTATCTCTTGAATAGCTTTCTTCATGTTATAACAGAAAATATTCACAGGTATCCTAGTGGCTCAGATCTGTTGAGACTCTCTGGTGGTTGCTTTAATTCTTGGGCAGCCTGATCCCTTCGGATGATATTGGGTCATGTTATTAGAAGGAAGGATATGTTGCAAAGACACATGAATTTCAGGATCTTAATGGCTCATTACAGCAATGCTTTCTTTCTTCTCTGCACAGCCATACAGACGGCCAGCATGATAGACAGGCAAGCAGCTTGAACCTGTTTAATTTGTAGTGCGTGGCCACTACAGTTGCCAAGGCAAAAGCAAAGAAAGAATAGGATTCAGAATCACTCTTAGATGCCTGTGCTGTTAAGTGACATGTGCGTTGCTTTACCTCCTATTGTTTAGCCAGAACTTGGCCCATGGCATCAACCTGCCAGGGTAGTAGTAAAACAGCATATTGGTAGATAACAGCTACGCTCCCATGGGCCAGGTCAAACATGGCTCTTTACTCATACAGTGTCATGAAGAAGATGGTCACAGATTAGTCCAGCCTTTGCAGTGTGTTTATATTTTCCAGGTAGCAGAAAAATTCTTCCAAATTCTTGGTATTTTGAACACAACTAGAATAAACTTTACATAAATGGCACTCTCATTTTTCCCCCAGCACAAAGAGTTTTCTTTTGAATCAAACTGATTTTTTGTCTATTTTAGCAAATTTTTATTTTTGTGTTCCTTGGAACATTTTCTCCTCACCATGCTTGAGTACTTGGAACATCCTTATTGAGATGTAGTTAATATGCAAAGAGCGGTACCTACTTAATAAGTACAATTGGATGAGTCTGGCACACACATGTTCAGTTTTCACAGCACAAATTAGCCTTTCACTGAGTGTCTTGCATTATTGTATTTCTCTCCTTTTCCTTGATCTGCTCATTTTTTTCTTTTGAAATCATTGTGATGTTCTTTCTTCTACCTCAGTTGATTTGATTTTAGTATCTCTAGTCTGTTTCTAGTTTCTTCTAATTAGTGATATAAAAATTCTAGTATAAGTTCTTTGAAGCCTCCTAAAATCTTGTTGTAATGCCATTTTGTTGTGTAATTTTATCTCCTGTGAGTTGCTGTTAGTGTATCATGACCCTATTAACTCTTCTAGACTATAAAAATTTCACAGGTCATTTTCTTTTGTTTTTGATCTCACTTTTCCAGACTACACTCTTGGTCTCCATTCGGTGTGTTTATTTGCTTCCTCTCTCTCCTCTACCCTCCCCTGTCCTCCTTTCCTTTCCCTTTATAAGCTGTGAACAAATTTGTCATGACATGTCTTTTCTTGCTCATCATATATTAATGCAGGCTCCTCTATTAGGCTCTCTATCTTCTCTAATGCACTTTAGTGCATCCTTCTCAATGCTGTTATATTAAGCAAGCTATGTTTTCAATTTGACTCATCTTTCTGAGGCCCGCATTCTCAGGCAGAGTGGAGTGGGGATGTGGAGAGCGAGATAAGACAATGTACAGTTGTTGGAAGACTGGCCTCCATCCCTCATTCCTACATTGTGATAGAGTAGGGTGAGGCTTGCCCTACCACGTGGGATGTGCATTTTATTTCCCATTGGCTGTGGATCATGTCTCAGATCTAGGGATACATCCTGCAGGCTTTGCATCCACAAGTAGGAAACAGTTCCGTGCATGGCTTCTCTCGTTTTATTCTAGCTCACAATGACAGCACTTCCAATACCCCACGTTAAGACAAAAAGCAGAAGAGGATATTCTCCAAGTTCCTTAGGCTTACTATAGTTTATCATAATCCATTTAGAGACACTAATTATCCTCATCACATTTTGTTTCCTTTCTTAGCTTTCACTTCTGGAAGTTTCCAACATAAAGATGCATTCTATTTGAACACTACAGACAGATGTTTTAAAATGTTGTTGTTTTCATTAAGTCTTGGGAGAGGTCCTGTGATTGGGCTTCATCTCATCAAACTTACTCAGAAATCCTCAAAGCTGTGCTTCTGACAATGTGATCCAAGAGAGACACAAAACGGAATCCCCTTGGATATCTCAATTCCGAATGACATATACTTGGATTCAATGTAAGTAAGTTTTCAAGTGGATTCTGATCTTAGTAAAATTTGACAGTCTTTAGAATCAGGAAACATTACTTCTGTTGCCAATCCATTAAGTAGTCTTATGGTATCAATCTTTCCATCAATTTTGCAGTTAAAATGTTTCCATGCATTCCGTTATTACAGCAAAACATTATCTAAATAAAGTGTCTGAAGGAAGAAGTAAAGAGATCCCCACACTTCACACATATCTGCTCACCCTACTTAGTAGAAGTATTACCTGGTACTCTTATGCTAGACAGTTGTTTAGATAAAAGGAAAACGTATATAGTAGTGATGTGTGCACACCTCATCCTGTTAATGCTAAGTACTTATAATCTTAGTTAATGTCTGGATTAGTACATAGCAACACTATGCAATAATTAGTGTTTAGTTCTAAAGCTTTTCTACCAGTGTGTTTCTCAGGAAATGATGGTGAACTATAGCTCTGTTAGGCAAATCTCTGAGAGCCCAGGCACACAAGCATTTATCTTGCCTCCCAAAAGCTGTACTATTGCTCATGAGCATTTACTTCAGCTATAATGCAACCTATCTTCTCAAAATCTGTATATTTTCTCCCAAAAGGTATCTGCTTCTATTGCTTCTATGGCTTTAAAAATTGTATCTGGATATATTGTAGATGGACATACAAAACAAAAGAAGAAAATAAAAATGTGGCTTTGGTCTCGGTCAAAATTATGAGGGGAGGACAAGAGCTGCAAAAATTTCCCCCTCCTCCTTCCTCTCCATGGTTGTGTCTCTTGTCACCTGCTGCCAGAAAACAGTGCTAGTTACTGTTAGCACTGTTCCTGGCCCTTTCTGTGGCTCACCCTGAATAGAAATCCATATGTTTCCTTTCCTAGAAACATCAGAATGTAAGTCAAGTTTCTGTGGGTGTCATCAGCCTATGGATGTAAATTAATTCATACAGTACTTTGTACTTTGTGTGTCTGTGTGGGTGCAAACAGTGAAAATCTCTACTTAGTATAGAGAGTGTCTTCTTTTTATAAAGTGAATTAAAAATGAATCTTAGTGAAAAATGGAATGGGAGAGGGAGTAGGAGGTGGGATGGGAGTGGGGGTGGAAGGACAGGAGAGGGGGAAGAACCACTATATTCCTTAAAGCTGTACATATGAAATTTGTATGCATTAAATAAAAACCATAAAAAAGACAAAATTAAAATATTATAGTAAGGTGGGAGTCTTAATTTATCAAAAGTTCAATATAAAACAAGATTGTCATATAGGATGAGTGACTGTAATTATGCTCTGTGAAGTTTGATGCATGCAATATTAATGCTAAGCAGATGGTGATAATTTAAGAATGCATATTTTAATTCATAGACAAACCCTTTCAAATCAATAACAAGTGGTAGAGTACTGAAAAAGCCAAGAGAAGAAATAAAATTGAAGAGCACAAATTTAAAAAAAGAAGTTAATGAACTACAAAGAAGGCTGGAAAAAAGGAACAGAGATACATGAAAAACAAAGATGAGCATAGAAAACTTGTAATAAGATGAGAGACTTAAATCTTAAAGATTATTACCTAAAATACTAATGGACTGAACATCCAGGTTCAAAAGGTAGATTGTATCTGAAAGATAAATCTGCAATGTCTCACTGCAGGTTATCTTCAAGTATGTCTTATAAATATGGAGACACAGATAGGTTGAAAGTGAAAGGCCAAAAAATAGCTATTCATGATCATACAGTTGCTACTTTGTTCTGTGCAGAGAGCACGGAGATCTTGTGGGAATGGGTGGTGATTTTAGAACCGTGGTGACCTTAGGTCATTTCTTAACTGGTAGTTAACTAATCCTTATAAGCTGGTATCTTCTAGGGAGCCCCACGATTAATTTGCATACTTGCTCTAGAGGTATTGCTATAATTTTAGCCAGAATTGTTTATGTCGGTCAGTGATCCAGAACATTTTACAACCAGCCCATTTTCAAAGAAGTCTGACCTGAATTATTATGACTAACTTCATGCCAAACTGTGCACT
This sequence comes from Sylvilagus floridanus, assembly GCA_949820135.1. NCBI lineage: Eukaryota > Metazoa > Chordata > Mammalia > Lagomorpha > Leporidae > Sylvilagus > Sylvilagus floridanus. Next base: position 82,413,162 of record OX463245.1, read on the forward strand.
TCATGGAAATTCTGCTAACATTTGAAATCTCTTAACAGATACTGTTTTTGTTATTATTTTAGGGAAAGTTATATATATATACATAAATACTTAATCTGCCCTATGATCTTCATTATAATAATTGTATTTAAGAAAATTTTGCTTAATTGAAAAAATTCTATTTATTAGAGAGAGAGAGAGAGAGAGAGAGAGAGAGAAAGAGAGGAAACACCGGTATTCTGGTACACTCCCCAAAATGCCTGCAATAGATAGGATAAGGCCAGGTTGAATAAGGGAATTGGAAACTCAAAGCAGGTCACATGAGTGGCAGTAACCTAATTACTTGAGCCATCCCACTGCCTCTCAGGGTCTGAATGAGCAGGAAGCTGCAGCCAGGAGCCAGAGCTGAGAACTAAACCCAGGTATTGATATGGAATGTGGGTGGTCTGAATTATTTCCTGTGTTAAAAAAATGCAGCTCAGTTTTAAGAGTCAGAAACGTCCTCTATGTTGTAAGGCAGTTGTATATTATTAAAATTGGCACAAGTGGGAAGGGTCAGGTGAACACCATCCATAGCATCACACTTTGTTTGCAGAAAGTATCCCTGAAGCCCTGTCTCTGTGCCTGGATAAGAACAGTGTACTGGCCGGCGCCGTGGCTCAACAGGCTAATCCTCCGCCTTGCGGCGCCGGCACACCGGGTTCTAGTCCCGGTCAGGGCGCCGGATTCTGTCCCGGTTGCCCCTCTTCCAGGCCAGCCCTCTGCTGTGGCCCGGGAGTGCAGTGGAGGATGGCCCAGGTGCTTGGGCCCTGCACCCCATGGGGAGACCAGGAAAAGCACCTGGCTCCTGGCTCCTGCCATCGGACGAGCGTCCGCAGCGCGCCAACCGCGGCGGCCATTGGAGGGTGAACCAACGGCAAAAGGAAGACCTTTCTCTCTGTCTCTCTCTCTCACTGTCCACTCTGCCTGTAAAAAAAAAAAAAAAAAAAAAAAAAAAGAACAGTGTACTGCCTGTGGATTCAGTAGCACAATGAGACCATCATATTCTGAGTTCCAGTTCTTAAAAAGAAATAAAAGGAAAGAAAATTTTGTTTCAGGTGATCCTAAAAGGCAGTAAAGGAACCATGTAGCACTCGAAGGAAAATAGCTGACTGGCATAACAAAGAACTCAGTGTTTTTCTCATCTCTGTGTTCAGGTTGAACTATTCTATGGAGCTTAACAGCTATTAAAAATGCCTCAAAGAGAATCAGGGGAGGTTTATGCAGGAAAGAATAGGTTGTGTCGTGCTGAAGAAAAGACTACTATTTTGCATCACCCCAGTGCTTGTCTTAAATCTATAAATGTGCAGAAAAAAATAAGCCAAAGGACTAATAAGTAGAATAAGTCAAGAGTCCTAATATCTTTTCATTTTCATTGGGATCAATATTTCTGCTTTCAGAAAAGTCTTGAGCATAACCCTTCTCTTGAGTGTTCTGTGAACTGTGCAAGGCTTACTTAGCATGCATTCATTTTTCTTCCCGGTAGCCTGTTGGCAGTGTCGGGTTTCACACACAGTCTGAAATCAAGCTAAAGTAGCTTACCATAACTACTGAAAATCACACATTCGAGAATTACTTACTGTTTTCATCTCAGCATTGATGATGCCTTAAGTATGAAATGATCTCAAATTAAGAATAGCCCTCAATTGTTCTGCCTGTTTTAAGATCAGTGGCAAACGCCATGCCATGTAATGTTAATCTGTGTGCTGAATTTACACAAGTATCCCATTAATTGCTCTTTCTTTCATACAGTTTAGAAGAGTGTCAATTGCCCAATCTCAGCTGACTTCTCAATGTGGAATTTGCTCCTTTAGTCAAATGAAATCCCACATATTTACCTGGTACTGTACAGTTGACCAAGGAGATTTACATTGATCTTCACCTGTGATGTTCCAAATTCATTCCTATTCCTGGCACACCCACAAGCTGTCAAAAGAAATGACAGGAAAAGCATTACATGGATTTTCATAGACATCCATATGAGCTTAGTGAATCTTTAATCTCGCTATTGTAATTATTATTTTATTTCTGATAAAATGACTGTTAAAACTTGTTTGTGGCCGGCGCCGTGGCTCAACAGGCTAATCCTCCGCCTTGCGGCGCTGGCACACCGGGTTCTAGTCCCGGTCGGGGTGCCGGATTCTGTCCCAGTTGCCCCTCTTCCAGGCCAGCCCTCTGCTGTGGCCCAGGAGAGCAGTGGAGGATGGCCCAAGTGCTTGGGCCCTGCACCCCATGGGAGACCAGGAAAAAGCACCTAGCACCTGGCTCCTGCCATCGGATGAGCGCGGTGCGCCGGCCGCAGCGCGCCGTCTGTGGCAGCCATTGGAGGGTGAACCAACGGCAAAGGAAGACCTTTCTCTCTGTCTCTCTCTCTCACTGTCCACTCTGCCTGTCAAAAAATAAATAAATAAAAATAAAATAAATAAAAAAAAACTTGTTTGTATTACACTTTATAGTTGCAATGCTTTTTACCTGATGTGCTATTTAAAGAAAGCCTGACCAGGAGGATGAGAAAAATGATTATCTCTTTTAGCAGGTTCAGAATGCTAAAATCCAGAATTCAAAGGTCATCTAGTTCCAAATCACATTGCAAATGCATTGTGATGTCTTGAATTCCCCCTCTCCTTCACCTCCATTTTCTTCTGTGGGTCCCCCATGCCTCATATGCATATTGATTTGTCTGTGTGCTTCTGTGTGCATGTGCATTGAGTAGGAGCAGGGCTTTCAGATGGCAGAGGGCAGTGTTTCCTGGCAGGATCTGAGCACAGCTCCCTTCCCTCTGCAAGCCATTTCCTCCCTGTGGTACGCAGGTGTGGCCAGGAGACCAGTGTCTCAGAAAAGCCAATGTCCAGGTGTTCAGGGGTGCGTTGTGCACAGTGGCTTGGAGCAGCCCACGTGACACCTGTCAGGAAGCTGCCAACTTTCCTGAAGGAACCCACTGAGAAGTAGGACAGCTGGGGTGGCCTCGGTTGTCCAACCCCAGAGACTTCCTTCTCTTACCCAGAATGGATCCAAGCTCCACAGGGACTGAGTAGAAGGAAAAGAGGAGGAAATGGGAGGACCCCTTACTCTCAAGTCCAGTAATGAACATAATTAATGCCTTCCTTGATCCTCAAGACTGTATTTGTATTAACCAAGGAATTGTATAATTATTTTACATTATAGTATAGGATATGAATATGACAAATTCAATAATTCTTACAATATAGAATTAAAATATGTTTATCGTTATGTAAAGTATTTTGAAATTGATGCATATGAAGGGTCTTCAAAAACTCATGGATTATTATGAAATATTTCTTAAACAGTATAAAAACATCTCAAATATTTTGGAATCACACTAAACATCATTTAATTCTATCTTCTATGAATACGTAAAATCAGTGTCTGCCTCTTTTATGGCCACATCTTGGGGAAATTTTGAGTTTATAAAAAAAAACCGCATTTGTTAGAATGCTGGTCCTGAATCTAATTGCTGCTACCTGTTGCTCTCGTTGCCAAATAATCAGACTCACATACCTTTGGCATATACCGTCCACATAGAGGTCTATGCCTAGGCAAAATGAAAAGGCTTGAAATATAGATATACCCTAAAAAACTTTTGACAAGACTATTTTTTTTTTCTTTTGTGACAGGCAGAGTGGACAGTGAGAGAGAGAGACAGAGAGAAAGGTCTTCCTTTGCCGTTGGTTCGCCCTCCAATGGCTGCCGCGGATGGCGCTCATCCGCTCTCATCCGATGGCAGGAGCCAGGTGCTAGGTGCTTTTCCCTGTTCTCCCATGGGGTGCAGGGCCCAAGCACTTAGGCCATCCTCCACTGCACTCCCTGGCCACAGCAGAGAGCTGGCCTGGAAGAGGGGCAACCGGGACAGAATCCGGCACCCCGACCGGGACTAGAACCCGGTGTGCCGGCGCCGCAAGGCGGAGGATTAGCCTGTTAAGCCACGGCGCCGGCTGACAAGACTATTGTAAAATGAGATTTCAGACTGGCAACAGGTGCTGGATGTCACAAAATTAATCAGCCGATTTCCAGTAATGTCATTGCCTCTTTTATTTTGCTTTGCATTTGGTAATAATGTTGCCTCATCCTTTATTTTTTTTTAAAGATTTGTTTATTTATTTGAAAGTCAGAGTTACACAGAGAGAGGACATGCAGAGAGAAAGAGAGATAGAGAGGTCTTCCATCCGATGGTCCACTCCCAAATTGGCAACAATGGCAGGAGCTGCTCCGATCCAAAGCCAGGAGCCAGGAGCTTCTTTTGGGTCTCCCACTCAGGTGCAGGGACCCAAGGACTTGGGCCATCTTCTACTGCTTTCCCAGGCCATAGCAAAGAACTGGATTGGAAGTGAAGTGTCCGGGACTAGAACAAGTGCCCAAATAGGATGCTGGCACTGCAGGCCAGGACATTAACCCACTGCACCACAGCGCTGGCCTCGCCTCATTATTTCTAAGGTTACATTAATTTAGTTAGTTTAAAATGTGTATTTTCATTGCATAGTCCTCAATTGTTAAGTAGCAGGAGTGGAGTGGTTAATCTTGTTACACTTTCACAGTCTGTGCACTTCTGAAAAAGATGGCAAATATCTCCCTTTATTTTTCTGTTTTATGAGCTACATGAGGAAATTTCAAAACTCTGAACAACATTTACTACAAGGAGGTACTAAAAATTCCACCATTTAAACTTCAAGATTTTTTTTGTGAAAATCAAAGTCTCTGTTTTATTATATTGATGTCTTTGTAGAAAAATCTAGTGTTAGGGTAAGTGGACCTGAAACCATCAAAGTTGGAAACAAAATTTCTGGGTTCTGGCTGGCGCCGCGGCTCACTAGGCTAATCCTCCACCTTGCAGCGCTGGCACACCGGGTTCTAGTCCCGGTCAGGGCACCAGAGTCTGTCCCGGTTGCCCCTCTTCTAGGCCAGCATTCTGCTGTGGCCAGGGAGTGCAGTGGAGGATGGCCCAAGTGCTTGGGCCCTGCACCCCATGGGAGACCAGGAGAAGCACTTGGCTCCTGCCATCGGATCAGTGCAGTGCGCTGGTCACAGCACGCTGGCTGCGGCAGCCATTGGAGGGTGAACCAATGGCAAAGGAAGACCTTTCTCTCTGTCTATCTCTCTCTCTCACTGTCCACTCTGCCTGTCAAAAAAAAAATTCTAGGTTCCATTCACATTGGTTGTGGTTCAGCATAGAAGCGAAGTCAGCCACAGAACTTCATTCTCTCGTGCTCAAAAAATGACCATCCCACAGGGATTTGCCCACTAGTTCAATCACTGGCTGAAAGGCCTGCATTCCATACCGTGGTGCCTGCATTTGATTCCTGTCTCTGTTCCTGACTCCAGATTCCTGCAAATGTGCACCCTGAGAGGCTGCAATGACTCATGAGATTGGTTTCCTGCCACCCTTATGGGAGACCGGGATTGCATTCCCAGCTAACAGCTTGGACTAGCCTTGGTCCAGCCCAAGGAGTTGAGGGAATTTGGAGTAAACTAGAAGATGGGAGCTTTGTGTGTTGTGTGTGTATGTGTGTGTGTGTGTGTGTGCATCTGTCTCTGTGTGTCTTTCAAATAAAGAAATCAATAAATACAAGAGAAAATACACATTGGCACAGAGAAACTGGCACTGACCAGGATGAGGAGGCTACCCAACTTGGGATACCCACATCTCCTTCTTCCTCTCTCCCACCCTCCCACAAGGCAATACAATGAAAGGGAAAGACTTCAACAGGTAGACACAACCCAGATCACTGAGGACAGGGGCTCTTAGTGAAGTTCAATGTTCTAGTAAGATTAAAGAACAGAGTTCACTGCCCTAGGATCTGCCAGCCCTCTGTTCTACCTTCCCATGACATTAAAAACCAAGCAAAACACTTGGAAGTCCACTCAGCTAGATCTGTCCCAGCCACCTCTGTTCCTGATCACTCTGGGGCTAGCTTAATCCTGCTGGGGATAAGGAGCTCAGATATGTGATGCGCACACGATGATAAAGTGGCACATATTTAACCAACTTAAATAAATGACTCAGAATTAATGAACCTGAGTCCTCCCAGAGCCCATTAGAGAAATCTTCAAAGAACACCTATCCGTCAAAAAGGGATGAAGTAAAATCTGATCTAAGGGGTGAGCTTTAAGCCCAAAATAAATGTTGACCTGTCTGTGGACAAGTTCCTTGCTGTAATCAGGAAACTAGTCTTTGAGTGTGTACAGTGGACTAAAGATGAATGCAAACTGCAACGTGATTGCTACAGCTGCAAACGGATGAATGTCCACCCAGGTTGCTAAAAATCCCCTGGACTGGACTGGACTGGATCCCAAGGAATGTCTCTCAGGAGGCTATCTCCTGATTTTATGACTCTAATTTTTCATTAATTAAGAGGAAGCAGACAAGAACTTATAATCAACGATCATTAAACATACAAAGAAATAAACCACACCAGTGAGAAATTCAAGAACAGATTTAAGACCCCCCAAGGATTTCAGATTATTACCGTGATCAGACTTTAAATACAAAATTACTACACAGAGATATATGTAAAAAGATGAAATCACAGCAATTATCAAACAATAAACAGCTATTTAAAATAAGCAGGCATATTTGAAAAAGGACCAACTGAACTTTCAGAAATCAAAAGTACAATCTGTCAAAGAAAATCAGCATAGGGCTTAAGCAACAGCAGGAGAGTGAATTAGTGAATTGTTAAATAAAAGACAGCTTTGATGAAGTTGGTTTCTATGGTGGGTGTTTCCGGGGAGCTCAGTCCTGCCTGAGACCCTTTGAGAAACTTTGCTGAATTATACCAGAATTATCCCATAAAGAACTGTAACTGAAATACTATCAACTGGTCCATTTCTCATTGGTGAAAGATCCTCTTCCAGTATTAATTCCCCTGTACAGGTGCACAGAGAAACCAGTACTTGGAGTTTGAGTGGGAACCAATGGCCTGCAGGAAGCTATCCATATGATTAGATAGACTGAACTGTTGTGGCATAGAGAAACTCAACTCACCACAGACTGAGACAAAAACATGACTGATACAGGGGTTACAGCTGTGTTGCAGGCTCGCAGACTCGATTTCTGTACAGGTGACTTGGTAATCTTTTTCTTAAACTCTGGATGATTTTTTATATTTACTAACATATGAGACATGTTATCTGCTGTTGAAAGAACTTAAAATTGAACTATTTCTTCCCAATTTTAGTTTGTTTCAAAATATTGCTGTTGTGATAGCTTCTGGAAAAAGCATATCATATTAATATTACTCTATTTTGATCAAAAGAAAAAATAAAAGAGCTTGAAAGGAGCTTCTTCGACTTCAGAACCTGATTTCCAGGAAACACTTCTAATTATACTCCTTTTATACATTAGTCTCTTGGAATTGCAGAAAGGTGTAGAGGAACAGTAAAGTGCAGAGGAAATCCATTCCCAAAGTGTTGCATTGCTCATTAAAACCTAATGAAGAGTCTTCCTAACTGCCACAATAGTCATAATGAGGAGCTGAACCTGGGAATCAAGAGCTCAATCTAGGTGTCCCCACATGGATTATTGGGTCCCCACAACTTAAGCCATCACTGCTGCCTCCCACGGTCTGCCTTAGCCAAAAGCTGTAGTCAGGAGCTGAGGTCAGGCACTAAACCAAGTTACTGTGATATGGAACGTGGCTGTCCTTTTTTTCTTTTACAGCAGGATGACTTTTTTTTACACATATACAGTGAATTGTAAGACATCACAAATCTTTCATTTAGGTTTTTTTTTTTTTTTTCCAGAGTGTCTTGGCTTTCCCTGCCTAAAATACTCTCATGGGCTCTTCAGCCATATCCGAATGCCTTAAGGGCTAATTCTGAGGCCAGAGTGCTATTTAGGACATCTGCCATTCTATGAGTCTGCTGTGTATCTCGCTTCCCATTTTGGATCATTCTCTCCCTTTCTGATTGTATCAGTATTAGCAGACACTAGTCTTGTTTGTGTGATCCCTTTGACTCTTAGACCTATCAGAGTGATCAATTGTGAACTGAAATTGATCACTTGGACTAGTGAGATGGCATTGGTACATGCCACCTTGATGGGATTGTATTGGAATCCCCTGGCACAATTCAAACTCCACCATTTGGGGCAAGTCCGATTGAGCATGTCCCAAATTGTACATCTCCTCCTTCTCTTATTCCCACTGTTATATTTAGCAGGGATCACTTTTCAATTAAAATTAAAACACCTAAGAATAATTGTGTGTTAATTACAGAGTTCAACCAATAGTACTAGAACAAAACAGAAAAAATGCTAAAATGGATAAAGTATTACATTGTGCATCAACAGTCAGCACAAGAGCTGATCAAATCACTGTTTCTCATAGTGTCTATTTCAATTCAACAGGTTTCCCCTTTGGTGCTCAGTTAGTTTTCGCCGATCAGGGAGAACATACGATATTTGTCCCTTTGGGACTGGCTTAATTCACTCAGCATAATGTTTTCCAGATTCCTCGATCTTGTGGCAAGTGACCGGATTTCATTGTTTTTGACTGCTGTATAGTATTCTATAGAGTACATGTCCCATAATTTCTTTATTCAGTCTACTGTTGATGGGAATTTGGGTTGGTTCCAGGTCTTAGCTATTGTGAATTGAGCGCTACAATAAACATTAAGGTGCAGATATCTTTTTTGTTTGCCAAATTAATTTCTTTTGGGTAAATTCCAGGGAGTGGTATGGCTGGGTTGTATGGTAGGGCTATATTCAGGTTTCTGAGGAATCTCCAGACTGACTTCCACAGTGGCTTAACCAGTTTGCATTAAAAAAAAAAGACCTAAATGAAAGATCTCTGTGAGTGAGATCCCAGTGGAAAGAATGGGGCCATCAAAGAAGGAGGTACCTTTCTCTGAAGAGAGGACAGAACCTCCACTTTGACTATGACCCTGTCAGAATAAGATCGAAGTCGGCGAACTCAAAAGGCTTCTATAGCCTTGGCAACTCATGACTAGAGCCTGGGGAGATTCCTGACGCCATAAACAAGAGTGTCAAATTGTTAAGTCAACAACAGGAGTCACTGTGTACTTACTTATCATGTGGGATCTGTCCTTAATGCGTGGTCCAATGTGAAGTAATGCTATAACTAGTACTGAAACAGTATTTTACACTTTGTGTTTCTGTGTGGGTACAAACTGATGAAATCTTTACTTAGTATATACTGAATCGATCTTCTGTATATAAAGATACTTGAAAATGAATCTTGATGTGAATGGAATGGGAGAGGGAGCAGGAGATGGGAGGGGTGTGACTGGGAGGGAAATTATGGGGGGGAAGCCATTGTAATCCATAAACTGTACTTTGGAAATTTATATTTACTAAATAAAAAATAAATAAAAAAGATATCACAAATCATTTAAACTATAGTAGTATATTACTCTTAACAATGTATTTGACAAAGATTTAAAAAATGCTGAATTTGCTGCAAAACTAATGCACATAGGCATTTCTTTTATTTATTTTTGCTTTATGCTTTTTTTTATTTTAGCACCTACATATAAGAGAGAACATGAGACATTTGTCTTTCTGTGTCTGGCTTATTTCATTTAAAATTATGTCCTCTAGTTGCAACCATTTTGATTCAAATGACAGAAGTTTGCTCTTCTTGGGGCCTGTGTTGTGGTACATAATGTTAAGTCATCATCTACAGTGCCAGTCTCACATATGGGTGCTGGTTCGAGTCCAGGTGGCCCCATTTCTGATCCAGCTCCCTACTATTGCACCAAGGAAAGGAATGTAAGATGACTCGAGTCCTTGGACTCCTGCTCACATGTGGGAGACATGGAAGAAGGTCCTAATTCCTGGCTTTGGCCTGGCCCAGACCCAGCCTTTGCAGCTATTTGGGGAATGAACCAACAGATGGATGATCTCTCTCTCTCTCTCTCTCTCTCTCTCTCTCTCTCTGTAATTCTGCCTTTTGAATAAATAATTTTTTTAAAAAGTTAATTTTTTAAAAGTTCACTCTTGTTTGTTGTTGAGTGATATACCTTGTGTGTGTATGTGTGTGTGTGTGCGTGTGTGTATGTATGTGTAGATAGATAGATAGATAGATCTTTTCTTAATCCATTCATCTGAGGATGGACGTCTGGGTTGATTCCTTATTTTGGCTATGTGAATAGTGCTATAAATATGGTAGTATGGATATGTCTTTGATATGTGTTCCTGTCTTTGGGGTATATACCCAGTAGTGGGATTTCTAGATCATATGGCAAGTCTATTTCTAGTTGTTGAAGAAATTGCCATACTGGTTTGCACAGTGGCTACACTAATTTACTCTTCCATCAACAGTGCATAAATAATCCCCTTTCTCCACGTCCTCACCAACATTTGTTGCTCTATATTGTTTAGATAATGTTATTCTGATGGGTGAGGTAATTTCCTCATTGTGATTTTGATTTATATTTCTCTGGTAGGTAGTAATGTTGTGCATTTATTCATTGATTTGTTGGCCATTTGCGTTTCTTCTTTTGGAAATTGTCTGTTGAGGTCCTTTGCCCATTTCTTAACTACATTGGTTGTTGCCTTGTTGATCAGTTGTTTGAGTTGCTGATATATCCTGGATATTAATGCTTTGTTGAATATGTAGCTTATAAATATTTTTCCCATTCTGTTGGATATATCTTCACTCATTGACTGTTTCCTTTGCTAAGCAGAAGCTTCTGCATTTGACAGAATCTCATCTTTCTAGTCTTACTTTTGTTGCCTATGCTTTGGGGGATCTTTCCTAACAAGCCATCACATACATCAACATTTTGAAGTGTTTTCCCCACATTTTCTTCTGGTAATTTCATAGTCTTAGGTCTTAAATTGAATTTTTGATCCATTGTTAGTTGACTTTTGTATAGGGTGAGAAATATGGAGTCTTATTTCATTCTTGTACATCTATATACCCGTTTTTGCCAGCACAAATTATTGAAGACTTTATCTTTTCTCCTATGTATGGTCAGGACACTTTTGTAAAAAAGAAATGAAAGTTGGTTGTAAGTGCATGGATTAATTTTTAGGTTCTCTATTCTGTTTCATTGATATATGTGTCAGTTTTTATGCTAGCATCAGGTTGGGTTTTTGTTTTAATTATTATATCTTTGTCTTATGCTTTGAATTCAGCTTGATTTTTTTCCTCAGGATCTTTTGGTTATTCTGGTTCTTTTGTCATTCCATATTGAACTATAGTGTTTTTTCAGTGATTTTTATACACTAAATGATTAACATGTTGAATGATAAATCAAGAAAAAAATGCTAAGAATAAATCTAATCCCAGAAGTGAAACATCTATGCAGTGAAAATTATAAAACATTGATAAAGGAAATCATCAAGGACACAAAAAACGGAAAGATACTCTTTGCTCATGCATTGGAGGAATTAATATAAATAAGAATGGCTATGCAACTTAAAGCAGTCTACAGTTTCAATGCACTCACTGTAAAAATAGCAATGATATTCTTTACAGAACATGGTTTCTTAATTCATGCTTGACCACTTAGCCAAATGCTATTTGTTTGTTCATACTATCTCAAATGGTATTAGGGATTTTTAAAAATTTATTTGAAAGGCAGAGTTATAGAGCTACCGAGAGGTAGAGAGAGAGAGAGAGAGAGACAGAGAGAAAGAGAGAGAGAGACAGAGACAGAGACAGAGAGAAGCTGGGAACCAGGAGATTCTTCCAGGTATCCCAAGCAGATGCAGGGGCCCAATCACTTGGGGCCATCTTCCACTGCTTTCTTAGGCCATAGCAGAGAGCTGGATCAGAAGTGGAGCAGCTGGGACTCAAACCAGTGCCCATATGGGATGCTGGTGCTGCAGACCAGAGCTTTAACACACTATGCCACAACATTGTCCTTTCTCTCCACTTTTTCAAAATTATCTTCCCCTAGGCTACACAAGTAACCTCCCTATTAAAGGTATAAAAATTTCATTTATTTCATATATACAGATTCAGGAACATAGTAATACTTCCCACCCTAACTTCCTGCCCTCCCAGGCTCCCATCCTTTTTTCTCCTCCCTCTCCTATTCCCAACTTTAATTTTCACAGAGATCTATTTATAGCTAAAGACAAACACCAAACCAAACACTGCTTCTATTACTTTATATATATATATATATATATATATATATATTATTTACAAACACAGACCACTTGTATCTTGTTAAATCCTATCAATATCACTTTGTTAGAATTGCTCTGAAGACAAGAAATAAGAACTAATTTTCAGTCGTGTCTCAATCCAGGAGCCCTTACTGTGGACAGGCCCTGAAATTTGCCCAGAGAAGCTTGTACTCTGTCTCCCTGAGCCTCTCTCAGTTCCTTCTGTGCTCCATGAATCTTCTGTTTATGTCAGCCCCCTTTCTATTCAGAATCCGTGATGAAAACTTCCATTGAAACATGTTGTCAGTGCAAAAAGCTGTTTCAATCATTAATAGTGTTTTCTTAAAAAAAAGAGGTGACTTTTCAAATGCCTCCCAAAGAGATCTTTAAATTCATCAATAATGAAAGCTTTATTTCCAGTTTGTTTTGATGTCATTCCTCTGCTGATGGGAAACATTACACCAGTGTTCTGCTTTCCACTGAGGGTTCTTCACCCGGGATGTTTGTAAAAACCACACTGATGCCTTTCCTCTCCCTTCCTCCTCCCTTCCCTTCCACCTTCCTTCCATTTTCCTTTCTTTACTCTTTCTCCCTCTCTTTACTTATCTCTCTCCGTATCTCCTCCCTTTCTCTTCTCTCCTCTCCTCTCCTCCCCTCTCCTTCCCTCCCCTCTCCTCCCCTTTTCTTTCTTTCTTTCTTCCTTTCTTTCTTTTTTCTTTCTTTCTGTCTGTCTCTTTCTTCTTTCTTTCTTTTCCTCCTATTTCATTTTTCTTGTTGAGCTTTCTGGAAAGGAATAACTCAGATGAAATAGATATTATGATGTTTTTCAAACTAAGTTGGTGATTTTGAGGGGAAAGTATGCAGAGTAACATAGGCAGTGACAAAATGCAAATTAACAATAAAACCAGCCAGCGGCATCTGACATGTGTGTGTGTGGCAACTGGTGTGTTGAGTACATCTAACAACAGTTAGGCCAAGGAAATATCCCAAGGCTGTTCACAGAGACAGCATAGTATTTTGGGCATCAGAACAACTGAAATGATATTTAAATTCTATAAAGGACAAGATTTAGCAAGGTATAAAAGGTTCCAATGTGTAAATAATGCAGATAATAAATTTTCTGAGAGCAGTGTGTGGCTTCCTTCATGCCATAGACACATAAGCTGACTGGATATTCTGGTTCATGCATGACAGTTCTGGCTTACACCTGCTATCCTGGTATGAATATTAATAGTGGTCCCTTTTGCTACCACAAGTGTCTTAGTGTGATATTTTCACACAACATATCAACACACTGCTACATGTAAGTATACTTGAATTATTTTAGACTTTTGGTATCTTGAGGTCATGATTTATATGCAAAGTTTTAGGGTTAAAAGAATTCTGGAATGTAATTAATGTTGAGGATCTGCTTAGCTGAAATTGTCTTGCAATATGTTGTAAACTAGTAGCTCACACACACTGTGCTCATATAAGAATAACAGTTGAGCAGTCTGAAGGGGGAAATTTTGCCTGGGGAAGAAAAAAAAATCAGGCCTACTATTGTGGTACAGTAAGTTAAGCCACTGTTTGCAATGACAGATCCCATACCACAGTGCAGATTCTGAGTCCCAAGTACTAATGTGCCTGGGAAGGCAATGGAAGATGACCCAAGTGCTTGAGCTCTTGTCATTCATGTGGGAGACTAGGATGGATTTCCTGGCTCCTTGTTTTACTTGCCTCTCACCTGACTGTTGTCATTTAGGAAGTGAGCCAGCAAATGATCTCTCTCTCTCTCTCTCTCTCTCTCTCCCCCTCTGTGTGTGTGTGTTGTGTTGTGTGTGTTTCTCTCTGTGTGTTGCTCTACCTGTCAAATAAATAAATACATCTTTAAAAAATCTATACTATTCTGTACAAAGAATCCAGATGAAATCATGAACAAATTAATGTAGTAAGTGGTGATCACCAACCAGTTTCATCAGCCTAATAAGCAGGGGGTGTGGGGAATGACTTCTGCATCAAGAAACTTTGACTGAGCTTTCATATGTATAAAAGTGGAAAATCAGTTTCCATTGTTAGCCAAATTGTCCAATTATGAAAAGAAGCAAGGAAAGGAGAAATCCAAGGGTGCTGGGGTCTTTAAATGGAAAGTAGAGAAAAGGAAAAACCTAGAATGAGCATAGTGAGTGCGTTCTCCACCTCCAGAATTGGAGTTCATGCCATAGCATTCCCACAATAAAAGAAACATAGGCAACTCATATTTAAAAATGAAAGTTTCTCCTAAACATTAGAAAAAGAAACTTCAGGAATTTTCAGAAATTCAGTCTTAATAATACTAAGGAAAGGGAGGTGTTAGGATCATGACCCACCTCAGTGTTCTAAGTCTTGTGTGCTAAGATCCTGAAGGCCGGAATGGCTGTCAGTCATCCTTAGGAAATCTGAAATCATGGCCAGCTGCTGCCACCAGCGGTGTCTGCATCACAGCCAGGATGTTACATTTTAAGGACCCGCTTTTAGATACCTCTTGATGACAGCAGAGAGGAGCAGGAAGAAAGAAGCATTTGGGATGTTTAATGTCAGCAGGTGTCATTCGCTGTGCTTGTAGCAATCTGTGTGTGTGCATCGCTTTACTCTGCAGAACTCTACACTCCAACCATGAGCAGCAATGACAAATTGTATGTGTCCCTGCTGTAGAGATTGGTGCTGACACTGAAAATTCAGTAACTACCATAAAAGGCATGGGATGTAACTGCACCTGACACTCACATGGATTTCGTAGAAATGCTAGGAGGAAGAGATAAGTTCACTGTCACTTTGTCATCAGGTGTGGCAGTATTAAAGATCGCCTTATCTGATATACTCATCTGGCGTCTTTGTCAACTCTGTGGATGTAGTCCCTGACTTGTTCTTGTTTGAAATAGGTCTAAACATTTTTCAAAAAGGAAGTAAAATTTTGAATTATTTTTTAAGTTCCAAGTTGTTAAATTTTATTTAGGTTAAATAGAAATTTATTTAAGCTATTCGGATTGATAGTTTAAGCTGTCTGAAATTTAGTAACCTATTTGCAAATCTTTTTACATTTGATATAAGCCCATGAAGTTGGAAAGCTAAGTCGTTACTAATTAGATGGGAAGTATCTTCACACTCCTAAGCCAAAAACTTAATAAACCACAATGAGATCATTTTCTGAAAATATTGTAAAATAAATCTGAATCAAAGTGTTCTTACTCTTTATTTCCTTTAAAAATATTAAGTGCTTGGGTCCTGCACCCCATGGGAGACCAGGATAAGCACCTAGCACCTGGCTCCTGCCATCGGATGAGCGCGGTGCGCCGGCCGCAGCGCACCATCCGCGGCAGCCATTGGAGGGTGAACCAACGGCAAAGGAAGACCTTTCTCTCTGTCTCTCTCTCTCACTGTCCACTCTGCCTGTCAAAAAAAAAAAAAATATTTGGTGTTCTATTCAACTGTCAAATAACAGAAGAACAGGAAATTAGAAATTTCTAACAAGTTCTGTAAGAAAATGTAGAACGTTTGCTCCACACATGTTTCATCTTCTGTTGACTAACATGGAACTCTTTAAATCTCTGTTCCTGACGAGTTTCCTGGCAATATGAGGAGCCGATCCTGAGCGTAAGGTTTACACATCTTACAAGCCACCAGGTGAGGCAGAAAATATGGAAACAGGTTTTTTCTGTGACAGGTAAACAATATTATTAATTAAATTTAGATTTTAAAAATATTTATTTATTTATTTAAATATTTATTTATTTGTTTGAAAGGCATAGTTGCAGAGAGAGGTTGGGGAGAGACACAGAGAGAGAGGTCTTCCATCTGCTGGTTCACTCCCAAATGGCTTTAAGGCCAGAGATATGCCAATCCGAAGCCAGGAGCCAGGAGCTTCTTCCAGGTTTCCCACATGGGTGCAGAAGCCCAAGTATTTGGACCATCTTCTGCTGCTTTCCAAAATGCATTATTATGGAGCTGCATCAGAAGTGGAGCAGCTGGACTCCAACAAACACCCATATGTGATGCTGATGCAATAGATGGCAACTTTATCCCCTACACGACAGTGCCAGCCCCCATTTAAATTTATTTTTCTTAAAAACAACAACAACAACAACAACAACAAACTTGGGCTGCAATTGTGGTTTATTGAGTTAAGCCTCTGACTGCTGTTGGCCTCCTGTATGGGCACTGGTTCAAGACCTTGCTGCTCTGCTTCAGATCCAGCTTCCTGCTGATGGGCCTGGGAAAGCAGCAGAAGATGGTCCAGGTACTTGAGTCCCTGCCATCCACACGGGAGATCTGTATGGAGGTCCAGGCTCCTGGCTTTAGCCTGGTCCAGCCCCTGCAACTGTGGCCATTTGGGGAGTGAGCCAGTAGATGGAGTCTCTCTCTCTCTCTCTCTCTCTCTCTCTCTCTCTCTTGCTCTCTCTCTCTCTGTGTGTGTGTATATGTGTGTGTGTATTCTTATTTCTCTATAATTTCTCTATATTTAGCATTTTTTCAGTAATTTGATAAACCCATGATCAATTGAAAATATCATAGGTGAATTTCACCTACCAAGCCTCTTAGCTACATAGTACCCTGGAAGAAGGGCATCAGCTGTTTCCATTCACGACCTTGGGGCTGCCCAGGTGCTGAGGCTGCCACCGCAGCATCACCAGAGAGGACTGGACCACCCAGCACTGGCCCAGGTAAGGCCCATGTTCAATACCACATGCCTGTAGTTTCACACCAATGTGAAATCAAAAAGAGATCTAAGTTAAATCATCACAAGTCAAGACTGCCTGCATTTCATAAAAATGAAAGAAAAACTATGTTAGCACACACCGCTTGAGAAACATTGTCTTAGCTCACCCAAACCACTTCTCTTGGGTTTTTCCAAAAATAAGGGCATTTTACATCCAAGTCATCAATCAATTAGTATTTATAACTTATCCCTGGGTTATTTTTTAATGGAGACAGTAAAAATGAAAATTGATTGAGAGTATATTTTGGGAGCATATATACTTGATCATTTTATTTACCTGAGTCTAGTTAAAAATTCAAGATTGGCCGGTGCCACAGCTCACTTGGCTAATCCTTCGCCTGTGGTGCTGGCTTCCCAGGTTCTAGTCCTGGTCGGGGCGCCGGATTCTGTCCCGGTTGCCCCTCTTCCAGGCCAGCTCTCTGTTGTGGCCGGGAGTGCAGTGGAGGATGGCCCAGGTCCTTGGGCCCTGCACCCGCATGGGAGACCAGGAGGAAGCACCTGGCTCCTGCCTTCGGATTGGCGCAGCGTGCCGGCTGTGCTGGCCATTTGGGGGGTGAACCAACGGAAGGAAGATCTTTCTCTCTGTCTCTCTATCTCACTGTCTAACTCTGCCTGTCAAAAAAAATTTCAAGATTGTGGAGTCTAAAGGACAGAAATAATAAAGAGCACACCAGTTAAGATGCTAGTGTTAGGCAATCTCATTCTAGCTTGCCCCAGAGGACTTTGGATGTTTATCTAGACAAGCCTCAATATTCCCCCCTTGTGATCTGCCTAGGGCTGATAACAAGCATCCACTCAAATCCCAAAGACCAATTGGACTTGTCTCTGTCACATTCTGTGGCTAATGGCAATATCCACAGTACGCAGACAGGGGAGCAATGCCCGCTATGACCACCCCCAGCCCTCCATAAACAACCATGACCAAACACTGGACCTTCACTGTTAACCCTTTGAGTGATTCATTTTCTAAAAGTCTGCAAAGTAAGAAAAACTTAGGTAAATACCTCTCGCTTTTAAGCTTACTTCTGCTTAACAGCTATTCTCCCTCTCTCTCCCTCTCCCTCTCTGTCTCTCTTTCCCCCTCTCTACCTCAATATGGGAAACTTATTTCAAAGAAAAAGCCAATAGACTGAAAAAAAGGGTCACCATTTGAAGTCCAGGTACTGGAAGGGAGAAATCAAGATGTTAGATTAAGCATAGTAGGTATTCTTTAGGAAATGAGATAAAAATAAAATTAGACAAAGACAGGAGCTTTTAACAAAAAGCCCAGTGGAAATACTAGATTTAAGAGTAAACTAACCAAAATAAAGGATTGGGATAATAGGAAACAGATACTTTGAAGAAGTAGCTTAGAACATAAAGAGAAATGGGTTGCTTCATGGTAAAAAAAAAAACAACATGGCGTCCAGGAATCTTGCACCTGAATAAGTCTTCATGCTAATTGATTTAAATACATGCAAGACTGGTCCTTTATACCTTAAGTAAATGGTCTATCTTATAAATGCAACTTGCAGATTCTCACTTCAGTGACTGGGGTTTTTAGGAAGATTTCTGTTTTCTAGAATAGTATTTGAAGTAATTCTACAGCACAACTCCTTGATTTATTACTAGGCAATAAATTGCCTTTATCCACTCACTCATCAATAAATATTTATTGAGTGTCATATATGTTCCAGATAGCCAGAGATTCCCAGGTACCCAACAGATAATAAAACACCAACAGCCCAGGTCTAAGGTAGGTCCAGTGGCGAGGAAGGCAATGAACAGAATGATAAATGGGACACTTAAACAGGATGTGGCCACAGAGAAGCCCCTGGACTTCTCTCTTTCCACTGTTTCATTGGGTCCGGCTCTCTGCTTAGTTCTTCCCTAGAGATGGTATCGATTTATCCTCTGTCAGCTCGTGGCCTAGGAGTTCTGTGATAACCTGTTCATCATCCATCCCAGTGACTCTCATGGGACACTTACTGAAAAAACTCATTCCCAAGCTCCGTCCCAGACCAAGTGAGTCAGAATCTCTGGGCAGAGGGGCCGGGCATTGTTAGTTTGTAAAATTTCAAACTGTCATTCTAATGTGCTGTGAGGATAGAGATTTTGCTCCCCCTCCCCCCCACCCCGAGTCCTGAAGAATTCCATCTCCGATGCCATGGTGAGGACCCTCTCTGCCTGGTCTCCTCTCTTGACTCACAGGGGCTCCTATGGCAATCGCCCCTGCCAGCGGTGCTGCCTGGGGTAGTTCTCGTCTGTTCAGCCTAGAGAAGCCAACAGCTCCAAGTGCCTTCAGGCTGTGATGAGTTGCTTCTGGAGCAGAATCTACAAGGGCTGCCTGCTCTTTCCTGTCTATCACCTGCTGCAGAAATGAGCTTACAGCATGCCAAGAAAAGGGGAAAAAAAGCTATTTCCTCCCTCAAAAAGAATATTTCCTAGGTTTTCTTTCTTTCCTTTTTTAATTTCTACCTTTCACATTGGATAGGATGTTTGGACTCCTGCCTCTAGTTTTTCAGATTCAGGGAGCTTTGAGGTCCTGGATGTCTGTTCTCTGATATGTCCCTTTCTTTCCACCCTCACTGCTCCCATCATAGGAATAATCATGGCAGCATTTTGTTTGGACATCTCCAGACTCCCATTGAATGTTCCCATGGTGCATTTCCGGGAAGCTCTCTTGCAAAGACATTCAATGATCGCCACTTAAAATTTCATTTCCACTCTGTCATCTTCCACCCTGATAGGCCCACTCCCTCTCTTGGCCATAATTTCTAGATTTCCTGAAACAATTTTGGTAACAAAGATATTGTTTTATCTTTCTCAATAAGTGAACAAAACCTTGTAATTCCATATTTAGGTATTAAAACTATATTCCAAAATACTCATTGAATAAGCATACAGAAAAGAAAAACCACAAATACCCTTTATATACTCCAAGAACACCACTCTCTTCCTTTTCCACTGTCATCCTACTGATTTTTCATGGTCTGGTTCAGATACAATTTCCTCCAAGAAGCCTTCCTAGCTCATAGAAGTGGGAGTAAAGTATTCTGTCTTTTTTTTTTATAAAGCTTTTATTTAAAAAATATAAATTTCCGAAGTACAGCTTATGGATTACAATGGCTCCCCCCCACATAACTTCCCTCCCTCCCGCTACCCTCCCCTCTCCCACTCCCTATCCCCTTCTGTTCACATCAAGATTCATTTTCAATTCTCTTTATACAGTATTCTGTCTTTGAATTCTAAGGCATGAACTCACCAGGCAAGAATATTATCTTCCCTAATCTAGGTTTATTGAAGGCTTTGTGTTTTTCATTGTTGTTGTTCTTTATAGAATTTGTCACTGTCTTTTAAAAACAAGGTTTTTGAAATAAGTAGGTCATTGGATAAACCACTGAAGGAAAATGAAACAGTACTCTACTTATAATTGATTGTTTTAACACAGTGGATCAAATATCTCACTGTAATTAATTATGGATTTGACATTTACAAAACTCTTTTTCTGGTGGGTCCACTCTTATAGGACTGTGGACACAATGGTGAGAAAAAACAAAATTGTAATTCCTTTGCCTTTAAGAAACACATAGAACAGAAGCCAGCATTTTGGCACAGCAGTTTAAGCCATTGTTTGTGATGTTGGCATCCCATACTGGACCACTGATCCAAGTTCCAGCTACTTTGCTTCTAACCCAGTTTCCTAGTAATGAGCCTGGGAAGGCAGTAAAAAGATGACCCAAGTACTTGCACCCCTGCCACCACTGAGGGACACCCGGATGCAGTTCCTAGAACCTGGTTTCAGCCTGGCCCAATGCTGATTGCTACAGCCATCTGAAGAGTGAAACAGTGGATGGAAGGTCTCTCTCTCTCTCTCTCTCACTCTCTGACCCTCTTTCAAACAAATGATGAATTAATAAACATTTATAAAAGGTACTTTAATAAATGCATAGATCACTGAGAGACCTAGATATTAGTCATGCAAAATAATGAATATTGTCATGGACATAAAATACTTGGAAGGAGATTTTCCTCCGTGTTGAAAGCCTGCAAACCAGGGGGAATGCATTCAGCCTGGGAGGTCAGGCGGGGCTTCCCACAGAGTCTGCTGTTTGAGTAGAGATCCAGATAGGAAGGAAGAAAGAATTCTAGGGAAGGAATGAAGTG
The DNA here is from genome assembly GCA_949820135.1 of Sylvilagus floridanus. NCBI lineage: Eukaryota > Metazoa > Chordata > Mammalia > Lagomorpha > Leporidae > Sylvilagus > Sylvilagus floridanus. The sequence continues at coordinate 82,434,158 of OX463245.1, forward strand.
TGAAATTTCAGAAGGAACAGAATACAAGGAGACAACGGAAATGGAGAGTGATAGCAAGACTGGAGGTCATTGTGAGAAGCAATGGATGGTGTGGGCAGGGCAAGGCTGGGATATGGCAGGATCAGAGGTGCATTGTGTGCAGAAAATTCTGGCTATGGTGTTTAAAAAAGAGAGAGAGAGAGATGGGAAGGCAGAGTAAGGTGAGTCTCTGTAAAATATCCAGCAGATGCATTGACTGTTATTAGAGCAGTAGCCATGCTAATGGCTTGTAGGCTTTCAGAAGGGAGAGAATTATAGCATGGGGGTGTGTACAAGACTTACCCTGCCTCTAGCAGCCTCACTTGTTGCAGGGTATTCACTCACATCCACTGAAACAGGAAACCCTGGACCAGAAGCTGGATTTGGGAAGGCAGTTGAGGAAGGAAAGAGGTGATACAATAGGCGTGTTACAAGCAACGAAATTGTGTTTATCATACTGTTTGTCCTTGTTGCATTTATTCCATTTGCCTTATGCATTCTCTAGGTTCTGGCTGCAGAATCCAAAGAGTTAATTTCTTAAAATCTACAGAGAAGGAGCTGATGGCATGGCTGCTCCATGGGTGTTTAGCATTTCAGTCAGAGCTGAGGCTCATATCTCCAGTGCTTATCCACCTTAGGTGTTTTCAAGCGAGCTCATAACCTTGATGGGGAACTGCTAGGAGGGAGCTTGGAAGCTTAATGTGTCTGAATCTCTTCATTGCTCAAGAGGCATTTGAGAGCACAGGGAAACCACTCCATGCTATGTAATCACTCTGAGCAATCTGACTTTGATGCAAACAGATTTATTTGAACTTTAAAAAATTATCAATGCTTGACTACACTAGAAAGAGCTAGAAGTTTTTAAATCCAAAATTTAATAATGTTTTCTCCTTAGTGAGGGTTCAGTCAAAATTGTACATTGTATTTTCTTTATAGGTTCCAAATTGTTAAAAACCAAACATTTCAATTTTGTAATAAAAAATGACTTTTTAGTAAATCAAAATCTATGTTCTTCATCAAGTTCTGCCTAGATTTTCCATGGAAGAGATACATGTCCCACTGTAAGAAGCATAGAGTGGAATGGGTGTGATCTTGGGTGTTGATGGTTCAGCATCTGCTTTCTCATGAGGGGTCACAATGGAAGTTGATGTGCATGCTCTCACAGCAGCTGTGCATTCACAGGGGATAAGAAATAATGGAGCTCTTGTCAGTGAATGCCTAGACTTGCAGAACAACTGCTCTCCATTAAAATTGCTGAGCCAGTGTGCAATTACAACATTGTAATGATACTCAAGGTCCTATGGCTAGAAAATCTGCTTGCTCTGGGCCAACACCGTCCACCAACTGTTTTGTTTTCGGCACAAGAGAGTGCTTCCTGTCTTAGTTGGCCTGCCCACAACGCAAGCACGTGTGCAGTGTGCTGTTTTATGATGCTCTCTTTGGTCTTTCTGTTACTGTGGCTGCTGTGCACTGGTAAAATATTGAATGGAGGTTTATGACACGAGTTCCCTAGAGGTCTTTTTTTAATGGAGAGTCCAACTTTGAAAATCCAGTCAATACACCTAATTAAATATGTGCCCTGAAAATGAAATTGAGGATGGTGTTTACCACTTGGCACAATTTTTCCAGAGGCTAATATTTGCATTCATCATAAAATATATCACCAGCTTTTCAAGGATACCAGATAGATATCTTCATCAACTGAGCTAGCCATAGCAAAATATCATAAACTGGGCGGCTCAAACACCAGATGTTCATTTTCTCACAGTACTGGGGGTAGAATTCTTTTTTTCCCTAGGATTTATTTATTGAAGGTGAGGGGGGTGATCTTCCAATCACTTGTTCATTTCCCAAATGACTATAATGATCAGGGTTGGAACAGACAAAGCCAAGAGAATGGAACTCTATCCTGGTCTCCCACATGGGTGGTAGGAACCCAAATTGTTGGGCAATCTTCTCAGACACATTAGCAGGGAGCTTGGTTGAAAACAGAGCACCTGGGACTTGAACTGGAGCTCTGATGTGGGACTCCAGCCCTGCAAGTGGCAGCTTAACTTGCTGTGCCACAATGCTAGTCCCTGGAGCTAGAATTCTGAGCTCAGGGATCCAGCATAGCTGGGCTCTGATAAGGACTCTCATTGTGTCTTCACACGGTAGACAGATGGTGAGAATAATCTCTCTGAAGTCTATGTTTATAAGATCACTTATCCCATTTTGAGGGCTCCATGCATGCACTCCCATCTAAACCTGACTACCGTGCCAAAGTCTCATCTCCAGCTACCACCATGCTGGGGTTAGTATTTCAAAATACGGTTGTGGATGGGTGACACCTTCCAGTGCATAGGCTTCGTGTTTATTTCCTTCTGAATATTCCACGCTAGGCTGCAGTAGGGAAACGTGAGGACCCTCGTGATGAATGCTAAAACATACGTGACATTGGAGGTGGTGCAATCCTCGCTTCAGTAATCTGTGTGTCATTATTTCATTTTTTGTTCTCTTCTCTACCTAGGCATTTTGGTAACAAGTTTAGTTGTTAATTTTAACACTGGCTACTAATTGGGCAGCTCATTTTCAAACTGAACTTTTTTCTGAAAGTGATCCATACATTACTCTTAAAGGTTCCAAGTTGTGATTCCTGGTATGAACCAATTACCCGGGGTATGGTTAGTGCATAAGCAGAGAGTTGCTATGGGCTGAAGCCACTTGCAGTTTGATAAGTCCCAGTGTCTGACCCTGATGCTCATTACAAACTGTAGATTGTAATTGCTGCTACATCCCTGTCTAGTTTTGCACAGTGTATGAGTTTTCTCAATGTACCTAATGATGCCCAGTTAAAAAAAAAATTCTGAAGATGGGAAATCCCTAAAGAAAAACGTTGTTCTCTTAAAAAGATTGAAAGCTCTTGTACATACATACATATTGCATGATTTGGGTAACAAAATTTGTAAAGCTACTTTTATGTAAAATCAATCAATCTTAATTTTTTTTGGACAGAAGAGTCAGACAGAGAGAGAGACAGAGAGAAAGGTCTTCCTTTATCTGTTGGTTCACACCCCCAAATGGCCGCTATGGCCAGCACTCTGCGCTGATCCGAAGCCAGGAGCCAGGTGCTTCCTCCTGGTCTCCCATGTGGATACAGGGTCCAAGCACTTGGGCCATCCTCCACTGCCTTCCTGGGCCACAGCAGAGAACTGGACTGGAAGAGGAGCAACCAGGACAGAATCTGGCACCTCAACTGGGACTAGAACCTGGGCTGCCAGTGCTGCGGGTGGAGGATTAGCCAAGTGAGCCGTGGTGCCGACCTTCATTCTTGTCTTAATTAAGATGCAGGGGTGTTTTAAGGCTATCACAAGGCTTGGGGGCAAGATTATAGACTTCAGGAATACATATAACTGTTTATTTGCTCAATTAAATTACCAATGGCCTTAAGAGTTTTCTCAAACTTTGTGTTTTGAAAATTTCTAATCTACAGAAAAGTTGAAAGAATTATGAAATAAGTTTTGAGGTAATTGCATAGCATGCTAACTCTAGTTAACAATAATGTAATGTTTTTAATGTTATAAGAACATATTTCAAGTGTTCTTACCCCAAAGAAAATGATAAGCCTATTAGGTGTTGAATATGTTAATTGACACGATTTATTCATTCTACGGTGTGTGTGTGTGTGTGTGTGTGTGTGTGTCTCCAAAGATCACATTGTACTCTACTAATATACATAATTATTTGTCAATCAAAATAAGGTGAAATAAATTCATCTCTTTGTATTCAGCAACTATTAATGTTTGGCCACATTGACATGTTTGTGTGTGTATTCAGAACATTTGAAATAAATCACAGATTTCATGATTCCCGAAATACTCCAGATCCAGAGTGTGCTGTATAAGAAGTGCTTTCTCCTGTACAACCTGAGTATCATCACTAGTCAAGAGATAAAAACGGGCCAGCGCTATGGTGCAGTGGGTTAACACGATGGCCTGAAGCGCCAGCATCCCATGGGTGCCAGTTCGAGACTTGACTGGTCTACTTCCGATCCAGCTCTCTGCTGTGGCCTGGGAAAGCAGTAGAAGATGGCCAAAGTCCTTGGGCCCCTGCAATCATGTGGGAGACCCAGAAGAAGCCCTAGCTCCTGGCTTCGGATCAGAACAGCTCTAGCCATAGTGGCCAATTGGCGAGTGAACCAGTGGATGAAAGACCTCTCTCTCTCTCTGTCTCCCTCCTTCTCTCTCTCTCTCTCTCTGCCTCTCCCCTCTCTGTGTAACTCTGACTTTCAAATAAATAAATAAATCTTTTTTTAAAAAAACGAGATAAAACTGATAGTATATGTAGCATATCAGTGTGAGGCATCTTCAGAAAATTCTTGGAAAATGAATATTATGAAAAAATATATTCTTTTCAAATTTTTGCACAGAATTAGACTTATTCCTTAATTCCATTCCGCTGAACTTTTCAACTACCCATGACCTGATGTACAGAGATTTATTAATGTTTCTCTAATTTTTCCAATAATAAACTTTATAGTTTTTAATGATCCAGATCCAGGATATAATCATTATATTTAATATCTCTTTTAATTTGAGAAAGCATCCATCCTTGCTTTGACTTTTACATCACTGTCATTTTAAGGAGTCAAGGCCAGTTTTTAAGACTGTTTATCAGGGCTGGAGTTGTGGCGTAACAGGTTAAGCCACCACCTGCAATACCAGCATCCCATATGGGCACTCATTTGAGTCTCAACTACTCCATTTCCAATCCAGTTCCTGCTTATGTGCCTGGGAAAGCAGCCAACAATGGCCCAAGCACTTGAGCCCCTGTACCCATGTGATAGGTCTGGATGAAGCTCCTGGCTCCTGGCTTCTGCCTGGCCCAGATCTAGTCATTGCAGCCTTTGGGGAGTAAACCAATGGATGGAAGATTCTCTCTCTCTCTCTCTCTCTCTCTCTCTCTCTCTCTCTCTCTCTGTCTCTCCTTCTCTCTTTGTAACTCTACCTTGCTAGGAAATAAATAAAGCTTTTAAAATGTCATTTATTTTAGAGAGAGAGAGAGTGAGAGAGAGAGAGATCTTTCAACTGATGCTTTACGTTTCAAATGCATCCAACACCTTGGGCTGAGCTGTGACTGAAACCAAGAACTCAGTTCTCTGTCTCCCATGTAGGTGGCAGGAACCCAGTTTCCTGCCATCACTGTTTTCCAGGCTCTTCATTAGTAGGGACTTGGAGGCAGCAACTGGAGCTGAAAATTGGATCTAGGAACTCTAATGCAGAAAATGAGTGCTTTAACCACTACAGGCTAAACACCCTCCCCTGTTCCATTATCTTTTAATCTTTTAACCAAGAAGCTCTTGCTTCTGTTGTCTTTCAATCACTGGCATTTTTTAGAATGTCTCTGAACTTTATTTTTATGTTGAGATTCTTGTTAAACATTTTCATCATAATATCACATTGATGGTAACGAATCATAGGAGGGCACTTCAAAAAAGTGGAATTTAAAGGTAAGTTTATTTGGTGCAAAAATTTCTGGAATCTACAGCTTTTTTTTATAAATATTTACTTCCCATGAACTGCTTGAGACTTCTCACATCTGGAGCATGTGATGTCTACTATCCCATTCTTGATGAAATGCAGTAGAATAAGTTGTTAAACCTTGCAACCCTGAGACCTCCCATTGAAGTTAATAGACATTGCTTGTAATTAATGAGTGAATATCCTGTTCTCTCAATAAATAAAACAAATATGAATAAACAAAAGTAATATGTTTAAGATGTTTGCCCCCTCTTTCAATACTGACAATTTACGGAAAGTATTACTGGTTTCCAATAACCACTGTTGAATATGTTCACAAGGAGTTGACAGGTGAGAAAAATCTAGGGGATTGTCAGCTCTCAAATGAGCTGTTGGCTTACAGAAAGAATATAGGATTGGATCATTTTTTTAAAAAGCTGTATCAGCAGCATAATGTGTTAGAAGTTTGGAATCTTAGCAGAATTTAACCAGTAAAATTCTAAACCCCTTATCTGCATGCTCCACAGATTCAACCAATGGTGGATCAAAAATAGTTTTAAAAAATGCATCTTTTTTCTTGTTATTATACCCTAAACAATACAGTATAATACATATTTTCATAGTATTTGAATTATATTAGGTATTTTTTAGGTATTGTAAGTAATCTAAAGATGATTCATAGAACACAGGAGGGTGTGCTTATCTATATGTAAAAAATGCATCTTATATAAGGGACTTGAGCTTCTGCAGATTTTGGGATCCAAATGGGTTTCTAGAACCAATCCTTGCAGATATTCAGATATTACCATAGTGCTTGTAGTCAGAATAGATTTGATATTTAATAGTACCTAATGCTGTAAGACAATGCCAGAGGAGAGAACTAGGGTAACACAGGAATGCCCTTAGACTTAGACTTAGAAGCTAACTGCTGTCCATGTTCCAAGAGCATGTCTGGGTGAACTGAATGCTACAATGAAGCTAAGATTTGCTGCTCTGCATATCTAGTGAACTTGATACACTTACAAATGATTATTCAGCCTACCTCCAGGAGACTAGCAGGTGGCAAGACCCTAGTTGCATGACTTTCGCTGAAAAAAAAAAAAGCAATCAGGTCATGTGGTGGGAGCCTGGATGCTTTAATTATCTGCCTGCTGGATGCTTTAATATTAATTTAAGGTGGATTTTTTTTTCATTACAAGATGCCATGAACTAAATGAAAGGGAAGGTCGGTCAGCTGAGCTTCTTCCCACCTGAAAGCTGCAGTCATATCTATACAGGCACTTTCCTAATTCTAAAACCATCCTACAGAAATAAGAGTAATTTAGGCATGGAGAATGAACCAGCGCTGAGTGGGGAGAACAAAGAATTAAGAAACTACTAAAAGCGTTTCAAGAATTTAGTTCAGAGGCAAAGCAGGGAATTTAGTGCCTTGTTATCCTGGTTCTGAGTAGGATTTGAAACCTCAAATATGGACCCTGTTTCTTCTTGGAGGCAGATTGGTTTACTCAAAGGGCAGTTAGGAAGCAGAATTCAAAGTAAAGAGAAAAAAAATGTCTTCAGGCAGCTTTCTTGGCTCTGTTTCATCATTTCACTTAAAAACTTAAAGAAGGGGAAAATAAACCCTTAAAGATGAGAGAATCTCAAGTGAAGGAATGAATCATGTGGGCTGGAGTTACAGAGAGGGAAATCAGAAGTGTGGGATGCATCTGGAGTTCAGGGCTCATAACAAGCCCAGTCAATTCATCAGCAGGAGGGGTGGGCATGGGGGCAAGCAAAAGCCTAGAGGATATCACATAGTTGTCAGTTCCCTCAGAGGACCATATTGGAGTGGCTGGAGGCCTTCATCCTTTGAGCACATTCAAGAGAATACTAGGAGACGTTATAATCCAAGCATTGGGAACGCCAGCCAGCTGTGAACCAGCCTGCTGGCTATCCTGGGCACCCTTACAGTTTGCCCATCCTACTTCCTCAACTCATATGTTCTGTCTTCACAAGAGACTCCTTTAGTCCCATAGATCTTTTTACATCATGACTAATTAAGCCTCCAAATAACACAACAGCCTCCTTAATTCACAGAGAATGTTGTAATGCCCTCTGTAGATTCCTGAAATTACAGATCATACCAAACCCTATATATAAAACTGTGTTTTCATATACAGCCTAATGATACGGCTTAATTTATAAATTAGGCACAGTGAGAGATTAAAAACAACAACTAATAAGATGGGACAATTATAAAGTATACTGTCATGAAAGTTATGTGACTGTAGTTCTCTCTCCCTCCCTCTCCCTCTCTCTCATTCTCTCTCATTGATAGTATCTTTGTGTGCTGTGGTCTCCCTCCTTCTGATGACGTGAGATGATATTTCAAAGGAGGTTCCTCAGGCCTGCTTTGTGGCACGGCAGGTTATACCACCTCCTGTGATGCCAGCAGCCCACATGGGCTTGGGTTGGGATCCCAGCTTCACTACCTAGGACTCAGCTTCCACTTGATGGCCTCAGCAAAGCAACAGAAGGCAATCCAAGTGCCTGAGCCACCACCATCATCATGGAGGATCTGGATAAAGCGTCTGATTCCTTGCTTCAGAGTGGCCCAGCACTGGCTGTTCTAGCTATCTGGGGAGTGGATCAGCAGGTAGAATATCCTCTCTCTTTCTCTCTTGTCCCCTCCCCCCATAACTCTGATTTTCAAATAAATAAATAAATCTTTTTCCAAAAAAGAAAGCTCTTCATAGCTGATCCTGGATACACCTCAATTGTCAGCATCAGTACTCCTGGACATTGGGATCTGTTTACATACAATAGAGGTTCCCTGAACACAAGTTCTATAGATACCATGACAGTTGATCTGCTAACCAACGAGGCTACTAAGTGACTATTGGACAGGCAGCACATGCAACCCTGATATGCTGGACAAATAGACAAGGCATGTCCACGGTGGGATGGAGCAGGGTGTGCGATTTTATCACACTACCCGTAATATACTGCAATTTAAAACCTGTGAATTGTTTCTGGACTTCTCCATTTATCATTTCAGACCATGACAATGGATAACAGAAACCACAAAATGTGAAATCATAGATAAGGGGATATGATTGTATTTCAGTTACATAATATTTGCTGTTGACATTTGTTGCGTGCACCTTAAGGGGTTTGAATTTCACATGCATGTGATTTCTAATTCAAATAGCACCTTGCTCACAGCCACAACATTTACTGAAGCCCTGTGTGGGAAGCTGTTCAGCTGCTTTGTCTCTTGCTGGCTGAAATGTGAAGACTCCCTGAGGACTAGCTTGGAGCTGACAGGGAAATGCCCCCTTTACTGGAGTCCATTATGTCCTACGGGGCACTCTGTAGTGACCACTGTGACACCAACATCTCTGGAGAGATTGGCAAACTGGGTAAACAGAGGAGGAAGAACAGACACCCTGAGAGGAAATGTTTGAAATTAGTGGCATTTCTAAGTGCTATGTTTCATAGGGTTTTACAATCATCTAGTAAAATACCACAAATTGAATTGGCTAAGGTAAGGCAAGGGCCACTTGCTCATATGAAATAATTTCTTTGCATTTCTTTCACACTGTAGAACACAGTGCATCCGTTAGTTATAGATTTTAGCTGCCCTTATGGCTGTCCAAGTTCTTTTTTCTTTAATTATTTGTTTGAGAACTGAGATTAAGTTGAGATTGGCTTTTAAACATATTTTCCTGGGCTCTTATTTGAAGGAGATAAAGAAGAGAACTGGAAAGCCAGAAAAATTCCTAGCAATCTCTTCATAGAGAATAATTTTATCCTGTTATTTCCACACCTCTCTATCCTATGTAAAAATTAAAAATAAACTTCTGTCAATAAGTTTGTGTTCTGGAACATATCTAAAAATATTCATGCATGAAATGGTGTAGTTAAATCCACTTTCCTGAAGAGGAAAAGTCATTTATCCAGTCTCTTAGCATTTTTCAAACCTGCAGCTCTGATCATATTTTGCCTTGGTCCTTTAGAAAGTACGTGTGTTAACCTGGTGAGAACCAGCAATTGTACTGCTTGACCACTATGTAACACTATTAAGACATATGACATGGTATCAGGATTTCCACCACTGAAAATTAAATTTAAACATGTTTAAGAGAAGGGAGAAAATACTTCCAGTATGTATAAAACCCAGCATGGGAGCACAATCCCAATATGGACCTTCGGAGCTTCCAATTAACAATAGCAAGAAGTGAACCTCTTACTCAGGTAGCAACAAGGTCTACTCTACGGGCCTCAGGCCAAGTACTTCCTGAAATCACAACAGCTGGTATCTAACATTTTATTAATATGGTGTATTAGCGTTCTCTAGAGAAACAGAGCCAGATATACATAGCAAGAGTATATTGGGGTCAGAGTTGTGGCACAGTGGATCAAACTGCCTTTTGTGAAACCAGCATCCTGTATCGGAATAGTGGAACCAGTCCTGGCCACTGTGCTTCGAACCCAGCTCACTGCTATCATGCCTGGGAAAGCAGCAGAAGATGGTCTGATTATGCCAGCCCTGCCATTACGTTTGTTGACAAGGTTGGAGTTCTTGCACTCCAGCTTCAGCCTGGCTCAGCCCCAGCCATTGCAGGCATTTAGGAAGTGAACCAGTGGATGGAAAATCTCCTCCGTCTCTCCTTTTATCTGTCATTCCACCTTTCAGATAAATAAAATAAATCTTTAAGCAAATAATAACTAAATAGAACAGTAGTTAAAATTACAGTAGTGTAAGTAATGTAATTACACGTTACATAAAGGAATTGACTCATGGATATCAGAATCAATGGATGAAAACATCCAAAATGTCAAAGGAAAATTACTTTTCCTAGATAATGTTACAGGTAAACTTTTCTAAAACATGAAAAAAAAAATAAATTCACCTCCAATCTACTCTTTCTTAGGAAATTAATTAAAAATGTGCTTTCATAGAAAGAAGGGCCAAACCAAAAAGAGAAAGACATGGGATGCCAGCTGGGTCCACTCACTGGGGTAATTGATAAGGCCTTGGAGGAAAACAGGTGTGCTGCGGCTCTATGGGAGGTAGGCCGCAGGTGAGTCAAAGGAGACGCGTTCAGGATGGGCCCTCGCTCTTGGAATGGCTGGTCTGTGAGAAGCCAGACTATGGTGAAAGAGATTGAAAAATGGGTACGGAGATCGCTACGCAAGTCACAAAAAGGCAGCTATTTGCTATAAACAGAAAGAACACACTTCATTAAAACTTTCTTAATGGGACCAGTGCCTTGGCACAGTAGGTGAATCCTCCACCTGCGGCGCCAGCATCCCATATGGGCGCAGGGTTCTAGTCTTGGTTGCTCCTCTTCCAGTCCAGCTCTCTGCTGTAGCCCAAAAGGGAGGCAGAGGATGGCTCAAGTGCTTGGGTCCCTGCAAGGAGGTACCCGGCTCCTGGCTTTGGATAGGCACAGTGCCGGCCGTAGCGGCCACTGGGGGAGTGAACCAACGGAAGGAAGACCTTTCTCTCTGTCTCTCTCTCTCTCTCACTGTCTATAACTCTACCTGTCAAAAAAAAAAAAAAAAGACATCTGTGTCTATTACACATTCTTGTGCCAACAATTGAGAAATTTAACTACACACAAAATCAAGATTTCTTTCTTTACTTGTTCTTAATGAATAAATATTTGATTCTAATGATCCCTGTGTTCGCACATAGATTTTTGCACACAAGTCAGATTTCCCAAATTTTTCACCAAACTCAGTGGTCTTTCATGCCTAAAATCTTTCAGAGTCTAAAAGACATTTGATTAGCTCCAACTTGATGGTGGCTTTTGCCCTGTGTTCCTTATTTTTTCTAAATCCTAGCAGACAACCATAGTTAATATTTCTAAGATAATTTATAAATGCCAAGTGAATTCTGGGCCTTTTAACATCATAAAAATTAATTTTGTTGGAATCTTGAATCAGTATTTGTTCATATACAAAGACCCCTGAGTGGCAGGATCAAACCTCAGGAGCAATGATTGGCATTGCTATTTAAAAATATGGAGCTCAACCCCTTAGCTCTGTCTTCAAATGTCATCATTTTATCCTTGGAGTAAATGCTGCTGTGTGTTCCTCTCATTATCTGCAGGTGTGCCACAGGGAAAATAATACCTTCAGCCAACACTTTCAGTATTAATATGCTGGAGAAATATATTAAGGTACAAAATTTTAGCTATTTCCAAATAGGCATTCTGTTGGTTTCCTTTGTACAAAGAGAAAGGAAATTTTGATATTACAGCTTCTGAATAGCTTTGAGGTACAATGAATATATTTTTGCTCAATGAATTCCAAGTGCACTTAAATGAGTTCCCTTAGAAATAACAATTTTCTAAACTTCCATTAAATGTTTCAGGCTACTTAGCAACTGACAGTATATGAAGAAAAACAAAAACAAAAACGAAAAGATTTCCACACCAGAGATGAGTATGGAATCTTCTGTCTTATAGGTTTGTTAGCTATGCCAGTTTTTTTTTAAAGCTTTAGGGAATTAGGTTTTAAAAAGTTAATTATTTGAGGGACCGGTACTGTGGCATAGGGGGTAAAGCCACTGCCTGCAGTGCCAGCATCCCATATGGGTGCCAGTTCAAGTCCTGGCTGCTCCACTTCTGATCCAGCTCTTTGCTACACCCTGGGAAAGCAGTAGAAGATGGCCCAAGTCCTTGGGCCCCTGCACCCGTGTGGGAACCCCAATAAAATCCCCTGGCTCCTGGCTTTGGATCAGCCCGGCTCTGGCCGTTGCAGCCAATTGGTGAGTGAACCAGTGGATGGAAGGCTTCTCTCTCTCTCTCTCTCTCTCTCTCTCTCTCTCTCTCTCCCTCTCTCTCTGACTCTCCTTCTTGGTCTGTGTAACTCTGACTTTCAAATAAAAAAAAAATCTTAAAAAAAAAAAAAAAAACTTTCACAAGTAGCCAACCAGACTACCAACTACTTGCTTCATTAAGCAAAAACAATTAAACAAACAAAATCAACCATCAACCAACCAAACCACTATATAAAAACCCTTCCATGAATTCTCATCCTCAATTCAAAAGAAAGAACATGGCCTCAGAATAAGAATTCTTTAAATGATTTTAGTTTTATGGGAAATGTAATTTATTTTTCTGACTTCTATTATGAGTTTCTCCTAAAGAGATAACAATTTTACCACAAAATAGCCTGGACACATTTTGTTAGTTTGTTTAAACCCCTGATTTAAAGGACTGACACTGCACTCAATCCCATTCATGGTAACAGTTAATACGATGCAAAAAGCATCCCCAAAAAGAGCTCTGCTCTTTCCAGATGAATGAATAGGGTCATTGGTGATCAGAAAAGATAAAAAGAGACACATTTACTGCAACCAGGCTGAAGAGACATGCATTTGGGGATGACGACAAAAAATGAAAAGGTTGGGGCCGGCTTTGTAGCTTAGGGGTAAAGCCACTGCCTGCAGTGCCGGCATCCCAGATGAATGCCTGTTCGAGTCTTGGTTGCTCCACTTCCGATCCAGCTCTCTGCTATGACCTGGGAAAGCAATAGAAGATGGTCCAAGTCCTTGGGCCCCTGCACCCATGTGGGAGACCCAGAAGAAGCTCCTGCTCCTGGCTTCAGATAGGCACAGCTCTTGCCGATGCGGCCAATTGGAGAATCAACTAGCAGAAGGAAGACCTCTCTCTCTCTCTCTCTCTCTCTCTCTCTCTCTCTCTCTCTTTCTGCCTCTCTGTGTAACTCCGACTTTCAAAAGAAAAAAAAAAATAAAAGGTAGACAAACACCTCTAAAATATGTTATATAGGACAATACTTGTAAAAGGTGTTCAGTGAAAACAGGACCTAGGTCACAACCCTGAATATAGGAGTTTTATGATCCATGCCAGTGTGTTACAGCTTAGAGAGATTCTACCAGCAAGAATATCTGATTAGCTTTGCTTAGAGAAATATCACATGCATTTATTTAACCTGAGGACTGGCCATATAGTAAACTGTAGATGTGTCAGTCATGCCATGTTCTCTAGTGCTTCCAATGTTTCTTCAATGTACGTGACATCTATATGAGATCTTTCAGGAAATTAAAGTATTTACTTAGGCATGGAAACTACACATGCTTGATCTGCATCCATCAACTCCACAGAGGTTTTTCTTTCATTTACTCATTAATTCAGCATTTATAGGGTAGCAGTTGTTTTGATAATATGTTAGACAGTGTGACAAAATCTAGTGATAAATTAATAAAAATATGATGTCTTCAAAAATTACAATCTGTTAAAAGATACAGATAAGCAAAACCAAAATATAAGCATATAAATAAAACTAAAGTTACATTATCCAGAAGTGCTGAAGGATAAAATAGGGGTGAAATAAAAGTGTGTTGAAGATGCACAAAGATTACAGCAAGTTTCTTTTTCTGAGTCAAATCTTAAAAAATAATTTATTTTCTTGCCCCAAAAAAGCAATTTAAATCACGACTTCCCTATCTCTATCTGAAAATGAGAAAATACAAGTAAACCTTTTCTTCTTGACCTGAAACTTCTGATGTTATTTTGTGACAGAATTTCCCATCAGGCTAAAACAACACTTGAAGAAAGGCAGAGATTTTCTTTTATTAAAACAAGTACACAATTCTTCCATCACTCATATTCATATCTCTAGAGAACATTCCAAATGAAAAATCCCGTATGGCAGTTGTAGAGAGCCATGTGCTTGACAAATCGCTCCCAGGGCATTCCTAGGGCAGGAAGGGTATGCCTCCAATTCATGCCACACACTGATGCCAGATTAGTCTTCCTTTAAGACTGTGCTGGCACGATGGACACTCGCTCAAAACACTTTCATGGATTTCAGCATCATACAGAAATGCCTACTATAGCATGGAGACTTCCTGTCTCTCAGCTGAAATTGTGTTTTGTGTGCCATGATTCCTGTTTTAATTACAAATTATGATTTTATAAAGAAGCCAAATTTCATGACCTATTTTATGCAGAAATGAAATATGTTAAAAGGATGAAGCAGCACCCTTGAAGCTACAAGGGTGCTACAGTAGGCATTGGTGGGGTATATACTAGAAAATGAATAGCATTGAGAGCCAAGATACTTAGGCATTTTAGCTTTTGTTGGGAAAAAATTCTAATACCCTAAACTCATCATTTTAAGGTATATAATTCAGTGCTTATAGCATATTCATAAAAAGAAACCAACGCTCATTAATTTGCATGATGTGTCTATTTCCAACCTTGCATTTTCAAGAGAGTTGTGTCTGAAACTAAAGTGGGCTTCTTGTCCTATGCAGCATATAGCTGAATCATGTCTCACCCATTCTTCCAAGTTATGCTGTAACTGGAGCATTTTAATTCTTTTATATTTAATGAAAATTGAGAAAAATAGCATTTACTATTTATTAGCTGTATATCGATGCCTTTATGTTGTTGTTCCTGTCTTCATTACTTCCTCCTTCTTTGTTAAATAGACATTTTTCTAATGAAGGATTTTAATTCCCTTTTCTTACTGTGTATTTTTGAATCATGTTCTTTGTGGTTTCTTTGAAGATGATTGTTAATTTCTGCCCATTTTGTTTGGATGAATATCAATTTATGTTATACCAGGTTTGCATTTATATAGAATTGTTCTCCTCATCCACTTATTGTCACAAAATAAGCATTTACACATTGTTTCTATCAACTTAAATTCACAGGTAATGTAATTTGTGCTTCTCTTTTGAATTAGGTAAGAAAACTGGGATTATAAGAAGAAAATTCATTTATATTACCTATTATATTTACCTATGTAGTTATTTTTACCTATGCCCTTTATTTTTTCATGTAGAGTCATGTTGTTTTTTTTTCTCAGCATAAAGGACTCCTTTGAGTATTTTTTGTAGGGCAGCTCTGTTAGTGATGACCTCTCTCAGTTATTGTTTATCTAAAGATTTTATAATTTCTTCTTCATTATTGCATGACAACTTTGCTAGAAATAGAACTTTTGGTTGACAGGGGTTTTTTTCTTTTTTTTCCTCAGCCATTTAATAAGTCACCACTATTTTCTGGCCTCCATCATTCCTACCATTTTCATTGACTTCTTGTCAGAACCAAGATTTTCAGACTTTCTTTTTTTGTTCCTCTCTCTTATACTCTTTCTTCTGAGTTTCTTTTTTCTGAAACTAACTACATTACTCTAGAACTGCAGTAAAACTTAGATCTACTCAATTTTCCCACACTGAGACCCAAAGATGTGCAGTCTGAACCCTGTAGAGTTCTAAAAATGTTTGACTAATCACCATCAGAGACTTTTAGTGTATAATGGCAACTTCGTATTCCAGAGTGACCCAGCCCGTGGAGTGAGTGCCTTTTTACTACTATTCTAGTTCCATTTCTCACCCACTGTTTGATAAATCACACCCAACCCTCTCAAAATATTCTTAGATGATGTGATCAAATATTTAATCTATTAATCTCTTATCTCCAAAATCAACTCCAACTCTCCTGTTACAATACACATTTATCAAAATGGCTACAAAACCATAAATGTCATCTATTTAATAAGATCTCATCTCTTCTAGAAGCAATTTTCAATTTGATATCAATTTCCTTTTCCATTAATTGCTCCCATTCAGTCTTGGTCCATGGATTCCCATTGTTCCTCTTTCTTACTCTCTACTTCCTACAGAACATTTTGCCTGAAAGGTGGAGTATGATACACTTGGTAGGGTCACTTATTTTGGTTACTCAACTGCATATTAAGTTTGTTGAGGGTTAGAAAAAAAAGTAACTAGTACACGTGGGTAATCAGCACATATTTATTATTGAAAATGGCTTGGATTTTGTTTAGTTCACTTAATAAACACATTCAGGACACATCAAGATGTGTTGGTAAGACAGAATGATGTAGAAGCCATTCCATAGTATCAGCAGTGTTTACAATAGAATTAAATAAGACAATACTAGGATGCTAGGAGAGGGCTAGACCAGCTTGTAATGGACCCTCTGCTCCACTGAACACTGTGAAAACGGATCTCTTTGGTTTGACCCATGCTGGTCCTTAGGGATCTTCTTCATTTACCTGGAATGGCTGCATGTGACCTTGTCTTTCATATACTAATGAAAAGGGATAATTCATCATTTTAGTTGTTAATCCCCCCTACAATAATTACAGGAATTCAGCACCATAGATCCTATTCAGACCAAAATCCTCTCTTTTTACATAGGTATAATGACTTTTTCATACATCAGCAGACAAGATAAAACTTCGAAGGAAAGGAAAGTTCCCTGGTGCAGTTGATTTGTATTCAAAATTGAATTCTCCAAAATCCATTATGCTGGCTTTTAATCAAAAAGCAGATAGAACAGGAACTCTTTTTGCTATAAGGGACATTTCTTTCTAAATGGACCATCCTAGTATAGTAATAAGGTCTCACATAGGGAGAGCACTTCACACACTAAGTTTTATTACATTAAAAAATTAGCTCATTTTATTCTAGCTAAAATTAACTCTCTTTTTGCCAGGTAGGCAGAGTAGGTTTTATAATCTCTTTTGTTCAAATGAACACATTGAAATATAGGACAGTTTGATTTGCTTTGGTCACACTAATCATTAAAAAACAAATTTTTCTGATAGTAAGATTGGAGGTGATTTTTCAGTGTCCACAGTGACTGAGGGGCAGCTTTAGGGGATTGGTACAGGAAACCGGGACACAAAGTTTGAATCATAATCTCTGAATAAAGGAATATGTGCCATGCCCATAGCTCCTAATGATGGGAGCAACGCAGATGATGCTGGAAGTAATGGTGATAACAATGGGATTCTCAATCAGGAACCTACACTGAAAAGGGGTTGTGGAAGCTGCTTTGATTGAAGTAATTCAATAAATACTCACAACATCATTATAACAACATTATAACACACCAGTCTGTGTCCAATCAGGAGAGAGAAACCAAACAGCATTTGAACAGAAGAAATTTATACCAAATAATTAATACATTATTGTGGCAAGATAAAGATAAAAAGAAAAATTCAGAAGCAACTTCAAGTTTAAAATTGGGTCAAAGGGAGGGAAATCCTAGGAGTGCTTTCCACAAAAATGGAGTGCAGACTTCGCTGGACAGGTGTGGCTGCAGGCACATGAATAGGGGAGAAATTCATTGACACAGAGCTGGACACGGAAGGAAAAATGTCTACTATCCACATGTTCACAGAGTATGATTGATGAACAGTCATGCAAAGGGAATCCAGTTTTCTGTTCAGACTCCACTGCCACACAACCTAACACACACTGTGTCTCGTTTATGAGAGTTGTGGGAAACCCCCTCCAGGGCACAGGTGGACTGAGACAGAGGGAACTGGGCTTCCTGCTGAGACACAGACTGTGCTAATCCCAACACCCACGACCTGTTAGCTGAAGTGAAATGGCTACTAGATCCATGTCAGGGCTGTGTAGTCACTGAATGACAACACTCTGTAGGGCATGGGTGGAGCAAGGAGCCATGGGATGTCCCCTCACACATTGCTGAGTGTATAATAGGCACAAAAATTATCAGAACTGCAGTGTATGGGGCCATCGCCATGGTGCAGTAGGTTAATCGTCCGCCTGAGGCGCTGGCATCCCAGTTTGAGTCCTGGTTGCCCCTCTTTCAATCAAGCTCTCTGCTATGGCCTGGGAAATCAGTAGAAGATGGCCCAAGTCCCTGGGCTCCTGCTCCTGGCTCCTGGCTTCGGATTGGCACAGCTCGGGCCGATGAGGCCATTTGGAGAGTGAACCAACAGAAGGAAGACCTTTCTCTCTGTCTCTCCCTCTCACTATCTATAACTCTACCTCTCAAATGAAAAAATAAAAAAAAAATCATTAAAAAACCCGCAATGTACAAGATCCAGGTTGAGGTTCCCCTTCCCCCCACCATACCCTTCCATCACTATCCACAAAGCTCCACATTTTGCTAACTGTAAAAGAACAATGCTTCGGTCAAGGCCATTGTGCAGGTGCTTCAAAAAAGGTGACTGGATTTTGGTGTAAAATGTAAAATGCTTGCTCTTGTTTTCATAATATTCATTTCCCAGAAACTTTTTAAAGATCCTTCAAGCATCAGGGCAGGTTGTGAAGGTTGATGAGTGACAAAACATTACTAACTGGCACTATGAGAATACTATTTGTCCTGTTTTAAAGATGGGACACCAGTTTAGTGGGGTTGGGTAACATGTTCAAATCACAAACTCAGTAGGTGGAGAATCTGGAATATTCATATAGACCTTTAATCCAAACACAATGTTCTTGATGCCTCCTATGGTAGATGCATGGTGGTAAGAGACTCAGGCTCCCCACTAAGATCTGCTTTCACTTATTTCCATCCGGGGACTGAATTTCCCATCTCTCCCCACACTCCCCCTCCACACACACATACTTTTTAAAAAGCAGATTTATGTATTTATTTTGGTTTTAAAAATATTTATTATTTATTTATTTGAAACTCAGAGTTCTAGATAGAGAGGGAGAAACAGAGACAGAGGTAGCTTCCATCAGCTGGCATTCCCCATTTGGCCACAAAGGCCAGCATTGTGCCTCGCCAAAGCCAGGAGCCAGAAGTTTCATCCAGGCCTCCTGTGTGTGTGGCAGGGGCCTAAACACTTAGGTCATCTTATTCTTCTTTTCCCAGAGCAATAGCCTGGATCTAGACTGGAAGTAGAGCAGCCAGGACACGAAGCAGCACCCGTATGGAATGCAGGTGGCAACATTCCCCACTATACACAGTGCCAGCCACTCCCCACCCTCCCTTTAACAGCTGATACCAGATATGGCCATGTGTCCACGTTCTCTCCACTAGAAAGTGAGAGGACGTGATGGGTGCTCTGCTTCTTTATTTATCCTCCCAGCAGTTGGATGATTAGAATAATAAAAACCAAACTAGCTGTTATGGATTGAGCATAAACTGGATTTCAAACTCATGCACATACTTCAATGCTAAAGTCATATGCTTAGGGTTAATGGATTAAGCTGGAGCTGTAATGTTATTATGACCTCTGAGAGATGGGCCTGGTGGGAGGTAGTTAGAGCATTGGAATACTGTACTCGGAAGATGGTTCTCATGAGAGGGTTGGGTATTTAAGCTGAGTTCAGCCTAGTTTTTCTGTCTACTTCCTGGCTCACCATGTGATCCTCCACACCTGGTCTGCCATTGCTAGCAGCCACCAGATGCCAGACTAATGAGACTGCCTGATCCTGAACTATGAACTTCCAAATTGTAGGCTGAAGTAAAGCTTCCTTCTCAAGAAACACCTCTCAGATATTTGAAAGTACTAGAAGGCTGGCGCTGTGGCTCCATAGGCTAATCCTCCACCTGCGGCACCAGCACACTGGGTTCTAATCCCTGTTGGGGTGCCAGATTCTGTCCTGGTTGTTCCTCTTCCAGGCCAGCTCTCTGCTGTGGCCCAGGAAGGCAGTGGAGGATGGCCCAAGACTTGGGCCCTGCACCTGCATGGGAGACCAGGAGAAGCACCTGGCTCCTGGCTTCGGATCAGCACAGTGCACCGCTGCAGTGTGCCTGCCGCAGTGGCCATTGGAGGGTGAACCAATAGAAAAAAAAAGGAAGACTTTTCTCTCTGTCTCTCTCTCTCACTGTCCACTCTGCCTGTCAAAAATAAATAAATTAATTAAAAAATAATAATAATACAAAAAGAAAGTACTAGAAGGCTGACCAGTGTGGTACCATTGAAGATGGGAAAATCCAATACCAGACTGACTCTCAGCATCACTCTAAATGTGGAGCAGAGATGCTCTTGGGAGAGGAATACATTCCCAATCTTTAAGTCAGTTTTAAAATATTCACATCAATAGACAGACAATTGTGTACATAAAAATAAAAATAAACTTAATATTTCTAACTTTTTTTTAATTTGAAAGGCAGACAGACAGACACGCACACACATACAGAGAAAATTTTTCATCTGCTACTTCACTCCCTAAATGCCTGCAAGAGCTGGGGCTGGGCTTGGCTGTAGCCAGGAACCTGGAACTCAATCCAGATATTTCATGTGCATGACAGGAATCTGACTACTTGTACCATCACTGCTACTTCCCAAGGTGCTCATTATCAGGAATCTGGAATTGAAAGTGGAGTGGGGACTCAAAACCAGGCATTCAGATTTGGGATGTGGCATCCCAAGCAATGGCTTAACTGTTGTGCCAAATGTCTTGTCCTCTTTATTTCTTGACACACAGTGCTCAGCAAATATTCATTGTATGACAAATGAGTGAATACTTACCTTAATTTTGAATAAGATTGGTAAAAATCTTAAGCACGTGAAATTCTTAACTTTTTAATTTTATTTTAATTAATTTTAACTGATTCAATGTGATTCGTAGATATAATCTAAGAACATAATGATATTCCCATCCTTCCCCTCTCCCCTATTCTTCCCAAGCTATCTCCTCCATTTCTTTCTTTTTAGTTTTTGTGATAACATAGTTGAAAATTGCATTACAGTAAAAATCCTTAATACTTCACCAAATAAGGAGTTTAACAAGTAAAAAACAAAAAGACCCTAATTTAGTGGTATTATAGAAAATGCCTATAAGCAATAATTGAATGGAAAAATGACTATTTTTCTCATATACAGTAAATTTTAAGGTAATCACAGGTCATTCACCCTATAGTAGTATAACCTTTTTAAAAAAGATTTATTTATTTATTTGAAAGTCAAGTTACATAGACAGAGTAGAGGCAGAGAGAGAGAGAGGTCTTCCATCTGCTGGTTCACTCCCCAGTTGGCCACAAGGGTCAGAGCTGCATCCATCCAAAGCCAGGAGCCAGGAGCTTCTTTTGGGTCTCCACGTGGGTGCAGGGGCCCAAGGACTTGGGCCATCTTCTACTGCTTTCTACATCTTTCTACTGCTTTTCCCATAGCAGAGAGCTAGATTGGAAGTGGAGCAGCTGGGTCCTGAACCCGCACCCATATGGGATGCCTGCGCTTCAGGCCAGGGCGTTAATCCACTGTGCCACAGTGCTGGCACCACTAGTATAACCTTTTTAACCACTGGTTTAACAAAGATATAAAACAGTTTTACAAAACTATATTTGCAGCAATACTGACACACAAAAACACTTCTTCCATTTCTATCATTTTTTTAAATTTTAGCTCCACATTTAAGGGAAAACATGCAGTATTGATTTTTCTGTGTCAAGCTTATTTCACTCAACATGATGTCCTCCAGCTGCATCCATTTTGCTGCAAATGGAAGAATTTCACTTTTTATAGCTGAATAATACCCCATTGTGTGTATATATCATGTTTTCCTTATCCATTCATCTCATGATGGATGCCTTGTTTGGTTCCTAATTATGGCTATTGTGAACAGTGTATGACCATGGTGGTACAAGCATCTCTTAGATAAATTGTGTTCAAATATTTTGGGTGTATATCCAGTAGTGGGATTGCTGGATCAGTTGGAAAGTCTACTTGTAGGTTTTTTTTTAAGAAATCTCCACAGTGTTTCACGGTGGCTGCACTAATTTACATTCACACCAACAATGTATAAGTGTTCGCCTTTTTCCACATCCCTGTCAGCACTTGTTATTCTCTGTGTTCTGGATTTTAGCCATTCTGACAAGGATGAGATGATAGCTCATTGTAATTTTTATTTGCATTTCCCTGATGGCAGCGATGTTGAACATTTTTTTTCATGCATCTGTTAGCAATGTGTATTTCTTTTGAGGACTGTCTATTGAAATCCTTTCTCCATTTCTCAGCTGGATTGGTTGGGATTTGTTGTTGAGTTTTTTTTTTTTTTGATTTTATTTAAAGAATATAAATTTCCAAAGTATAGCTTATGGATTCCAATGGCTCCCCCCCTCACAACTTCCCTCCCTCCCGCCACCCTCCCCTCTCCCTCTCCCTCTCCCCTTCTGTTCACATCAAGATTCATTTTCAATTATCTTTATACACAGAAGATCAGTTTAGAACATATTATGTAAAGATTTCAACAGTTTGTCCTCACATAGAGACACAAACTGAAATTATTGTTGGAGTACTAGTTATAGTATTAATTCACAATGTACAGTACATTAAAGACAGAGATCCTACATGATTTTTCTTAAAGAATTGATTAATTATCTATGCAATTTCCAATTTAACACCAAGTTGTTTTAATCATTTGCAATTATCTTTATACACAGAAGATTTAAGTTGATGACATTTTCAATATATTAATCCTTTGTAAGATAGGTAGTGTGTGTGTGTGTTCCATTGTATTGGATGTCTCTTCACTCTGTTGACCATTTCCTTTGCTGTGCAAAAGATTCTGAGTTTGATATAGTCTATCCCATTTGTTTAGTTTTGCTTTTCTTGACTTTGCTTTGGGGATTTTTTTCCAAAAAATCATCACCACCCTTTTTCATGTAGTACTGCAAATTTTTTTTTTTTTTTTTTTTTTTTTTTTTTTTACAGGCAGAGTGGACAGTGAGAGAGAGAGACAGAGAGAAAGGTCTTCCTTTTTTGCCGTTGGTTCACCCTCCAATGGCCGCCGCGGCTGGCGCGCTGCGGCCGGCGCACCGCGCTTGTCCGATGGCAGGAGCCAGGAGCCAGGTGCTTTTCCTGGTCTCCCCATGGGGTGCAGGGCCCAAGCACCTGGGCCATCCTCCACTGCACTCCCGGGCCACAGCAGAGGGCTGGCCTGGAAGAGGGGCAACCGGGACAGAATCCGCCACCCCGACCGGGACTAGAACCCGGTGTGCCAGCGCCGCAAGGCGGAGGATTAGCCTGTTGAGCCACGGCGCCGGCCGAGTACTGCAAATTTTAACAAGAGCAATTAGAGAGGAGAAAAATATAAAGGAAATCAAAATTGGAAAAGAGGAAGCCATGTTTGCAGATGACTTGATGTTATACATGGAAAAACTGAAAAACTCCACCAAAACGCATTTAAAATTGATAAGCGAATTCAGTACACTTGAAGGTTACAAAATAAACATACAAAAAAATCCAGTTGCATTTTTGTATGCTGAATTTATGTACAGAGAAATCAAGAAATAAATACTATTCACAATAGCCACCAAAAAATCAAATATTTAGAAATACATCTAACCAAAGAAGTGATATATCCGTACAATGAAAATTATCAAGCATTGTTGAAAGAAATCATCAAGTACACAAAAAATTGGACATATATTCCTTGCTTATGGATTGGATGAATCAATATAATCAAAATGTCTATGCTACCTAAAGCAGTCTTTAGGTTTCAATGCAATTCAATGAAATCCATTTCAAACTACCAGTGTCATTCTTCACAGAGTTAGATAAAGACAATCCTAAATTCATATGAAATTATAAAAGACCTCCAAATAGCCAAAGTCATTTATTGACTCTGATAGTAATTGTATCAATATAATTTCCCAGGCAGTGGTTTTATCTTTTAGCTCTAGTACATAAAAGGAATTATTAAGAAGATTTATCTTCTAAATATGTTCAACTACTACCTGAGAATTTATTAGAGAATGTTGAAAGTAAAACTACAGTTGGGGGCCAATGGTGTGGCTTAGCATTAAAGCCACTGCCTGTGATACATGCATCCCATATGGGTGCCAGTTCGTGTCAGGCTACTCTATTTCCCTCTCAGCTCCCTGCTGACGGTCTGGGAAAACAGTGGAAGATGGCCCAAGTGTTTGGTTCCCTGCCACCCATGTGTGAGACCCGAGTGAAGCTCCTGGCTCTTGCCTTCAGACTGATTCTGCTACAATGGAAGACCTCTGTCTCTGTTTCTCCCTCTTTCTCTGTAACTCTGACTTTCAAATAAATAAATTGGTCTTTAAAAAAACATATATATATATATATATATATATATATATATATTTTGACAGGCAGAGTGGACAGTGTGAGAGAGAGAGACAGAGAGGAAAGTCTTCCTTTTGCCATTGGTTCACCCTCCAATGGCCGCCATGCACCGCGCTGATCCAATGGCAGGAGTCAGGTGCTTCTCCTGGTCTCCCATGGGGTGCAGGGCCCAAGCACTTGGGCCATCCTCCATTGCACTCCCTGGCCACAGCAGAGAGCTGGCCTGGAAGAGGGGCAACTGGGACAGAATCCGGTGCCCCGACTGGGACTGGAACCCTGTGTGCCGGCACAGCAAGGTGGAGGATTAGCCTATTGAGCCACAGTAGCAGCCATTTAAAAATATTTTTAAAAAATTACAATAAAGTGGTGCATGGTAGGAAACTGAATGGCTATTGTTTTTAGAGATACACTCATGCCAAAGTGAAAGTGTCTGGAAATTTCAGCTGTCATGCACATCCAGGGAAGACAGGGGGATTTCGTGTTAACATTATTGTGATTGAATTTCTGAGATGCTAACATAAAAACAGTCTCATTAATAAGAATATAAATAATAGATATCTGAATGTCACCTTTTGAGTGTTTCTCCATTAAGTCTTGATGTCACTTTCAAATATTAAAATTATTAAGAATAGTAATTTTGAAACAAAATTATTTTTTAAGGTTCATGACCCTCCTCACCGCATTGGAGTATGGCTAGGAAGTGTGGCACATGTGGTGAACCATTGGTTCGTTTTGGCTAAGTATGCAAGGACACAATGCAGATCATTTCACTGTAAGAAAAATTAGCCTGTTTAAGGTAGCTCAAGAAACAGGGGAGCAGTATCAAGTACTCAGGAAAACTCAGAGCTGACCATCCGGGTTCTGCAGAGAACCAGGGCTCTGGAGACTGATTCTTTGCTAATCCTTCTTTGAGTTCTGTCTGGCTGATCAAGGTCATTCTCACGGTGATTCAGTGCTACCATTCTCTCCACCTACCACCCAACTTTCTGCTGCAGCTGAAGCTGCCCATGGATCCACCAGGTCCCCCATACAGCTCCAGTGCCCCCTGCTCTTCCTCAGTTCCCCTGTGCCTATAGGAAAAGCAGTCTGTTTTGATCAATCCCATTATTCCAGTTTGGCATATTCAAGACCCTGATTCAACAAACTAAAGCCCGCAGAACAGAATTTGATGGTTTATCACCCATTCAGAAGGAACTCTTGGTAGAACAGACTTTCTGAAACAAATCTGGGAATGGGCTGGTACCAAATACTTTCCTAGAACAAATATCATGTGGAAATAGACTTGGATGGAGGGTAGGGATTTTCTGTACTCTTTGAAAAGGTTACCACCTAATTATATAGGACATTAGCTGTCCCAGAATTAAGCCCATCAGTTGTAAATGAGAACAGTCAGACTCATAATGATGATACCTTTTCCAGCTCTATTTGACATAACTTGAGTCACAGGGATAAATTGAACTCATATACTTACTTTTCAGTAAGACTGAATGCAATAATTGCATCATGATTTACTTTGCCTTGTTACCCCCAGATATTAGAGATGGCCTCTCAAGAAGTTTGGCAATAAATTTAAATACTCGTCTATTTGTTTTAGAAGCTTTGTGCTGCTGAGTCATTCATGTGGAAGAGAGACCTATTTAAAGTTAGGAATGAACAACCTCACATTACACTAAGCAGTACTTACCTTATTCATATCTATGACCATAGGTGAAGAAAAGAACACTGATTTACACAATCTACCGCTTTAAGTTCATATGAAAAACTATAGAAAATATAAATAGGATTTATAAAATAGACATAATTAATTAATATAAAACTATGTCCATTAAAGACAGAGAAAAGACCCCATTATCACTAACAAACACACACACACACACACACACCACTGTCATGGAAAATTACCAATAAAATCAAATTACTGAAATACTAAGGAAAGTCTTTCTGATTGCAGCAAATTAGAGCTAGCAAAGAGAGGAAGAGAAAAAAATATCTTTTTAAAAAAGAAATCTTCAAAAGCTATTCATTCTTGACTTGGCATTGTGGCAGTGGGTTATGCTGGTTCTTGGGACATCTGCATCCCACAACAGAGCACTGGGGTAGAGATCTGGCTGCTCTGCTTCCAATCCACCTCTCTGCCAATGTGCCTGGGAAAGCAGCAGATGATAACCCAAGTTTTTGGGTGCCTGCCACATGGCAGACCCAGATAGGGCTTCAGGCTTCTGGTTTTGGCCTGGCACAAACCTAGTAGTTGTGGGCTTTTGGGGAGTGAACTATAGGATAGAAGATCTCCTTTCTTTCTGTCACCTTGCCTTTTTTTTTTTTTAATATTTCTTTAAAAGGCAGAGTGACAGAGAGATAGAGAGGGATATTCACACAGAGAGAGAAAGAGAGAGAGAGAGAGAAAGAAAGAGAGAGAGGATTTCCATGTGGGTGCAGGAGTCCAAACACTTGGGTCATCTTCTACTGTATACCTAGGCACATTAGCAGAGAGCTGGATCAGAAGTGGAGTGGCTGAGCCTGTGACTGATACCATATGGAATGTCAGCACTGCAGACATCTTAACTCACTATGCTACAATGCTGTACCTATTTAAAAAGCCATTTATTCAAAAAGGATATAAAATTGAAACCATATATATATATATATATATGAAAATTAGATTATTATTTAGAATTCCATGCATTTGGATCATATAATGTCTCAACAAAAACTGCTCAGAAGGAAAATCTTTTTAGAAAAAAAGGAATAAATTTAAATTAATTAAGCTTCACTCTCAAGAAGGAAAATAATTAAACTGATTGCAAAGAAAGCATAAAAATGAATTAGAAAAGAAAGCTTAAATAAAGTAAATAACTATTTTCAAAGTAATCAATGAACCAAAAACTTATTTTAAAACAGTTGTTAAGCTACACAGGCACAAAAGAAATTACAAGAAGATAATAACTATAAATTATAATTAAAAATTTTCAAAGTCTACATTGTTGAACAAGATCAATTTGATACAGGAAATTCAGATAGCATGAATACTTTGCAAATAAAATAGAATTTACCAAAAACTGAATGTAGATGCTTGGACTCTAACACACATTGGCATAGCTCCAATCTAGAAATAAGTTGGACATCATAATTCCTATCCATGCTTTAAGAAAAGAAAGATAATCAACAGGATATCAATCTCCTTTCTTAAATTCATCAAAAAATTGAAGTCTTGTGGCAGACAGCCACGTCAAAAGCTGAGGAAAAGCGTGAATGCAGAGAATTGAAGTTGGAATCATTATACCTGAATGTGAAGCTGACAGAGCCATTTACCGGTAGAAGCAATTACATGATAATTTTGATGAGTTCTGGAGGCTTAGCCTGAGGTAGGGAGGCAGGTAGTGAGGAACTAAGGAATGCCAGCATTTGTGCCAAAGCCCAGCCTATACCAGCCAAAACCCTATTTCTGTGCAAATAGAGGGGCTAGGAAGATACCAGCTAAAAATCTCCAACATGGCTGCAGCCTTTACGCACCCCTCCCCTCATGCACATGAACCCCACTTCCTTCCGTCTTGCTCCTACACAACACTCTCGTCATGCATCTGATGCTATGACACTTCAGAGATTTTTTTTAAAAAGAGGTGGGGGAGCAGTGGAAATGGATGATACAAAAGCTTTGTCCCAAACTCCCAACTTTGAATATGCAAGTAAACCCTGCCCTGGCATCATCTGTTATCCTACAAAGGACAGCCCATTACTTCCTGATTCCATCACTCATGATGCTCTCATTCCTTGAGTGTGTGCCTTTCCTTTGCCTTTGCCTCCTCTTTGAATTCTTTCACACGTGGAGGCCAGAGTCTGGACCAAGCCTCCGCAGGGATTCCTCCTGAAACAAGGCTTGAGTAATTTGTTAGGAACTCTTGGGAACCAAGTCTGGGGGAAGAGCCTCACGCTTTCATAAGTTTTCACTCCAACTGCTCCACCAAGTGTTCACAGCGAAGAGCACAGAAAAACAAACAAACATGTTTCAGGAGGGAAAGGGCTGGAGTTAGAACTAAATATTTTAAAACAATCCAGAGCATTCTTCTTGACAAAAGTCTACCTTCCAAAATAAATTCCTTTGTCAGGGCCTTTAGTGACCTGAAAGGAAGGAAATTAGTCCATTCTGGACCCTTTGTCTTCCCCTACCATGAACAATGAAGGGGAAAGCCTAAGACAAACAAACCTCTGAAGGTCACTGCTCAAGGACCCAGGATCACCAAACACATGAGAATACAGCACACGAACTTTCACTTTGACTATGGCCTTGTCTAAATAAGGTCAGAGTTGGTGAACTCAAGAGGCTTCCATAGCCTTGGCAGCTCATGACAAGATCCTCGGGTGATCACTGGCATCATAAATAAGAGTGTCAATTGTTAAAGTAACAACGGAAGTCACTGTGCACCTACTCCTCCTGCAGGATCTCTGTCCTTAATGTGTTGTACTATGAGAATTAATGGTGAAACTACTACTCAAACAGTACTTTATACTTTGTGTGTCATTGTGGGTGCAGTCTGTTGAAATCTTTACTTACTGTATACTAAACTGATATTCTGTATATAAAGATAATTGAAAATGAATCATGATGGGAGAGGGAATGGGAGATCGGATGGTTGCGGGTGGGTGGGAGGTTATGGGTGAAAAGTAGCTATAATTAAAAAGTTGTACTTTGGAAATTCATATTTATTAAATAATAGTTGAAAAATAGCAAAAAAAAAAAAAGAAAAGAACACATCACATGAGTATAGAACACTTCCACCCGAGTCCTTACTATCATGTCAACAAGGAGCTAGTAGGTCGTAAAGGAGAAAGTTGCAAATCACAGACACTATGAAGTTCATACAGTGGGGCAAGAAGACCAGAGGAAATTGGAGCCCCAGCACCTACATCTGCAACAAACTCAGCTCAGTGAACTCGGATTAACAAACTCCTCCTTAAAAGCTTGCTCATTTAAATTCCTATTTTGTCATACCTCATGCAGTTTAAATCAAAAAGCACAAGAAATGTTAAAATATGAGAGACACAATATTTGGACAAGACAATAGAAACCTAAGAACCAACCTCAGATATACAAATATTTTGGAATCACCAGATTAAGGATAAGTAACTAATATTAATATTATAGCTAATGGGAATAGTAGACAATATGCAAGATCAAACAAATATGTATGCGGAGGAGTTGAAAAATCTAAGGAGCATGCAAAGTTACAGAAAATAAACATGCTATAATAGAAATAAAAAAAGCTTTATAGTAGACTAGACATAGCCACAGGAGGAAAAATGGTGAGTTTGAAGAAATGTCAATTAAAACTTTCAAAATAAATGTTAAAAAGATGGAAAGATTTGAAAAATTATAGAACATACAATAACTGTGGGAAAATCACAAAATACAAAAAAGCATAATACAGATACCAGAAGAAAAAATAGAGGAAGGAGTACAAGAAATATTTAAATTAATAATGGCTGATGGTACCAATACACTTTACTAATTAAAATGATCAGTTTAAATTTACAATTGATCATAAAGATAGATTAAGTGTCAAATAGATCACATAAATAAGACCAGTGTCTGCTAATAACAATTAATGAAATTAAAAAGGAGGGAACGATCCAACATAGGAAGTGGAATCACAGCAGACTCATAGAATGACAAATGCCCTAAACAGCACTCTGGCCTCAGAAACAGCCCTTAAGGTATTCGTATCTGGCTAAAAAGCCCATGGGAGTATCTCAGGCATGGGAAGCCAAGACACTGTGGCAACAAAATGACCTAAATGAAAGATCTCTGTGAGTGAGGTCCCAGCGGAAGGAAGGGGCCATCAAAGAAGGAGGTAACTTTCTTTGAAGGGAGGAGAGAACTTCCACTTTGATTATGGCCTTGTCTATATAAGGTCAGAGTTTGTGGACTCAGGAGGCTTCCATAGCCTTGGTAGCTCAGGACAAGAGCCTTGGGTGATTAGTGCTATCGATGTCATAAATAAGAGTGTCACTTGTTAAAGCAACAATGGGAGTCACTGTGCACTTACTCCCCATGTAGGACCTCTGTCCTTAATGTGTTGTACTATGAGAATTAATGGTAAAACTAGTATTCAAACAGTACTTTATACTTTGTGTGTCTGTGTGGGTGCAAACTGTTGAAATCTTTAGTCAGCATAGAGTTGATACTCTGTATATAAAGATAATTAGAAATGAATATCAATGAAGAATGGGATGGGAGAAGGAGTGGGAGATGAGACGGTTTGTGGGTGGGAGGGTGGTTATGGGGGGAAAACTGCCATAATCCAAAAGTTATACTTTTGAAATTTATATTTATTAAATACAATTTTCCATTAAAAATTAATAATGGCTGAGATTTTCCAAAAATAATTATGGACACCAAATCATAGATCCGGAAAGCTCAGAGAACACAAGTGAAAGTAAATATATGAATATTTATATTTATATATTTGTATGTACATATATAAATATAAAATTGCAAACACTATTTTCAAATTATGCAAAAGTAAAGACAAAGAGAAAATCTTAAAAGAGGTTGTGGAATGAAAAACAGCTTAGT
The DNA here is from genome assembly GCA_949820135.1 of Sylvilagus floridanus. NCBI lineage: Eukaryota > Metazoa > Chordata > Mammalia > Lagomorpha > Leporidae > Sylvilagus > Sylvilagus floridanus. Next base: position 82,465,037 of record OX463245.1, read on the forward strand.
TGTAAAGGAAGGAGGATAAGAATTACATTGGATGTCTCATATGATATTAAAAATGGAAAATAAATGAATAAAATATTTAATGGAAAAAGCAAGCTCAAATTCTGTTTTCAGTGAAACTATGCTTAAAATCAAAAGGGAAATAAAAACTTTCTCAGGTAAACACAACCTGAGGGGATTTGAAGACAGTGGGTTTCCCTGGTAAGAAAAAAAGTTCTTCACAGAGAAGGAAAATCACGCAGGTCACAAATTTGATTCTAAGTAGAGAAAGGAGGAGACATAGAGAGGGAAGAGATAAAGTCAAACTAGTATTTTATTTTTACAATGAATGCTGGTGGAAACGTGGAGGCAAAGATACCCTAATCTACTGTTGGTGGGAATGTAAACTGGTACAGATGTTATGGAAGATGGAATGGAGATACCTAAGAAAGCTGAAAATAGATATACTGTATGACCCAGCTATCCCAATGCTTGTAATGTACCCAAAGGAAATAAATCTGCATATGAAAGAGTTATCTGTACTCCCATGTTTATTGTAGTTCAATTCACAATAGCTCAAATGTGTGTGTGTGTGTGTGTGTGTGTATATATATATATATATAATGGAATACTAGTCATTTGAAAATAAAAAAAAATGACATCCTGTCTTTTGAAACAAAATGGATGCAATTGGAAACCACTGTATTTATTGAAATAAGCCAGACCCAAAAAGACAAATTCCATGTTTTTCCTGATCTGTGGTAATTTAAAAAGTACCAAAATGTTTAAGAGTGGAATGGACATTTTGAGATTTGATAATTTTTATGGTGCTTGTGTCTATTGTTTAAGAAAACTTTTGTTTCTTCTTGCTATTTGTTGAACTTTTTACTTAGTGCAAGATGAATCTTATGAATATAAGTAAACTGCAAGTAGATCACTGTAAAAATTAAGAGAGGAAATAAGAAGTGAAGGAAGAGAAAGGATGGGAATGTGGGCATGAGGAAGGGTAGGGTGGAAACATCACTATGTTCTTAAATCTGCATATATGAGTTACTTGAAGTTTGCTTATGTTAAATAAACATAAATAAATAAGTTAACACAAAGTGGAGCATGAACCTAAGTATAACTTGAAAAACTGTAATGCATCTAGAGACAACATAGATAATCTAGATGACCTTGGATTTGACAATGTTTTATAGATTCAGCATCAAAAGCATGATTTTTAAGGGAAACATGGGTAAGTTTGGTGACATCACCGTAGTTGAAAGCTTCTGCAATTAGAGAGACACAGGTAAGAGAATGAGAGGTAAGGCACTGACCGGGAGGAAAAGGAAACTGAAAACGCTCGTGGGATAATGGATGGCTATCTAAATTATAGGAAACCCATAAAACTCAAAAATAAAAAACTAACAACTCAATTTTAAAAAGGACAAAGATCTGAAGAGACATCTATCCGAAGACATGTCAATGAAACCTGAGCTTAGGAAGACATGCTCAGTAACTGACACAGTAAGATGCTACTGCGAGCCATTTAGAACAGCTGAAACCCCATATCTGATAATACCACATGTCGACAAGGATGCAGAACACCAGGGACCCATTCATTGCTGGCTGGAAGGCAAATAATACAACCATTGTTGGAGCTGGTTTGAAAGTGCCTCACAAAGTTAAAAATAATGTTGCCATATGATGTAGCAATCACACTTTTTGGTATTTATCCTGATGAGCTAAAAACTTATGTCAATGCAAAAATGTGTACATGAATGTTCATAGCAGCTTTTTATCATAATTGCCAAATATTGAAAATTACCAGATATTCTTCAGGAGGTGAACTGAGAGTGAAACTGCAGTGCAATCATTCAGTGGGCTATTATTCGGCAATAAAACGAAATGAACTAACAAGTCATGAAAATACAGAAGAATGATACACTCCTATTGCTAAGTTAAAGAAGCCAGTGAAAAGGCTGCATCCTGTAGGATTCCAACTAGAATACAGTCAGAGAGACAAAACCAAGAAAAAATAAATCCAGTGCTTGCTGGTTGTTGGGTTAGGGATGATAGGGGCATGAATGAGTGAAAACCATGAATTTTTATTGCGGTGAAACTACTCTGATACTGCATGGTGAAAACAGATCATTATGTGTTTGTTAAACCTCGTAGAACTACACAACACAAAAGGGAAACGAGTTAGAGCAATAGTAATGCATCAGTAATCATTCACTTATGGTAACAGATGTACTCACTAATGCAAGAGGGTTCATTACAGGGGAAACTATACTTGTGTTGAGAGATGCAGTTTGGATTTCTAGGGCTGCTGAAATGAAATGCTACAGTCTGGGCATCTTAAACAACAAAAATGTATTTTTTTACAGTTCTGGAGGCTGGAAATCGAAGATCAGGGTGCAGTGGGTTTGGTCTCCTTTAAGGTCTGTCTCCTTGAGTTTCAGACATTTGTGTTCTCACTGGGTTTTTACATGGTCATCTGTGTCTGTGTGCTAATTTCTTGTAAAGATTCCAATAATATTGGATTAAGACCAAGCAAAATGACCATATTCTACTTTAGTCACCACTTTAGAGATCCTATCATCAAATGCAGTCACATATGAAGTGTTGGATGTTAGGACATCAACCTATGAACATTGGAGAGACACATTGAAATCCACAGAGTATTGTGAACTCTATACTTTTGGCTTAATTTTTCCATAAATATTTAACAAAGCCAACTGATTACAAGAGCAAAAATTTATCATAGGAGAAATAGCATCATCCATGGTAGTTTTTTTTTGGGGGGGGGGACTCTTCTAAAGCTGTAAAAATAATTGATAATTTAAATACTATTCTTGAGGCAGAGGGTGTAGCATAGTGAGATACCTGCTTCTCCCATCAGAGTGCCTGAGTTTGAGAATGAATTCTGTGACCCAGTTTCCTGCTAATGAACACCCTGTAAGTCAATGGATGATAAGTCAAGTATCTGGGTCCCTTTCAACTTCACAAGAGATACAAATGGATTTTCTGGCTCTAAATTTTAGACTAGCCCCAGCCTCAGTTATTGGGATATTTGGGTGGTGAACCAGTAGGTAAAATATCTCTCTCTGTGTTTCTCTTTATTTCTGTCACCCTTTAAAATAAAACTAAGTAAATAAATACACATTTAGAAGATGTGTATCTTTAAAAAATAAGCTGCTACATAGAAAAGAAGTTTTCCATTTTTTTGTAAATTGAGCATAAAAGCAAAACCCATATGCAAGTAAGATTATGCAATAAGGGCATATAATTTTATTTCTAAATATCAATGCAAAGATACCGCACAAATAGCATGCAAGTAGCATAGAATTAATTAAACAACATCATTATCAATAGTATTTTATTCTAAGAATAAAGAATACTTGAATATTAAAAAAATTTAACAATAAAACATATCTTAATGAATATATCCAAAAGAAGGAAGTTATGAACACCATCAAAGATAATGAAAAACATTTGAAAACATTTAACAGCCTTTCTTGGGTTAGAGAAAAAGAAAATCCTTGCAATAGTAGACAGTTACTGCTTCCCTAATGTGATTCAATACACAAAGAAAATTCTGCATCATTGTTAATATTATACACTGTAACCACTATAATGTTTCCCATTCATACAAGAATAAGAATTGCCACTCTTGTTTAGTATTTACTGCAAGGACAATTAGGATACAGAAATTTGAGAAAGGTAATAATTGCAGATGTGGTAAAATTTCTGTTTTATACAAGATAATTAACTCAAAATCATTTTAACTAAACACAAATTTTGTGTAGAGTATTAGTACAAAATTAATTCACAAAATATGTAATCTTCATAAATAAAAAGAATCAATTAAATGATAATGGGAGATTACATTTCACTTACTATTACTATGCCAACAACAAAGATAAAATAAGAAGTTTAATAAGGAATATTTATACAGATATTTATTTATACAGAATATTTATTTTAAGAGATTTATACACTACCAGAAGACCTGAACACATGAATAAGAGTGCAAAACCCTTGGATTGGGAGAATATTCTTAATTGCTAAATTAATCTGGAAATTTTGTGATCTCCATAAAAGCAGCAGGATTTCTTTTTCAACTGACTGAGCTTAGTCCATGCAGAACTGTGAGTATCATAATCTGAACATTCTGAAAGCATTGAACTAATGAGAAAAGGTAGTCCTACTAAGTATTATGATAATAATCATTAAAACAAATGGTGCATTGATGTTAAACCAACAGTAAAATAATGGAATAGAACAGAAACAAATTCCATAATATGAACAGAAGTCATAAGAAACCTGCGTATACATTAGGTCAGATGTTAATTCAGTGGGAAAAAATTCATAATTAATTGGTTTAAGATAGAGATAGCATTTCAAAAAAGTTTAAATTTGTGCTCTTACCCAGTAATTTACATCAAAATAAATTCAATATGCATCAAAGATTTCAATTTATAAACATAAGTACGTAGAATCAATGGAGAATCATTTTATTCTATCAAAGCAGGGAAATCTATGATACAAAACCCCAGCAGCAAATTAACAAAAGATTGACACATTCAATTCTAACGTTCAAATACATTTTAAAAATCATGTGATGATCTGATTCATCAAAGGCTAAACTGGGTAAACTAATTGCAATTCATTTCACATACAAAGGCAAAATTTCCTTACATATAAGGAATTAGGAAACAAAGTCATAAATAATAGAAAAGTGGTTAAAGGACATGAAAATGCAGCTCATAAATAAGGTAAAATTCTGGCCAATCTGACAAGAAAAATTTCTTCAGATTGAAATGTCAGTAAAGGGCCAGTGCTGTGGCATAGGGGGTAAAGCCACCGCCTGCAGTGCTGGCATCCCATATGGGTGCCAGTTCATGTCCTGGCTGCTCCACTTCCCATCCAGCTCTCTGCTATGGTCTGGGAAAGCAGTGGAAGATGGCCCAAGTGCTTGGGTCCTGGCACCAAAGTGGGAGACCCTAAAGAAGATCCTGGCTCTTGGCTTTGGATCGGCTCAGCTTCTGCCATTGCGGTCATTAGGGGAGTGAACCAGCAGATGGAAGACCTCTTTCTCTCTCTCTGTCTCCCCTCTCTGTAACTCTGCCTTTCAAACGAACAAATATTTTTTTTTAAAAAAAAAAGTCAGTAAAAGATCATTTTCTTTGCTTGATTCAAAAAGTCAAAAGTATTAAAACATAGTAATTTGCTTAATAAAATAATTTTATACTTTTATATTTTTCTTCTTTATTTTTAATTGCCATTTATATAAGGTGAACAAATTTCATGTATTTCATATATATAGATTTAGGAGCATAGTCTTCTCCCAGTCCACCCTCCTTCTCTCCCTCCCTATTTCTTGTTTTTTCTTTTAGTTTTTATAACATCAAACCTTCAACTTATTTTATAATCACAAGCTTAACCCTCCACTAAATAAATAATTCAACAAGTAGTAAGAAAAAGATCAGTGTTCCTCAAAAGGATAGACAAGGGTCGTAAATAAGAATCAAATCTCAACAACTTGGTCACTTAACATTATATTTTTTCTACTCTGTATATTATTTACCACAAGTCAGGCAAAACATAATATTTATTGTTTTTGACTGGCATATTTCAATAAGCAAGTAATTTTTAAAGAAATTCTATTATGGATTTTTTTCCTACATAAAAATTCATGTATTTATAAAATTAACCCCACATTTGTACTGGTAAGAGCCCAGGATTATAAACAACCAAAAGATTTGTGAATGGTAAACTGCACCTATAACATTACATTTAGTGAATATATTTTAACCCTAAAGGCTTCCATAGCCTCAGCAACTCATGACTAAAGCCTAGGGAGATTACTGACACCACAAACAAGAGTGTCAAATTGTTAAATCAACATCAGGAGTCACTGTGTACTTACGTCTCATGAGGGATCTGTCCTTACTGTGTTATCCAATGTGAAGTAATGCTATAACTAGTACTGAAACCCTATGTTTACACTTTGTGTTTCTGTGTGGGTGCAAACTGATGAAATCTTTACATAGTATATACTGAATTGATCTTCTGTATATAAAGATAATTGAAAATGATTAAAAATTTTTTATGTTAAATTGGAAATTGCATAGATAATTAATCAGTTTTTTAAAAAAAAATCATGTAGGATCTCTGTCCTTAATGTGCTGTACATTGTGAATTAATACTATAACTAGTACTCCAACAGTATTCTCACTTTGTGTCTCTATGTGAGGGCAAACTGTTGAAATCTTTACATATATATATATAAACAAAAACAAAAAGAAAATTTTTATTTGAAACACATAAAATATATCCTAAAACACTGTTGGTGGGAATGTAAACTAGTACAACCATCATGGAAGACAGTATGGAGATTCCTCAGAAATCAGAAAATAGATCTGCCATAGGACATAGCCTTCCAACTCTAGGGAATTTACTCAAACAAAATGAAATCAACATATGATAGGGCACTTTGTATTCTCATGTTTATTCAACTCAATTAACAAAAGCTAAGATACAGAATCAACCAAGATGCCCATCAACTGATGACTGGATAAAGAAAATGTGGAATATTGTGGAATACTACTCAGCCATAAAAAAGAACGAAATTCTGTCTTTTGCAACAAGATGGAAACAACTGGCAGCAATTATGCTTAGCGTAAAGCCAGACCCCAAAGCATGAACATCGTATTTTTTCTCTGATATGTGGGAATTAATATAGAATACAAAGCAATGTGTAAGGATAAAGCAGGCATCTTGTGTTTGATTGTTGTTTTTGGTCCTTGTTTATACTCTTATGGAACTGTGGTCTCTCTACAGGTTACTTGTTGAAAATTATGGTTAATGGTGCATTAAGCCTATGATTATGGAGTGGATTGATATGTTTTTGTGAAAATTTAAGGAAATAAGAAAGAAAAGAAGGAGGAGCAATGAGAGAGTGAGACTCAGAAGGAGGAAATTATGGTTATCTTCTTAGAATTATACCTGTGAAATACATGAAATCTCTTCTCTTTACATTAATAAAAATTTTAAAAATAATTCTATCAAAAAAGGCCAAAAGGGATAAAAAGAAAGATGTCCCACCTCTTTAAACTATTTGCTTCAGAAGGTATGATGTGAAAAATGAGAAGAATGTCTGGGAGAAATTAATTTTAGTACCTAGATCTTCATAAGAACTTGTGCCAAGAATAACAACTGGAATCCGAAAGGGAGGGGAAGTAAGAGTTGGAGAGTGAGAGTGAGGGATAGTGGGGGGGGGGGGGAATTGCCATTATATTCCTAAAATGGAATAAAGAAAATCTATGAAACTTGTGTAACTTAAATAAAATATATAAATAAAGAATAAAATAAAAATTCATTAGTAGTGATAATGTTAAGGAAAAGAGAAGAAGGAGGGGGTGGAGGAGGAGGAAGAGAGAGGGATTTTTGAAAAATTCATGGAAATTATGTACTTTTTTCCCATTGAATTTTATTTTGTGTTAGTTATTAATTATTCATTCATTAATAAAATTTTCTTAAAAAATTAATGGACATAAAATTATACATACTTACAGGACACTATGCGATGTTTCATTATATGTATACATTGTGTAAACATCCAATCACTTCAAACATTTAACATTTCTCCAGAGTGAAAATGTCCACAAGTTCTCTGTCTTCTAGGCTCTTATAGAGAAATATACAATAAATTAACATTATCCTTCTCCACCATACTGTGAAACAGAGCCCCAGAACTTCTTAGTCCCGTCTAGCTATAGCTTAGTACTCATCATTACCCTTCCCCCAAGCCTTTCTTTCCACCCTCTGATAACCATAATTATATCTGTAACTGTTATAAGATCACTTGCTTCTTTTTAGGCTTCAAATATGAGTGAGAGAGTGTGATAATGGTCTTCCTATGCTTAGCTTATTTCACTGAACAAAATGACTTCCACTTGTATCTTTATTGCTGCAAATGACAAGATTTCTTTCTTTTCACATCTGAGTAGTACCCCACTATGTTTACGTGACGACTTGACTTTATCCACTACCAGTTGGTGGACACTTGGATTGTTTCTCTTTCCTGTTTACAGTGAATAGTGCAGCAATAAATATGGGAGTAGTGCAGATGCTTCTTGGACAGACCGGTTTCATTTCCCTTGGGCACATACTCAGAAGTGGGATTGCTTAATCGTATGGTAGCTCTAGTTTTAGATTTTGAGAAACCTCCATGTGGTTTCAACAATGGCTCTACTAATTTACATCCCTACCTGTAGAGTGCAAGGGTTTCCTTTTCTCCATGTCTGTGCCAACACTTGTTATCTTTTATCATTTTGATAATAGTTGATTTTACCAAAGTAAGGTGATGTCTCATTGTATTTTTCTTTTGCACTTCCCTGATAATCAGTTATGTTGTGTATTTTTTTTTTATTTCTCGTTGGCCATTTGTATGTCTTCTTTTGAAAAATGTCTGTTTATATTTTTGAAAATTACATTTTTAATTGGATTACTTGGATTATTTTACTATTGAGTTATCTGAGGTCTTTATATATTCTTAGGTTCTCTAATAATAACTCTGTCCTTTGTACCTAGCCCACTTGGGCCTCATTCCTTTGTAATCATAGCCTCTACTCTAACACCAGTGGCTCTACTCCCAATCTGTGTGTACTAATGGTCCTCTCCTCCACTTGATATTGTATGATTGTTCAGAATTTCTCTACAGACAAACCCCACTACCTGCAAAAGTTAAGTAGTTCAGTGGTCTTTTCTCCCCATCTTGGCTGGGATCAGCTTTAAGCCGCATCCATAAAACTGTCCTCAGAGACCCCCGCCCCATTTCCTCTCCTCTATGAAATCCTCACCCTGATTTTTATACTACAATGTCTGTTTAAGTGTTTACAGCAGGTGATAATGAAACAAACCAAGGCCTTCAGCAACCAAGCGGTCAACCAAATGCTGCTAAAGGAATATACTCGGCTCCCCACTCCAGAGACAGCGGTTTGAGACATCACCCCATGTCAGCAGGAAGTAGCTCTAAAGACAGATCATCGTCCCTCTACCCCTCCTGGGCTTTTGGGACTAATGTAATCCCATACAACTCCTGCTTTATAAAAAACAAAAGGGTGTAATGTTAGGAAAATGGCGCAGTTTTATCTATGGCATGATCTACACCCTGACACCATCCTAGGTTCTAGCATTGCTGGAAGCCAGGTGGCCACGTGGCCCAACCACCCCCATTCTAATGGGATTCGCTGCTCCTGCTTCCCTGCCCACCCTCCTGCAAAGTTTTAAAAGGACCTGTTCCTGGCTCTCTTCTCTCCTGCTCTCTTCTCTCTCTCACTCTCTCTTCTCTGCACTCTCTGCTCTCCTCTCTTCTCCCCTTCTCATCTCTCTTCTCTCTGCTCTCTGTCTTCTCTCCTCGCTAGCTCCTGTCCTCTCTTACACTCTCCTTCTCTTTTGCCCTCTTCGCCCCTTCCCTCCGGTCTGCTGGGTTTTCCCCAATAAATCCTTTCCCTTAAATAAAAAGAAAACTGTCTTTTTATATTTTTGAAAATTACATTTTTTAATTGGATTACTTGGATTATTTTACTATTGAGTTGTCTGAGGTCTTTAAATATTCTGGACATTATTATTTTTTTTTTTTTGACAGGCAGAGTGGACAGTGAGAGAGAGAGACAGAGAGAAAGGTCTTCCTTTGCCGTTGGTTCACCCTCCAATGGCCGCCGCAGACAGCGCGCTGCGGCCGGCGCACCGCGCTCATCTGATGGCAGGAGCCAGGAGCCAGGTGCTTTTCCTGGTCTCCCCATGGGGTGCAGGGCCCAAGCACCTGGGCCATCCTCCACTGCATTCCCGGGCCACAGCAGAGGGCTGGCCTGGAAGAGGGGCAATCGGGACAGAATCCGGCGCCCCGACCGGGACTAGAACCCGGTGTGCCGGCACCGCAAGGCGGAGGATTAGCCTGTTGAGCCACGGCGCCGGCCATCTGGACATTATTTTACTGTCAGATGTATATCTTGCAAGTATCTTCTTGTATTCTGTAGGCCGTTTCTTCCCTCTGTTACTTTTTTCATTCTGCTGTTTTGTTTGCTGCGAAAAAGTTCTTTAGTTTCAATAAAATCCCATATTCCTGTAGCTGCTTTTATTCCCCCTGCCTTTCATGTCTCATCCAGAAAATCTTTGCCCATTCCAACATACTGAAGTGTTTCCCTATGACTTCTTCTAATAATCTAACTTTCAAGTCTGACATTCAGATCCTTCATCCATTTTAAGTTAATTTTTGTACATGATGAGAGATCGGGATCTAGTTGTACTCTGTGTGTGTATAACCCATTATCTCAGCAGCTTTATTAAAAAGACTGTCCTTTTTCTAATTTTTTCTTATTACCTTTGTCAATGATGAGTAGATACATGAGTTTACTTCCAGGGTGTCTATTCTATTCCATTGGTCCTTAGAATTGTTTTTATTCCAAATGTGTGTTGTTTCAATTACTGTATCTTTGTGTAATATATTTAAAATCAGATAGTGTAATGTCTCCTAATTTTTCCTTTTCCTTCTATTAAAGATTTATTTATTCATTTGAAAGGCAAGGAGGGAGAGTCAAAGACCCTCCATCCACTGATTCATTCTCTAGATAGCTGCAATGGCCTGGGGTGGGCCAAGTCTAAGCCTGGAGCCTGGAACTCTATCTGGGTTCCCCACACAAGGGTGGCAGGGGTGCACACACTCGTACCATCTTTTGCTGCTTTCACAGGCACATAAGCAGGAAGTTGGAACAGAAGTAGAGCAGCTGTGGCTCTGTGTAGCTCCAGTATGAGATTTCAATTGCAGACAATAGCTCAAGACATTGAACTACAACACAGGCTTCAATTTTTTTTTTTAAATCAAGACCACTTTAGCTATTTAGGGATTTTTGTAATCTCATACAAATTATAATAGTGATTTCTTAGCTTTGTGATAAATGTCATTGGTTATTTTGGGTAGGCATTGCACTGAATTTGTACATTTGTAGTATGTACATTTTAATGATGTTGATTGTTCCAATTAATTAACACTATTTGTTGGTGTCTTCTTCCATTTCTGTCATCAGTTTTCATTGCATAGGTTTTTACCTCTTAGCTTTAATTTATTCAAGATATTTAACTTTTTGGTAGCTATTGGAAGTACGATTGCTTACTTGATTTCTTTTTCTGTTGACTTACTATTGGAGTATAGTTGTGCTACTGAATTTTGTACATTGACTTTATTTCCTGAAATTTTGCTGAATTTTTAAAGTTAGTTCTGACAGCTTTTGGTGGACCCTGCAGGGTTTTCTATTTATAAGATTGTGTTGTCTGCCAACAGTGACAGTTTGCCTTCCTCCTTTCCAAATATGGATACCTGTTTTCATTCTCTTACTTAATCCCTGTTGTTAAGACCTTCAGTACTATGTTGAACACAGATGTGAAGGTGGGCGTTTTGGTCTTGTTCCGAATCTGACAGAAACACCCTGGAGTTTTTTCTCACTTGTAATGTTGGCTGTTAGCTTTTTATCTATGGCCTTTATTACACTGAAGTATTTTCCTTCTATATTGAATATGGTCAGAGTTTTATCACAGAGAGATGCTGCATTTTATCAAATGTGATTTCCACCTCTATTCAAATGCTCATATAATTTTTCCTTTTAATTCCATTTCATATTTTTTGAAGTGTCCTTATAACAATAATATCAAAAACAACAATAATAAACTAAGAATCCAATATAAATAGACAAAATATTTCAATATGCATTCCCCCTCCCACCATGAAAATCTGTGAATAACTAAAACCACATAGAATGTTGTTCAACATCATTAGTCACCAGGAAAATGCAAGTAAAAACCATAGTGATACCCCGTGTGTCTATTACAGTGGCTATATTTAAAGTGATTGACAATTTCAAGGGATACTGAGTGTGTAGAGTAAGTGGAACACTAATATATCACTGGTAGGACTTGGAACATGGCCATGCTACTTTGGGAAACAGGTTGGTGGTTTTGTAAATGTTTTGCATCAGCTTGATTTAGGACAAAGAAATCCCTTTGCTGGCTATTTACTCATGAAAATTAAAAATGTGTCCACACAAGGACATGTGCACAAACGTTTGTTTTTGTGCACCAGATTTATTCACAGCAAACTACTATTCATAATGATTCCAATCTGGACACCATCTAAATGGACATCAATAGGTCAGTGAATAAACAGATTGTGGTGTATCTAGAGAGTGGGCAACACAATGGGAGAAATGATGAGTATTTGCCTGGATCCATTTAAAAACCATTTTGATAAGTGGAAGCACCTGAAGCAAAAGAACGCCTATTGTATTGTCACGTTGATTTGAAATTGTTGAGAAGTATACACCCTTAGAAACAAAACAAAGCATTAGTGGTCTTGTGAAGGGGATAGAGAAGGGTTTCAACTACAAGTGTGATGGTTTTATGTTTTTGTTTTTTTTTTTTTTTGTGGTTTATTTTCGTGAAGGCAGAGTTCTACAAATGTGATTATAATTCAAACAAAAGCATTTTATGAATCCTTTCATATGAAATGTCTAAGAAAGTCAAATGCACAGAGACAAAAGTAGATTAATGCTTTCCAGGGACTGAAAGGATATGGAAATGTGGAATAATTGCTAAAAGTAGAGGGTTACTTTTGAAGGTAATGAAAATTTTGTGCAACTAGATGGTAGTGATAGTTGTATAATATTGGACTATACCAAAAGCCATTGAGCTATAATATGTAAAATGGCGGATTTTACGGTGTAAGCATTACATCTCAATATAAAATCAGGTGTCAGGAAAGTATTAGTAACAAATAATGTGTAAAACAGAAATAAATATGAAAGTATGTGGAATTGAATGAAATATCTCTACAGAAATAAATATGAAAGTATGTGGAATTGAATGAAATATCTCTAAAGAAATTAGTTATATCTGCTGTCTCCAGAGAAGATTTTGATATCTAGATTTAGGGTTTGAAGTAATATCTTGTGAGTTTTTAATTCCCTGAGTATACACCTATCAACAAACAAAATTTTGTTATGTTAAGAGAATCTGACATTCTCCATAATAAGCACCATCTCCAAATGGAAAAATACCTAGTTTCATTAATATCTTTCTACCAAAGAAATCAGTTATGGATGGATCATGGCAAGAATGTCAATATCACATTTTGTCCTAAAGACAGAAATTCACGTGCTCAAAGAAATATCTGGAAACTGAAGAGTGCATAACTCCCTGAATTTCCAAAAGTTCCCAAAAAGGGACAAGGAGTCTTTTGGACCAGGGGGGCTTTCAGTAGCAGAGTTTACCCAGTGGAATTCCTGCATTGGCTTAGGAACGGGTAGGTGCAGAGCTTGGCTTAGTCCATGACATGCTTGGTGATTGCCTTGTGCCTTGTCTTGTGGGAGGGCCTCTCTGGCCATGCTGTTGTGGGGCCCAGAGGCTAGAGGCAGGCAATTAACTGTCCATACTTGGAAGTCCCTTCTCCCTTTCTGCCTCTGTGAAAGCAAGGGGCTCAGCTCCACAAGGTCAGGGTGGGAAGGCACTGCCGTGTGATAAGCAGTGCACTTCTACACAAGGCCATCTTTGCTGGGCTGTATTCTGGACTCTTTGCCGCTTGCTTCTTAATCACAGATATTGGGGAGACTGCTGAGGCTAAATACTTGCACAAGGAGTGTGAATGTTTTTTTGAACTATCCCGGGATTATTGATCGTGACTAAGTACTGGGGATGGTGTCTATCAAGCTGTGTCAACAGAGGAGTTCTCATTCTTCAACACAGTTGACCCCACCTTGTGTAGGAAAGGAGCAGTTCTATAAAATAATTAAATAACTGGAAGTTGTGTAACTTTATGTAGAAATGAAGTTCATGTAGCTCATAGTTCTGGAGGTTCAAGTCATAGTACTGATATTGGCCCAACTCTGGTGAGGGATTTACAGTGGATGACACCACAATGGCAAGAACACACACACACACACACACACACATACAGAGAGAGAGAGAGAGAGAGAGAGAGAGAGAGAGAGAGAGAAACCAAGGTTGGAAGCCCAAGAGCGATTCAGGGAAAGCTGGGCTGTGAATTAGGTGTCAGATTTTAGCCTATATTAACTTGCTGACACAAGTACTAATTTAGGGCCCCATAATACTCTCCAGTCCAGGTTTTTGAGTGCCACCCTCAGTGATCAACGACCTGCCCCTTGGCCAGAACTTTTCAGATTCTACCACTATACTAAAGACCACAGTGTCAAGATACAAGCTTTGGCAAACAAAGCATAACCAAATCCTAGCAGGCATCAAAGATTACTTTTCATGACTCCACTTTCTCAGCATTTTCCCAGGAATCGCATGGACCATCATCTCATCAGAAAAATACAGCAGAGAAATGTGTACTCTGTATTTTTCTGAGAGATGACCAATACATTTTGGCACCATCTGAAAGGTGCTTATAAGCACACACTCATCATAGCCTACAGTTTTTGTCACTGAGCAGTGATTTCTAAGAGCTCTCACTAATCACTGCATGCTGGATTTCCAATAATAACATAACCATCCTCAAAAAAAAATAATGTTTCCCTTAACTTTAAGGATTATAATTAGTAGGTTCAGAGTTTGAGCTGTGTAAGGATGCTCACATCTTCTGGATAAAATACTCATGCTTTAGATACTGTTAAAACAAAATGCAGACATCAAGAAATATCTGAATGTAAAAGTTTCCATTGAGCTGTTACAGCGGCTAGTCTCAAAGAAGAACCAGTCCTGGGACAAGTTCCCTAAGTCACCAAGAGCAAGAAAGACAGAATCTGGATAAATGTGCATCGACTCCAAAGAACTCATCTCTTTTACAATGAAAATCCTAGAAGAAAAAATGTAATTCACTTACACTGAATCACCATTGACTATAGATATGAGACACAGGCAATACGAAGTCCAGGAGCAAGAGGATAGTCCACAAGGAGAAAGGCTGGCTGCTACTTTTTTAATTTTACTTTTTATATATTTGAGAGTTAGAGTTACAGACAGTGAGAGGGAGAGGTCTTCCATCTGCTGGTTCACTCCCCAAATGGGCACAATGGCCGGAGCTGAGCCCATCCAAAGTCAGAAGCCAGGAGCTTCCTCTGGGTGTCCTACATGGGTGCAGGGGCCCAAGGACTTGGACCATCCTCCACTGCTTTCCCAGGCCATAGCAGAGAGCTGGATGGAAAGAGGAGCAGCCAGGACGCAAACCAGCGCCCACATGGGATGCCAGTGCTGCAGGCAGAGGATTAACCTACCCCGCCACAGCACCAGCCCTGCTGGCTGCTTCTTGATTTGTTGATTCTGCATGCAGTGTTCAATGTCACCTTGATGGCTAATCTTCCACATACAGGAAAGGACTGTGGAGCTGTGTCTTTTTGTCTTTTCTTGGATGATCTAGTTTGAGTATAAAAGCAAAGCAGCATCAATAACAACAACAAAACTCTTCCTTCCCTGTATCTTTGGCCTCTAACTTCACTTAGAAGATATCAGCCTTAAACCGTTTTCAGCATGAATTTTACAACAAAATACTTACTTCTCCAGACCAAATGATTTGTTACAATATCCCTCACCCTCTCAGGGTTTCCTGAGAGCAGATGGTGACTTATGAAGGTTTCCCCAAAGGCAGGGCTGGAAAGTGAGCAGGGAGTGAAGAGGGAAGGAGGTGAAGGCTTTCAAGGGGCAGGGTCTTGCTGAGTCCCCAGAAGCTGATTCTGGTCTACAACAGAATGCAAACCTGGTATGTAAATTGTCTCAGAAGTGGCCTTCCCTGGGATACAGGATCTGGCCCGTTGCACACTTCTGCCTCACTACTGGTCACAGGTTTCCTCCACGGGAAGTGTGTTCTCAGGCCTTCAAGCTCCCCCACCTGTCAGCTCAGTGGCCCCAGAAGCAAAGTCAGCTTCTGAACAGATGTGAGGGATCAGAGAGCACAAAACTCCCCTGAGGGAGGGACCTAGGCATGGGCTTCCCAGCATAGTCAAACATTGAATGGACTGCCAACCCTAATGTTTAGACACAGCCTAGGACTATCAAATATCTCTATTACACTCCTGGAAGCATTATACAACCAATCTATGCATATCAATTTTTGTTGAAAGGAGAGTGACTCCCCTGCCTGCTGCTGACTCTGGCCACAGGACTAGTTTCCATGGGTCCCAGGTTATGGTAATGACAGCTATCACTTCCTCTTTCGTCTTCACAGCAGAGCAGAGCAAAAATTGCTCCTCTAAAAGCCTGGCCTTTTCCCCAAGCTCTAGCAAAACTCCAGAAAAATAAAAAAAAAAAACTGCCCTATTCTTGTGAGTTGGACACTTTTATATTATTTTGGGTATTTGTCAAGGTTTGCTTTGGCCCATTCAATGCAAAAAAAAAAAAAATCATTACAAATGTCTCTCCAGGAAAAATTCTCTGTATGTAAAACTTGCCTACTGGACATTTGAAAGGAGAGAGGAGAAACCATCTCTTACTCCCTCCATGTCTTCAGAGCTGTTACTGCAATATCAGTCATTACTATCAAACCTTAGATCAATTATTGTGTTTTGAACAGGAATCATTGAAGACATTTATATCTCAAAGACCTGTGATTTTTTTAATATTTATTTATAATTTATTTATTTATTTATTTGAATAGCAGAGCTACAGAGAGAGAGAGAAATCTTCCATCCACTGGTATACTCCCCAGATGGCCATAATGGCCATAGCTGGACCAATCCAAAGCCAGAAGCCAAGAGCTTCTTCCAGGTCATTCATGTGGGTGCAGAGGCCCAAGCACTTGGACCATTTGCTACTTCCCCAAGCCTTAGCTCTTCTTGGGTATTTTAGTTAAAGTAACAAAAAGCTGAGTGATACACCAGAGTTGATGTGGGCTTGAGAGAAGGGTTTGACAATAATCTGTTGGGATCACCAAAACATGTGCAAATGTTAAAAACAACGAATTGATTTATTTGACTACAAAAAATAGGCCTATCAAAGTGCCAGATATCACAGCTTATCTCTAAGACAAATCACAAAATAGACACTAAAGATTTGTTCAACAAATAAAGAATTTAAAAAGTCATCCGTGGTTTGGTTTCCCTAGCATTAAGAAGATAAATCATGTGGCGCTTGTCCAATTGTTGTTTTACAGAATCTTCTTCTATTTTTTATTTTAAAGGGAAAAGCATTGATTTTTTTATCTCCGTATCTACTTAATCAAATGTAAGACAAGGACGGAGGTAGAGCTTAGAGCTCAGAAATTGTTCCTGTGACCACTTGCTGCTAAGTCCACATTTACTCACATTTTCCTCTCCCATTCAATCAGTGACCCTTGTATCTCTGAGCATCCTATTGCCAACGAAGTACTTAAGAGTTTTAAAAACATTTATCAGAAGAAAATTAAATGCCTATGGAGGCAGATTATTTGATTCATAAAGAATGATATGGGGAAGAATTTATGGATTTGAGACCAAGATTAGCTGAAATTCCTGTGTGACCGTGGAAAAGGGAATTATTGATGCAAGGGGCAGTGTGTCCATAGCCCATAATGTATCACATACTAAGCCTCACAAGTCTGACCATTTTGAAGTAATAAGATTTTAGTGACCTCAGAGGGATTTCAGATTTAGAGTTTAATTCTGCTACCTCTTGCCAGATGACCTTTTGATCACTTTGAGCCATAGGTGCTTCTGCAGATGGAAACAAATATGAGTAAGTCAAAGACTGATAAATGGACAACATTATCCAGAACTTCGGTACAAAGGAAAAATCAGGTACAGAGGATGAGAGTAGGAATCCCCTATTTGTGGTGAGGGGAGAAATGGTCCCAGTGCAACCCCAGAACTCAGATTTAGCTGGGAAGGAGGGATGGTGAGCATGTCCCCTCTCCTCCAGTAATGCTATAACAATCCCAACACCCGAAATCTCCAGGAGCTGGGCTGCTGGCTGTGTGGCTAGTCCCCAGGTTCGCTCTGTTAGACCTGTACTCTATGGGAGGAGACCCCAGAGAGGAGCAGTCCTTGTGTTAGAGTGAAGGTCAGGCTGCTCCAGTCAATGCCCTGGACTGATGTGTCTCCCTGAGATGGTGAGAGATGGGCTACTGTCTTGCATGGGTATCTATGGAGATTGGTCCCAGTACCCCAGCAGACACTGTGAGTGCCCAAGTCTCTTACATAAAGCAGTGTGGCATCACTTTGTCACCGATATCCACCCTCCTCTATACTTTACATCATCTCCAGGTTACTTACAATACCTAATATACTATAAATGCTGTGTAAGTAGTTGAGGGCATGAAGACAAGAAAGAATTTGTACATGTTTAATACAGGCACACCCTTTCTCTGAGTATTTGTGCTCTACAGTTGGTGGGATTCACAGATACGGAATGAGCAGATATGGGCAGCTGACTGCTTGCGTCTCTGCTTGCTGAGCCTGGCCCGGTGAAGTTTTCCTTTCCCAATAAAGCCCATTTCTGAACCCATGCATTGTGTTGATGTGATGTTGAGGAGTTTTTCTCTGCTCTCCTCTGTGACGGATGGCGGTCTGGGGGGATCCACCCGACATAACATCTGCTGAGCTTTCTCCCAGAGCTATAGTGGTTTTGTCTCTGTTTTTATGTCCATTATGCTTGTTACTCTGAGTTGCTTCTCTTGCTGTTGTCCAGCAGCCTAAGGCACAGAGAACTACTCATTGGATTGTATAAATCCTGACCACACTTATGCATGCTGAATAAGGAGCAAAGCCTCTGTGACATTCTCATGCATGGCTTCCGTCTGGGTAGAACGAAAGCCCTTTTAATTTCCGTTTTATTTATTTTTGAAGACGACAAAACTTCATGGAGGAGGTTTCAAATTATTTAATGGTTAAATAATCTGTGAGTGGAGAGAAAATAGATGTTCATTTTTTAAGTTTAATGGATTATATGAAGCAGAACAATTTTCAACTAGATTTTTCTGTTACTCTTATTTCTATTTTATTTGGATGTTACCAATCATTAACTAGCAAGTTAAAGAATTGCTACATTTAAGACTTAGGGTTTGAGAGGAGATTTGTTTCATTGTATTTTTTTGTTTTTTTCTTTTTGCTCTTTTTTTAACTTTTATTTAGTAAATATAAATTTCCAAAGTACAGTTTATGGATTACAATGGCTCCCTCCCTGCCATAACTTCCCTCCCACTCGCACCCCTCCCATCTCCCGCTATCTCTCCCATTCCATTCACATCAAGATTCATTTTCAATTATCTTTATATACAGAAGATCGATATAGTATATATTAAGGAAAGATTTCATCAGTTTGCACCCACACAAAAACACAAAGTGTAAAATACTGTTTCAGTACTAGTTACAGCATTACTTCACATTGGACAACACATTAAAGACAGATCCCTCATGAGACGTAAGTACACAGTGACTCCTGCTGTTGACTTAACAATTTGACACTCTTGTTTCTGGAGTCAGTAATCTCCCTAGGCTCTAGTCATGAGTTGCCAAGGCTATGGAAGCCTTTTGAGTTCGCCAACTTCAATCTTATTCCAACAGGGTCATAGTCAAAGTGGAAGTTCTCCCCTCCCTTCAGAGAAAGGTACCTCCTTCTTTGATGGCCCCGTTCTTTCCACTGGGATCTCACTCAGAGATCTTTCTTTTAGGTCTTCTTTTTTTTTTTCCAGAGTGTCTTGGCTTTCCATGCCTAAAATACTCTCATGGGCTCTTCATCCAGATCCAAATGCCTTAAGGGCTGAATCTGAGGCCAGAGTGCTATTTAGGACATCTGCCATTCTATGAGTCTGCTGTGTATCCCGCTTCCCATGTTGGATCGTCCTCTCTCTTTTTGATTCTATCAGTATTAGCAGACACTAGTCTTGTTTGTGTGATCCCTTTGACTCTTAGACCTATCAGTGTTATCAGTTGTGAACTGAAATTGATCACTTGGACTAGTGAGATGGCCTTGGTACATGCCACCTTGATGGGATTGTATTGGAATCCCCTGGCACGTTTCTAGCTCCACCATTTGGGGAAAGTCTGATTGAGCATGCCCCAAATTGTACATATCCTCCCTCTCTTATTCCCACTCTTATATTTAATAGGGATCACTTGTCAGTTAAATTTAAACACCTAAGAATAATTGTGTGTTAATTACAGAGTTCAACCAATAGTACTAGAACAAAAAAAAAATACTAACATGGATAAATTATTACATTGTACATCAACAGTCAGGACAAGGGCTGATCAACTCACTGTTTCTCATAATGTCCATTTCACTTCAACAGGTTTCCCCTTTGGTGCTCAGTTAGTGTCACCAATCAGGGAGAACATATGTTTCATTATATTTTAGTGTGATCAAATTCTTTTTTTTTTTGAGATCCACATTTTATTTTATTTAGAAACCTATTATTTAATGAGTACGAATTTCATAAGTAAAACTTTAGGGATATAGTGATTCTTCCCAACACACCTGCTGTCCTACCCCCACTCCCACCCCACAGCCTCCTCTCTCTCTCTGATTCTCAGTCCCATTCTCCATTAAGATTTGTTTTTCAATTAACTTTATACACAGAAGACCAACTCTATAGTAAGTAAATATTTCAATAATTTACACATACACACAAAATATAAAAAACTGTTTGAGACCAAGTTTCAGTTAATTCTCATAGTAAAACTCATTGAGGACAGAGGTCTTGCATAGGGAGTACAATGACTCCTGTTTTAATTTAACAATTAACATTCTTATGTATGACCTCAGTGACAACCCAAGGCTCTTGCCATGAGCTGCCAAGGGTATAGAAGCCTTTGAGGGGCTGCCATCAGTTTTCTTCAACATGGAAACAATGAAATAATGACTCCTTTAGAAAATCTGCAGATAGTGGAGTTGGAGTATTTGCCTTTTAAGATTTAATGGGAATAATCCACTTTTCTCTTTGATCAATCATGGATGACTTGGCTCATTTTGTTAAAGTTTTTGAAAATCCTTGAGCCTAATTTCCATTATGTCATTAATACCTTTAGACATTAAAGAGATTAAGGGAAAGAGAAAGATGAATTTTCTCTCTTCTCTTTATCAAGCACATTCAATTGTTTGGGAACAGCTTAAGAAAAAAAATAATAACTTGAATAGGCTACATCTACCAGAGTTAAACAACTTTGCCATGATGTATTTTTCAACAGTGGGACCATTTAAATGTTTGTCAGATTACCATAGCTATAAATTGGATTTAGTGAGAAATACAAAGATATATACCCAGTAACAAGATAAGCTTCCTAGGAACACGTTTTTACTCCCTTTAGGGATATGGGGAAAACAAAGTAAAACATGGAGATAACATTGCTAGAATTCTAGGACACTTAATTCATATTTCTTCCTGAATTCCAATTAGACATGAACTGTGCACATTTGAAGATACATCAAGCCAAGCTGGTTTTCTGTATTTTTTTTTTTGACAGGCAGACTTAGACAGTGAGAGAGAGAGAGAGAGAAAGAGAGAAAGGTTTTCCTTCCATTGGTTAACTCCCCAAATGGCCGCTACAGCCAGTGCACTGAACCAATCCAAAACCAGAAGCCAGGTGTTTTCTCCCGGTCTGCCATGTGGGTGCAGGGCCCAAGCCACCTGGGCCATCCTCCACTGCCTTCCCAGGCCACAGCAGAGAGCTGGACTGGAAGAGGAGCAACCAGGACAGAATCTGGCATCCCCACCAGGACTAGAACCCAGGGTGCTGGCACCACAGGTGGAGGGTTAGCCTAGTGAGCCACAGTGCCTGCCTAGTTTTCTGTATTTAGAAACAAGTTTAGCTTAGTTTCATAAACTTTTGATGTAAATGGAGAAGAGTTCAAGATTATTTTCTTTCTTCCCTTCTTCCTGTTTAATTATTTTTTTTTCATATCCACTTTCTCTTCTGCTTTTTATTTGTCTTTTCTGATGCCTTATCTAATAGACTTACTGAAATTCACCAAGTAAGGTCTTTCCTATTATTTCAAAAATATAGTTATTTTTGTTCCAAAGTGTTTTACAGCAAAATCCTCAGCAATAACATCTAAATTCAATATGCCTAACTAACAGAACACATTCTATTTTATTGCTCTATCTGAATTAAATGCAAACAGAAAATGTCTGTCAAAAATAAAAGAGGGGCAGTTATTTGGCTCAGCAGTTTAAGACACAGCTTGAAAAGCCTGCATCCCATTGTGGAGTTCCTGGGTTCAGTCTCTGACTCTACTCTAAATCCCATCTTCTTAGTGCACACGCTGGAGGCAGCAGGTAGTGCATCACATAGCTGGCTCCTGTTCCCTAATGTGGAAGACCTGGACTGAACTCCCAACTCCTGGCTTTGGCCTGGCCCAGCCCTGGCTGATGCAGGCATTTGGGTAATAAAGCAGCTGTTTGGAGGTCTCTCTGTCTCTCTTACTCTCTGTCTCTGCATTTCAATATGAAATAAATAGATAGAATTATTTTAAAGAAATGATGTCAAAACCATTTAGTGTTAACGTTTTTACCTTTTATTATAATGTTATATATACATATACATATATATATATATACAAACACATATGTGAATCATAAGCATACAGCTCAATGAACAGACACAAAAAGATGAATAAAAAACCAGCAGCTCCAAAGATCCCATCTGCCCTATAAAGACACAGCCCAAACCCTACCAAAAGGTGCCACAAATTTAGACTACTTACATTTGATTCATTTTTTTCAGCTTTTGTCAGTTATAACAATGGAATCCAACTGTCTTCTTTCTGATGTTTTAATTCATAATTTAATTTATAACAATGGAGTATATATTATCTTTTTCTTGGCTTCTTTCATTCAGTTCCTGCTTGTGTAAGATTCATCCATAATGGTGTTTGCAATAATATTTTCTTGTTGATGCTGTATATATTTTTTCCACTGCTAATGTGCACTTTCAATATTCTCAGTATTGGGCAATTAAAAATGTAGATATATATTGTTTTTGAGCACATATTCACCAATGGAATAGTTATGACAAAAGGAACACTTAACTTCATTTGCTTGATATTGCCAACATCTTCCCAATGATTATTTACACAGCAAATGAGCATTATGAGGATACTTCCAAAAAGGTTCATGCAAATTGGAATTAGAAGACTTTTACTTAGCACAAAAATATTATGAACTTCATGCATAGTTATCGTTTCTTCTTTTAATTTTTAAAATTTATGTAAGGTGAAACAATTCCATATATACAGACTTAAGAGCATAATGATACTTCCCACCCTATCCTCCGTCCTTCCCACACACACCCCCGCCTCCTCCTTCCTTTCTTAGTTTCTCTTTTAATTTATGATAACATACACTCAGCTTAACCCTCCAACAAATAAAGAATTCAACAATAGTAAGTACGAAGACCACTGTTCCTCAAGAGTATAACAAGGGCTGTAACAATAATCAAATCTGAAATGTCAGCTTCTCTCATATACATTACATTCTTGTGCTCTGTATATTAATTACCACAATCCAGAGAAAACATAATATTTGTCTTTCTGGGACTGGCTTATTTCACTAAGCATAATAGTTTCCAGTTACATCCACCTTGTTGTAAATATAGGATTTATTTTTTTATTTTTGGCTGAGTAGAATTCTGTAATTATATATATATTTATATATATATCACATTTTCTTCATACAGTCATAAGTTAATGTATATCTGGATTGATTCAATATCTTAGTTATTAGGAATCAAGCTGCAATAAACATGGGGTACAGGTAACTCTTTCATATGCAGATTTCATTTAGTTTAGTAAATTAGCAGGAGTAGGATGGCTGGATCCTATAGTAGATCTATTTTCAGATTTCTAAGAAATCTCCATACTGTCTTCCATAATGGTTGTACTAATTTACAATCCCACCAACAGTGGATTAGGATAGCTTTTTCGCCACATCCTCGCCAGCATTTAATGGTTTTTGACTTTTGGATGATAGTCATTTTAACTTGGGTGAGGTGATACCTGAGGTTTTTATTTGCATTTCCCTGGTGGCTAGTGATCTTTAACATTTTCTCATGGGTCTGTTAGGCGTTTGAATTTGCATTTCCTTTTTTTGAAAAATGACTGTTATAGTCCCTATTTCTTAACTGGATCATTGCTTATTTGTTCGTATTTTTATTTTTGTTGTTGTAGAGTTTCTTTGGAGCTCTTTACATATGTTAAACCTTTACCAGATGAATGATTTGCAAATATTTTCTCTCGTTGTGTTGGTTGCCTTTTCACATTGTTGAGTGTTTCCTTCGCATTACAGAAGCTTCTTAGCTTAATGTAATCCCATTGGTCTTTTTTGATTTATTTTGTTGTCGCTGTAGTTTTAAGATCTTATTTATTTATTTGAGAGGCAGAGTTACAGATAGAGAGGGAGAGTCAGAGAGAAAGGTCTTCCATCTGCTGGTTTACTCCCAAAATGGCCTCAATGGCCGGAGCTGGTCTGATAGAACCCAGAATTCAGGAGCTTCTTCCAGGTCTCCCACATGGATGCAGGGGCCCAGGCACTTCAGCCATCTTCTACTGTTTTCCCAGGACGACAGCTGATAGCTATATCAGAAGAGGAATATCCGGGACAGGAACTGGTGCTGATATGGAATGCTGGTGCCACAGGTCGGGGCTTAGCCAGGCCCTGTGATTTTTTGTTCGATTGCTTTTGCTTCCAGGGTCTTTCCAATAATTCTTTGCCTGTGCCAATTTTATGATTTAGGGTTGTAGATTTAGACCTTTGATCCATTTAGAGTAGATTTTTGTATAAGGTGTAAGGTAGGGATATTGTTACATACATCTGTACTTGAAGCTCTAGTTTTCCCAGCACCAGTTTTTGAAGAGACTGTCCTTTCTCCAGGGAATTGATTTTAGTTCCTGTTTGAAAGATTGGTTGTTTTTAGATGTTTTATGGATTAAATTCCAGTGTTTCTATTCTGTTCTGTTGGTCTACGTGTCTATTTTTTTGCCAGAACCATGTTGTTTCGATTATAATTGCTCTGAATTATGTCTTGAATTCTGGTATTGTGATGCCTCTGGTTTTGATTTTATTGTTTAAGATGGCTTTAGCTAGTCTAGTCCCCTTGAATTTCCAAATGAATTTTAGTATTGTTTTTTATTAGGTCTGAGAAGAATGCACATTGGTGTTTTGACTGGGATAAAATTGATTCTGTAATTGCTTTCTGTGATATTTACATTTTAATATTAATCCTTCTAATTCACAAATATTTTTCCAATTTTTGTGTCTTCTTCTATTTCTTTTTTTAGTATTTTGTAGTTTTCATTGTAGAGATTATTCATCTCCTTGGTTACTTTTATTCCAAAGTATTTATTTTTTTATAGCTAGTGTGAATGGTATTAATCCTAGAAGTTTTTTCTCAGTCATAATATTATATACACAGATGATATTGATTTTTGTGTGTTGATTTTATATCCTGCTACTTTACCAAATCCTCTTATGAATTCCAATAGTTTCTTACTGGAGTCTTTTGTTTCCCCTACATATTGAATCATGTCATCTGCAAAGAGGGATAATTTTACTTCTTCCTTTCCAATTTGTATACTTTTGAATTGTTTTTCTCACCTAATGGCTTTGGATCAAAATTAAAGGACTATATTGAATAGCAATGGTGCAAGTGAGCATCTATGTCAGGTTTCTGATCTTAGAGGAAATGCTTAGCACTTTTCTCCTTCCATCCAGTATGATGCTGACTGTGTATTTGTGTGTATTGCCTTGGTCATATTAAATATTTTCCTTGTATACCCAATTTGCTTAAGGTTATCATCATGAAAGGCTGTTTTTTTTTTTCAAAAGCTTTCTCTGCATCTATTGAGATAATCCTGTAATTTTTATTCTTCAGTTTGTTAATATGATGCATCACATTTATTGACTGCATATATTGAACCATCCTTGCATCCCAGAAATAAATCCCACATGGTCCGGGTGAATGATCTTTGTGATGTGTTGTTGGATTCAATTAGTATTATGTTGAGCATTTTTGTGTCTATGTTTATCAGGAATATTAGTTTATAGTTCTCTTTGTTGTATTTTTTTTTAATTTTGGAATTTAGGTGATGTTGCCATTATAGGAAGAGTTTGGAAAACTTTCCTTACTTTCAATTGCTTTTAAGAGTTTGAGAAGGGGGCCAGTGGTGTGGCACAGCCAGTTAATGCCCTGGCCTGAAGCACCGGCATCCCATATGGGTGACAGTTCAAGACACGGCTGCTCCACTTCCAATCCAGCTCTCTGCTACGGCCTGGGAGAGCAGTGGAAGATGGCCCAAGTGCTTGGGCCCCTGTGCCCACATGGGAGACCCAGAAGAAGCTCCTGAGTCCTGGCTTTGGATCAACATAGCTCCGGCCATTGTAGCCAATTCTCTCTCCTTTTCTGCCTCTCCTCTCTCTGTGTAACTCTGACTTTCAAATAAATAAATCTTTAAAAAAAAAAAAAAACGAGTTTGAGAAAAAATTGGAATTAATTCCTTTTTAAAAGTTTTGTAGAATTTACCAGTGAAGTCATCCAGTCCTGGATTTTGTTTTGTTTTGTTTTGAGGGTTCTTATTTCTGATTCAATCTCTGTCTTGGTTATTGGTCTATTTAGGTTTTCTAAATCTTCATGGCTCAGTTTTTGTAGATTATAAATGCCCAGAAATATACGCATTTCTTCTAGATTTTCCAAATACTTGGTATATGGCTATTTATAGTAATTCTTGATGGTTCTTTTTATTTCTGTTGTATCTGTTGTAATATCTCTTGCTTCATATATGATTTTATTAATTTTGATATTCTCCCCTTTTTCTGGTGGTTAGTTGATCCAAGGGTGTGTCATTTTTTTCAAAAACCCAACTCTCCATTTTACCAATCTTTAATATTGTTTTTGTTTGTTTGTTTCAATTTTGTTTATTTCTTCTCTGATTTTAATTCTCTTTCATCCTAGTATTTTGGGGCTTGTTTGTTCTTATTTTTCTAGATTCTTGAGATCCATTGTTAGTCATTTATTTGATATCTTTCCAATTTCTTGATGAAAGCACTAATTGTGATAAACTTCCTTCTTAACTCTGCTTTTGCTATTTCCCATAAGTTTTGATGTGTTGTGTTTACATGTTCATTCATTTTCAGGATCTTTTTTGATTTCCTTTTGATTTCTTCGTTGACTTATTGTTCATTCAGAGCATTTTTTCAGTCTCCATGTTTTTCCATATTTTTTCTAGTTTCCATATTTTTCTAGTGTCTTCTATCTATGGTTCTTTTTCTATTTTTAAAGTAAAAGTACCATAGTTCAGCCAGACTATAGACTAAGGGCTATAAACAATAATCAAATTAAAAGATATTCAATTCATTCATATATAGTGCAGTTTAAAATAATTACAAATCACGAAAGCTAATGTAGAATATATAGTACCACAAGTAAGAGAAAAATGTGATATTTTTCTTTTTGGGCCTTGCTATTATATTTTCAAATGCTGTATTTCTAAATTTTTTTTCTAAACTGGGACTTTTCTAAATTTGAGAGAGAGAAAGACAGACATATACACAAGAGATGTCCCATACACTGCTTCACTTTCCAAATTCCTAAAACAGCCAAGAGTTGGCCAGCCCAAAAACAAGAACTGAGAACTCAACATAGATCCTACATGGGAGTGGCAGGGCTCCAACTCTTGAGCAATCAAAGCTGATTACCAGAGTATACATAGGTCAGAAAAAACTGGAATCAGGAGCAAGAGTCAGGAATCCAGTCCTGGCATTCCAATATGAAGAGTTAGTTACTCAATAGGTAAAATGGCTTCCCCAAGAATATTTCAAAACCACAAACCTCCTAGTTCCCAGTTTTAAGTAAGTATTTGCGAAATGGATCATATAATAGAAAGTCTAAGAGTCTATGTATCTGGTGCCTGGGTAAGAAAATGAGATTACTATGGAGCACAACTGAAAACATTAGAACATAGAACATAAATACAAGTCTCTTACTCATCAATGATGGCGGTACTTTCACTTATAAGCAAAAAAGGAATACGATGTTTTTCAAAAAGACCCACTCAAGCCACAATCTACATCAGTAGTATTCAAGCATTGATACATTTCTTCAAACTGGGTAAGCATTGTGGGTACTTTTGGTTGTTACAATTGGATTTGGACGGTAGGATATAATGCTGACATCTGTGAGTAGTGATAAAACATACTACAGTTCACAGAAGTTCTATGTAAGTGTAAGTGTGCCCATAGTGGACACATCATCAGCAGGGCAAGTGTTGGGGAATTCTGATCTACACACACAGCTCATGATAGTTCACAATATTTTGACACCTAGGAAGTAGTTGAGCATTCGAGAGAGTGCCATGGTTATGATGCTAACGTGACGTGTCATGGTGGGGATGTGTGTGCCAACTCATAGATAAACTTGTATTTCCCTTCATTTGAAACTCTGTTTTTCTCTTTTTCTTTCCCTGCTTCAAGTTCTATAATAATTCTTTAATGCTATTTACACCAAGATTTAGTATTATATGTTATTACTATGAATAAATGAATAAAATACTTGAAGAACTTAAAAAGGGATGGATTATCTTAGGGTGAATAAGCATACTGAAATTATTCAATAAAATACCATTTCATATCCAGAAGATTCTCTACTATTAAAACCATTACAATGTGGAGGCTAGTGCTGTGGTGTAGCTGGAAAAGCCATTACCTGCAGTGCTGGCATCCCGTGTAGACTCTGGTTCAAATCCCAGCTGTACGTTTCCAATCTAGCTTCCTGCTGAAGCACCTAGGAAAGCAGCAGAATATGACCCAAGTGCTTGGGAACTTGAACCCAGTGGGAGACCCAGAAGTTCCTGACTCTTGGCTTCAGATAGGCTGAGCTCCAGCTGTTGTAACATTCTGGTTACTGAGCCAGCAGATGGTAGATCTCTCTGTGTATCACTCCTTCTATGTGTAACTCTGCCTTTCAAATACATATATATTCTAAAAAACACTACAGTATCAAGAATTTATCGTAACATGGAACAGTGGAACCCTCATATATAGATGGTACTTTTAATTCCTGGAAAAGACCCCAGAGGCACAGGCAGTCAAAGCCAAAATTAACAAATGGGATTAATTCAAATTGAGAAGTTTCTGTACAGCAAAAGAAACAGTCAGGAAAGTGAAGAGGCAACCAACAGAATGGGAAAAAATATTTGCAAACTACACAACTAATACAGGATTAATAATCAGAATCTACAAAGAGATCAATAAACTACACAACAACAATACAAACAACCCAGTTAAGAGATGGGAAAAGGACTTAAACAGACATTTTTCAAAAGAAGAAATCCAAATGGCCAACAGACACATGAAAAGATGTTCAGGCTCACTAGCCATCAGGGAAATGCAAATCAAAACCATGATGAGATTTCACCTCACCCCAGTTAGGGTGGTTTACATAGAGAAATCAACAAATAAATACTGGAGAGGATGTGGGGAAAAGGCATGCTACTCCACTCCTGGTGGGAAGAACTGGTAAAGCCATTATGGAAGACAGTTTAGAGATACCTCAAAAATTTGAATATACCCCTGCCATATGACCCAGACATCCCACTCCTGGGAATTTACCCAAGGGAAATGAAATCAGTAAACAGAAGAGCTATGTTTATGTTTATTTCAGCTCAATTCACAGTAACTAAGACAAGGAATCAACCTAAATGCCCATCAACCAAAGACTGGATAGGAGAATTATGGGATATGTACACTACAGAATATTACACAGCAGTAAAAAAATTAAATTCAGTCATTTGCAACAAAACAGATCAATCTGGAAAACTGCATATTTAGTGAAATAAATACCATATCTTGTCCCTGATCTGTGGTAATAATAGAGCATCTAAAAGGTAACTCTATAGAAATGAAATTAATGGCTTTGAACAGCTTTTATTTCAACTGTTGAGAAACATTATTTTTCATACTATTTGTTATACTATTTACTTAGTATAGAGTTAATGTTATGTGTATAAAGTTAATTAAAAATAGATCTTAGTAAAAGATAAGAGTGGGAATAGGAGAAGCAGGGGAAAAGGCAGGAATGTGGGTGAGAGGGCTAATATGGTGAGAAAAATCATTATGTTCCTAAAATTGTATTTATGAAATGCATGAAGTGTACATACATTCAATAAAAGGTTTTTTGGGGAAAAAGGAAGCCCTTTCGATGCTTTAATCATGATTAGCTAAACCATTTTTGCAGATTCTGATGCACTCCAAGATGACAGTTCTTTGAATTACAGAAGTGTTCTTGATCTTAACAGTTGTCAATCCATGGAAATCAGCGAAGCTCCAGGCTAACTTAGATCAGAAGGGTAATGCTCAGAATCTTAAGCTGGTGAACTTCAGGACTCGGAGAGTTGCAGTGCGACAAGTAGACAGAGGCAAGTAATTCCAGGGGAGCCCTGGTGAAGTCTTCTGGAACATGTACATTTTCTAGGCATTTAGCCCCTGCAAGAGAAAAATCTGAAGGGCTCTTAGAATCAACCAACCTTACACTTAAGTATGTTTAAATTTTATGGGTACTATTTAGGAGAATTTTTTTCAGGAATGAAGAAGGGTGAATGGGGGAAATAAATGTCAGATAAGAAAAATGTAAACCATTAGAATTAAATCTGTCTGCTCATTAGAGTCAGTAAACTTGTTAATGAGCGGGGGCTGTTATTCTAATGAGGTGTACACATTTTGTCATGGAGCATATTCAAAATGCTTTCATCTGTC
Organism: Sylvilagus floridanus; assembly: GCA_949820135.1. Classification (NCBI taxonomy): domain Eukaryota; kingdom Metazoa; phylum Chordata; class Mammalia; order Lagomorpha; family Leporidae; genus Sylvilagus; species Sylvilagus floridanus. Next base: position 82,495,722 of record OX463245.1, read on the forward strand.
ACCTCAGCATTCATAAAATATTCTCCAATAGGGCACTTATTTAATGTTCTCTTTAATCCTGTAAGAAGTGTGATCTAATAAAAAACTGTATTTGATCGTTGTTCCTGGTTCCTAGCATAGGGCATCCTGAGTGATGGGAATGTCTTCTGTCACTCATAAAGCATCCCTTTGACCCTCGCCTGAGCTTATGGTAATAAGAGTTATGGTGGAGCCCTTCAATGGCTTCAGGGTTCAACTGGTTGCCAGAGCCCCTGAAAGATCAAGTGATTGGAGAATTGGAAATTTCAGCTGCACCCTCTATCTCTGAGGAGGACTAAAGGATTGGAGACTGAGCACTATGAAAAGTCATCAACAACGAGATTCAGAAAGTTTCCCAGCTGACGGACAGGTTCAGGTGCTTAGAGGAGGGTCTACCTGGAGCGGGCATGGAAGCTCCACACCTTGCTTGTGTGTCTCTTACATTTGGTTTTTTCAGAGCTGTTCTATTCCTAATAAATTGGCAATGGTGTTTCCTGAATTCTGTGAGTTGTTCCAGCAAATTATTCAATGAAGGTGCTAATTGATAACCGGTTGATCAGAAGCACTGGTGTCAGTCTGTAACTTAGGAGTGGTGTTTGATGGGGGGAAGTCTTATGGAATTGAACCCTGACTGTATTGGGTCTGTTCTAAACCTGAATAATGAGTGTTGAAATTGAATAGAATTATAGGACACTCAGTAGGTGTCTAGAAATCTAGACTTGGTTGATAGGGGGAAAAAATTCTTGTATATTTTGTATCAGAAGTTTTGTGAATAAAAGTGGTTAGGGAAAGCAGGATACCTTTACCTCTGTTTTATAGATGATAGAGGACATAGAAAGTTGAATTTTTAACCCAAGTGTAGGTCACAAGGTGTTCTCCTACATACAGCACACATATGACGAGCCATGCCTTACTCCCAAGTTAAACATCTCCCTTCCTCAGCTCTCTGGGGTTCTGGAGCACCTGGTCTCTGCCTAGTCAAAGTTGTTATTTGTTTGGATATCAAAACTGCAGAATCTTGAATTGCAGTCAGGCATGAGGGTAGAACCAGAATAATTGGGGAATATATGCTATTTTCTTTAGAAAATGTATTACAGATGCCCTCTTTGAGATTGGGGAAAGTGTTTTTTTTTTCTGTTTAATAAACTCATTTTCCAAATTTTCTCTAAAGTAACTTCTGTTTTCCCCTTCGGCAAGTTGCTACAGTTGTACAACAGTTGATTTCCAAAGTTCAATTATGTCATAACCTTACCTCAACAGAAAATCCTATACTCTGTGAAACCAGAACTATGTGAGAGGGAGAGAGAGGAAAGCAGGAAATAGGCAAAGGCTTGATCATTTCTTCATAACACTGCGGATTACATCTTATTTCAGATGGAAGATTCAAAGACGAGCCTGAATTGAAATATGGCACATGCATGTATGTGTGTGTGTGTCTGTGAGTGTGTGTGTGTGTCGGTGTGTTGCAGAGGAATTGTGAGCAGTAAGAGGAAATAATTCAGATTTAGGCTAAGCAGAAACAGCTGTAATAAAGGGTAGCAGCAAATATCCCCATAGACCACTGGCTCCTTGGGTTTCAAAACTCATGCACTGAAAGTTGATAGCAGCATGAGGCAGAGTGGTTTTAACGCAGTGGTTATGTAAGAAGTAGAAATCCAAAATACATGGGTTGTTTGAGTTCACACTTTGAAAACATGAAATGGAAAAGTTCTGTGGTTTCTTGACACATTTTTTTACTGTAGCTGTGTTTTAATATATGCAAATATTTTCTAATGATTTTAGCCTCATTTTAATTCATCCATGTATGACACAGTAAGTGCCATCCTAAACTGAGAAATCCAGGCTGTGATTTCAACATTGCAATCCCTTGTGTATTTCTTTTCTTCTGAAATGATCTTAGCAAGCTTCAAATGGCATGCAGCTCTATCAGCAAGATAAATAGCTAAGTTCTGTATTCATTTTCAAGTCTGTAAATACATACAAATTTTACCTTGATATATGGCCTTTCTTGATTACTACAACAACACACCAAAAATACAAATCCAATCCTGCTCCTCCTAATACCCTTAATGTGTTCAATGTGTTTAATGCTTAATTCTCTTGTGCAGTGCCCCCGTAATTTTGATAATGAGCTTCTACATCCTTGGTGAGCTCCAGAGGGGCTTTTGTTTCCTGTACCTTGCCTAGTCTCCAGATTCATTGCTGTCACTCCATCACAGTGCAGTAAAAGCATATGGAACTAATTGCATTTCCATACCCTGTCATGCCCCCATATGTTCCCAAGTTTTTCAGGAGTCATTAGGCTGTGTGCTTGGATGAGGTTTCTCCTACCTCTCTACCTGAGAGACTCCCAATCATCACTCAGTCCTAAGTCAGGTGCCAGGTTCTCTTACTTCCTCTGTCTATCAGGCTGAGTTTTGTGCACTTGCTCCACTTTCCACAATGACCCTCTCTTAATTTTATTATTATAGTCATTTTCACATAAAATTTTTACAGCCTACAAGCCTGTCATTCTATGCCCTTTGAAAACAGAGACTATGTCTTATGATTCCGGGGACTAAAAATATGTAGCAGTCAATCGATAGTGGAGTGAATAGATAAAGTCAATATAAAATAATGACATAGCATTCCCTCTTAAGTCAAAAGTACTAGAGATATGTTTGCAAATTGTGACTATTCTGAGTTATTTAAGATGGTGTTGAACAAGGGGAAAATGAGCTAACCAGATTTCACAAATGTGTTTGGAAAACACCTTATGTATCTGATACCTCGAATTTATCAGCATTCAAAGTCAAAGCATGCAATGGTGGGCAGTGGAATTCATTATTATTGTATTCTGGGAATTTTCTAGAATAGTTACATTATGCATTTTTGATAGTACCAAGGCACCTGAATTATGTGTTCACTTAAGCACACCTCCTATTTTCTCTTCTTGTTCTTCCTCTGAGCAGGAATGATGGTAGGGAATGGCAGTAGATTAAGGACTAGGAGAATGGCAAAAGTGTTGATTAAAATGGTCAAAGTTATTTGAAAACTTTACAGAACACTCCGTTAATGTAATTGCTCTACAAAGAGTCTAATCAAACTATCTCATGACTTCCTCTCATCACAAACACCATATGTCCCAAGCTTGGATGAAAATCTTGCCTCTTACAAAAAATTGAAATAACTCAATGGAGAACTTCCCTGACTTCCCTCTACACAATCTACAAAGCCTCCTGAGTCTGCTTCCTTTACTGTGAAAGATATGCACTCTTATCACTTTTACTGCATGGTAGAAGTCATCCCCTCTTACCTCATAATTAGTTTTGCTCTTTACTTCATATGATTATTGTTACTGTTTTTAAGCAATCAGTTGCTCTATCTCCCATCATAAGATAAAATTTCAAGAGGGTTCCAAAATGGCTCATTAAGGAAAGGATGTGTTGCCTCTGATCAGTGGAAAGAGCAAAAGCGAAGAGCAGGAAGTGCATTCCCAAGGGAAAGTTGGAGATAAGTTTTCAGTGGAAATTATTTTTTTAATTTTATTTCTGGCATACAAGTTTCATATAGTTCATATATGGAATATACTGATACTTCCCACCCAACCCTCCCTCTCCTAGTCCCTAGGAGATGCTTCTTCCTCCTCCTTCTCCTATTCCCACTCTTAATTTTTACAAAGATCTATTTTCAATTTACTTTATATTCATCATGTTAACCCTACACTAAGTAAAAAGTTCAACAAATAGTATGATTTAAAAAATGCTTGGCTGGTGCTGCGGTTCACTAGGCTAATCCTCTGCCTTGCAGTGCTGGCACATTGGGTTCTAGTCCCGGTCAGGGCACCGGATTCTGTCCCGGTTGCCCCTCTTCCAGACCAGCTCTCTGCTGTGGCCAGGGAGTGCAGTGGAGGATGGCCCAAGTGCTTGGGCCCTGCACCCCATGGGAGACCAGGAAAAGCACCTAGCACCTGGCTCCTGCCATTGGATGAGCGCAGTGCGCCGGCCGCAGTGCGCTGTCTGTGGCGGCCATTGGAGGGTGAACCAACGGCAAAGGAAGACCTTTCTCTCTGTCTCTCTCTCTCACTGTCCACTCTGCCTGTCAAAAAAAAAAGACATGGTGCCTGCTTTCACCATTGCTGTTCAATATAGTTCTGGATGTTTTAGCTAGAGACAATAGGTAAGAAATAGAATTCAAAGAGATACAAGTTTAAAAAGAGTAAGTCAAATTATCCATTTTTGCAGATGACATGAGTCTATAAATAGGAGAACAAAAAGACTCCACTAAGAGACCACTGGAACTTATAACAGAATTTGATAAAGTAGGATATAAAATTAACACAAAAATTAATAGCCTTTGTATATACAAATTATGTCATGTCTCAGAAAGAGCTTTAAGAACGGTCTCATTCACAATAGCTGCAAAAATTAAATATCTTAAAATAAATTTAGCCAAGGATGTGAAAGATCTCTATGATGGAAATTACAAGGCATTAAAGAAAGAAATAGAAGAAGACTCAAAAATGAAAAAGCATAGCATGTTCATGGATTGGAAGTGTTAATATCATCAAAATGTCTATATTACTGGAAGCAGTTTACAGATTAAATGTGATCACAATCAAAATACCAATAATATGCTACTCAGATCTAGAAAAATTGATGCTAAAATTCATATAGAAACACAAGATACTCCAAATAGATAAAACAATATCAAGCAACAATAACAACAACAGCAAAAATAGTCTGAGGCATCACAATTCCAGATTTCAAGATATATTACAGAGCAGTTATAATTAAAACAGCACAGTATTGGCAAAAAAACAGATGTGTAGGCAAATGGAACAGAATAGAACCTCCAGAAATCAATCCAAAGATCTACAACCAACTGATTTCTCACAAAGGAGCTGCAGTCAATCCCTGGAGCAAGGACTGTCTCTTCAATAGATTTCACTGGGAAAACTGGATTTCCACATAGAAGTATGAATCAAGAACCCTACCTCATACCTTATAAAAAATCAACTCAAAATGGATCAAAGATCTAAATCTACAACCTGATATGATGAAATTAATACAATAGACGATTAAGAAAACTTTGCAAGACATATGCAAAGACTTCTTTGGAAAGACCCTAGAAGCATAGGCAATCAAAGCTGAAATAGACAAATTTGATTACATTAAACTGAGAAACTTCTTTACTGAGAAAGAAATAATCAGTAAACTGAAAAGTCCACCGGTAGAATGGTAGCAAATATTTGCAAACCATGCAACTTACAAAGGATTGATATCCACATTCTATAAAAAGCTCAAGAAATTCAGCAACAAACTTAATAATCATTTAAGAAATGGGCAAAGGAATTGAACAGGCATTTTTCTATTTTTTTCGAATCTGATGGGGACTAGAACCTGGAGTGCTGGCACCGCAGGGGGAGGATTAGCCTATTGAGCCCTGGCGCAGGTCAGGCATTTTTCAAAAGAGGAAGTTCAAATGGCCAACAGACACATAAATAAAGGCTAAGGATCAGTAAGCATTAGGGAAATACAAATCAAAATGACAATGAGATTTCACTGCACCCCAGTTAGAATGACTCTCATGAAGAAATCAAAAAATAATAAATGCTGATGAAGATGTGAAGAAAAAGGTACCCTAATCCACAGTTTTGGGGAATCTAGTAGCGCTAAACTAAACTAGTAGAGCTATTATGGAAGATAGTACAGAACTACTTCAGAAATTTGAAAATACGTATATCACATGACCCCAAAAACCCACTTATGTGAATTTACCCAAAATAAATTAAATCAGCATATTAAAGAGTTATCTATAATGCCATGTTTATTGCAGCTCAATTCACAATAGCTAAGATATGGAATCAACCTAAATGTCCATCCACTGATGTCCATCAATTGATGACTGGATCTATCTATAATATATATATAATATGTAAATATATAATATGTGTGTATATATATATAAATATTACGGAATACTATTCAATTATAAAAATGAAACCCTGTCATTTGAAACTAGAAACCATTATATTTAGTGAAAAAATTGAGTCCCCCAAAAACAAATACCATATGTTCTCCCTGATCTGTGGTAACAAATAGAGTCCAAAAAATGTAATATGTATGAGCAAAACTGACATTTATTTGAAAGACAGTTACAGAGAGAGGTAGAGCCAAAGAGAGAGAGGTCTTCCATCCACTGGTTCACTCCCCAGATGGCCACAACGGCCAGAGCTGCACCGATCCAAAAACAGGAGGCCAGGAGCTCCTTTCAAGCCTCCCACATGGGTGCAGGGCCCCAAGGTCTTGGGCCATCTTCTACTGCTTTCCCAGGTCACAGCAGAGAGCTGGATAGGAAGACAGGCAGCCGGGACCAGAACTGGTGCCCATATGGGATGCCAGCGCTTCAGGCCAGGGTGTTAACCCACTGCACCACAGTGCCGGCACCAGATCATTTTGAAAATTGAAAGAAAGAGAAAGGAAGGAGGAGGGGGGTTGACACCATGGGCAAGATGAGGGTAGGATGGGAAGTATCCCGATGCGCCTAAATTTGTATAGATGAAATTCATACAATTTGTTGACTTTAAAAACTAATTAATTAATTAAAAATAGATTTAATAAGTTCTGGTGAAGGAGTGAATTTGTGACTGAGTCGTAATGTTATACAATAGGACAAAATACTGCTATCTCCCACCTTCACTTAAACCCTTTCCTTCCTGAACACAATGACTCTTTCTAGTCATCGTTACTTCTCTCAGTTCCACTTTATAGCCAGGTTCTCTGATTCAGCACAGGGCATCATGTGGCAAGAGGGAGCGCACCCATCTCTCTGGCTCTATGATACATTTTATAGCCCCCAGGGCTTGAACATAGGAGCCCTTCCCTAATGACCTAATCCTGTGTAATCATTCCAGGAAGGCTTCAACTCCCAATACCATAATTGAATGCTTTGCTTTCTCTTAGCACTAATAATACAAGATTTGTGGAGACTAAACTCCTGAGTTTGGGTGAACAAGTATTTAAACCATAGCAGGCATACAACTCTGACTTGCAATTAAAAACCTCACTGGAGGGGGTGGGCATTTGGCATGGTGATTAAAATGCACTTGGGACACCAAATTTCCATATTGGAGTGCCTGTGTTCCAGTCCTAGCTCTCCTCCTGATTCCTCCTCTGTGCTAGTGTGCATGCTCATAGACAGCAGGTGAGGAATCAAGTAGTTGCATCACTTTGACCACATGGGTGACCTGAATTGAGCACCAGGCTTTGGCTTAATCCAGCCCTAGCTGTGTAAGCATTTGGGGTCTCTATCTTCCAGAATATACATTACCCTAGCAGCTATGTGACCCAAGAGAAGAATAAGGATCACTTAGAATGCTATTATAAAACTTCCTGTCGCCTTACATTAGGTCAGTATTCATGAAGATGAAAGGACGTTTTCACCCAGAACATATGTATTATGTGTGGAGTCTGCGTGATGGGTTGGATATTGGATGCAGAGGATAATGAAAGGAAAGCAGCATGTGACTACTGGATTTCTAGATTGAGCACTTGGAGAAATGGTAAGTTCCCAACTAAGACAGATAAAAATGTGAAGGAGTGCTTTTTTAGGGTTGGGGTATTACCCGAAGTGACAATTTTTGGCATGCTAAGGAACCTATTAGTCATGAAGGTGAAGAGCTCAGATAGGCAAATTTGGATATGTGAGTTGGAGATTCCTGATGAAAGACGGAGATAAAAATATTGGTATTTTCTTGGAATTCTTTTAAGATGTTAGCCAGTAACACTTAGAGACTTAACAGAGAAGGAGCCAGCTAAAGAAACTAAGAAAGCCATCAGGGTGGCAGAAGCCAGGCACACAGGCTAGAAGAATAAAAAGAACAGTCAGTTTTTGTGACAGGTATGACACAGAGGTAATTGGCTGTCTCACCATACCAAACTCAGGGCTGATGGGATTAGCAAACTGGCTGTGGTGAGTTGGGCAAGACTGGCATGTGGTGAAGTGATGTAACAGGGAGCCAAAGTAAACCTTTTTTGCATAAGGAAAAAAGATAGACTCCCTAAGGTGTTTCCTAATAATAATGATGCCACATACCTGCTTAAGATTTGTACAATTGTCTCTGCACTTCAAAAATCAAAATCCCAAGGTCCCTCATGGTCTGGCTTCTGTCTCTTTGGGACCCTCCTCTTCAACGATGCCACCACTGATCACACCCAGCCTCACTAACCTCTCACTGTTTTTTTTTTTCTTTCTTTTTTTTTTTTTTTTTTTGACAGGCAGAGTTAGACAGTGAGAGAGAGAGAGAGAGAGAGTCAGAGAGAAAGGTCTTTCTTTTTCCATTGGCTCACCCCCAAAGTGGCCACTAAGGCTGGTGTGGAGCATTGCAGCCAGCGCACCGCGCTGATCCGAAGCCAGGAGCCAGGCGTTTTCTCCTGGTCTCCCATGCACTTGCAGGGCCCAAGCACTTGGACCACCCTCCACTGCCTTCCCAGGCCACAGCAGAGAGCTGGCCTGGAAGAAGGGCAACCGGAACAGAATCCGGCACCCCAACTTGGACTAGAAACTGGGGTGCCGGCACCGCAAGTGGAGGATTAGTCTAGTGAGTTGCGGTGCCCGCACTGTTTCTTGAGCATGCCAGTCTCATCACTGCATTTTAGTTTGTTCTCTGTGAGGACTCTTTTCTTATCACATGTTCATATAGATGACTAATTTGATCATTCCCATCCCAGATAAAATTTAATATTACCAGTAAGATCTTCTTAGAACTTTCCTCACTTCACTTACCCTACTTGATCCCTGATATATCACTAGATTTCATTGTTTATCCACAAATTATCCATATCTGTTCATAGGTAGAAACAATAGAAACTGAGAGGTACATGAAAAAGATAAGCCATTCTCCCCACCACACACCCCAAAACAAATTTCAACCCTGAGTAGAAAATACGCACACTATTTTCTTCCTCCTTGTAACCTCAAATTATAAAAGTTCCCATATTCTTTCTGCAGTAGCTGAATCAGAGTGGAGATAATGGCTGGAACTCCAGAGGCAAAGAACATTTTCAGGAAACCAGAAGATCTTTAGTATTTTCTGCCTGATTAAGGAAAGATATCCTGAGAAAAATAAAGGTGTAAGGGACTTCAAGATGAAATGTCAATTGAAGATGGAAGAGGAGTCACTGTGTACCTACTCCCCACATAGGACCTCTGTCCTTAATGTGTTGTACTATATGAACTAACAGTATAACTGGTACTCAACTAGTACTTTATACTTTGTGTTTCTGTGTGGGTGAAAACTTTTGAAATCTTTACTTAAAATATACTAAATTGATCTTGTGTATACAAAGATAATTGAAAACGAATCTTGAGGCTGGCACTGTGGCTCAGTGGGTTAACGCCCTGGCTTGAAGCACCGGCATCCCATGTGGGCGCTGGTTCTAGTCCCAGCTACTCCTCTTCTGATCCAGCTCTCTGCTGTGGCCTGCGAAAGCAGTGGAGGATGGCCCAAGTCCTTGGGCCCCTGCACCCCCGTGGGAGACCCAGAGGAAGCTCCTCGCTTCAGAATGGTGCATCTCCAGCCATTGCGGCCATCTAAGGAGTGAACCAGCGGATGGAAGACCTCTCTCTCTTTCTGTCTCTACCTCTCTCTGTAACTCTGCCTGTCAAATAAAAAGAAAGAAAGAAAGAAAGAAAGAAAGAAAGAAAGAAAGAAAGAAAGAAAGAAAGAAAGAAAGAAAGAAAGAAAGAAAGAAAAGAAAATGAATCTTGGTAAAGGATGGGATGGGAGAAGGCGTGGGAGAAGGGATGGTTGCGGGTGGAAGGGTGGTTATGGGGGGAAAAAGCTGCTATAATCCAAAGGTTGTACTTTGGAAATTTATATTTATTAAATAAAAGTTTAAAAAAAGAGATGGAAGAAAAGGAGGAAGGGAATGGTGTGAGGTTCAGCAAGAGAGACTCAAGTGGGACGTTCTCAGTGAGACTGGGTCACCAATGAAGCTGCATCACACACACCTCGAGTGACCCATCCGCCCTTTATTCCCCAGTGTTCTATTTCTGTTTCTTCTCCACTCTGGTAGAAAGTGGGTGGACCTGGGCCAGTGCTGTGATGCAGCAGGTAAAGCCATTGCCTGTAGTGCTGGCAAAACGTATGGGCACCGGTTAAGGTCCCAGCTGCTCCATTTCTGATCCAGCTCCCTGCTATTGTACCTGGGAAAGCAGCAGAAGATGGCCCAAGTCTTTGGGCCCCTGAAACCACATGGGAGACCTGGAAGAAGCTCCTGGATCCTGGCTTTGAATTGGCCCAGCTCTGGTCATTGCGACCATTTAAGGAGTGAATCAGTGAGTGGAAGACCTCTCTCTCACTCTGCCTCTGCCTCTCTGTAACTCTGTCTTCCAAAGAAATAAATTAATCTTAAAAAAAAGAAAAAGAAGTGGGTGGACCTTTGTACACAAAACACTTGATTCCCTTGGCTCTGATCATACGCATGAGATGAGTTGCAAGTGTGTCACAAACCAGTCTACAAACAGGAACCAAAGCAGTGTCCTATTTTGCCTGAGAATAACTGGCTATTTGATTCTCCTCATTACAAGCATGATTCCATTTTCAAACTTTTCGTAATTGCTGAATACCAATAGACACTGCACTCGACCTGCTCTGCTGAGCATACCCTAACTTAAGACAAAGGAATCAATTGTTGGCTGCTAAAAGGCTGCTTGCCAAAGTCAATGTTAGTGTTCTGGAGTGCACATTCTTCCTATATGAATGAGCAGTGAAGTGTATTTCAGCTGTCCAGGCATAACACAACATTAGGCTGATAGAGGACAATGGGCATAGAACAGCCCATTCATTCAGTATGTTGTGAATATTAATGTATATGTACCAATTGCACCCTGAACTACAGCTCAAAACTCCCCAGGAATCAGTAAAAAAAAAAATCATGAAAGCAAGAGGTAAATAAGACATTACACATATTACAGAATGAGTCTGCATCTCATTTTTTTTTTGCCCTGGAGCCAACTGTGTGGTATCAATGAGCTCATGTAGACTGCTTTATCTTTGCACATCTGAAATCAAATCCATTCAAGAGTAGAGATCTGGTCAGTATTTAATGGCTTGAAATGAAAATGTATACATTTTTAGGCTCCAAAATAACCTAACCTGCGAAACCTAGGAAAGTAACCCCCTCTGAGATGAAGGAGGTTTTTATAAATTGGTGACATAGCACTCAAGGGAGGAAGAATCACTATCAGAGGATAAATTAGAGTCAAGGCAGGATATGCTGGGCTGTGAGCAGGAGCATACTGCGTGCAGATACGCCTCGGGTAATTTAGCACTAATTACTAAAAAGCTGTGTTTTTCTGACCTTCTCTTCAGCATTCCTTTATGTTCACGCGCTTTCAGATTCCCTGTCTTTCATTTCGTTGGTCTAGCTTTTATCAGGTCAACTGGATAGGTGTAGCACATGGCTGTGATTGTCACATCAAACACTGGGCTTATTCTGGGATTTCCATATAGACAGCTTCCGCTGCTCCCGAAATTTCCACCAGCAGTGCAGGAAGCCTTTTCAATGCACACTGTGCGTGCTTATATATATTCATGTGTTTATTTCTCACAACAACAGCTACGCCACAAGATCCACTGGTATGACTACCAATTTGTTCTGCTAGAAAGGTAACAGAACAAAATCCAAAGAAAGAAATCAAAGTTACAATTTATTTAGTAAGTTCTTTACTACAGAGTGGAGCTACCTATGACCTTCAAAGGAGAATTTCCTCCGAGAGACAGCCAAAAGAGACTGAATCCAAATGGAAAAACCTAGCTGCTTTGTTTCTGTGTACTATTGTAGATCGCTGCTATTTTTAAGATGGAAAAGGACTTAGTATGTAACACTGTCACGGTAGTTCCCATTTGATTATGCAAAGCGCTTTTAGCTGAATATTAAGCCCAAAATTAGAAACGCCCTGTCTTCTTTGTTCACTTCCTCCTGCGTTAGACTATCTGTTGCTTTCAGCTGGAATGAGCTTGCGCTTCCTAACTGTCTCCTCATCATTTCACACCGAACACCTTCATTGCATTGGAAAGTAAGAACATAGACTGACATCTAGTTGACTTTTTTCATCATTAATTGATATAAAAACATAACAAGAGCATGGGCAAGGCATGCATTGTTGATCAATGCAGCATCCTCGTTCTTCTACCATCAGAGTAGTTTTCATTTTTGGCTGCATACTACTCATCCATCTCATCTGTGACTACACTACAAAGTCCATAGGGACAAATGCCACTAAATCAAATTGCTTCTTGTTTAGTGGTATGGGCAAGGGTATCTCATGTTAAGAAAGATTAATTTTGAGCTTGCAGGCAAAAAAGGCAGTGGGGCTAGTTGCCAAGGCTGTCTTTTTCTAACCCAGGAGACAGCCCGTTTTTTATTGGCAAATCTAAGCAGACTTTTTAAGGATCCAAGGTCATTGCACAGGTCAGAGCTTAGACTGTTACATGGGAAATGTTCATGAAACTTCTTCATTTAGCCCAATGTCATAAAATGGCTTCCAAATCCTGTCCAGAGGCAAGATTCTAGTATTATAATGAGACAAGTTCATTCTAGATTTCTTTGATCTGCTATCTGAGACTGTACTTGAAGTTGGAACAGCTAGAGTTTGTTCCTGGCAATTGTAATGTCCCTCTGTTATGGTCTGGCACTTGGCACCCTTCTGAATTGATGTTAAAAGATAAGATTCCTGAAACACTTTCTGCAACAGGCTTAAAAGTAAACACACTTACAATTGTTTCACATCCTCTGTACATGTCCCAGTGACTGGACTTTCTGCCTAAAACCTACCATACTGATTTTATAAAGTTTGAGACGTAGTCATAATTTTTTTAGCTTCTACCTCACATTAGTAGTTGAGTTATTTTTAAAATATCATTTTTGAAGAGTCCATGAAGGAGAAGGGTCTTAATCTGATAGTAAAATAATTGGAGGCGGTAAAAAGCTGAAGTCAAGTACATGACAACAGTCCACATTAGTGATAATGAAAGGTAAAAACAAATGTGTGTGCTTTATTCATTTGTTAACAAATTTTAATGACTATTATGTATCAGACAGCAGTGAAGAAACATATAAAAGCCCATACTGCAAAATACTGGAGTGGGACAATCAAATAATATACAAAGTGGACTCATATACAAGTGAATGAGTATTGACACAATGATAGACACACAGAGATGCGCCTCCCTGAGAGACCCACTGTCAATGAAAGTATATAACTTCAAAATGCACTGAGTACACCTGACCTACCACCCATGATCCCTCAGCAGTACGGACACTGTGCAGTGTGGGCTGCTCTTTCTAAGAGTGAAGAACTGACTGGGAGCTGCCCCTGCCCAACATCACCAGAGAAGGTTGGATCACACAGCGCTAGCCTGGGGAAAAGATCCATATTCAGTCAGGCATGGCTTCTACTGTGTATGTGTCAGAGCTGTAAGTCTGTAATGTCAAACATCACAGATTAAGCTATCATAGATCAGGGGCGGTCTATGTGTGTGTGTGCATGTGTGTGTGTGTGTGTGTGTGTGTGTGTGTGGTATGCATTTGACACAGTTGTAAAATATAATAAGGCTGGAAGGAGAAGGCTAGGAAGTGCTGCAGGGGAGAAGGGCATTGGCATTTCAGTTGCAGTGCCTGGCTTCTTCTCTCAAAATAGCTCTGAGTAAGCACCCAGGAGGCTGTGGGAGAACACGCCTGCTCTTTTACAAAGAATGTGCAGCCAAGGGACTAATATGGCTTCAGTAGAGTACATGGAAAAGCAAAGAGGAGGTGAGGTCAGAGGCAGGTCATTGAGAACTTTTCAGGTCACAGCCAAGGCTTTTATGTATTCACTGAGTGACGTGAGGAGAGACTGAACAGAGTAGTGATCTGACATGTGTTTAGCAGATTAAGCTAGCTGCTATGTTGAGAATAAACCATACTAAATACTTTTAAAACTTGAACTATTTTAGGCACGTATGATGGTAGCTTGAAATAGGCTGCAGTGGGAATGATAGAAGGTAATAAGTTTCTGTATCTAATTTGAAGATATCAATAGGATTTTGTGATACACAATGTAAAAAAAAAAGTTAAAAATGCAGTTAAGGGCTGACTTCTAGGTTTTGTTCTCAGTGGCTAGAAGGATAGATTTGCAATTAACCAGAAGAACAATTTGAAGGTCCAGGTGGAATCTGGTGAGGTGGTAGAAACTCAACTATAGACAAACTATGCTTGAGAAGTCTTTGGAGCATTCAAGAGGGATTAGAGAGAGTGTGCTTAATTGGATACATCGGGGTGTAATGTAGCAAAGGGGACTGTAGGTGTAACTGAAGGATTCATCAGCACACAGATTTGTGAGTTTGGATGAAATCATCTGGGGAATGGATGTGGGTAGGAAAGAGCGGGGGTCTAGGACAATACCCAAATTTGGGGCAATAGAGACAAAGCAGGAAACTAGATAGAAAAGAAGCAACTAAGGAATAAAAGGAAAACCAGGCAACTCTAGGTTTGTGGAAACCAACTGAAGAAATGTTAAAGGAAGTTGGTAATCAACTATGGAGATGTACAGTTTGGGACATGCTCAATCAGACCTGCCCCAAATGAAGGAGTTACAAATGTGCCAGGGTGTTCCAATACAATCCCATCAAGGTGGCATGTACCAAGGCCATCTCACTAGTCCAAGTGATCAATTTCAGTTCACAACTGATCACACTAATAGGTCTAAGAGTCAAAGAGATCACACAAACAAGACTAGTGTCTGCTAATACTAACTGATAGAATCAAAAAGGGAGAGAATGATCCAACATGGGAAGCGAGATACACAGCAGACTCATAGAATGGCAGATGTCCTAAATAGCACTCTGGCCTCAGAATCAACCCTTAAGACATTTGGATCTGGCTCAAGAGCCCATGAGAATATTCTAGGCATGGAAAGCCAAGACACTCTGGAAAAAAAAAGAAGAAGACCTAAATGAAAGATCTCTGCGAGTGAGATCCCAGTGGAAAAAACAGCATCATCAAAGAAGGAGGTACCTTTCTCTGAAGGGAGGGGGGAACTTCCACTTTGACTATGACCCTGTCGGAATAAGATTGAAGTTGGCGAACTCAAAAGGCTTCCATAGCCTTGACAACTCATGACTAGAGCCTAGGGAGATTATTGACTCCAGAAACAAGAGTGTCAAATTGTTAAGTCAGCAGCAGGAGTCACTGTGTACTTACAAATGTGGGATCTGTCCTTAATGTGTTGTCCAATGTGAAGTAATGCTATAACTAGTACTGATGCAGTATTTTTACACTTTGTGTTTCTGTGTGGGTACAAACTGATGAAATCTTTACATAGTATATATACTGAATCAATCTTCTGTATATAAAGATAATTGCAGAGAGCGGCAAGATGGCGGAATAGGAAGGGAGCACACCCATAGTCTGGGGAGAGACAGTTTAATTAAAGTGGAGATACTGCAGGTTCAAGGAAGAGTAGGGGAAGAAACAGCAGAGGAAATCCTTCGGGAACTGGTGATTCACAGTGGACCTGCGTGGAGAGCATGGGAGCCCGCAGTTTGGGACACCAGCAGCAGATTCAACACAGCAGCACTGGAATGCGAGGTGAGCCGAACCTCAATAGCCCGAGACACCAGCAGGGAAGCGGAAAGAGGAGACTAGAGCAAACAAGGCTTGAAACTCTGCGGGGAAAAGTTCACCAGCCTAACTAGAAGAGAGAGAGAGAGAGAGGGAAAAAAAAAAAGTGACCCATACAGACACGAGTTTCTCTCTCTCCGCTCACCTCTCAAAGGTGAGCAAGACAAAGAGCAGGCACCATTTTGGAATATGTCATAAGCAGGGCGACCTCGGGTCGGCACCGGCCCCGAGCCTAGCAGAAAAACCTGACTCTGGGTGGGAGATTAGAACCTAATGAATGTGTGGTGCTAATGAACTGAGACTGTGAAAAAAGAGACGGTGGGGGAGAAAACTCAAGGAAATCACGAATTCATGTGAGTACTCTCCAGAGACGCTACAGTTCAGTAGCCTTGGCAGCCCAGTGGGAGACTACAGGAGAATCTGAGCCCAAACTAAGGGCCGCAAAGATTCCCTCTCTGGTCCTTGGGAAAGAGCTTCCAATCTCTGGCTCCTGTGGGTATATCATTCGCCTGCTAACCACCCCCAATTCCATTCAGCTGTGTAGAATTACTTCCCTTTTGAACAACAACAACAAAAAGTAGCAGAGAGAGATTTACCACGCCTAACCTGGGAGTGTCTCCTTTGACACACCCTCAACCCTGAGGAACCAAACAGAGCTCTCAGGCCACACCCATCTCAAGCCTCTAAGGCTCCATCAAAAGCAGACAGTCCACTTAATCTAGAGTCATAGTATAACAAGAAAAAAACACCACAGTGAAGAAACCAATATGCCAAACAACAAACGCAAAAACCGAGGTAATAAGAACAAGGAAGACACTATGGCGTCCCCAAATGAAAAAGACACCCCAATTCAAGATTACAAAGATGATGAGATAGAAGAAATGCAAGCAGATCTCAAAAAATTGATAAGAACACAAAGGAGTACTCAAAAACAAATTCTTGAACTACAGAAATCCTTAATGGACAAGGTAGAAAATCTCTCTCGTGAAAATGAAATATTAAGGAGGAATCAAGCTGAAATGAAGCAACTAGTAGAACATGAAACTGTGATAGTGATGAGAAATCATAATGAAGTGAAGAATTCAATAGATCAAATGAAAAACACACTAGAGAGCCTTACAAACAGAATGGGTGAGGCAGAAGAGAGAATATCGGACTTAGAAGACAGAGCACAGGAAAATATACAGTCAAACCAAAGACAAGAATAGGAAATTAGAAATCTAAAAAATATTGTTGGGAATCTACAGGATACTATTAAAAAACCCAACATTCGAGTTCTAGGAGTTCCTGAAGGCATGGAGAGGGAGAAAGGATTAGAATGCCTTTTCAGTGAGATAATAGCAGAAAATTTCCCAGTTTTGGAGAAGGACAGAGACCTCCTAGTACAGGAAGCTCATAGAACCCCTAGTAAACATGACCAAAAGAGATCCTCACCACGACACGTTGTAATTAAACTCATCACAGTGAAACAGAAAGAAAAGATCCTAAAATGTGCAAGAGAGAAATGTCAGATTATTCTCAGAGGATCTCCAATTAGACTCACAGCAGACTACTTATCAGAAACCCTACAAGCTAAAAGGGAATGGCGAGACATAGCCCAGGTACTAAGAGAGAAAAACTGCCAGCCCAGAATATTATATCCTGCAAAGCTCTCATTTGTGAATGAAGGTAAAATAAAGATCTTTCATTGCAAACAGAAATTGAAAGAATTTGTTGCCACTCGTCCAGCCCTGCAAAAGATGCTTAAAGATGTGTTACACACAGAAACACAGAAACATGGCCATCAACATGAAAGAAGGTAAACGAAGGGAACCTCACAACAAAAGATCACAGGGAATTCAAAGCATACATTTGGATAAAGAAATTATGAGACATGTACTCTATAGAATACTATACAGCAGTCAAAAACAATGAAATCCGGTCATTTGCAACAAGATGGAGGAATCTGAAAATCATCATTCTGAGTGAATTAAGCCAGTCCCAAAGGGACAAATATCATATGTTTTCCCTGATCGGTGACAACTAATTGAGCACCAAAGGTGAAACCTATTGAACTGAAATGGACACTATGAGAAACAGTAACTTGATCAGCTCTTGTGCTGACTGTTGTTGTACAATGTAATACTTTATCCATTTTTCTATTTTTTTTATTCTAGTACTATTGGTTGAACTCTGTAATTAACAAACAATTATTCTTAGGTGTTTAAATTTTAACTGAAAAGTGATCCCTGTGAAATATAAGAGTGGGAATAAGAGAGGGAGGAGATGTACAATTTGGGACATGCTCAATCGGAACTGCCCCAAATGATGGAGTTAGAATCATGCCAGGGGATTCCAATACAATCCCATCAAGGTGGCATGTACCAAGGCCATCTCACTAGTCCAAGTGATCAATTTCAGTTCACAACTGATCACACTGATAGGTCTAAGAGTCAAAGGGATCACACAAACAAGACTAGTGTCTGCTAATACTAACTGATAGAATCAAAAAGGGAGAGAATGATCCAACATGGGAAGCGAGATACACAGCAGACTCATAGAATGGCAGATGTCCTAAATAGCACTCTGGCCTCAGAATCAGCCCTTAAGGCATTCGGAACTGGCTCAAGAGCCCATGAGAATATTCTAGGCATGGAAAGCCAAGACACTCTGGAAAAAAAAAGAAGAAGACCTAAATGAAAGATCTCTGCGAGTGAGATCCCAGTGGAACGAATGGGGCCATCAAAGAAGGAGGTACCTTTCTCTGAAGGGAGGAGAGAACCTCCACTTTGACTTTGACCCTGTTGGAATAAGATCGAATGCGGTGAACCCTAAAGGCTTCCATAGCCTTGGCAACTCATGACTAGACCCTAGGGAGATTCCTGATGCCATAAACTAGAGTGTCAAATTGTTAAGTCAGCAGCAGGAGTCACTGTGTACTTAACGTCTCATGTGGGATCTGTCCTTAATGTGTTGTCCAATGTGAAGTAATGCTATAACTAGCACTGAAACAGTATTTTACACTTTATGTTTCTGTGGGTACAAACTGATGAAATCTTTACTTAGTATATACTGAATTGATCTTCTGTATATAGATAATTTAAAAATGGAAAAAAAATCTTGGTGTTAAATTGGAAATTGCATAGAAAATTAATCAATTTTAAAAATATATATCATGTAGGATCTCTGTCCTTAATGTGCTATACATTGTGAATTAATACTATAACTACTACTCCAACAGTATTTTTCACTTTGTGTTGCTATGTGAGGGTAAACTGTTGATATCTTTACTTAATATATAGTAAACTGTTCTTCTGTATATAAAGAGAATTGAAAATGAATCTTGATGTGAAGCAAGCGGAGAGGGAGTGGGAAAGGGGAGGGTTGCGGATGGGAGGGAAGTTATGGGGGGGATGCCATTGTAATCTATAAGCTGTATTTTGGAAATTTACATTATTTAAATAAAAGTGTTATTAAAAAAATAACACAAAAAATAAAGATAATTGCAAATGATTAAAAAATCTTGGTGTTAAATTGGAAATTGCATAATTAATCAATTTTTTAAAAAAAATCATGTAGGATCTCTGTCCTTAATGTGCTGTACATTGTGAATTAATACTATAACTAGTACTCCAACAGTATTTTCACTGTGTCTCTATGTGAGGGCAAACTGTTGAAATCTTTATGTAATATGTACTAAACTGATCTTCTGTGTATAAAGAGAATTGAAAATGAATCTTGATGTCTATGCAAGGGGAGAGGGAGCGGGAAAGGGGAGGGTAGTGGGCGGGAGGGAAGTTATGGGGCGGGGGGAGCCATTGTAATCCATAAGTTGGACTTTGGAAATTTATATTCTTTAAATAAAAGCTTTCTATATAAAAAAATTAAATTAAATTAAAAAATAATAAAAAATCAAAAAAAACTATGGTAACTGATAGGAATAAATGAAACAAAATGAAGAAGAACTTATGACTACTGTAATTTTTAACTTTTATAATTCTTTCATATATCCTAAAATTGCATTCATAAAAAGTTTACATTTTCCCATTTGTATAGCATTTTCTATCTATGAATTTTGTCTAAAACATCACAGTTTTCTACTCCTACGTGGATCACTATGTGTTTCCTAAGAAATACATTCTTTTGTAAAATGGCAGCAAAATTGACAAATTGAAGAATACTATATAATGGTCTAATCTACTGTTCGCATTTAAATTTTGCCAGTTTTCCTGAAAATGTCTTTTATACTTGTTCTTTTGCTAGTCCAGGATCAAATGCAGCATCATACATTGAAATTCATTATCATGTCCCCACAATCTTAACATTTTGAATAGCTTTCCAATCTTTCCTGACTAAAATTTCGGAAAGGTATAGACCAATTACTTTTTAGAATTTGCCTCAAGTTGGAATTATCTGATGTTTCCTCATGTTTAGATTTTGCCTTTTTGACAGGAATATTATCATAGTGATATTTCATACTTCTCCAGACATCTGATTAGGAGACACATAGTACCAGTCTTTCCCAATACTGGCAACCTGAGTTTAGATAACCTGTTTCAGAAGGTGTTGGCCAGGCTACTTTACAAGACACTTACTATTTTTCCTTTGCAATAACTTGAAGGAAATAAGTTGAGAGGTGTAAATATCCAACCCCTGAAGAATTAATTTGAAGACACATTGATAATATTCACCCCACCCCATTCTTTTCAAATTAATTCATTAACACTCTACTGTAAGGAAGAGCTTACTGTTCCTCATTATTTATTATGCAATTGTTTGTTTTGCTTGTTTATATCATTGCATAGTAGTGCTTTTATAAATATTCACTGGATTCAATACATGCATTATTATCATTCTTTATTTTTATTTCCAAATTGTTCCAGAATTGACCAGTGGAAGTCCTTTTGTCTTAGCTTCTGTGACTTTGTGACATGCACACATCATCATTTTCTGGTAGAATAAGAAACCCCAGTCATTCTGGAACTTCCCTGTCCCAGCCATGTCATCAGTTATGTATCTAATATTTTCTTTTAGTGGAGAAAAATATATAGTAACCAAGAATTGGATATTTATGATCAATCTGTGCATCTTCCTTTTTGAAGTCTATATTTATTAGATTTTCTGAGTTTTATAAAGTGTAACAGATACGAGTGCTTTCTCAGATCTATCCTTATTTCTGAACCTATGGCTTCACTATTACTTTGCTTCAGCAAGAATTCCAATAATCCTTAAGAATATGATACGTGCATTGTAGTTATTTTCTTTTATGTACATTGTGTCCTATGTTGTAATTAATCTTTGCTTACTCCACATTCAAAAAAAAATCTCAGAATCTTCTGGAATGACTGACTATAAATCTCTAAAAAGTGTCTCCTTCACAAAAGCCAAGCATACTCTACCCAGAATTGTGCAAAGCCACCAAACACCAGGAATTAAACAGAAGCTTGCAACAATCTGGGAAGCATGTATTAAGTAAAACAGCTAACTCTCAGTAAGAACAGTGAGTTTTGTGGCACTTTATTTTGCCCTATTCCCAGGGCAAAATATCCTATTCCTCTGTCCAGCCTCACAGTATCTTTGAAAACCAACACCCCAAAATCACCGTGAAAATGAGCAGCCACAGGAGTGAGAGGAACTGGAGCACTTTCAAAACTGCATTCTGAGAGGTCATCATTATTTGACCTGTCTGACAGTTCTCCTGGAAAACCTCACTCCCAACACATGTCTTTGTTTGGTCTGACTCAGAGCTCAATTATGCAAATAGTCTTTTTCTCAGAAGTCTTTAGCAAAGGGAATCAGCAGTAGTGTTTAATATTGCAGATGCCTGAGGAGATGATAACAGTTGGGGCAAATAACAAACTAAACAAAAAGCCTTTAAAGACATGCTTTAATGTCTTTAAATGAATGCCTGCGTGAGACTGTGAGAAGCCCAGAAACCCAGAAAGTCAGTCATTTGCAGGACCATGCACATCTTCAGAAAATATCTGGAAAAGGCTCAAGCTTTGTCCTCTGGTTGACCTTGAGGCAAGAAAGGAAGGAGAGACAGAGTTGTAAACACGCTGGCTGAGAGAGTGTTGCCAGATTGACCGACTCACACAGACATCTTCTGCTAAGCAAAACAGAAAACACAAAGCAAAACAAAAAAGCGTATTATTTCCCAGAATTGTGGGAAATCTCCAACCATTCAGCTAACCCTGTGTGAGAGGCCACAAACTATAAAGAAAGCTGACTTAGTAAAATTGGTTCAGAAAAGTTGTAAATGAACAGAAAGACAGCAGTAAGAACAAACCTTGAAGAAGAGGGTGAACTTGACACATATATCCCATGCATGATTCATTGCAGTACTTATATTGATATATCATATGAAAGTCTACATTTCAGAAACAAGTTGAGGCATGCCAAAAACAAGAACGTTTCAACCACATGTAGAAAACAAAACAAACAAACAAACAAAAAAACAAACAACAAGCAATACAAATTTACCATGGGGAAACGCAGATGTTGAAGTTACGTGACAAAATTTTGAATATTTTAATATGTTTAATAATTAACAAAATGGTTCCCCGGGGGCTGGCATCATGGCACAGCAGGTTAAGCTGCCATTTGTAATGCTGACACTCATTTTGGGGTACCACTTGAGCCCCCGCTGATCTGCTTCCCATCAGCAATGAACCTGGGAAGACAGAAGATGATGGCTCTGGTGCTCGAGCCTCTGTGCCCACATGGGAGATGAAGATGGCGTTCCTGGATCCTTGCTTCTGCATGGCTCAGACCTTGCTCTTGACATTGCAGAATAAACCAGTGAATGGGAAATCTCTAATCTCTCCTTCTTTTATCTATCTGTCATCTCTATTTCTGTCTCTCCCATTCTTTCTGTCATTCTGCCTTTCAAATAAATATAAATAAACAAATCCAAAAACAATAAAAATCTATGTCTGAAGAATTAAAGAAAGTACGAGTGCGATGTCTCACCAAATACAGAACATAAATACAGGGGCAGAAATTATTTAAAAAGATAAATAAAAGAGTGAAATAGTAATTTTCAGGGCTAGTGCTGTGATACAGCAGATTAAGCTGAAGCCTGAGGAGCTGACTTCCCATGTGGGCAATGGTTTGAGCCCTGGTTGCTACACTTCCGTTACAGCTCCTTGATAGTACAGCTAGGGAAGGAGAGGAGGATGGCCCAAGTGCTTGGGCACCTGCACCCATGTGGGAGACCCAGATGTAGTTCTGGGCTCCTGGCTTCAGCCTGACCCAGCCCTGGCTGTTACAGCCAACTGGGGAGTATACCAATAGATGTAAAGATTCTATTTCTGCCTCTGATTCTCCCTCTCTGTAACTCTGCTTTTCAAATACATAAATCTATTTTTTAAAATAAGAGATTCTGGAGTTGAAAACTCAAACAACTGAAAAAAATTTCTAAAAAGACTTAGCAGCAGTTTTAAGTAGTCAGAAGATACAATCAGCAAACACTAAGATTAACTGAAATTATGCAGTTTGAAGAACAGTTGTAAACATATATATACCTATAGATACCTGACCTACACACCTGAATGAAAAGATAGCAAGATTATTATTCAACAATAACAATAGGAGACATCAACATTACACTTTCAATTATGAATAGAGTAACTGACACAGAAGATGAACAAAAATAGGGGGTTTTACCAGTATAAAGTTAACAGACACCTGGAAGCAGTCCACTCAAAAATTGTACAAAACAAATTATTTATCAATACACAAAGAATGTTCTTCAACATGGACTATATGCCAGCTCATATAACAAACCTCAATATATTAAAAAAAAACTTAAATAACAAAAATGATAATCCTCAGATGGGATAATCATAAAAGATATCAGATTAGAAACACAGAAATAAGGTAATTTGGGGAATTCACAAATACTTAAACAATAATACATTCATAAATAACCCATAGGGCAAATGTGAAAACATGGGGCAATTACAACATACTTGAGAGGAATTAAATTAAACGTGTTGGGGTAATCATTTGTCTCAGTGGTTAAGACACTGGTTGGGATGCCTGAATCCCATGTCAGAGGGCCTAGGTTCAAGTCCTGACTACACTGCTGATTCCAGCTTAATAATACTGTGCACCTTGGGAGGAAGCAGGTTATGGCTCAAATATTTGGTTCCCTGTTATCCACTTGGAAGACCTGGATTGAGTTGCAGGATTCTGGTTTTGGTTTGGACAAGCCCTGACTTTTCTGGCATTTGGATTGTGAACTGGTATTTGAGAGATCCCTCTCTTTCTCTATTTTTCTCCCTCTCTTTCCTGCCTTTCAGATAAATTACATGAATAACAAAAAAGTGGTTTAATGAAACAGATCATTCAAAAGCTATGGAATAAATCTAAAGTAATGCTAATAAGGGGATTTATAGCCATAGGCACTATCTCAAAAATGAAGAGCTCAAATCAATAACTTAACAATACACCTTTAAAATAACAGAAGAAGAACAAATTGAATCCCAAAGAAAATGAAGGAAAGGAAAAACAAATGCAAACACACATGAATTAAATGAGATCAGAAATGCATTTAAAAAGGTAATAGGATAACATCAGGTATACAGCAACTGATTCTTTGAAAATATCAGCACTGGCCGGCGCTGCGGCTCAACAGGCTAATCCTCTGCCTTGCGGCGCCGGCACACCGGGTTCTAGTCCTGGTCGGGGCGCCGGATTCTGTCCCGGTTGCCCCTCTTCCAGGCCAGCCCTCTGCTGTGGCCCGGGAGTGCAGTGGAGGATGGCCCAGGTGCTTGGGCCCTGCACCCCATGGGGAGACCAGGAAAAGCACCTGGCTCCTGGCTCCTGCCATCGGACAATCGCGGTGCGCCGGCCGCAGCGCGCCGTCTGCAGCGGCCATTGGAGGGTGAACCAACGGCAAAGGAAGACCTTTCTCTCTGTCTCTCTCTCTCACTGTCCACTCTGCCTGTCAAAAAGAAAAAAAAGAAAAAAAAAAAAAGAAAATATCAGCACAACTGATAAAATTTAAGCAGACCCAAAAGAAAGAGCAAAGTCTCAAATTAGGTCAAGCAGGAATGAAAAAAGAGACATTAACAATGACTTCATAAAACAAAAATGAATGTAATGAAATACTGTGACCAACATTATGCAACTAAATAAGATAACAGATTGATTGAATAAATGATTCTATAAAGTATGGCATTATATTTAGAGGAAATGACAAAATACAAATAAACCCATAAAAAGTAAAGTGATTGAATTTCTCAAGAAATCATATCACCCCTCCCAACTTGCCCTGATCTATAGATGATGCCATTAGTCAATTCTATCAAACATTGTATAAGAATTAATGCTAGTCATTCAAAATTCATTTAATGAACATTTTATAACTTGACATTTATGTAGATATCTTTAAGTTTCTCTCAACCATCTTTTGGTAGTTTTCAACATATACGTCTTGCAAATACTTTGTTAAACTCATCCAAAACTTTTTTATTTTTGTTGTTATGTAAATGTCATTGGGCTTTAAAAATTTTAACTTTATGTAATTTGTTGTTATGTAAATTTGTAATATGTAATTTGTAGTTTAAAATTTTAACTTTATGTATTTTGTTGTTATGTAAATGTTATTGGGCTTTTAAAATTTTATCTTTCAATTATTTAATATACATATTTATATTTTTTGTATGCTGACCTTGAATTCTGTGACTTTGTTGTGTGGGGGTCTTTAGAATATATATATATATAATTTCTATATAAGACTACTCTTTCTGAGGCCTGCATTGTGGCATAGTGAGTTAAATTGCCACCTTTGATATCGTCATCCCATATGAGCATCATTTAAAGTCCCTACTGCTCCACTTCTGACCCAAATTCCTGCTATAACGCCTGGGAAAACAGGTCCAAGTTCTTGGACCCTGCCATTCTTGGGGGACCTGGACAGAGCCCCAGGCTCCTCAGCTTGGTCTAACCCTGGCTGTTGCCACCATTTGGGGAGTGAACCAATGGATGGAAGGTCTCTCTCTCTTTGTCTCTCTATCTCTCTCTCTCTGTAACTCTGACTTTCAAATAAATAAGTAAATCCTTTTTTAAAAAGATTATTCTTATGAATACATGTAGCTTTATTTCTTCCTTCCCAATCTGTATGTGTTTCACGTGCTTTTCTTGCCTTATGCCACTTGGTAGGTGTCCCAATTATAACACTTGTTTAATAATGTTAACAACAGGTATACTTGCCTTAGCTTCAATCCTAAAAAGAAAACAATTTGCAAAATCAGATAAGCTGTTTGTTGTAAATTCTCAAAACTATTCTCTACCACACTGAGGAAATTCTATTATCTTACTAATTTGCTGAGAATTTAATTTTTATAAACCATGAATGGGTGCTGTAGTTTATAAATGCTTTTGCTGCATCTGTTCACATAAACCAGCTTTTACTTTTTAACCTATTTGTAGTAATAACAATATTGATATTCTGTTGTGAAATCAACCCTGCATTCCTTGAATAATTCCCATGTGGCAATTCTGCATTATAATTTTATGTATTTGTTGTTATTAAGTACCAACATTTCCTAGAATAAGTATTGCTACTCTCAAAAGGCATATTAATCCGCAGTTTCCTTCTTTGGAATGTTTTTTTCTGTTGTGTTATTTTTGGGAAGTGTTTCTTACTCTAGTCTAAAAGATTTTATATTTTTTTAAACAGGATTTATTTATTTTGATTTATTTGAAAGGGGAGGGGCTCCCCTCTGACACCTGGGTGGTGGCAGGCCTCCTACTACATGGCTGGCAGCACCTGAATCACTTGAGGCATCACCAACAGCCTCTTAGAGTGTGTGTTAGCAGGAAGTTGGAATTGACAGCAGAGTTGGGGCTTGAACGCAGCAGTTTAACTGGGATGCAAGCATAACAAGTGATACCTTAACCTCTGAGCCAAATGCATGCCCCTGTATTTCTTAAATAACCAGAGTATTGAGCAGAAAGGTTACCTAGGCCTGTAGGTATATTATATATATTATAATTCTCTTTTGTTGATGTTTATAATCAGAACACAAACTTGTATTATTATACAAGGGGATCTTTCTGAGCATGCCTCTCCTTTTGCATCTTTAAATAAAATTTTCCATGTCCTCATAGGTCTTAAATTTCTTTCTGTAGAATTTCCTCTTCAAATGTCTCCTCAATTCTCCCCTGGGAGTACACTCCCTCTGCTTTCCTCTGCTATCTTCCCCTATACAGAATCATAGAACTCCTAATAGATGTGATCAAAAATTGTTCACCACAACACTTTATAGTCAGACTTTCAAAGGTAAAACATACAGAAAAGATTATAAAATGTGCATGAGAGGAACGCTAGATTACTTTCAGAGGATCTCCCATTAGGCTGATAGCTGATTTCTCACCAGAAATCCTGTGGTCTGGAAGAGAACACAGAGACATTTGTCAAGTGTTAAAAGAAAAACTGTCAACTCAGAATGCTGTAGCCTGTAAAATTCCCATTAATAATGAAGATGAAATAAAGACCTTCCATAACAAACAGATGGAAAGAATTTGTCACCATTCATCCAGCCTTACAGTTGATGCACCAGGATCACAGAAACACAGAGAGAAAGTCAACACTATGGAATAATGTAAGAGCAGAAAAAATCCTAGTAAAATACAAAAGAAATCCAAACCAAACAATAGGAATATTTATGGGAAAATGACAAGTCCAAGACATTATTTATCCATATTTATTGATTATCAATTGAATGTTAATGACCTAAATTCTCCAATTGAAAGACATTGATTGGCTGAACAAATTAAAAAATATCACCCATCTGTTTGGTGCCTATAAGAAATACACCTCACCAAAAAAGAAACACACAGACTGAAAGTGAGAGGTTGGAAAAAGCTATTCCATGCAAATGGAAAGCAAAAATGAGAGGATTAGCTGTTCTAATATCAGAACAGACATTAACAAAAAACAATTAAAAGAGACAAAGAAGAGCATTAGCTAATGTTTAAGGGATCAATTCAACAAGAAGATGTGACAGTAATAAAAGTACATGAACCCAATGTCAGGGCTCCTGGATATTTAAATAAATTGTTAATGGATCCAGTAAGAGACATAGAATACAATATAATAAAAAATGGGGTCTTCAACACACTACTTCCATCAAAAGACAGAGCAAATAGACAGATAATCAACAAAAAAACAATAGCTAATCAACACTATGAACCAAATGGACTTAACTGATATCTACAGAACTTTCCATCCCACGGTTGAAGAATACACATTCCTTCATCGGTGCATGAAACTTTCTCTAGGATAGTTCCTATACTAGGCTTAAAGCAGTCTCAGCAAATTCAAAATAATTGAAATCATGCAATATATCATTTCTGACCACAATGAAATGAAGCTGGAAATTAACAACCTAAGAATCTATAGAAAATATGCATACACATGGAAACTAAACAACACTTTACTTAATGAATAGTGGGTCATATAAGAAATCAAACTGTAAATCAAAAAATTCCTGAAAATGAGTGAAGATGACTATGCAACATATCAAAACTTCTGTGATATAGCAAAATCAGTAATAATAGTTAAGTTTCTAACAATTGGTGCCAACAAAGAAATTGGAAAGGCATCAAAAAATGAGCTATCAGTGAATCTCAAGGGACTAGAGAAAATTAATGCAACATTGGCCAAACTAACCAAAAAAAAAAAATAGGCAGAACAATCAAATCAATGAAGTCAAGATGAAAAAAGAGATTTAACAAGAGATACCACAGATATAAAACAAAAATCATCAGGAATTACTACAAACAGCTATATGGCAAACAAATTGGAAATCTAGAAGATATGGGCAGATTTCTGGGCATATACAATCTGCCAAAATTGAAACATAAAGACATTAAAAACCTAAACAGACCAATAACCAAGGTGGCCATGGAATCAGTAATAAAGAACCTCCCAACATAGAAAAGCCCATGGTGTCATTGCTGAACTCTACCAAACCTTTATAGAATTAATTCTAATTCTTCTCAAACTATTCAAAGCAATTGAAAATGAGGAAATCAACCAAAACTAATTACATTAATCTGACATCTCCTGAATTCTTTTTTTTTTTTTTTTTTTTACAGGCAGAGTGGACAGTGAGAGAGAGAGACAGAGAGAAAGGTCTTCCTTTGCCGTTGGTTCACCCTCCAATGGCCGCCGCGGTCGGCGCGCTGCGGCCGGCGCACCGCGTTCGTCCAATGGCAGGAGCCAGGTGCCAGGTGCTTTTCCTGGTCTCCCCATGGGGTGCAGGGCCCAAGCACTTGGGCCATCCTCCACTGCACTCCTGGGCCACAGCAGAGGGCTGGCCTGGAAGAGGGGCAACCGGGACAGAATCCGGTGCCCCGACCGGGACTAGAACCCGGTGTGCCGGCGCCGCAAGGCGGAGGATTAGCCTGTTGAGCCACGGCGCCGGCCGACATCTCCTGAATTCTAAAACCAGAAAAAGATACAACAAAGAAAATGAAATGCACCCCTGATGAAAATCGACACAAAAATCCTCAACAAAAGACTAGAAAACAGAATGCAACAATACATCCGAAATATCATTCATCTAGACCAAGTGTGATGTATCTCTTGCATGCAGGGATGGTTCATCATAAGAAAATCAATAGGGGCCAGTGCTCTGTCATAATGGGCTAAGCCTCCACTTGTAGTGCCAGCATCCCATATGGGGTCTGCTTCATGATCCAGCTTCTTTTTCTCTTTTGATCTGCTGTTCTGCTGTGGCCTGGGATAGCAGTAGAAGACAGAGTAAGCACTTGGGTCCCTGCACCCACATGGGAGACCAGGAAGAAGCTCTTGGCTCCTGGCTTCAGATTGGCTCTGTTCTGGCTGTTGCAGCCATTTTGGGGAGTGAACCAGCAGATGGGAGACCTTTCTCTCTGTCTCTCCCTCCCTATCTGTAACTCTACCTCTCAGATAAATAAATAAGTCTTAAAATAAAGAAAATCAGTAAATGTGATACATCTCATTAACAAATTAAAGAATAAATATAATGATTATCTTAATAAATACAGAGAAAGCATTTGATAAAATACAGCATCATTTCATGATATTAGTCATAAGCAAATTGGGTTTAGAAGGAACATTCTTGAACACAAGTTGAAAGCATTTCCACTAAGATCCAGAACCAGACAAAGTTGCCCACTTTCACCATTGTTATTCAATATAGTTCTGGAAGTTTTAGGCAGAGCCATTAGGGAAGAAAAACATTTCAAAGGATGCAAATTGCAAGGGAGGAAGTCACATTATCCTTGGTTGCAGATACATGATTTTATATATAGAGAGTAAACAAAAGATTCCACTAAGAGGCTACTGAAACTCGTAAGAGGGTTTGGTAAAGTTGCAGGATACAAAACTAACACATAAAAATCAAAATTCTTTGTATACACAGACAACGTCACAGCTGAGAAAGAACATTTAAAGTCAGGCCCATTCACAAGAGCTACAAAAATTAAACATATTGGAATAAATTTAACCCAGGAGGTGAAAGATATCTATGATAAAAATTACAAAACATAAAAAATGTAGAAGAAGACACACATACAAAAAAAAAAAACAGAGAAATCTTGCATGGTTATGGATTGGAAGTATTAAAATCATCAAATTGTCCATACTACTGAAAGAAATTTAAAGATTCAATGTGATCCCAATCAAAGCACCAATGACATTCATTTCAGATTGAAAAAAACTAGTGCTAAAATTTATATGGGCACTCAAGAGATCCCAAATACCTAAAACAGTCTTAAAGAATAAAAACATGGCAAGAGGCATTACAATACCACATTTCAAAACACAGGGCAGTTATAATCACTCTGGTACTGGCACAAAAATAAACATGTAGACAAATGGAATAGAACACAAACTTCAGAAATCAACTCATGCATTTACAACAGACTAATCTTTGACAAAGGAGCTAAAATCAATCCCTGGAGAAATGACAGTCCCTTCAACAAATGGAGCTGGATAAATTGAATCTCTGTGTGTAGTAGTCTCAAACAAAACCCCTACCTCACACTTTACACAGAAATCCACTCATAATGAATCAAGGATCCAAGTCTATGATCCGATACCATCAAATTGTTAGAGGATAATATTGAGGAAACTCCAAGAGATTGTCATAGGCAAAGACACCCAAGGCACAGGAAATCAAAATCAAAATGGACAAATGGGAACAGATCAACTAAGAAGCTTCTCTACTGCAAAGGAAACACTCAGCAATGTGAAGAGGCAACCGACAGAATGGGTGAACATATTTGCAAACTATGCAACTGATAAAGGATTGACATCCAGAATCTATAAAGAGCTCAGATAATCAACAACAAAATAAATAATCCAGTTAAGAAATGGATTAAAGACTTGAATAGGTGTTTTCCAAATGATGAAATTCAAAAGGCCAGCAGACACATGAAAAACTTCTCAGGATCACTAACTAACAGGGAAACACAAATAGAAACCACAATTATGTTTCACCACACCCCAGTTAGAATGGCTTTCATATAGAATTCAATAAATAATAAATGCCTGTGAGGATGTGAGGAAAATGTTCCCTAATCTACTGTTGGTGGGAATGTAAACTTGTACAGCATTGTGGAAGGCAGTATGGAGATTTCTCAGAAATCTCAAAATAGATTTAACATATGACCCAGCCATCCTACTCCTGTGAATTTACCCAAATGAAATCTAATCAACATGTGAAAGGGTTTTCTGTACCCCATGTTTATCATACTTGATATGGAATCAACTTAAATGTCCATCAGTGGCTAACTGAATAATGAAAATGTGT
Source organism: Sylvilagus floridanus (assembly GCA_949820135.1). NCBI lineage: Eukaryota > Metazoa > Chordata > Mammalia > Lagomorpha > Leporidae > Sylvilagus > Sylvilagus floridanus. Next base: position 82,527,181 of record OX463245.1, read on the forward strand.
TATATATACACTATGAAATCTTCTCTTTCACAACAAAATGCTTACAACTGGAAGCCATTATATTTCTTGAAATAAGCCAGTCCTGGCCGGTGCCGTGGCTCAATAGGCTAATCCTCCACCTGCAGCACCAGCACACCGGGTTCTAGTCCCTGTCGGGGCACTAGATTCTGTCCTGGTTGCTTCTCTTCCAGTCCAGCTCCCTGCTGTGGCCCAGGAGTGCAGTGGAAGATGGCCCAGGTCCTTGGGCCCTGCACCTGGCCACAATGGCTATTGGAGGGTGAACTAATGGAAAAGGAAGACATTTCTCTCTGTCTCTCACTGTCCACTCTGCCTGTAAAAAAAAAAAAAAAAAAAACTAAAAAACAACAAAAAGAAATAAGCCAGTCCCAAAAAGACAAATATCATATCGTCTCCCTGATCTGTGGTAGATAGTAGAGTTCAAACACGTAATATATAATTATTTGCAATGCAATCTGCATAAAATTATTCCTCTGCATAAAATGTTGAGAGCAAATGGTATAAAGTCTAAATAAACTTAATTATTATCTTGTAACCAAACAGGAAATATCTAGATGTTACATTGTCATTTATTCTATTTCATTGAAAGAAATTATATGACTAATTGACAAAAAACTGTATATGGCTGAAATGGTCATTTTTCCATTCAATTATAGTATATAGCTGTTTTTTATATTCTTGTTAAAGTGGGGTATTTTTGTCTTTTATTTGTTAAATTACTTATTCTGTGAGTGTTAAGTCTTTTTACTTTAATGTAAATTTAAAATATTATCTCAAAAGCTAAATAAAAATAGAAATATATAAGGTGGGGAGAGAGATGGATAGGGAAGGAGAGACAATCATTCTTAGACTTGAATATACAAATCATATTGATTTTGTTAAGAATAACTAAAATTAAAATAAAAACTGAAAAAACTTCACATACATTTGTCCATAATGACTTCTATATGTTAATATAACTTAATATATGAATATATGTTATGTTTAATATATATTTTGTATTTTGTATTTTATGATGTTCCTCTTTTTAATTCTAATATTGGTGTAATTATTTTCTTCTTTCTGTCTGGGTTTTCTTGAGACACATAAATTTCATTGATCAGTTAAAGAAGCATCCTTTTATTTCATTGTTATTAATGTTACGCTAATACTTTCTATTTCATAAATTTCCTCTTTTATTATATACATTTAAAATTTATTTCATAAATTTTCATTCTTAAGTGTTCTCTTTCTCCTACTGAAGATATAATTGGCTCTTCTTTTTCTAATTTCTTAAGTTGGAAACAAATAATGGCCTTAAGAACTTAATTTTTTTTCCTATTCACATTTAATGGTATTAATTTCTCACTAAGCACTGGTTTAACATTTTATGTATGTGTGTGTTTATATATATGTATATATATATATTTAATAGTTTTATTTATTTATTTGAAGGCAGAGTTCAAAGAGAAAGGTAGAGACAGAGACAGAGAGATTTCCATCCATTGGTTCACTCTCCCAATGACCGCATTGGTTGGGACTGGACCAAGTTGAAGTGACGATCCAAGAGCTTCTTCCAGGTCTCCCACATGGGTGCAGGGGGCCAAGCAGTTGAGGCATCTTCTGATGCTTTCTCAGGTGGATTACCAGGGAGTTGGATCAGAAATGGAGCAGCTAGGACTTGAACCTGTGCACCGTCAGGATGCTGGCTCCACAGGCAGCAGATTAAGCCACTGCACCACAGCACCAGGCCCGTCTCCTGTATTTTTTTATGTGCTGATATTTCATTTTCATTCTAAGACAATTTGTCTTCTCCCCTTTGATTTCTTCATTGATCTCACAGACGTGAGGAAAATCCAGGTGACATAAGGCCTGTGAAATCAAAGAATCCGCGAATGGGACTTGGAATGCAATAAATCTACAGCAGGCTCATTTTTTAAAAATGTTTATTTTAAATGCAGAGTTAGAGAGAGAGACCTTCCATCAGCTGGCTTACTCCCCAAATGGCCTCAATGGCCACAGCTGGGCCAGGCCAAAGCCAGGAGCCAGGCGCCAGGCGCCAGGCACTTCCTCCACGTCTCCCACATGGGTGGCAGGGACTCAAGGACTTGGGCCATCGTCTGCTGCTTTCCCAGGCACATTAGCAGAGAGCTGGCTCAGAAATGGAGCATCCAGAAATTGAACGGGTTGCTCATATGGTATGCCGGTATTGCAGGCGACAGCTCCACCAGCTATACCACAATGCTAGCCCCTACCAGGCTAATTTTAAAATTTATTATTCTGTATGGCCCAAAAATAATGTTATAAATATCCAAATGGCACTCGGAAGAAGTATACTTTTGCTTTTAAATATTTATGGAAATATATATATATATATCTCATTGGCATTGTAGCTGAATTTTATTGCAGTCTGCTGATTTATTTAATGTGATTTCTATTTCTAAAATTTTAAATACTCTTTTATAACACAGACTCTTTTGATGAAGTTTCTACATGTCCTTCAAAATATTTAATCTGCAATGGTATGGTGGAATTCTCTAAAATGTCTTGTAGGTCCGATTTGTTGGTGCCGAGGTTCATGTGTTCGATAGCCTTTCTAATTTTCTATCTAAAAGCAGTATCAATTACTAAAGGCAAAGAACTGAATTTCCCAGCTATCACTGAGGCTTTATCTGGTAGTTTTTTGTTGATGATTGCTTAGACCTTGAAAGATTTTACTCCTTTTCTGGTTTTCTGCCAAATATATAAAGTCTGGTATCAATATTGTCACCCTGACTTTGGTTTTACTTTTTGTTCCATTTTACTTTTTGTTCCATGGAGTTTTATTTTGTTCCCCAAGTTTATTTTGGATATCCTTCATTACCTCCTTAGCTATTTCTCTTTGTTTTAAAATCTTGCAAAAATTCTGGAGCTTGTAGAAACATCTTTAATTATCCTAATTCTCCTATAAATAACAAAAGTTCACTTCATGCATGTGACACTTCTCGTTCCCTCTGCTATTCTTTGGTTTGATATTTTACATTATACCCTTCCTGTGCTACAAATATAATTGCAGGTTATTTGTAATTATACATTGCCATTTCATAAATATATTGTGCCATAAATAGTTTTAAAATTTCAAACGATCAATTAATATACAGACTATGTAAGAATATCAAGCAATTCAGTAACAACAAAACAATCCAATTAAGGAAAGGGCCAAGGACCTGAACAGACGTTTTTCAAAAATGGAAATACAAGGGATCAAGGGGCACATGAGAAATGTGCGTGGTCACTAATCATCAGGGAATAGAGAAGTGCCCAGGGCTTAACCCCTGAGGTTCTCCTTTAGTTACACTGATCACTGATGTTACATCATTTAAATCTAGCTGTAACTGATGCACATTCCCAAATGTGTCTTGCTGGCCCCAGCTTCCACCCTGAGCTCCTAGCTCATGAATCTGATTGCTTATCAGGTGCCCTCTCTGGGCTCTCTAATAAATATGATTCATGCAATGACTTGCTGCCTGAACACCCACTTCAGTGAGATGTGTGTCCTTTACCCCCTCCCCTTTTTTTTTGACCGTCAAAGTTAGACAGTGAGAGAAAGAGAGAGACAAAGAGAAAGGTCCTCTTTTCCATCGGTTTACCCCCCAAATGGCCACTGCAGCCGGCGCGCTGCCGCCAGCACACCATGCAGATTGGAAGCCAGGAGCCAGGTGCCTCCTCCTCTCCCAGGCGGGTGCAGGGCCCAAGCACTTGGGCCATCCTCCACTGCCTTCCTGGGCCACAGCAAAGAGCTGGACTGGAAGAGGCACAACCAGGACAGAAACCAGTGCCCCAACCGGGACTAGAACCCAGGGTGCCGGCCCCGCAGGCAGAGGATTAGCCTAGTGAGCCATGGCACGGGCCTGGCCCATTTTCTAATTGAATTGTTTATTTTTACTGTTGATCTTTTCCCTTTCTCTTAGATACAAGTCCATTCTGGTACATAGAATCTGTCTCCCAGGTGAGTGGCAGGGACCCAACTATGCAAGACATCCATCTCCTGCTGCCTCTTGGGGTTCCCATTAGCAAAAAGCTGGAATTGGGAGCAGAGCTCAGACTTGAACCCCATCATTCTGATAAGGGATGCAGCTTCTCAAGTGAACCTTGAGCACTAGGCCACCACCCCCTCAGGCACTCAACCTCAGGATGGGCTTTTTATAAAAACTGTTTTGTGAACAGTAAGACCTCAGAATTTAGAGGGACTCATTATACTTTTTGTTCAACATTCCAAGATGGCTGAATTAAAGTGACCTGGATAATAAGCTCTTTACTAATGAGAGGGAACTTCAAAAAATTCATGGAAAATGAAGATAAATTTATTTTTATGTGAAAGAACTCTGAAATCTATGCATATGAGGGCTCTTCAGAAACTTCATGAAAAATGTGTATGATTAAAAAATAAATGCATGGATTACAAAAAACGCTTATCTTTTAATTCCATGTTTCCTCAATGTTTTTGATGTATGCTTGTACATTCTATTCTAATAGAAATATCAAGGAATCATTCTGTGAATGAAATCTCCAAACAAATGGACTAGAATCTAAAGAAAATGACCTCATATTTCTAGATGACTAGATAGATAATAAGTAGATAGAAGTTTAAAATTTCCCTGGACTGTTTAACTCAGTATTTAGAGAAAAAAAAGGATCCACATTTTAGATAGCCTTACTCCCTCCCCCCAAAGTCTTATTTTGAATACTTTTAAAATTAAATGGAAGGTATAGATGGCAATTTGTAGCTCTAAATGTCATTTATAAAACATATTCTACATTGTTCAAGAAAAGGAAATTATAATCTATCCTGATTAGTTTGTCCTTTATTGAAAAATAAAAACCTTGCCAAGAAACAAATGGGGATCTTTCACAGATATTACTGTTATGTTTGTAACACATCATCATTGCTTTCCTAAAGATTGTGAAAATGCAAATATATTAGGGTGCTGAATATTCAAATCATCAAAACATGACTACAATGTGACCTTGGCAGGGGCCACACAGAGAAGCAAACATAAGAAGGCACATTCCTGATCCCAGGATTACACCAATAATTCAGCAGTCAGTGTTTCTGTCCTATAGCCAAGTTTCCCAAAATAAATCATTCTAGCTCCAGCGCTGTATTACCTATGCAGTCGCTTTTAAAGTAGACTGCATTCTTATGCTAAGTAAGTGTGGTTGCTGTGGTACAGAATTTCATGTCTTCTTCTGAGACTAGAATATTAAAAATAAATATTTGCCGCTTCTGTGGTAAAAAAAGAAACACAACATGAACATCAATGAAAATGTAGGGCAAAAGAAAAGAAAACATTTCAGTTATCAACCTACAAAGAAAAGAACAAAGGCAAGTGTCTGACCTTTTAAAACACATTGGCTTGAAATAAATTATTTGCTGATTAGAAAAGTTGTCATTGTTGCTTAAATTGAATAATATGGAGGAAATTACCAAATCTATTCCTATTTTTAATTGGACACTCCCCATATTTTATAACAGAATAGAATTGTATTAATTTTCTTATAATGCAAACGATTGTCCTTCACATACAGGAAACAAAAAACAAAGTCACCAAGAAAATCATTTTAATTATTTCCCTAAATAGTTACTTGGAACCAGAATGTCAACCTCTGTTTACCCACTGTCAAGACTTAATCCCCATCACATCCACTTGCTTTTAGGTGATTTCAAGCAACCAATACAATGAGGAAGGAGTGGAAATGAAATACATTTCATTCATATTTAATGACAACCTTAAAAAGGTACAAATTTAATCCATTTCAAGGGTAGCAAAGTAAGGAAAGACAGATTAAATAAACAAGGCATTTCAAGGGTGGCAAAGTAAGGAAAGACAAATTAATACACAAGGCAAAGGCTATGTGTCTAACTTCCCTGATATTTGCTTCCAGTACTAAGAAAAACACAATCAGTTGTCTCAGTGTATCACATCCGTTTCCAACTTCACAACCAAGAATATGAAAGAGCTGAGTGGTAGCCTGTGAATCCAGCATAAATGATCATATTTGCTCACCAACTGGCTGTGTGACCTTCTAAAGCTGATTTTCCTTTCTTGTCTTTGTCTTCCTTTCTATCTCTAAAATAGAGATAATTGAGTATTGTGCACATTTTTTATGGGAGTATAGTGTGACTGCTTCATAACACAGGTGGGTTTAGAACCAGATTCTTATTCCATGTAGCTAAGGTAACCTTAACCTGTGCTTTATGGACGTACATTAATGATAACACATAGTTTACCCAAACAAATAGTACCAAGTCATTAACTTTCATGGTGTGATCAAAATCATGCTCCTATAGGGAAAAATAAAACTCTCCACAAAAGACAGCTCTCAGATTCAAGTTCTACTGAGACTTATTTGTTGAGCATGACAGTATGGCAGAAATGTCTACATATTTCATGAAAATCAACCTTTACCGCAACCAGGTATGAATTTTATTTTTAACAATAATTGAGTTGGTATATTTTTGTTTGTTTTTAGAATAATGATGTTGGGCTCAGTGTAAATAACTCACCTGGGTGACAGGTGACAAATTAAAAAGTGGTTGGGCCAAGATCAAAGCAGCCAATTCCTGCGTGTTTCCTAAGCAGTAAATTCTTATGAAGGGAAGGGAAGTCCCCTTGCATCAACCCCAGAACAGACTTCTGACCTGGTCAACATCCCATGGCTACGGATAAAAGCGATTTTATCTTCGAGGCTTTTCTTTGTGTATGTGCTAACTCCTAGGTCAATGACCTCAGAATCCATCACCTGGATCTAGAAATAGTATTTTTTTCTTAAGGGCATATCTACCGACAAAGGAAATTTTCTTATTTTATTTATCTACAAATTCTAACAGGGATAAGCTGTATTATTGAGTTTCTAGAAAGTACATGCATCGTCTGTGTGTTTCTTCATTTATTCTATAAATATTTTCTTTGTTGGAGGAATTGCATGTGTCAGGCAGCCCATGAGACACTGGAATATTACGTAATCCCACCAATAGCAGTCTAAACAGGAAGACAGAGGCATCAATAGAAAACTAAAACTGTCCTAGCTAAGTCCAGGGCAAATGCATGAATAAAAATGTGTTGATAGACAGTGGCCAGTGCTGTGGTGCAGTAGGTTAATCCTCCGCCTGTGGTGCCGGCATCCCATATGGGCACTGGTTCTAGTCCCAGCTACCCCTCTCCCAATCCAGCTCTCTGCTATGGCCTGGGAAAGCAGTGGAAGATGGTCCAAGTGCTTGTGCCCCTGCACCTGCATGGGAGACCCAGAAGAAGCTCCTGGCTCCTGGCTTCGGATTGGCGCATCTCCGGCCATTGTGGTTATTTGGGGAGTGAACCAACGGAAGGAAGACCTTTCTCTCTGTCTCTCTCTCTTTCACTGTCTGTAACTGTACCTCTCAAACAAATAAATAAAATCTTTTTTTAAAAATGTAGTGATGGACATATAGAAGGTCCCACTGGTTCTTGTGGATAAGTTCAAGAAAGACTGCAGAACTGTAGAAACGCTTGGAGGTTACAGTAAAATGCATGCTCGCATGATACTGAAAATTTCAAAATTTGAAACTTTAGACTTTGCAAAACTTATGAATGCTATGTCAACTTACATTTTGACATGAAGAAATGAACATGATTACCATTTTCCATAAGGGGTAATCCAATGAATGAAGCCAGAGTCCACTGTGAGCACATTTGCATCCTGTGCCTCTGTTTCCTTATTGACAGCTGGCCCCTCTCCTTAACAATGGGGGCTGAGGGTCAATTGATTCATCATTCGTTTCTTTGACCTGATAGATTCCCCCAAGTCTCTGAATGACAACAGCTGCCATGCTTACTCATGTCAATCAAGGTGAGACATTAACAACTTGATCAAAATTTCATTATAGCAATATTTATTATCAAATTGATATGTTTTACCTTTTACGATCAGTGTTGGTTTATAAAGGGACACCTGAGTTTCTTTTATTTTTTAAGATTATTTATTTATTTGAAATACAGAGCTGGAGCAGGCTGCTGATCAGATGCCCTGAGGACTGTTCTGCTTTACCCAGGACCCTACTGGGCATAGAGAGGGAAGACCCAAGGATGACAAATTGTGTCTTGGAATCATGTGGCATTTCTGACCAGAGAGTGCAGGCAGAGCGTGCCCTGGGGCTTCCCCTGCTTGCACAGCTGTGGCACAAGGGAGGCGTGGGTCCCAGTGTGGACTCACTGGTGGATACGCTTGTAGGACAGGGAAATGTGCAGACTCTCAAGCACAGTTGCCACACAATCTATTCCCATGGGAGCCATAGTGATGAGCTGCAGGCAAACAGCTCATGGGCCTTGGAGTACCGTTGGCTGTCTGAAGACAACAATGCTGGAAAAAGGCCAGTAGGTTCTCACACAGAAGTCTTCTTCCCTCTTGCTGTTGCAAAAACTCAACACCCAGATCATAGAATTGAAGACATTTAGGAAATTTGTTTCGTTCATAAAAGAAGAAATGTAAAGAATTAGCTGGTTTTAGAGAATCTACTTGTGAAAGAACTGAATGAGGAAGCAGAAGTGGCAGAGGAGGAGGCATAACCGTGGCTTCCTCAATGTCTTCTCCCCTGAGATCTTGGTGCTACGGTCAGGGCCTGATGCATCATGGGTATGTAGGGTGCAGGTGTTGGCTGAGGAAGGGAGGGGAAGGAAAAGGGGGAAAGGGGAAGGGAAGAAAGAGAGATAGAGAGATAGATAGAGAGAGAGAGAGAGAGAGAGAGAGAGAGAGGAGCTCAGGGGAGGAAAGAAGAGATGGAGGGAGGGAAGACAAGAGGTGGGGCAGGAGGGCGGTCCCAGTGTGTATCTGCCTGGAATAAAGAGCAGAGCCCTAACCGTAGTGCAGAGGAGCTTAGCAGGAAAGGGGATCGGAGTTACTGATGAAACAGCGATGATTCACACAGTGTTCTTATGACAAAGTGCAGATATGGAAGGTTTTAAAACATCTTCTATTTTTTAACTTGTCTAAGGTGAACAAATTTCATACATTACATCTAACAGATTTAGGAGCATCATGACACTTTCCATCCTGCCCTGCCTCCTCCTTCCTTTCTTATTATTTCTTTCAATGTTCACAGGGACATACTTTCAGTTTATTTTATAATCCCAAGATGTTAGGAACCTGATCATGTATAGTCATGTACCACTTACAGACGGGACTACACCCTGAGAAATGCACCATGAGTCTATTTTGTCATTGTGGGAACATCATAGGGTGCACTTAACACACACCTAGGCAGTAGACAGCAGTCACTGCACCTGGGCTCTTGATGAGATCGAGAGACATGAGATAGCCACGCCCGCTGCAGGTGTAAAATGGCATACTACTTTCCAGTCTCCTGATTTTTATAAGTAGAAGGAGGACACTGAAAAAACAATAAAGATACAGTGCATACATAGTCATTATTATCATCGTCAAGTGTTACACCCCATATACGCTTGCATGTGATGTACGTTTACATGGCTGGCAGTAGACCAGGTGTGTACACACCAGCATTACCACAAACACCTGAACAATGAGTCCTCTACAATCAATAATATATTGCTGGGAAACAGGGAGTTGCTAGTCCCATCATAATCTTACGAAATCATCATCATGTATGTATACATCATTAACCAAGAGATCAGTCTGCTGCAACTCATGGCTGTAATAACCTTTCTACATAAAGACAGAGGCCACCTGTAGAAATTGAGACAAGATGAATTTGGAGTGATAACTGATCCGTGCCCTAAATCCAAAGTTAACGTAAGATAGTGACTTTGTTACTGTGTTACCCAAATATTATTATTCTTCCATGAAGCATTAGAATCTGGTTCAGCCGATAATCTCAGATCCTGGAATGAAAGAAATTGAAGCAAGAACCACCCCATGCATGGCCATGGGATGAGATGAGGCCACTCAAGGCTTGAGCTCTGGTTGGAGGTGACTGAGCCGGTGCGAGGGGTTGAGTCTGGTGTTGCACTTGGCAGAGGCACGTGGCTAGATGGGCGCGGGAGACTCTGGCCGTTCTTTCTGCTAATCGTGGTATACTCTGAGCCTCAGTTTTCTCATTTTGAAATAGATTGTGTTGACCTCTGTTACCTCTAAGATCCTTACAATTCTAAACCTCTTAGAGTTAATTTGCATAATTTCTATTTAATATCCCATTTTGCACTTCCTCAAAGGACTGTTTCTAAGGGCTCAATTCGATTAAAGTTAGTCCTTAGGCTACTAAATGTTAAGACAAAGTAGTAAGAAATGAGATTTTGTTATTATTAATGGCCTCTTAAAATTGCCTGCTGTGTGTGGGTGTGTATTGGCTATTGTTGGTAATATGATTTCCACTATTGGCATTCATCTTGCAGGAACATTTGTTAAGTATTTTACTTTTTGGTGATAGCAAATATAAAAAACATAGCTCGTTTTTCTTTACATGTTGCTAGTATTACAGAACTGATATGGGGATGCTTAATTAGTCTATACTAATTCCAAAGCAATGCAGTGTATTAGTATATGGGAGGCAATTGTTTGGAAATTATGTGTGTCAGACACATCAGGTTGAGATTAACTTAGGTGGGGTGGGTATTGTGATGCAGCAAGGTAAGTGGCAGCGTGGGATACCCACACGCTATGTCACAGTCTGGGATGGAGTCCCACCTTCACTTCTGGTCAATCTTCTTGCTAATGTGTACTCAGGGAGGCTGCAGAGGGTGGCTCACGTACCTGAGTCCCTGCCACTCCTGTGGGAGATGCAGATGGATTTTCTGGACCTTGGTTTTGGTCTGGCCCAGACCAGCTATGGCAGGCTTTTAGGGAGTGAACCAGCAGATGAAATTCCTCTCTCTCTTGTGTACATGCGTATGTGTGACCACGTTGCCTTCTCAATAAACAAAAATAAAAATAAATAAACTACAGAAAAGGTCAGCTGGGGTGAAGACGCAGTGAAACAGGTTCTCAGGCACTCAGACTCTACTAGCTGGGACAGACCCTGAGGCTGAGTGCACTGGTGAACACCTTCTCAATGGGGCAAGCTTGGCAGGAAATGTGAAAAGCATACCAGTTCCAACAGTGAAACAGCATGTTTCAGTTGTTGTGTATTTTCCAGTGCTTTTGTATATGTAAGCATTTGCCCAAATAACTCTGTGTATCTACTCTCATGTATCATTTCTTTTTTTCACTTAATAATATACCGGATGATCTTCCCAATCTGCATCATACATTTTTATCACATACATTTTAATAGCTGTGAATGCAGAACCTAGTTGATATCCTCAGCTATTGAAAGGTATGTTATAAAAGGTATCAGTAGGCGAGATTCGGTATTCCGTGTTAGAGCATCTTATTAAATCTGACAATTCTAAATTCAGACCCATGGTCATTGTAGAAAAACACTTACCTCTGTCGTGCCTGTCACATAACTAAAATCACATACATGATTATGTCCCCTTGAGGGTATGGATGCATTTCAAAAAGTTCATGAAAAAAACTGAAATGAGATATGCTTATTGTGGTGCAAAAATTTTTGAAATTCATGCTTAGATTCTTCACGACACATATTTTTCAGGAATGATTTGAAGCACCTTCATATCTTTCAATTCTGCTTTATATTGCTTCAATGTACTAATTTTCCCATATTACATTTATAAAGTATTTAGAGATGTTATTAGTACATGGTGATTGGACAAGCTGGTAAATCTAATGCTAGCAATACTGACACCTCATACCAGAGAGCCAGTTCAAGTCTCAGATACTTCACTTCAGAGCCAGTGCCACGCTACATGTCTGGAAAAGCAGTAAGAGATGGCCCCACTAACTGGGTCCTGCCCATCCATGTGGGAGACCTGGATGAAGTTCCTGGCTCCTGGCTGCAGCCTGGCCCAGCCCGGGCAGTTTCAGCCATCTGGGAAGTGAACCTACAGATATAAGTGCTTTCACTCTCTCTCCCTCTCTCTCTCTCTGTTTCTGTCTCTCTCTCTGAGTGTGTGTGTGTCTGTGCCAATCAAACAAATCAGTCTTTAAAATATATATATACATCTGCACAGCAACTCCTATCTAAATTAGGAAGATCCTGTCCAAGCAAGGTGTTAAGTAAAATCTGAATTAAAAAAAAATAACAATAAGAGTAATAATAACAACTGTGAATATAGCTCATATTCCTTTGTTTTGAAACTCTGGGGTCAGATGTAATTTTTTTATTTAATACCCACAATTTTTCCAAATTTTAGAAAGATGATGCTTTATGTAATGAAACTTCTACGGCCGATGCCGTGGCTCAACAGGCTAATCCTCCGGTTGGGGCGCCAGATTCTGTCCCAGTTGCCCCTCTTCCAGGCCAGCCCTCTGCTGTGGCCCAGGAAGTGCAGTGGAGGATGGCCCAAGTGCTTGGGCCCTGCACCCCATGGGAGACCAGGAAAAGCACCTGGCACCTGGCTCCTGCCATCGGACGAGTGAGGTGCGCCGGCCACAGCGCGCTGGCCGCGGCAGCCATTGGAGGGTGAACCAACGGCAAAAGGAAGACCTTTCTCTCTGTCTCTCTCTCTCACTGTCCACTCTACCTGTCAAAAAAAAAAAAAAAAAAAAAACTTCTAGAGGGTCTGAAGATGCACTTCTTTTTTTTTTTTAAACTTAGACAAGATGTTTACTGAGATTAATTATTTATAGCTTTTAAATTTGTGAGAATGACCCTTCTTATATTTTTTTAAAGATTTATTTATTTATTTATTTATTTATTTATTTTTTTATATATAAAGCTTTTATTTAAAGAATATAAATTTCCAAAGAACAGCTCATGGACCACAATGGCTCCCCCCCCCCCACAATTTCCCTCCCTCCCCCCACTCTCCCCTTTCCCGCTCCCTCTCCCCTTCTGTTCACATCAAGATTCATTTTCAATTCTCTTTATACACAGAAGATCAATTTAGTACATATTACGTAAAGATTTCAACGGTTTGCCCTCGCATAGAGACACAAAATGATAATACTGTTGGAGTACTAGTTATAGTATTAATTCATAATGTACAGCACATTAAGGACAGAGATCCTACATGATTTTTTTTTTAAAAATTGATTAATTGTCTATGCAATTTCCAGTTTAACACCAAGATTTTTTAATCATTTGCAAATATCTTTATATAAAGAAGATCGATTCAATATATACTATGTAAGGATTTCATCAGTTTGCACCCACTCAGAAACACAAAGTGTAAAAATACTGTTTCAGTACTAGTAATAGCATCACTTCACATTGGATAACACATTAAGGACAGATCCCTCATGAGACGTAAGTACACAGTGACTCCTGATGTTGATTTAACAATTTGACACTCTTGTTTATGGCGTCAGTAATCTCCCTAGGCTCTGGTCATGAGTTGCCGAGGCTATGGAAGCCTTTAGGGTTCGTGGACTTCGATCTTATTCCCACAGGGCCATAGTCAAAGTGGAAGTTCTCTCCTCCCTTTAGAGAAAGGTACCTCCTTCTTTGATGGCCCCGTTCTTTCCACTGGGATCTCACTCGCAGAGATCTTTCATTTAGGTCTTCTGTTTTTTCCAGAGTGTCTTAGCTTTCCATGCCTAAACTATTCTCATGGGCTCTTGAGCCAGATCCGAATGCCTTAAGGGCTGATTCTGAGGCCAGAGTGCTATTTAGGACATCTGCCATTCTATGAGTCTGCTGTGTATCCTGCTTCCCATGTTGGATCATTCTCTCCCTTTTTCATTCTATCAGTTAGTATTAGCAGACACTAGTCTTGTTTGTGTCAGACCTTTGACTCTTAGACCTATCAGTGTGATCAATTGTGAGCTGAAATTGATCACTTGGACTAATGAGATGGCCTTGGTACATGCCACCTTGATGGGATTGTATTGGAAACCCCTGGCACAATTCTAACTCCATCATTTGGGGCCATTCCGATTGAGCATGTCCCAAGTTTTACATCTCCTCCCTCTCTTATTCCCACTCTTATATTTCACAGAGATCACTTTTCAGTTAAAATTTAAACACCTAAGAATAATTGTGTGTTAATTACAGAGTTCAACCACTAGTACTAGGATAAAGAAAAAAAAATACTACCATGGATAAAGTATTACATTGTACAACAACAGTCAGCATAAGAGCTGATCGAGTCACTGTTTCTCATAGTGTCCATTTCACTTCTACAGGTTTCCCCTTTGGTGCTCAGTTAGTCATTGCCAATCAAGGGAAACAAATGATATTTGTCTCTTTGGGACTGACTTAATTCACTCAGCATGATGTTTTCCAGATTCCTCCATTTTGTTGCAAGTGACCGGATTTCATTGTTTTTGACTGCTGTATAGTATTCTGTAGAGTACATGTCCCATAATTTCCTAATCCAGTCTACTTTTGATGGGCATTTGGGTTGGTTCCAAGTCTTAGCTATTGTGAATTGAGCCGCAATAAACATTGCTGTGCAGACGGCATTTTTGTTTGCCAATTTAATTTCCTTTGGGTAAATTCCAAGGAGTGGGATGGCTGGGTTGAATGGTAGGGTTATATTCATGTTTCTGAGGAATCTCCAGACTGACTTCCATAGTGGCTTCACCAGTTTGCATTCCCACCAACAGTGGATTAGTGTCCCTTTTTCCCCACATCCTCTCCAGCATCTATTGTTGGTGGATTTCTGAATGTGAGCCATTCTCACCGGGGTGAGGTGAAACCTCATTGTGGTTTTGATTTGCATTTCCCTGATTGCTAGGGATCTTGAACATTTTTTCATGTGTCTGTTGGCCATTTGGATTTCCTCTTTTGAAAAATGTCTATTGAGGTCCTTGGCCCATCTCTTAAGTGGGTTGTTTGTTTTGATGTTGTGGAGTTTCTTAATTTCTTTGTAGATTCTGGTTATCAACCCTTTATCTGTTGCATAGTTTGCAAATATATTTTCCCATTCTGTCGGTTTCCTATTCACTTTCCTGACTGTTTCTTTTGCAGTACAGAAACTTTTCAATTTGATGCAATCCCAGTAGTTAATTTTGGTTTTCAGTGCCTGTGCTTCTGGGGTCTTTTCCAAGAAGTCTTTGCCAGTACCTATGTCTTGCAGGGTTTCTCCTATGCTCTCTAGTAATTTGACGGTGTCGGGTCGTAGGTTTAAATTTTTAATCCATGTTGAATGGATTTTTGTGTAAGGTGAAAGGTAGGGGTCTTGCTTCATGGTTCTGCACGTGGAAATCCAGTTTTCCCAGCACCATTTATTAAACAGACTGACCTTACTCCAGGGACTGGTTTTGGATCGTTGATCAAATATAAGTTGGCTGTAGGTGTTTGGATTGATTTCTGGAGTTTCTATTCTGTTCCATTGGTCTATCCATCTGTTTCTGTACCAGTACCATGCTGTTTTGATAACAACTGCCCTGTAGTATGTCCTGAAATCTGGTATTGTAATGCCTCCAGCTTTGTTTTTGTTGTACAAGATTGCTTTAGCTATTCGAGGTCTCCTGTGTCTCCATATGAATTTCAGCATCATTTTTTCCAGATCTGAGAAGAATGTCCTCGGTATCTTGATTGGTATTGCGTTGAATCTGTAAATTGCTTTTGGGAGAATGGACATTTTGATGATATTGATTCTTCCAATCCATGAGCATGGGAGATTTCTCCATTTTTTGGTATCCTCTTCTATTTCTTTCTTTAAGGTTTTGTAATTTTCATTGTAGAGATCTTTAATGTCCTTAGTTAAATTTATTCCAAGGTATTTGATTGTTTTTGTAGCTATTGTGAATGGGATTGATCTTAGCAGTTCTTCCTCAGCCGTGGCATTGTCTGTGTATACAAAGGCTGTTGATTTTTGTGCATTGATTTTATATCCTGCTACTTTGACAAACTCTTCTATGAGTTCCAATAGTCTCTTAGTAGAGTTCTTTGGGTCCCCTAAATAAAGAATCATGTCGTCTGCAAAGAGGGATAGTTTGAGTTCTTCCTTCCCAACTTGTATCCCTTTAATTTCTTTTTCTTGCCTAATAGCTCTGGCTAAGACTTCCAGCACTATATTGAATAGCAGTGGCGAGAGTGGGCATCCCTGTCTGGTACCAGATCTCAGTGGAAATGCTTCCAACTTTTCCCCATTCAATAGGATATTGGCCGTGGGTTTTTCATAAATTGCTTTGATTGTATTGAGGAATGTGCCTTCTATACCCAGTTTGCTTAGGGTTTTCATCATGAAAGGGTGTTGAATTTTATCGAATGCTTTCTCTGCGTCTAGTGAGATAATCATATGGTTTTTCTTCTGCAGTCTGTTAATGTGGTGTATCACGTTGATTGTTTTGCGAATATTGAACCATCCCTGCATACCAGGGATGAATCCCACTTGGTCTGGGTGGATGATCTTTCTGATGTGTTGTTGCAGTCTATTGGCCAGAATTTTGTTGAGGATTTTTGCATCTATGTTCATGAGGGATATTGGTCTGTAATTCTCTTTCAATGCTGCATCTTTTTCTGGCTTAGGAATTAAGGTGATGCTGGCTTCATAGAAGGAATTTGGGAGAATTCCCTCTTTTTCGATTGTTCTGAATAGTTTGAGAAGAATTGGGGTTAGTTCTTCTTTAAATGTCTGGTAGAATTCAGCAGTGAATCCATCTGGTCCTGGGCTTTTCTTTGTTGGGAGGGCCTTTATTACTGATTCAATTTCTGACTCACTTATGGGTCTGTTTAGGTTTTCTATGTCTTCCTGGTTCAATTTAGGAAGGTTGCATGTGTCCAGGAATCTATCCATTTCTGATAGGTTTCCCTGTTTGCTGGCATACAAGTCCTTGTAGTAATTTCTGATGATTCTTTTGATTTCTGTGGTGTCTGTTGTTATATTTCCTTTTTCATCTCTGATTTTACTGATTTGGGTCTTTTCTCTTCTTTTTTTAGTTAGTTGGGCCAATGGGGTGTCAATCTTGTTTATTTTTTCAAAAAACCAGCTCCTCGTTTGGCTGATTTTTTGTAATTTTTTTTGGATTCAATCCTGTTGATTTCTTCTCTGATTTTGATTATTTCTCTTTTTCTACTAGATTTGGGTCTAGTTTGCTGCAAATTTTCTAGATCCTTGAGATGCATTGAAAGCTCATCTATTTGGTGCCTTTCCAGTTTCTTGATGTAGGCACCTATTGATATAAACTTTCCTCTTAACACTGCTTTTGCTGTATCCCATAAGTTTTGGTATGTTGTGCTGTTATTCTCATTTACTTCCAGAAAATTTTTGATTTCTCTTTTGATTTCTTCAGTGACCCATTGTTCATTCAGGAGCATGTTGTTCAATCTCCATGTGTTTGCATATGCTCTAGAGATTCCTGAGTTGCTAATTTCCAACTTCACTCCCTCATGGTCTGAGAAGTTACATGGTATGATTCTAATTCTTTTGAATTTGCTGAGACTTGCTTTATGGCCTAATATGTGATCAATCCTAGAGTAGGTTCCATGTACTGCTGAGAAGAATGTGAATGCTTTACGTGTAGGATGAAAAGTTCTGTAGATATCTGTTAGATCCATTTGGGCTATAGTGTTGTTTAAATCTACTGTCTCCTTGTTGATCTTCTGTCCTGTCGTTCTGTCAATATCTGTGAGTGAAGTATTGAAGTCCCCCAGTACTATTGTGTTGGGGTCTAAGTCTCCCTTTAAGTTTCTTAACAAATTTTTTAAATAAACCTGTGGCCTGTAATTAGGTGCATATACATTGAGAATTGTTATATCTTCCTGTAGTATTGATCCCTTAATCATTATATAGTGCCCCTCTTTGTCTCTCTTAACAGTTTTTGTGTTAAAGTTTATGTAGTCCGATATTAAGATGGTTACACCCGCTCTTTTTTCATTTCTGTTGGCGTGGTATATCTTGTTCCATCCTTTTATTTTCAGTCTGTATGGATCTTCATTGGAGAGATGTGTTTCTTGTAGGCAGCAAATAGATGGTTTTTGTTCCTTAACCCAGTCAGCCAATCTCTGTCTTTTAACAGGACAGTTTAGACCTTTAACGTTCAATGTGACTATTGATAAGTGGTAAGTTTGCCCTGCCATTTGCCAGATATTTTCTAATGTATGCTTTGAATTCCCTGTGATCTTTTGCTGTGAGGTTCCCTTCGTTTACCTTCTTTCACGTTGATGGTCGTGTTTCTGTGTTTCTGTGTGTAACACGTCTTTAAGTATCTTTTGCAGGGCTGGACGAGTGGCAACAAATTCTTTCAATTTTTGTTTGTTATGAAAGGTCTTTATTTCACCTTCATTCACAAATGAGAGCTTTGCAGGGTATAATATTCTGGGCTGGCAGTTTTTCTCTCTAAGTACCTGGGCTATGTCTCGCCATTCCCTTCTAGCTTGTAGGGTTTCTGTTGAGAAGTCAGCTGTAAGTCTAATTGGAGATCCTCTGAGAGTAATCTGACGTTTCTCTCTTGCACATTTTAGGATCTTTTCTTTTTGCTTTACTGTGGTGAGTTTAATTACAATATGTCGTGCAGAGGATCTCTTTTGGTCATGTTTATTAGGGGTTCTATGAGCTTCCTGGATTAGGATTTCTCTGTCTTTCTCCAAGCCTGGAAAGTTTTCTGCTAGTATCTCCCTAAAAAGGCCTTCTAATCCTTTCTCCCTCTCCATACCTTCAGGAACACCTAGAACCCGAATGTTGGGTTTTTTAATAGTATCCTGTAAATTCCCGACGATATCTTTTAGTTTTCTAATTTCCTCTTCTTGTCTTTGGTTTGACTGTTTCCTCTCCTGTTCTCTGTCTTCTAGGTCCGATATTCTCTCTTCTGCTTCACCCATTCTGGTTTTAAGGCCCTCAAGATTGCTTGTCACTTGATCTATTGACTTCTTCAATTCATTAAGATTTTTTTGTCACTATTGTAGCTTCTTGTTCTACTAGTTGTTTCATTTTGTTTTGATTTCTCCGTAGTACTTCATTCTCGCAAGAGAGATTTTCTATCTTATCCATTAAGGATTTCTGTAGTTCAAGAATTTGTTTTTGAGAACTTCTTAATGTTCTTATCAATTCTTTGAGATCTGCTTCTTGCATTTCTTCTATCTCATTATCTTCATAATCCTGACTTGGGGTGTCTTTTCCGTTTGATGTCATCAAAGCATCTTCCTTGATCTTGCTCCCTCGGAATCTGTTTTTATTTGGCATTTTTTTTTTCCCCACACTCTTTCTCTGGGTTGTCAAGGTAACGGAGTTTGTGTGCACGGTGTGTTCCCAGTTTTTGGATCCCCTTCAGGTTTCTACAGCCTCGGGTTTTTGGTTCCGTCTGCCTCAGTGATGGGCGGGCGGGCGGGCGCGCCTTGTCCCACTGCGTTTAATCTAGCTCGAATTAGCAGGGTGGGTGACGAGAGAGGCTAGTGTCCGTGCAGGCTCACCTCAATTGTGCTGTTTCCCTCGTGGGGGGTCTGCTTCCCCCCGCCACTGTCTCGGGATCCCTGTATCGGCCCCCGTTCAAGCGCTCAGTTCCAATGGCGACTGTGTTCCGCCCGGCTTCCGGTTCAGCCGGCGGGCGCGCGCCGTCCCACTGTGTTCAGTCTAGCTCGAGTGAGCAGGGTGGGCAACGAAAGAGGCTTGTGTCCGTGTGGGCTCGCCTCAATTGTGCTGTTTCCCCCCTGGCGTCTGCTTCCCCCCGCCAGTGTCTCGGGATCCCTGTATCGGCTCCCGTTTAAGCGCTCGATTCCAATGGCGACTGTGTTCCGTCCGGTTCCCGTCCCTCCCGGCAGCTCCCGTGCCACTAAGGCACGATTTGCCGTTCGCAAACTTACTTTCCCCTAGGTCCTCTGCGTCTCATTCACTGGGTCCGGAAGAATTTCCACTGCATTTTTTTCCGTGAGATTTTTCCTGAGGCTACAGTAACTCTGTATTTATTAAACTATCTTTTTGCGGACTGCTAGTGCGCGTCCTCACTATTCCGCCATCTTGGCTCCCGAAGATGCACTTCTTATCCATCCATCCTGTGCTTTGTGCAGTGTAGCATGAACAGCCACAGTGACTGGGTGACTAAAGCCTATCAAAAGCCTCACGTTGACACAGAGAGGATTTTTCCTGAAGGAAGTTGGCTGCAAACTTCCTTTGGCCCTACAGTACCTCTGAGCTTCTGAAATGCTGACTGGGTACTGCAGATGTCTGTGCTAGAACCACGTGGTCTGTGACCTGGACTCTTGTGGATGTACTCTTAGGTTATTTGGGTCCTTTTTGTAGTTAAAACTATAATTTCAATAAACATTCTTGAAAATGCGTCTTGGGAAAATTAAGAATTTATCCCTGGGCTGAGTTTCCAGAAGTAGAATTACTGTTTCAGTTGACATGAGATCTTTAATGTTGGTCACTATTACCACATCCCCCTCCAAAGGAGTCTCACCGATTGATGTCTCTTGCTAGCATTAAATGAAAGTATCTGTTTCTCAATACAACTCTGTTAGTTCTATTAGTTTGCTAAGGCTCCATAACGAAATACTACAAATGGTAATGGTACCTTTAACAACAGAATCATATTTTCGCACAATTCTCGAAAGTAGAATTCCAACTTCAGGGGATCACCTGGGCTGATTCTTTGTGGGTTCGTGGAGAGACTCTGTCCCTGGCCTCTCCCAATTCCTTGGATGTAGACAGTCATCTTCTTCGTGTCTTCACTTGTCTTTTCTCTGCATATGTCTGTCTCTGTGCCCAGATCTCCCCTTTATTTAAATGACACAGCCCTATTGGAGGAGCGCCCACCCCGTGACCTCATTTTTACTTGGTCTTCTGCCAGGACCTTATTTCCAAATAAGATCACACTGACAGGTACTGGGAATTTAGGCTTCACCATGTTTTCAGAGGGACTCAAGTCAACCTGTAACATCATCCGACACTATTACTAAACTTTTCCAATGTCTTGAGTAAAAATGGGCAGCTCACAATTTGCATTCATATCACCTTAATTAAATTGGATTTGAAAATTTTAATTTCTTTCAAATTTTTAATTTGAAGTGAATATTGACTTACAGGGAACTGCAAAAATAATACCAAAAAATCCTTCACCCAACCTCCTCCAAAAATGTCATCTTATGTGACTAAGGTACAATATCAAAACCAGGAAACTGACATTAATATCATGTCAGTAAATAGACAACATATCTGATTTAGTTTTTGCCATCAGGTTTTGTTCACTGCCCTGTGTGTGTAGTGGAACTGGGTGCTCTTTCTCTGTGTTGTTGTGAACACCTGCGTAGAGAACTGCAGGCACAATCAAGGGATGGAAACACAAAGAAAACTCCCTCCTCGAACCCTTCACAGAGCCAGCCACCACCTCCCCATCCTAGTTCCCCCAAATCTACATTTCTAGTAGATATTCCAAGGACATAATATATATATATATATATATATATATATATATATATATATATATATAATGGCATCACCCAGTGTCTAAACTCAAGAGATTAGCTCTCACCACTCTCATCACTCAGCACAATGAATGACCTTATGATGTGTAACACAGTTGTGCATAATATAAATGTTGCATACATTAATCTTTGCTTCTTTTCATTTGCTAATATCCCATTGAATTATTTTGTATCATCAGCATTTGTGTCTATTTTTGTGTAAACTGCCTGTTCATGCTTGTGTTTATAAAAGATAATTCTTTTGTTTTTGTTACTGTCTTCAGCTTGCTTTATTATTACTTTTATCATTTAGAATTTTCCTTATCATATCTAACTTATCAATCTTTTTTAAAGACTTATTTTTATTTGAAAGACAGAGTTAGAGAGAGAGATAGAGACACAGAGAGAGTCTTCCATTCGCTGGTTCACGCCTCAGATGGCCACAATGGCCAGAGATGGGTCGATCCAAAGCCAGGAGCCAGGAGATTCTTCCGGGTCTCCCATGTGGTTACAGAGGCTCAAGCTCTTGAGCCATCCTCTACTGTTTTCCGAGGCCATAGCAGAGAGCTGGATTGGAAGTGGAGCAGCCTGGACTAGAACTGGCACCCATATGGGAAGCCGACACCTCAGGCCAGGACTTTAACCAGCTGTGCTGCAGTGCTGGCCCCCCTAACTTATCAATCTTTATCAATCATTTATCTTGCAGGCCTTTGCTTTCACAGTAAACACTGTCACCCAAAAGTTAAAATGATAAAATCTTGAATTTGTCCAAACTTAATGTCTGTGTGTTTAAGGAAAGAGGTAGGGATCCAGATATGCTATAGGTCTTCAATATGTATTTCTTGAGGCCACAGCTGTGCAAACGTTCAGTCTAATATCTGTGTTTGTTGGCTTGCACATCCAGTATACCAGCATGGGAGGGATGTGAGTTGTGAGCTTTCGCTTAATTCTGAAGTCAAACTCACTCATAGGCTAAGACATTACCTGCTGGTTCCTAGGATAATTATCCAGCATACCAGATCTAGGAGCAATATAGGAATTTGTGCAGGTGCATCTACACCTTGGAAAAGTACAGAAAGCATCAACTTGCAAAACACAAGGTATAAGCTTTCAAGAGGATGATTTCCAAGGCCATTACACCTAAGTCTATCACCTCATGCTTCATTTCTGTTTTTTTTTTTCCAAAAAGTTCTTCCTAACTGTGTGATTAGAGTGCAGTTAGGGTAGGGTACAGGGTGAGTTCACCACAGAGCTCTCTTGTAATGGAGGAGCAAGCTGTCTGTGGCCAGGGCTGTACACCTACCTGCAGATACAGCAAGTTGCCCTGTCACAACACTCATTCAAGGCCTGTCCTGTAGCATCCCTAACACCAGGAGTTTCCCTGCAATCACAAATACAGTAATAGATTAGGCTCTAGCCCTCATTTGGTATTGATGACCGGCTGTTGATTTTCCTCTGTGTTGTTTTCCCATTAGCTATATAGCCTTTTCACGCCCAGGAAATGTTCCTAGAGGGAACTTGCCAGCACACACCAATAGTTAGGGTAGGAACAAAGAAGGAGCTGAAAATCAACCACCATGCAGAGAATGGCTGAGTGTCTTCCACAGACGATCTCTGAAGACCCCAGAGGACTCATGGGCCTCTGAGTTGAAAGACACCATATGTTGCCTGTGTGACCATCACCCAATGGGCACATTTCCCCGTACCATCTGTACCAGTGGAGACTGAACGCATTGATGGGGCTTTGAAGTTAAATAGTCCGAGCTGTTCTTCCCTGCTCCATAACTTAATAGCTGTGTGACCTTGAGTGCATTACTGAAGTTTGCTGCTATAAAATGAAGATAATAAAAGAGTGTGCCTCAAAGCTTCCTTGAGCATGTTGGATAACCAGAGCAACAATTTTGGCCCAATGCCAGGCACCCAGCAGTACACATTCGTGACGTCTTTCTCACCTCCAGCGTGAGACTCTCCCTCTCTCCAGACACCCTCCTAATGGCTAAAGGGATAACCCGCTGCAGAGGTGTTTTAATTCACTGTTAGGAAGTCAACAGCACTGCATTAATATTTTTAAAGGTCAATTCACTTTGCTTCTTTCCTTAACTATTAACTGAGGCTGCTGTAGCAAAAATACTCAGAGCCTGCCCTGGGCAACACTGAGAGATCGAATGGACAATCTAAAAAGCTCTTTCCTAATAAACTGCTAATGGGTGATAATGCGGCTACCTGCCCATGTAGCATGTGTGTCACTATAGAAAGTGGTCACAATGCCTGATCCTGAGAATGACCAACCCTTGGATTCCCGAGACCAAGACCAAAGGAGGCCATCGGGGAGACAGCGGCAGGGTTCTAATGGGGTTTTCTCTTGCCCTGCTCATTACATTATACAATGAGTAATGAGCATTGTGCTAGGGGACATGTGTTTTTGCCTGCCCAGCTCCCATTTTCAATTTGGAGGGACTAGAACCCCTCTTTTCCACTACACAATGACCCTTCCAACCTATGAGACCGTGAAGCTCAGGGGGCCTCCTCCAGGCAGTCAAAATCCCCTTGACAGAGATTTAACCAGAAGGGAGCACATGACCCAAGTAGATCCTTTACCACACAGCCCTCCATACATGGGAAGAGGGTCAGTGTCTGATTCTGGTTATGCACACCAAGGACCAGGTAAGTCAGGAGATCTTCTTTGTTAGCACCTGTAGAAAAAAGCAGAGGTGAGAAATGGTAATAGATGACAGAGGCGTTTCTGATGAAACATTTTGGGCTTCTAGAAACATTAGCATCTGAGGCCAGTCACAAGCTATCATGTACCTAGTTTTGTCCATGTGCCCTAGTTTTGTCTTTGTTTATGAGGTTCTAAGGTGATTTTTCTTACAAGTAACTAAAAGTGTTATAATTAATACAATGGAAACGTATTTGAGGAGTATCAAGTTGTAAAAATCCGTTACCACTGATTTCTAGAGTACTCACAACTTAGGTTATGAGGATTTTAAGCCAACAGCATAAAAAGATGAAACTGAAGAGAGGACAGTGTGGTTACGACATTGCTTGTGAAACAGCATCCCATGTTGGTGTGACTAAGTTTGAGTGTCAATTCTACTTCCAGTTCCAGCTTCCTTTTCTTTTTAATTTTTTTTAAAATTTATCTGACAGGCAGAGTTAGTGAGAGAGAGAGAGACAGAGAGAAAGGTCTTCCTGCCGTTGGTTCACTCCCCAGATGGCTGCCACGGCCAGCGCTGTGCCTATCCGAAGCCAGGAGCCAGGTGCTTCTCCTAGTCTCCCATGTGGGTACAGGGGCCCAAGCACTTGGGCCATCCTCTACTGCACTCCTGGGCCACAGCAGAGAGCTGGACTGGAAGGGGAGCAACCGGGACTAGAACCCAGTGCCAATAAAGGATGCTGGAGCCGCAGGCAGAGGATTAACCAAGTAAGCCACAGGCTGGCCCCAAGTTCTAGTTTCTTAATTATATGTTCTCTGGGAGGCAGTAGGTGATATCTTAAGAACTGGGATCTAGATTGAGTTGTGGCCTCCTGGCTTGGGCCTGGCCCAGCCCTGATGCTGCAGGCACTTGGGGAATGAATCAGTGGGTGGGAGATCTCTACCTGTCTCAATCTCTCTCTCTCTTTCTCTGTGTGTGTGTGTGTGTTTCAAGCGACATAATAAATTCTGAACACCTTATTATATCCTTATTATTTATCCCCAGTGTACACATGCCCTTTGATGCTTCTGTTTGCTGGATTATAACATCACACAACTCTCTGAATCAAGGGCCGCAGTTGCTGTATTAGTCATTCCTAAAATGCTCACCCAGTCCCATGTTCCTCTTGTTCCACAGGTCTCCATTATCAGTTCTTCACTTTTCATTTTGTTCACCTCAAATGTAAGAGCTTAAATTCTGGACTCTCAGAGGCTTGATTTTACCAATTCATTGACATTGGGTCAAACCTGTCAAATCTTCCATTTTTTCCTAAACAAAATAATGTTAAATATAATGGGAGCTATCTCATAGTATTGACATAATATTTAAATGAGCTAATGAATTTTAAAGTTTCTTGCCTACAGTAGATTCAAAATGACTAATAGTTGCTGTTATGATATTGTCACTTCCGCATGCAGCAAATAAACTGCATGTGATACTATGTAGATAAATTCTTGTTGAACTAATAAAAAATATTACCTTAACCTTGAAAAATTCCTCAATATATACCCTTCCCCATGGTGTGTGAAAAATCCCTGGATTTCTAGAGGGATGGCAATAGTGATTCAGACAATGAATCAGACATATGGCTTTCAAGGTTGTCTCTGCCATTTTTTAAAGATATATTTATTTGAAAGTCAGAGTTACAGAGAGAGAGCCAGGCAGACAGACAGACAGAAATCTTCCATCTGATGGTCACTCTCCAAATGGCCAAAATGTCCAGGACTGGGTCAGACTGAAGCCAGGAGCTGGGAGGTTCTTCTGGGCCTCTTTCATGGGTGCAGGGACCCAAAGACTCAGGCCATTCTCTTCTGTTCTCCCAGGAACATTAGCAGGAAGATAGATCAGAAATGGAGCAGCAGGGACTCAAACTGGTGCCCATATGGGATGCCGGCACCACAGGTGGAGGCTTTACCCACTATACCACAGTGTCTGCTCTGGCTCTGCCCCTGTTTATGTATGGGGGTTAAGTAAACCACTTGCCCTGTGGAAGCTTCAGTATTCTCACCTATACTTGGTGATACAGGATATGCTCTTAGGGCTGTCGGGAGGATTAAATGAGACAATGCAACAAGTTGGTTGAATAAGGTGACATCCTCTCCCTCACTCCCATCAGTGGCTAAAGTCTGCACAGTGCTTGCTATATCAATAATTGGATAAATAGGTGTTTTTATTCTTTTAAAAATAGTTTTTTAGGTGACTGGGGTTATAGGGTGGAGGGTTAAGCTGCTGACTGAGATGCCAGTATACCATATGTACGCTGGTTCCGGATCTGGCTGCTATACTTCCTATCCAGCTCCTTGCTAATGGCCTGGGAAAGCAGTGGAAGATGGCTCAAGAGCTTGGGCCCCTGTATCCACATGAGAGACCTGGAAGAAGCTCCTGGTTCCTGGCTTAAGCCAGGCATAGCCTCAGCCATTGCAGCCATTTGGGAATAGAAGATCTATCTGTTTCTGTCTTTGTCTCTGTCTCTGTCTCTCTGTAACTCTTCCTTTCTTTTTTTTTTTAATTTTTATTTAATGAATATAAATTTCCAAAGTACAGCTTATGGATTACAATGGCTTCCCCCCCCCCATAACTTCCCTCCCACCCACAACCCTCTCCTCTCCCACTCCCTCTCCCTTTCCATTCACATCAAGATTCATTTTCAATTCTCTTTATATACAGAAGATCAATTTAGCATATATTAAGTAAATATTTCAACAGTTTGCACCCACACAGAAACACAAAGTGAAAAACACTGTTTGAGTACTACTTATAGCATTAAATCACAATGTACAGCACATGAAGGACAGAGAACCTACATGAGGAGTAAGTACACAGTGACTTCTTTTGTTGACTTAACAAATTGACACTCTTGTTTATGGTGTCAGTAATCACCCTAGGCTCTTGTCATGAGTTGCCAAGGCTATGGAAGCCTTTTGTCTGTAACTCTTCCTTTCAATACAATAAAAATAATTCTTAAAAAAACAACAGCAAAAATAAATTTTCAGATGTAGGCATTTAGCCTGGTGGTAAAGACACAAGTTAACAGACTCCCGACCTACATTGGCATGTTTGGGATCAAATCCCATCCTTAGTTCCTGAATTGAGCTTCTTGCTCATATGGACCTTGGTAGGCAGCAGTAATGGTACAAGTAATTGGGTTCTTGCCACCAGTGTGGGAGACTTGGATTGAATTCTTGACTCATAGATTGGAAATTATGGGTATTTGTGGAGTGAACTAATAGATGGGTCTCTCTCTCTCTCTCTCTCTCTCTGTGTGTGTGTGTGTGTGTGTGTCTGTCTGTCTGTCTTTCTGAATCTCAAATAAAAATTTAAAAAGATTGAATAGTCAGGGTTTTTTTTTTTGTTCATACATAGCAAGTAGAAGCAAAACAAAACAAAGAAAACTGCTAAGAAAAGCTCATCTTGTCTATGAGCATCGTTATGTTCCTAATGCTAAAATAATGTCTCTTGGTTTACATGCAATAGAAAACAGAGCAGCAGAACTGCAGCCAGCAGGCACTGAAAAGACCAAACACTTTCCGTGGCTGCTTAAAGGCACTCACTTTCCACTTCTCACTGAAGGACTTTCAGGGAAGCTCCCACATCCCTACTTTATTCCTTTCCAAATGTACAAGACACATCTGAGCTTAAGTCATCCTAAATCTTAGTGACAACCTCCTCCCCGCTCTGAGAGCTTCCTTTCTGCTTAGTTACCCATAGAATCACCTATGCCAGTATCCCTGTTGCATCAATAACATAACAAGGTCAGGATGAATGGAGCCATCCAGTCAAGCGCAAGTCAGAATAACCTGTTTTCCTCTGTCAAACAAGGAAAAATACTCAATGTAGCCCACAGTCAATTAAGCATGCAACTCCTGTGGAAATCCCATTTAGGTAGCCAGGCAACTGGAAGATGTTAGAGAAACATGGCTCATACTATCCTCAACAGGCTGGACCACATACTTAATTTCCAAAAGAGTTGCCACTAAACAATGAAGATGATTGTACTTGTGAAATAAAACTTGCCCCTAGCAACGTACTTCCATTAATAAAATATACTTTTTAAAAAATATTTCATATCTAAAGTGGCATTAAAAGCAGATTTTATCCACAAGAGAGCAGCCCCTAAGTTCCTTGTAACCAAGGCTTAGCACGTTTTCTAGCTCAGTGAATAGGCAGCAATGGTAGTGAGATGTCAAGAAAAGTATTCATTTGTTTTTATTAAGAATCCAAGGTTCTAGAGACAAAGCTGATGAAGGCAGTCCAATTATTTCAGTGAATGTCTAACTCAAGGTGGCCAAATTAGGTGACATGGATAATCTGTATTAAATGAGAACATAATATTTGAAAATTAACATCAATGCATTTCAAATTTTGAAATTGCATATTTACATGTGGAAGTGTGGCATGATGTAATGATAGGACTTTTAAGTAGTAACTAAGACCATGAGTTCTTTTTGTAAGATTTATTTTTAAGATTTAAGTTTTTTTAAGATTTATTTATTTGAAAGTCAGAGTTACAGAGAGTAGAAGCAGAGAGGAGGGGGATAGAGAGAGAGAGAAAAAAGAGAGAGAGAGAGAGAGAGAGAGAGAGAGAGAGAGAGAGAGAGAGAGAGGTCTTCCATACACTGGTTCACTCCCTAGGTGGCTGCAATGGCCAGAGCTGCTCTGATCTGAAGCCAGGAGTCGGGAGCTTCTTCTGGGTCTCCCATGTAGGTACAGGAACCCAAGCACTTGGGCCATCTTCTATTGCGTTCCCAGGCCATAGCAGAGAGCTAGATTGGAAGTGGAGCAGCCGGGACTCAAATTGGTGCCAATATGGGATGCTGGCTCTTGATGCAGCAGCTTTACCCGCTACACCACAGCACCGGCCCCAGACCAGGAGTTCTTAAATCATTGTTGTTTGGGCTTGGAAGCCTGCTCCACCACAACTTTCTAGTTGTGTACTTTTAAAAATCTTTTTATGCCTCGGTTTCTCATTTTATAAAGTAAAAATAATAATAGTATGTCTTCTTAGTGATGTGAATATAAAATATATATGAAGTATCAAACCCAGTATCTAGCCCTTAGTAAGGGCTCAATAAATGTTAATCAGTGATTTTAAATGTAGGATTTAATTTAGAGTGCATGATTGTTGTAGAAAACTAGGTTATTCTTCATGCATTCTTTAGAGGAGATGAAGCAACCATGTGCTCAAATGATGTTAACAGATTACAAACTTCACAGTTCAGCCTCAGCACTCCCATGGCAATAGATTCTTTTTTTTTCTTTATTTTTGACAGGCAGAGTGGACAGAGAGAGAGAGAGACAGAGAGAAAGGTCTTCCTTTGCCGTTGGTTCACCCTCCAATGGCTGCCACAGACAGCACGCTGTGGCCGGCGCACCGCGCTCACCTGATGGCAGGAGCCAGGTGCTAGGTGCTTCTCCTGCTCTCCCATGGGGTGCAGGGCCCAAGCACTTGGGCCATCCTCCACTGCACTCCTGGGCCACAGCAGAGGGCTGGCCTGGAAGAGGGGCAACCGGGACAGAATCCGGCGCCCCGACCGGGACTAGAACCCGGTGTGCTGGCGCCGCAAGGCGAAGGGTTAGCCTGTTGAGCCACGGCGCCAGCCGGCAATAGATTCTAAGGACATTATCAAATATAAGAAAATTTTACATGCTCTCCATTTATGAGCTCATTATTGACATTAATCGAGAGGAGTCTCTGTGTTCCTCACAGTGTCATTCTCAGTGAAAATAATTAGAACAATGAAAACTATGGACATTTTTTGAACTTTTATTTTGTTGTTGTTCTTATCATAGATAGTGAGATAAGTTAAATGCAAGTTTTAGAAGAACTCCCATGCATTCATTAGTGGCTGAGTCCTAAGTAGCCTTGAAAAGCCTTTCTCTGTGCTCACTTACCTTATACATCTTCCTGTGGTCACCTCCTTGTTGGGCATGTCTGCATTAACATAAAATGATCAGTTTCTGTTAACTCAACCCAAGCTAAACTTCAAAGCTCATTACTATGTGTAAGGTTTGATTTCACTTTCATTTAGCATTAATAGTCTAATTTGTAGACACTCTAACTGAGCAACATTTTAAATGACCATTTTGCTTGTGATGTGCCAGTCCTTCCATTTTCAGTTGTCTGCCAACATCAGTTAGCATCAGTTACCTTATTTGCACCATGAAAGAGGTGTGTAATAGTCCGTCTCTGCCATGGCCTAGTCCTGGCAATACACCTCTAGAAACCAATGTTAAAGGATATTTTAATGCCCTCTCAGGAAGCCTTTTTAGTTCGCCGGTGAACTCAAAAGGCTTCCATAGCCTTGGCAACTCATGTCTAGAGCCTAGGGAGATTACTGACGCCATAAACAAGAGTGTAAAAGTGTTAAGTCAACAACAGCAGTTACTGTGTACTTACTTCTCATGTGGGATCTGTCCTTAATGTGTTGTCCAATGTGAAGTAATGCTATAACTAGTACTGAAACAGTATTTTACACTTTGTGTTTCTGTGTGGGTGCAAACTGATGAAATCTTTACTTAATATATACTAAATCAATCTTCTGTATATTAAGGTAATTGAAAATGAATCTTGATGTGAATGGAATGAGAGAGGGAGCAGGAGACAGGAGGGGTGCCGGTGCGAGGGAAATTATGGGGGAGGGGAAGCCAATGTAATCCATAAACTGTACTTTGGAAATTTATATTTACTAAATAAAAATAAATAAATAAAAAAGAAGGAAAAAATGCCCTCTCAGCCCAACTCTTGGGCTCCCAGGAGCAGTAGATAATATGGTTGTGACTGACCTTGACAATGACTGGATTTTATACGACTGTTGCCAACAAATTCATTCATTTTTGAGAAGACAACCCTGATGTTTATCTGGAAAACAAGGAGATGTGTGGCTTGAGGATTGTATCAAAGCCAGGCAATGGGGATGCATAATTCCCATCCTCAGGGATTTAGGGAAAGATAGGCAGAGACAGAATTTCACACAGTGCAGCTTTCAGCTTCACTCATTATTCTTGTCTCCCTGGATGGAAGAACTCCCAGATTCAATGTCTGCTATCAGTCTTTATTTTTCAAAAAGGTAGAAGTAAGAGCATAAGAGCAACTAAATGTTGTTAGGACATAAATGGTTTCCAAAACATTCGGTTTTTGGGTTTAGCTGGGCACTGTCATTTTATAGCTAGGATGTATGAACAGGGACTCTTTGCCATGGACTTTAATTGAACATTTTTGAAACAAGACATAATGTCAAAAAACAAAGATAAAAGCAAAACCAAACACAAATGAAGTGTCTCGTAAGTCCTTGGCCAAGCATTCTGGTTCTGAGTTTGTTACAGCAGTTACTTGGCATCACTTTTCTCTCAAATCCTTTCCTCTCATCAAAAGAAACACAAAACAAAACAAAACAAAACAAAACAAAACAAGAGAGATCTGGATAAAGAACTCCTAGGGACTTGAAGCAAACACCTGTCTTGAATCCTTTCCATCCACTCTGCCACCTCTCAGCTACCAAGTCTCACTTCTTCTGAGTTGGCAGCGTGACTCACTTGTTCTTTTGTATTCCATTTACAAGGGACCTTATTCTTGTTCCCATCTATCCCTGGAACAAAGTCCTTTATTTCTAGTCCCTTAACAATCGCACATCTGCTTTCAGGGTAGCGAAACACAAAACTGATAACTTCAACTTGCTGAATTTAATGAATGATGAAGCACAGAATTTATCTAAGCCTATGAATGACACTGCAGGAAGCCAGAATTTTACAGGAAAAAAAAAAGATGGTGTTGTAGAATGTGTGTGTGTGGGGGGGCACTCCGTTCATGCAGCGTGCTGTGCTGATTACCACTCTCCTGCTACTTGGGGGAGGGGGGTAGCTGCGTACAGTATTCCTATAAAAGTGCTGGTGGGCTAGGCTTTTCACAAGCTCTTTGCCTGACAAGCAGACGCTGAGAAAATGAGTGGGAACCAGACTCTGTTGCAGGCACTTGTAATCTTATGAATTCCGCATCAGCGATGGATTAAGAGCTTACTGCAGAGGATCGGATTCTGAGCAGAGTTAATGCTGCCCGATGAGACACACACTGCATGCTTTAGGTAGGAGATGCAGAACAGGGAATGGAGTCCCTATTCCTGGCACCACGGAGCCCTCTCCAAGAAATATCTCAGCCAGTGGGTACTTGACTCTGCTTCTTAGGAAATGAATTCAGAGGGGAGTGGAAAATGAATGGAAACAAGAAAAGCACCAATCTGCAGGTTGCCAGGGGGATCTCTCAGCTCCCTATTCCTGGGAGTTCACGTACTCTCCTGAGCAAGAGAGCAGGAGACATTGGTGTTTGGGCGAGCTTGATGGAGGAGTCCTAGAATCCCTTCTTTTCTTGCTATTTTACAAAATTGTTTTCACTCACACATGGATGCCTTTTCTTTTTGTCCTTTTTATCTAGTTCACTTTCCCATTAAGCAACCTCAAAAATTGGAGATTGTCAGTAGTCCCCAGTAGTCCCGGCAGATTTTACATACACTAAAAACCTTCCAGGAACCTCTCATAACTGGGAAAGGGACTAGCCTAGCTTAATCAACAAGAAGATCTAAACATTTTCTACTTCTTTTTCCCTCTACAGAGATGCCAACATCTTCTCTTGACTTGGAAACAATGGTTTTTCTGTGCAGAAAAGAGAGGGGCTTTCATACACTCTGTCATTTTCCTTGGCAAGACATTGTTTGGCATCAAGGAATTAAGGCAGACTCAGTCAAAGCTTTCAGTGATGTTCTGTGAAACACAAACCAAGCTAATGGAAAAAATTCCCACCACAACATAACGGAATCTTCCAGTCATCCAGGGATTTAACTCCTCTTACTGCCTTGTCAGCAGAGCTGTGTGGAACAGCTAAAAAAAAAAGGGATTTCTGTTAGCAAAAGTGTTGGCATTTCTAAGTTAATGTCAAGAGATTAGGTGATTTTATTCATAATTCTAGGACCAGAGGCAAGGATCACAGGCAAGAAATTCTCTCTCTCTCTCTCTCTTTCTCTCTCTCTCTCTCTCTCCTTTTCTCTCTCTCTCCTCTTTCTTTCTCACCCTGTCATTCTCTTTCTTACCTTCACCCTATGAGGGAAAATAATTAAAAGGTAACCATTTAGAATGTGAAAAATGTGTAGGAGATCATCACACCCAATTTCTCTTTTTTAACTTCTTGCATTAATGTAGTACATTGGTTACAATTGAAAAGCATGCACAGGTATCTTCAAATAGTTTATATAAAACTGTTTAGTTTATGAAAACAAAATTAATTTATTGAAATTCATGTATAGTTTTTGTTTTATAATACACAAGTTTCATGATGATTTAGAGACCTCATATACATATGCTATTATTTACTAAGTCTGTAATTTACATTAAGGCTCACACTTCATGTAGTACATTCCATGGGGTTTTGACAAACGTTGAACATTATGTATGCACCATTACAGTATTATGCAAAGTAGTTTTACTGCCCTAAAAATCTTCTGTGCTCTGTGCACATACCCCCCTCCCCCAATCCCTGGCAACCCTTATTTTACATTTTTCAGAATGTCATTGAGGTGGGATAATATAATACATAGGCTTTTGGATCAGATCATCAGCTTCTTTCACTTAGTTATACGGTTCCTCCTATCATTTCATACCTTGGTAGCTTCTTTCTTTTTCATTTCCCACTGTGTGAATGGATCCTGGTTTACAAGTCACCTGCTGAAGGGCACTTTGGTTGCTTCCACATTTGTTTTGGCAATTACAGAAGCAGATGTTGGCAATATTCATGTGCAGATTTTGCGTGGACATAAGATTTTGAAGGAGCTCATTTGAGAAAACACCAAGGAGTGTGATTTCTAGGTCCTATGGTGAGAATCAGTTTAGTTTGAAATGGCCAAGCTTCTGGAAACATCGTTGTAGCATTTTGCTTTCCCACCAGCGATGGGAGCTTTACATCCTCTCTGGCACAAGGTGGCTTCAGTGTTCTAGATTAGACATCCTACAAGGTGGCTTCAGTGTTCTAGATTAGACATCCTGCAAGGTGGCTTCAGTGTTCTAGATTAGACATCCTACAAGGTGGCTTCAGTGTTCTAGATTAGACATCCTGCTGACTGTGTTTTAGTGTCTCCTTGTTGACATTTTTTTTTGCAATTCATTTGCAGTTCCTGAATTACATTTACTGTTGATCATCTATTCATAAGTATTTTGCTATCTCTATACTACTTTGGTGAGGTATTATCTAGGTTTTATTTTTGCCTATTTTAAATTGTGTTGTTTGCTTTTGTATTGTTTTGAGCTTGAAGCATTCTTTGTGTATTTTGGATATGAATCCTTTATTAGATAGTGTTTTGTAAATATTTTTCTCCTGGTCTGTGAATTGTCTTTTCATTCTGTTAACAATGTCTTTGAAAGTGCAGAAATTTTTAATTCTAATAGAATTGAAATTATCTTTTCTTTCTTTCATGAATCCTGCTTTTCGTATTCTATATAAAGTCTTTGCCAAGCCGATTGTCACCTAAATTCTCTGTATTTTAAGAACTTTACAATTATTTTTTAAAACAAATTTATAGTCAGAGATAGGCATGATGGGGCGGAAACACTCATGCAATGGTTCATTCCTCAAATGCAAATGCACACAGTGACTGGGGCAGGGCAGAGCTGTGATGACTTTGGGAGCCAGGATTCAATCCAGATCTTCAGTTTGGGTGTCAGGAATCCAATTACTGGAGGGCTCACCGTTGTCTTCCAAGGTCTACATTAACAGAAAGCTGGAGTCAGGAATCAAAGCCAGGTACTCTGATGTGTGACACAGGTATCTTAACTGCTAGGCTAAACACTCACCTTAGTTTTTCATGATGTCAATGAGCCACCTTAGCTTTGAAAGAGGTGTAAAGTCTCCATTTAGATTATTTTGTGTGTGTATGTAGGTTTCCAGTTGTTGCTAATGCAAATGTTAAAAAGATTCTCCTTTGCCAAAGATCAATTGATTGTATTTACATGGATCTCTTTCTGGACTCTCTATTCTGTTTCATTGATCTATTTGTTTGTTCTTTCACAGATATCGCACTGTCTTGATCACTGTAGTTTTATAGTACATTTTTGTTTTGGTGTCAGTCCTCTTTCTTTGATATTTTTCCACAATATGTTGACTCTTCTGGATCTTTTCCCTCTCCATATAAATGGTAGAATCAGTTTGTAGATATCTATAAAGTGACCTATGAAATTTTGATTGGAATTTCATTAAATATATAGGTTATTGGCAAAAACTAATATCTTGACAATATTGGGGTTTCTATCCATGAACATGGAATATTTCTCTGTATACTTAGAACATCATTGATTTCTTTCATCAGTTTTATAACTGCATTTGTATAAGTTTGCACATTATTGTATTTCATTTCACTGATGCTAGCTTAAGTGGTATTGCATTTTTAATTTCAAATTCCAGTTTTTTATTGTTGGTATGGAATTCTGTATATTAGCATTTTAAAAGATTTATTTCTGTATTTTAAAGGAACAGTTACAGAGAGAGAGAGAGAGAGAGAGAGAGAGAGAGAGAGAGGGAATTTTCATCTGCTAGTTCACTTTCCATATGGCAGCAACAGCCAGGGGTGGGCCAATCTGAAGCCAGGAGCCAGAAGCTTCTTCCAGGTCTCCCACACAGATGCAGGGACCTAAGCACTTGGGTCATTTTCCACTGATTTACCAAGCCATAGCAGAGAGCTGGATCAGAAGTGGAGCAGCCGGGATTAGGACAGGTATGGGATGCCAGCACTACAGGTAGCAGCTTTACCCTCTAAGCCACAGGCCAGCCCATTTTAACAACAACAAAGAAACGGGTTTTCTGTGCTGCATTTTATAGTTTACATGTCATTTTCAGTTATGTGATATTCTTACATTTCCCTTGTCCCCTCCCCTGCCCCTCACACTGAAATATATCTTATTATCCTGAGTTGCTGTACATCTGCCAAGCTTAAAATATCTACTTTGTAAAATCAACATACGGTGTAACTTTGGGCACTAGAATGCAGCAATAGAGCAGAGATTTATGTTCTATGAGCTTAGCTGTACAATGATGAATATCAGCACTGACTTTAGCAGGTTTGCCAACTGATAAAGCTGATGTTGTAGTGGTGATGCTAAATAAATGTGTGTGTGCCTGTGGTTGTGGTAGGGGCAGGGGCAGGGGCAGGGTAAGTCCCGAGTGGATGGATTACTTTCCACTTTGCGTCTATATTACCTATTTGAAATGGGCTTTTGATATGCTTTTGGAGTACCTCCCATTAAAAAAGCATGCTAAAAATAGGTCAGTTAACAGATCTAACAGCAAGACATGGAAAGCCACAGTTCCTGGGGCTCACAAGAGCCAACTGTGTTTTCTCTTCCAGTCACAGTAAAGCAGCCCGTTGATCAGGTTTGGCCCTTGGTAAGATTGAGATAAGGTCAGAAGATATGTGTAGGCACACCAAGACCCGCCTTCCCCTTTGGGTATGAGCACACTCAGTGCTTTTCTCATAGATAGTCATCAGGAGATCATGGTTTTCCTGAGGTTTCTCTGGCAAATTCCCTCTCTGATGAAGAAAGTTAACTTTATTCAGTGCCATAGTCTGAACAAGTAAGTCGGTACAAGTCAAGCTGACAGGATATCTTTTTCAATTGTTCATTCCACCGAGTGAAGCTTAAATGTAAAGTCATATCTTGTGGCATACTGTGCATGAAAGTTTGGAGTTATTATTGAGTGACTATTTAGGGTTATTGGAATGTCTTATAGTTCCTCCAATCCCTTCATAGAATGGACAGCTACTCTATCCATCCAACCATAAGACAGGCCCTGCCACTTAGCTTTTGTCATAGAATAAAATGACTTCATTCATTGGCAAGTTGCAGAATAGTGTTCTTTGATGGAAATTAACTTCAAGTGCCATTTTTTGAGGTAAATACAGTATATGGAA
Organism: Sylvilagus floridanus; assembly: GCA_949820135.1. Taxonomy (NCBI): domain Eukaryota; kingdom Metazoa; phylum Chordata; class Mammalia; order Lagomorpha; family Leporidae; genus Sylvilagus; species Sylvilagus floridanus. The sequence continues at coordinate 82,564,152 of OX463245.1, forward strand.
TACTCCTGAGAGAACTGACACCATTCAAGAATGGCTGCATTATCACAAAACACTATTGCTGAAGCTCTGGAGGGAAGATAATTTCTCTTTCATCCCTTTCAAATACCACAGCTGAACAATTACCTCAGCTGCTTAAATACACTACCTTTTGCCAATAATTAGAAACAAGCTATTCAAAAAAGCAGAATGGCACAACCATTAAGCTTGAATATGAAGGAAGGGGGTGCAAACATCCTATAAGATGCACATTATACATTTGTGGAATGTAAAATGATCACCTTAGCTAACAAATACTGCAATAGTAATAGAATATTAAAAGCAGCACAATGCAAAGAATAGTATGTAATGAATTCAATACCATCATCTAATAAAATTTGGAAGTATATATGGCTATCTAGATATCCTAGGAAGCTGGGTTTCAAGATAAAGGGTGATTCTGAAACATCAATTAATATTATTACCATCATTTGTGATCATTAATAACAATATCTGTGTACATTTCATTGCACAATGCTTTTGGACACAAAATCTGTATGACTGTATCCATTTGTCACACTTAAATCTACTTCATGACCTGGTTCACTGCCTTTGTCCATATCAAGAGGGTAATAATTGGGGCCAGCACTTTGGTACAGCAGGTAAAGCCTCCACCTGCAGTGCCGGCATCCCATATGGGCACTGGTTCTAGTTCCAGTTGTTCCACTTCTGATCCAGCTCTCTGCTATGGTGTGGGAAAGTAGTAGAAGATGGCCCAAGTCCTTGAGCCCCTGCACCCATGTGGCTCCTGGCTTCAGATTGGCACAACTTCGGGCTGTTGCAGCTAATTGGGGAGTGAACCAGTGGATGGAACACCTCTCTCTCTCTCCCTCTCCGCCTCTCCTTCTCTCTTTGTGTAACTCTGACTTTGAAATGAATAAATATTTTTTGAAAAGAGAATAATAATTATTATTTTATGGTATATGAAAACAAGAAATTTTAGTTCACATCAAAATGTACCACAAATATTAACCAACATCACACAATAATTGACATATAATAATACATCGAAATGGCTGCTTTCTACAGTTTTATTTTATTCACTGAAGGGAAGAAGGAAGGTAGCAGTCACCACATGTTCGACAAGCACCCATAAGGACAAGACCATAGACAAGAAGAGGCAACAGTGCTAGTGTCATGGCACTCAAACCATCTGGGGCACCTCTAGGAATATGCCATCATCTTAGAATATTTCCTTCTCTAAATAACAAACTGAACAAAGAATAGAAACATCTTCTAAGATTGCCTCCTGCCTCCTAGGCCAACTCCAGAGTTCCTTCTTTGTCCACACAAAGAGTTTGAATTTTCTCAAGCTCCTTAATAACACTAATAAATAACCACCTATGCAGCTCATTTTATCCATATGGTCAGAAGTACTCCATGTTCTACCTATTAGGTCCCCTGTGGACACCTGGGCAGCTGGTAACTGCAGGGAAGGTAGGCACAAGTGTTAAGTCCAAGTTGAGAGCTAAATGTTCTTTTAGCAACTGCAGCCTACCTGCACCAAAGCCTCAACTCCTAGCTTCATTGATTTTCTGTTAAGTCAAGAACAAGAGAGTGTTACCATCTTTTCTGAAGTGATGGGTAGATGGGCTCCCAAGGTTTTCATCTTTAAAGTATACTGGCCATAAATGCAAGAGACAATGTTTTGGGGACAGGAATGTCCCATCCAGAATATGCAGTCCCTGGAGTTACAGAATTCTAGTACTCTCCCACAAGACTGGTGGCCTCACAAATGGCACACACACACACACACACACACACACACACACAACCAGTCCCATGGTGATTTAACCCAGGAGGTCTCTAAGGAACACAAGCCTGGCTTTGGTGCCGTTGCACCACATGTAGTTAAGTGAGGGCTGCTGCTGACTCTTCTGAATTACACCTGATCTCTAGAAAGACTTGAGAGCCAAGGCTTTCTCCTAGTCCCCCATGGCCAAAGAAATGGGGAAAATGTCTGTCACGTGTTTTCAAAGCAGTGTTCTGAGCAAATAGTATGTTTTGGTTACACCTGTTATAATATTCTCAAAGACTTATTTCTATTGAATTGAACGGCAAAATGAGAGAGAGAATGAGAGAGAGAGGTGAGAGAGAGAGAGGGAGACCTTTCATCTACTGATTCATTCCACAGACAACTACATGGACCTGGGCTAAATCAGGCTGAAGCTAGAAGTCCAGAACTCCATCCAGGTCTCCCACTTGGGTGGCAGGGTCCCAAGTACTTGGAGCATCATCTGTTGCTTTTCCAAACATATAAGCAGAAAGAGACCTTGATGAGAAGCAAAGTAGCTGGGACTGAAACAGGTTTTCCATTATGGAATGCCGATGTCACAGCAGGCAGCTCAACCCGCTGTGCCACAATGCCAGCTCCATGGGCACAGTTGGTAAAAGCAAAGAAGTACAGAAACATCAGCCCAAGCCAGACCGGCTTCCAATCCCTTCCATAGGGAATCCAGACTCAGACATGGTGTCACACTGCTACTGTCCCCCCGCGGTGCCCCATTCTTCTTGCCAGATAAGAGAGTACTATTTGTTTTGAGACACTTCTTGCATATTAAATATTTTCTGTTTGAGGAGACCTGTTCATTTGAGAGAGGAACAGTTTGCCTAACTCTGAGAACTTCTGGCAAGCGCCTTTGTAGTACAAACAGCTTTGCAGTTGTAAGGGGTTCCATCCCCCTAACCAAGTCACCTGATCAATCAGCTCCCTTGGAAGGCAGACTTAAGAGACCAAGTTTTTTGAAAATGAATGTTTACATAGGATGGCAGAAAGGTGCTTGGGCAGAGTTTCAGCTCAGATGACTTGGTTTTAAAAGAAAATGTGGCTGAAGGGTTTAGTCTCAGAAATGACACGGGGCAATATGATATGGAATAACAGAGACTCACTTGATTCCCTGGGCTTCCAAGTTTTCCAAGACGAAGGCAAACTACTAAACTCTAAATTTGATCTGCTTTTTCTTCTCTTTGGCAGGTGCGGTTTCCATGTATGACAGGCCTCAATTTGGATTGGCACCGAGACAAAAGAGTAATGGCTTGGCAAACATTAATCAATCATTTCTACACTGGCCCTTGATATTTCTGAAGAATTCAGCCGCCAGTTTTCTGATTATGGCTCCATGGGAGCTCTCTGAGGCAGTGGAAGATGGTATTAATAGCCAATGATTTTAAGTGCATAGTAATTTATACTGTGCTAAGCCCTTTGGGTGAGCTATCTAATCTTCTCCACAATCCTGCAAAATACATACAGTGGAAAAAGTGAAACTGAGCCAGATTATGTAATATTCCAAAGGTCCCCATGTGTAATTAGCGATTGCTGTCTCAGACACCGTTGGCTGGGTGGCTCCCCTGGTCTTGGCTGGACTTTCTAGAGTGTATGGACTGATTGGCTCTCAAGTGGCCTTGGCTGCAGGATGTGGTTACTCCCTGATGCATACAGCCATTCTCATGTCAGCAAGTCGAGAGCCGTGCATAACAAGGAGGATAGTGAGGAACAAACTGCATTTTGAGTCTACACTTAGAGCTGGACCATCAACATGCTGTCATGTACTGTGGCCAAGGCAAGTCCCAAATCCAGGACAGAATCAAAGAATGCAAACAGATTTTGCCCTTCATAGGAGCCTATGCAAAATTATAGGTTATTACTGAAAATAACTTCAGAAAGAGGAGAATTTGAGATACTGTGTAGACACATTCTACTACTTCCTGGTTTTTACATTTAATATTCCATTGTATTTGTTTTATCACATATCTGTCCATCTATTTATATTTTCTCATCAACAATCACTTTTTTAATAGACATATATCTTGAAGGAAGTTTCAGATACACATACCCTTCCCTACACATTTTAATTAATTAATTAATTTATTTTTTTGACAGGCAGAGTGGACAGTGAGAGAGAGAGACAGAGAGAAAGGTCTTCCTTTTGCCGTTGGTTCACCCTCCAATGGCTGCCGCAGATGGCGCGCTGCGGCCGGCGCACCACGCTCATCCGATGGCAGGAGCCAGGTGCTAGGTGCTTTTTCCTGGTCTCCCATTGGGTGCAGGGCCCAAGCACTTGGGCCATCCTCCACTGCACTCCTGGGCCACAGCAGAGGGCTGGCCTGGAAGAGGGGCAACCGGGACAGAATCCGGCGCCCCGACCGGGACTAGAACCCGGTGTGCCGGCGCCGCAAGGCGGAGGATTAGCCTGTTGAGCCACGGCGCTGGCCATCCCCTACACATTTTAAAGACCAATATTTGCCCTTGATTCTTTTTATTACTTTGAAGTAAGATTTATTAATGAAATGCACAATTCATGCATGTACCATTTGATGAGTCTCAACAAATGTGTGAATTACATGACTAGCAACCTGTAAAGATACAGAATCATCAGTCACCCAGAAATCCCTCGTCCCACTAAGTGCCTGACTTTTCAACCCAAGAAGCAAGTGCTACTCTGATTTCTCACTAAAGATTTGTCTCGTCTGTTATCACAATAAGCACAAAATGTGAACTTTTCAGAAAAGGTTCTTTGACCAATGTTTTCCAGACTAACCCACGATGCTCTGTGTACCAGCAATTTTCTCATTTTTATTGCTAAGTCGTATTCCATTTTGTGACTATTCCTAGCCTCTACATTACTCTATGGAATGAAATACATAGTTATTTACTGTTTCTAGTTTGGGGTATTTATGAATAAGGCTACTCTTATTTATGAATAAGGCTATTCTTATTCAAGTGTGTTTGCAGACAAATGTATTTATTTCATTTCCTAGGAGCAGAATTGTGGTTTTAGAGTTGACATATGTTCACATGTCTTTTAGAGATTTATTGAGGTATAAGTTATGTGTGGCAAACTGCACATATTTAAAGTGTAACATTTGGAGCTGGCGCTGTGGCAGAGTGGATAAATCTGCCAATGAGGCCATCTGGGGAGTGAACCACCCAATGGAAGACTTCTCCCTCTCTTCCTATGCCTCTCTGTAACTCTGCCTTTCAAATAAATACAGAACTCTTTAATAAATTAATAACGTGCAACATTTAATGAGTTGGTGCCTTGCAAACAACACAGATTCATTTCTTGCAGTTCCAAGATTAGGATGAGGCAAACTCTGGCTCTGCTGAGGGCTCCTTCCTGGGTTCTACACAGTTCCTGCTGTGTCTGAACATGCCACAAGCGGTGAGGAAACGCTCTGGGATTTTTTTTTTTAATTAAAGTCTATAACCCCATTCATGAGGAATCTGCCTCCATGTTCTATCCACTTCCCAAAGGCCCATAGCCAGATACCACCGCAGTGGAGATTAAGGCTTCAAGATACAAATGGGGGGGCAGGAGGGCCATATCCCTTTGTGGTACTGGGCTTATGATTTCCATCAAGTGTGGAAAAATATAGACTGACATTTTTTGGAGTACTTTTTTTCCTCCACAACTTGCTCTGTGTGACTCCAATTACACATATGTTAAACAGCTTGAAGATGTCCTATAGTGCACTCAGACTCTTTTTCAAGTCTTTTTGTCTTCTGTTTCTTTCTGAATAATTTATATTCTTGCATCTTTGAGTTAACCAATTTTAAAACCATGTCTAATTTACTAGAAATCTGTTCTTGAATACTTTCTATTCTAGATGTCCAATCTGAGTGTTCCTAACTTCTAATATATCTCCCATTCACATGCTCACCTATCTTCTGTTCTTGAATATAAAAAGTCTATTTATAACACCTGTTTGTTGTTTTTATCATGTGTCACTTCAAGTAGTAGACTTTTCTCCTTATTCTGGGGCTTTGTTTTCTGCTTTATTGCCTCCCCAGTTTTTTAATTGAACACTAGACAGTTAAGAATTTTGAATTATTGAAAATTTGACTGCTTTTTCTTTAATTTCTTGAATTATTGCATTAATTTTAAATCTTATCCTGAGCTGCAATACAGTTACTTATAAATAGTTTGATCCTTTTTGAAGCTTTTTAAAAATTATCGTTTATATATTTTTGAAAATATTTCTTCTTCAGTTTGTGACATGCCATTTTATGTTCTCAATAGGTCTTATGATAATATGGAGTTTGCCAACTTTTTTTTTCTTAAATGTTTGCTGTTTTCTCAGTCCTAGCTAAGAAAAAATTCCTTCCCTCTTTGTCATAAATAAATTCTTGTGGATTTTCTTCTAAAGTCTTCCTAAAGTCTAATAATTATTATAAAAGTTGAGTAGGAACTAAAAACGTATTTTTTTCTCATAGAAATTTACCATCATTTAAAACAGACTTTCTATTTTCCTTGGGTTGTTTTTGCATAGGGACTGAAAATCAAATGACCACATTTTTTTTCTATTTCTGAATTTCAAATGTGGTCCCATTAATTTATTCATTAGTTTGTATATTGTCTCAACACTCTTTCACATTAAATCCTGAATCCAGCTAGTATAAGGACTCCCACTTTGTTCCTGGATATGGTCAACTCTTTGCACATTTCCATAGACTATAAAAACAGTTTATCAAGTTCTTTAAGTACCTGGATGAATTCAGATCACATAGAATTAACTCAACAGATCAATTGAAACAGAATTTATAACTCAACCATGTGGATTCCTCTAAGTCATGAAAATGATATACTTCTTCATTTATTTAGGTCTTCTTTAATTTCTCCCACTAATGTTCTCTTTTATTCTAATTTCTCCGAGCAATAATTTCTTTTCTTTATATGTCTTTTGTAAAATATATTCCAAAATATAATCTGATGTTTACATTATTGTAACTGAGATTTTAAAAGTTGTGTTTTCAGTTGTTGGATTCTAGAATATATGTTGTTTTCTTTTTTGTCTCTCCTCTTTTCTGCTCAACAAGATCGTTGTCACACGATTCTCCATTTTCTTTCTGACTTCAGAAGTGCAAAGCTCTGCTGATTTATCTCCTCTCAGTCCCCACCTACCAATTAGAAACCCTCACCTGGGCAAAGCCAGGAAGGTCACCACAAGACCCTTCTCCCAATGAAGAAACTATCCCACAAGAACTGTAGCCGTAAAACATGAGCTCATCTGTCAGCTCTGTTGGTTCATTTATTCCTGAATGTGTAGATAGAAATATAGATGACAGATGCAATTTTATCAGTGTTCTATTCATTTTAGTAGAAGAATTAGTCTGTTGAAAGCTAGTATTGTGAAAACAAAAGCAGATCCAGAGATGATACTTACATGATTGCATGAGTAAGGATAGAAAGGGCTAAACAGTGCTTTTAACCCTTCACTTAATTCTTATACATCATGGTCTACAAACATAGCTGCTCATTGCTTCTATATTAATTTTCCATGAAGGCCCTTTGTTCTTGAAAAATATCAATTATATGCCTTGCGGCGCCGGCACACCGGGTTCTAGTCCCGGTCGGGGCACCGGATTCTGTCCCGGTTGCCCCTCTTCCAGGCCAGCCCTCTGCTGTGGCCCAGGAGTGCAGTGGAGGATGGCCCAGGTGCTTGGGCCCTGCACCCCATGGGGAGATCAGGAAAAGCACCTGGCTCCTGGCTCCTGCCATCGGAGGAGCGCGGTGCGCCGGCCGCAGCGCGCCGACCGCGGCGGCCATTGGAGGGTGAACCAACGGCAAAGGAAGACCTTTCTCTCTGTCTCTCTCTCTCACTGTCCACTCTGCCTGTAAAAAAAAAAAAAAAAAAAAGAAAAAAAAAAGAAAAATATCAATTATGGCAAGCAAAAATAAAAGCAAGCACTAATGTTTAGTGGCTGGTTACTGTGCTCCAGGTACTCTTTAAGAGTCTCTCGTGCATCAATTTATTTAATCCTCAGGACAAGCATTTGAAGTAATAACATTGTTATTCCTATTTATCGTATTGGAAAACTAAGATGCTCAAAATGTAAGGAACTGCATGCACTTGTGGTGGAATTGAAAATTCCAGTTTCAGAATTTGCTTTACTGAGATAATCTGTGCCCCACCCCTACTCCCAACACTGTGCTCACTTGTCTAAAATCTATGTATTTTGGAATAAGTATTTGCAGTCTATTTGGAACAGATACAGTCCTCCCTCTATTGTGTCATTTTTCCATTACATCTCATCTCCAGCTCTTTCTTTTCCCACCCAATTTTTTTTTAAGATTTATTTATTTATTTGAAAGTCAGAGTTACACACAGGAAGAAGCAGAGGCAAAGAGAGCGCGATGTCTTCCATCTGTGATTCACACCCCAGTTGGCTGCAACAGCCAGGAGCTTCTTCCTGCTCTCCCAACGGGTGCAGGTGTTCAAGGACTTGGGCCATCCTCTGATGCTTTCCCAGGCCATAGCAGAGAGCTGGATCAGAAGTGGAGCAGCCGGGACTCGAACCAGCACCCATATAGGATACTGGCACTGCAGGTGGCGGCTTTACCCACTATGTCACAGCGCCAGCCCCCTTCCATCCATTTTTGTTCTAATTTATGTCCTAGTAGACATCCTGCCTCTCCAGAGACCCCATGTAACTCCCTTCTGTTTTCTATGTGAGTACTTAGGATAAAGCCTTTCTGAGAGCAGGAACTTGATAAATACTCAAGGAAATAAGGAAGAAATATTAGCTTTTACATTATAATCGCCATGCTAAATATTATGTTTCTATCAATTTTATCTCACATGTTTAAATATAGTTCAATGTTTCTGAATGGGAATTCCTTTCTGGCATTCTTTTGGAAACGTTATATGCTTTTCCTAATCCCAACTCCTGTGAAAAATTGAATAAATCAGAAAGACAGGACAAAGTGTTATAATTATCATATGAGAATTAAAGTTTAATAGGCAGCATAATGACATTCAAGTGTATCCATCAACAGGTCAAAGACAAGATCCAGAAAAGCTGATGAGAAGCCAAAGGTGAATATCAACATTTCCAGGAACCTAAACAGACACACATAGGCAACAAGCCATCACATTCTATTGGTCCAACTTAGTGTCATTGTCATAGTAGTTCTATTTTTCTGGCTCTGTGTGCCGCTAATGACTAGCCATTCTTGCAAATGCATTAATGAATTTAAATTCACAAAATACTTTATACAGCTCCTGTGAGTGATGTTCCAAGAAATAGCCAATCTTTTAAAGAAAGAAAAAGAAAAAAAAAACTGCTATTAACCATTCTAGCTATTGGCTACAGTTCCTAGTCAATATTTCCACAAAGGAAATGCAGAAATAGAAAATGTGAAATACTGTTTCATGAAATCACAAGCTGATGTAAAATACGAATTAGAAAAAGCAAAGGTGGGCCAGCGCCGTGGCTCAACAGGCTAATCCTCCGCCTTGCGGCGCCGGCACACCGGGTTCTAGTCCCGGTCGGGGCGCCGGATTCTGTCCCAGTTGCCCCTCTTCCAGGCCAGCCCTCTGCTGTGGCCCGGAGTGCAGAGGAGGATGGCCCAAGTGCTTGGGCCCTGCACCCCATGGGAGACCAGGAAAAAGCACCTAGCACCTGGCTCCTGCCATCGGAGGAGCGCGGTGCGCTGGCCGCAGCGCGCTGTCCGCGGCAGCCATTGGAGGGTGAACCAACGGCAAAGGAAGACCTTTCTCTCTGTCTCTCTCTCTCTCACTGTCCACTCTGCCTGTAAAAAAAAAAAAAAAAAAAAAGAAAAAGCAAAGGTGACTTTAACAAGAACAAAAAAGTACTCGTCAGAATGAACTACAAAGTGTGTGCGTGAAACAACTTGTGCCTTCAAAACATGAAGATGTGAACGTGGCCAACTCAACAATAAAGTGATTTTCTACTTCTTGAAATCAGGGTACTTCAAAAATTTCCTGGAAAATGAAATTACATATAAGTTTTTTGGGGTGCAAAAAAAATCATGAAATGCATTCATGCTGCTTTCAAAAATGTATTAAAATTACATATTATGAAAAAGCTATACATAAATTTTAGAAATGATTTTGCACCAAGGTGAACTTACTGTTAATGCCATTTTCCAAAAACTTTTTGAAGTATTCCTCTATTTTTGCAATAAAAAATCAAGATGATTGAGTAGCACACTTGATCCCTTGAGTTCTGAAAAAAATTTAATCAATTTCAGTTCACAATTGATCATACTGATAGGTCTAAGAGTCAAAGGGATCACACAAACAAGACTAGTGTCTGCTAATATTAACTGATAGAATGAAAAAGGGAGAGAATGATCCAACATGGGAAGTGAGATACACAGCAGACTCATAGAATGGCAGATGTCCTAAATAGCACTCTGGCCTCAGAATCAGCCCTTAAGGCATTCGGATCTGGCTCAAGAGCCCATGAGAATATTTTAGGCATGGAAAGCCAAGACACTCTGGAAAAAAAAGAAGACATAAATGAAAGATCTCTGTGAGTGAGATCCCAGTGGAATGAATGGGGACATCAAAGAAGGAGGTGCCTTTCTCTGAAGGGAGGAGAGAACTTCCACTTTGACTATGACCCTGTCAGAATAAGATCGAAGTTGGCGAACCCTAAAGGCTTCCATAGCCTTGGCAACTCATGACTAGAGCCTAGGTAGATTACTGATGCCATAAACAAGAGTGTCAAATTGTTAAATCAACATCAGGAGTCACTGTGTACTTACGTCTCATGAGGGATCTGTCCTTAATGTGTTATCCAATGTGAAATAATGCTATTACTAGTACTGAAACAGTATTTTTACACTTTGTGTTTCTGTGTGGGTGCAAACTGATGAAATCTTTACATAGTATATACGGAATTGATCTTCTGTATATAAAGATAATTGCAAATGATTAAAAAATCTTGGTGTTAAATTGGAAATTGCATAGATAATTAATCAATTCTTTAAAAAAATCATGCAGGATCTCTGTCCTTAATGTGCTGTACATTGTGAATTAATACCATAACTAGTACTCCAACAGTATTTTCACTTTGTGTCTCTATGTGAGGGCAAACTGTTGAAATCTTTACGTAATATGTACTAAACTGATCTTCTGTGTATAAAGAAATTGAAAATGAATCTTGATGTGAATGGAAGGGGAGAGGGAGTGGGAAAGGCAAGGGTTGCGGGAGGGAGGGAAGTTGTGGGGGGGGAGCCATTGTAATCTATAAGCTGTACTTTGGAAATTTATATTCTTTAAATAAAAGCTTTATATAAAAAAAATTAAGAATAACTTCTACTAAAAATATTTGTGGTGGCTGGTGCTGTGGCGCAATGCGTTAACACCCTGGCCTGAAGCGCAAGTATCCCATATGGGCGCTGGTTCAAGTCCCAGCTGCTCCTCTTCCAATCCAGCTCTCTGCTATGGCCTGAGAAAACAGTGGAAAATGGCCCAAGTGCTTGGGCCCCTGCACCCACGTGGAAGGCCCAGAAGAAGCTCCTGGCTCCTGGCTTTGGATCAGCACAGCTCCGGCTGTTGTGGCCATCTGGGGAGTAAACCAGAGGATGGAAGACCTCTCTCTCTCTCTCTCTCTGCCTCTCTCTATCTCTTTCTCTGCCTCTCTTCTCTCTTTGTAACTCTTACTTTCAAATAAATAAATAAATCTTTTTAAAAATGTTGGTATTATTTTTACTTTTTACAGGTTTTCCTTGGTTTTAATGTTCTTACTTTTACTGTTTTTATTGTAAATTACCAGGTAGAGAAATTTTATCTTTGACATGACAAAATACAGTTGTTAGTAAAAATACAGTTAATATACACATTTACATAAACACACACATATATGAAAAGTTTTCAACAAGCTCACGGAAAATGCATATTACAAGAAAAGCAGGCATAGGTTTCAAAAGTTTTTCTACCTATTTTCTAATTCCATTTCCATAAAATGTTTTAAGTATGCTGTATGTGTGTATACATTTATATATGTATGTGTATGTTAATAGTTTATAAAACACCCCAAAACCTTTAATGAAATCCTATCACAAGAATATGATGTACTATTTGGTATCATGCTCATTCATTATTTTAAAATCACAGAATATTACGAATAATATATAATAATTTTAATATACAAATGTTTAAGAATTTCTGGGAATGTTGAATCTTTTTCTTGAGTCTCCAAATTTAATATGAGATATTTGGAAACACTAAGTGTAATTATGGAAACTGCTGCTTACCTTTTAAAACTATTTAATTATAGGTTTCTCTGAAAAACAGTCTACCATTTCTCAAATTTTGAGCCCTGAACTGTGGGTGCAATCAACGACAAAAGCAATAATTGTCCTTTGCTGGGGGTTTGTTTTGAGATCAACCTCAACTGTGGGATCTCAGCAGTCCATAATATTTGATGAGACTCTACAATCACTGAAGCTTGCCATCTCCGAAGACATGATTCCAGAATGCTTGATGGCAATTTAAACTACTAGATAGTACCAGGAGACACTTATTTAATAACACAATGATTGCATCCTGGCACCAGACTTGAAAATATATGGAAGTAAATTAATTGTTTCATTATTTCATGGAAAATTCTACCTGCGTATGTGCTTACTTATGTTGGGGTATTTACTGGATTATTATCCTGGGGCAGATCAGGAATTACTGGGTTGTAATCTTTTTTTTTTTCAATCATATGTACACATTCATAAACAAAATATAATTTTTGAACATGACAAACGTGATATGATGTAGTATGAGTTTGTGGATTTAGGTGATAGCTTCCATATTTATTATTTTATATTAAGAAATGCCTCTTCCGTGAAACTTTATTTTTTTAAGATTTACTTATATATTTGAAAGGCAAAGTTAGAGTAAGACAGGGAGAGAAAGGCAGAGAGAGAGAGAAAGAGAAAGACAGAGAGGGAGAAGAGATCTTCGATCCAGAGATGACTCCCTAAATGGCCACAAGGCCAAGGCTGGGCTGGGCAGAAGCCAGGAACCAGGAGCTTCTTCTGGGTCTCCCACATGTGTGGCAGAGATCCAAACCTGGGCTGTCTTCCACTGCTTTCCCAGGTGCATTATCAGGGAGCTGGAATAGATGTGGAACAGGCAGAATATGAACCAGTGCCCCTACAGGATGCCAACATTGCAGAAGGAGGCTTAACTCACAGTTAAGGAGACTTAACCCACTTAACTTTTCAGGCTGTGAAATTTCATTTTATGTCTAGAGGTAATAATCGGTCAGAGAGTCTACATGTTTGAAGTAAACTTGTTCACAGCTAATGTTTATGGGGCACTGCAGAGTCTTAACAAAGAACCTACAAGACAAAGAGAGGGAACAGAAGGTCTGTTCAGAGGAGGAAGAGGAACCTTGCAACATTGGGCCCTCAGTCGAGGAAGGACTATACTCCAGGAAAGACAATTTCAAATATCCAGGGAAGTTAAGGACAGAGAAGTAGCTATTGGGTGAGTCAAATGGTAAGTGGGTTATTTGGAGATAAAACTTCACTGAACAGATGGAAGAAGAGAAATGACACCAGAAGTTGATGGGTGAAAAAATGGAGATAAGGAAGTCTATGTGATGTGAATTTGAGTCGTGAAGAGAAGGGGACAGAAGATTTCTACGAGAATGGAGAGGTTCCCAACAATCTATGTCTCAGTGTTCTTATCTTTAGAAGGGATGTTGATACACTCTCCACAGGCTTAGCATGAGAATTAAGTGAGACCCTCTCTTTATTATTTATTCCATTAGCATTCATATTGTAAGCACTTCATAAGCATTAAGTATTGTTATCTTAATTTTCACATTTTGGAATTTTTTTAATATTTATTTATTTCTTTGAAAGTCAGAGTTACACAGAGAGGAGAGGCAGAGAGAAAGAGGTCTTCCATCCACTGGTTCACTCTCCAAATGGCCACAATGGCCAGAGCTGTGCCAATCCAAAGCCAGAAGCTTCTTCTGGGTCTCCAGTGCAGGTGCAGGGGCCCAAGCACTTGGGCCATCTTCTGCTGTTTTCCCAGACAGACAGCATCTAGGACATGAACCAGTGCTAGTAGGGATGTCAGCGCTGCAGGTGCATGACAGCGCCAGCCCTACAATACGGGATGTTAAAGTACTATTTCATTATGTTTTAAGTTATTTCTGTTTCTTTAATAACTATTTGTTACTATTTTGTTCTTTGTATTTCTACTTTGAATGAATTCATAACGTTGGACTGTTTTTTCCTTTTGAGTTATTTTTCCATTTACTTATACATACTAGGTGATTATTTTCCATAACTGCTTATATCCTCCTTTGCCTGTGACTCTTCCCACTGCACATGGCAGGGACACAATTTTGGGCTTTTACATTTTTTCCAACTTCATCGCCTCCTGTAATTTCTTAAAATAAAATGGAATTTTAGTTCCAAATAATCGTTATTTTGCATTAGGCCTCTAAGTACTTAGAAATAATTTCCTAGCAACGGTTGTGGATTCTGTATTCCTTTTATCTACCAAACATTTGTGTAATTTGTGTACAAGTGATGAGAATTTCATTAGTCAGCTCTTCACTTTATTGGCCTTTTCAATCTATGGGTAGAATTACTGCCTCTACACAATGAACCTCTCTCTTAAAAAAAAAAAAAAAGCTTATTTAGCTATTTGAAAGTCAGAGTTCCAGTAAGAGAGGGAGAGACGCAGGGAGAGCCCTTCCATCCTCTGATTCATTCCTCAGATGACCTCAGTGGCTGGGCTGGGCCAGTGAAAGCCAGGAGCTGAGAACTCCCGAGTCTCCCACATGGGTACGAGGGACTCAAGCACTTGGGTCATCCCCTGCTGCTTTTCCAGGCCATTGGCTTAATCAGGCACCAGGACTCCAACTGGTGTTCATAAGGAATATGGCAGTAGTTTACACTGCTGCATGATGGAACTTGTCCCTCTCTTAAAAAAATAAAGACTTAGATAATTTTATTCTTTGCATATTTTCCTGCCTTTAAATGCCTGTAAGAATGCTGCAACTGAGACTGACATTGTGGCATACATAGCAGGTAAAGCCTCTGCCTATGACTCTGGCATCCCATATGGGAGGTGATTTGAGTCCCAGCTGCTCCACTTCCAATCCAGCTCCCTGCTAGTGCACCTGTGAAAGCAGCAGAAGACAAACTAAGTGCTTGGAACCCTACACCCATGTGGGAGACCCTGAATAAGCTCCTGGCATGTCCCAGCTCTGGTCATTGGGGTCATTTGGGGAGTGAACCAGTGGATAAGATGGAAAATCTCTCTCTCTCTCTCTCTCTCTCTCTCTCTCCCTCTCTCTCTAAATCCTCTTTTCAAATAAATAATGAAATCTTTTTTTAAAAAAATAGGAAATTTTAGATTTATATTACAGGTTTCAGTGTTTCCCCTTAACAAGAGCCAACATTTTCTTCCTCTACACATATTTCTAACTTTCAAATGACATTCTCACCAAGTTTCTGAGGACTGTACTACTATATTTTTTCTACAGAAATACTTTAGAAATGCAAGAACTTTCAAATCTTTTTTTCTATTAACTTATTCCTTTCCATCTATTATTTTCCTTGACCTCTTCTTTCACCCTGCTTCTGCTCTTCTTCACTGTCCTCTTCCTCCACTGCTTTTTTTTTAATAGATTAGATCTCAGTTATTGGTAAGAATCATTTATCTCAAAGGCTTATTTTTCCCCTCGATTAATTTTGTTTTCTTAGAGTTTGTTCTATTGGTTGCCTTTGATGTCACCTTTTCCTTCTGTGATTCTTGTTTGTATGCAAAAGACATCTAAGCTGAGTATGATACTACCGAAGTCTGTTTTCTCATTCACACCTGTGAATATCACCTGTGGGTATTTCAGAAGTCATGGAATGAGAATGATGCTGGAATTCAAAGACAGGTTTGTCTTGTAGGTTTGGAATGTCTCCATACTTCATGTAGATATATGTTACCAAGTACTGTTCCCCAGAGCCAGTGTCAGGGCACAGTCCCTCCTTCAGAAGGATGTACCTGTCACTTCCTCCAAGACGTAAGCACTGGTTGTGCGTGTACCCTGCTGGTGTCGATGATGATGGGGACATGCTCGCTACTCTCTCAGAATGGCTACTGTCATAAAAGGAAGCCAGGATACATAACGAGATTGTAGAGCTAAATGATCACCCCCATCGGGACGAGCTGTGTTGGGCCTTCGGGGCATTCAGCTGTCAAACCCAAGCTAATAGAAACATTCAAACCTGGCGACAGCTCAAGCAAGAGTATGTGTGCAGAGAGCAACCAGAAGTGCTCAGCCTGGGAGACACAGATGATGATCCCCACGAAAAATTGGCAAACAAAAAATAAAACTTTTAACAGAAGAGAAAGTGGTAAACTCCATGCTTTCTTAAGATGAAAGAATCAGATACATATGGGAAGCAAGGTGGAAATAAAGAAATAATTATAATAAAATTTAATGGAAAGTAGAGCATCAAGCCAGAGAGAAAGTAAGTGCCACTAATGACAGCTCTAGGTATGTGATAATTTGCCTTTCCAAATACTGGATGGAAAACAAAACATGAAATTACAGTTTATGAATACAGGTATTTGCCTCTCCCTCTCCAAGATCGAGATATTTTGTTTATTTTTGGTTGTTGGTGTTCTTAAAGAATTTGTTTCTCCTACATACTGACATCAATTTAATCTTCTCATGTGCAGGAGAAGCACCATAGAATGAAAGCCTCCTATGTATTAATTGTTCCCTAAAGCATATTTTCATCACAGTAGGGGAATCTACACACTCTGAGTATGCAGTAGATAGTACATATAAATAAAAGTTATCAAGCTACCTGCATCATTGATCAAAATAAGTGTGAATGAGGTTAGAAATGTTTCAAGTACCTGTTTTGAACATGCATAACTTATTCATTTTACTACTGAACTGATGTTGCAAAAAGGGTTAGGGTAAAATCAGAATTCAGAAAAGTGAGTAAAAGATAGATACAAAGGTACTTCAAAAATTTCATGGAAAATGGAATTAAAGTATAAATTTATTTTGGTCCAAAAATTTTGAAATCCATGCTTCAGTTTTTCATAACAGGCATTTTCCCTGAACTTTTTGAAGAGATCTCATCCATGTATAATATAAAAAACTAAGAAAAAGTATTAGGGGGCACTGTGGTGCAGTAGATCAAACCATGGCCCACAGTGCTATCATCCCATATGGGCACTGGATTGAGTCCCTGCTGCTCTTCTTCCAACCAGCTTTCTTCTGTATCCTAGGAAAGCAGTGGAAAATGGCCCAATTGCTTGGGTCCCTGCACCTGCTTGGGAGACCTGGAAGAAGTTCCTGGCTCTTGGCTTCAGATCGGCCCAGCCCCAGCCATTGCGGCCATTTGGGGAGTGAAGCAGCAGATGGAAGACCTTTCTCTCTGTCTCTCCCTCTCTCTCACTGTCTGTAACTTTACCTCTCAAATAAATAATAAAAATCTTTTTTAAAAAAAGAAAACATATTGAAGTCAGAGAACGAAATGAAAGGAAATTGAAATCAAGATAATTGTTGGAGAAGATATATGATGTGGAAGACATAAGAAAGTCTGATCTATGGATTATTTTGCTTGAACATTGGTACACTTTTGTGTTATGGTACATTTGGTTTTCTCTGAAATCTCTCTCTCTTTCTCTCTCTTCAGCTCATGGTGTCTGTATCTCAAAAAAAAAAAAAAAGAAGAAAAGAAAAGAAAAGAAAAGAAAAGAAAAGAAAAGATCCTACCACAATTGGAAAGCAAAAAAAAAAAATGAATAATGTTCTCTTCTTTATTCATGGAGTATCCTCAGTCATCTAATTCAGTTCTATACAATTCGAACTCTTGGCTTGGCAGATTTACTTCAATGCATGACAATATCGAGATAAAGGCTGAAAGTTTACTGATGCAGCAGCAACATGTTTTTCTCCTACCTTTTGTTTTTCATACAAATCTCTGTGGTGCTTCCATTCAGCTATTCTGCTGGCTGTTTTCCTAGGTGTCTCCCTGTACACACACACCTCCATCCAGGTCAAAGACCACCATGCATGGCCTTGACCAGCAGTTAGCAAAGCTGTGACGGGCTGACTCGGGTTCCTCCTTTTCCTACCTTCCACCATAACTGCTTCCCAAGGATTTTGCATGAGCTAGAATTCCCACCCGAACCAAACCAGTGCTCACTGACAGTTTACCTGGTCATGGGTTAAGGTAAGGAACCGGCGCCCATATGGGATGCCGGCGCTTCAGACAAGGGCATTAACCCACTGTGCCACAGCACTGGCCCCTCCCCTATTGAATATTAAATGGAATTACCAAGATCCTTTATCTTATGGTTTGTGGGAAATTTTACCCTAGCTTTGGTCCTCAGATGAAGTAACACTGAATGATCCTGATAAGGTCTTCTCCACTTGTTTCCCCCTTGGGTGTATTTGTGTATTCCAATCAAATTCAACTTCTAAAACCAATATCTCCATTTTCCCCAGTGATCCATCAGTTCCACCAGTTTTTCTTTCTTGTCACCTCTCAAAATGTTTGCCTATACTTATGATCTAAATGTCTTCCCCCACTATTTATTACTTCCAATTCTGCCTTGCATTGTCACCAACAGTGCACTAAAAAGAGTCTCATTAAGTTCATCAACCACCTCCACATTTCCAAAGCCAACAATTTTTAGAGCCTATTCCCTTGTCCTAAGGTGTACATGACACAGCTGATGACTCCTTCCTTCAGGAAGTATTATCTTCCATGGTCTCTACTCTCTTTTTCCTCCTCCTTCTTCCCATGATGCTTCGCATTCTCCCCAAGTTCCTCATGTTCCTCCCCTCCGTTAAATGACTCCAGATTCCCTCCCTCCTTGAAGTATTCTCTCTTGTAAGATGTCTTCTCTCAATGCCATATCTATCAATTTCATTTACATACCAACAACTACCAAATACATGTCCACAGCCTAGATCTCCCCTTAATTTACATCTCCACCTGGCTGAATGCCCTCTCAATGTGAGTGTTCAATAAACAGTGCTGCATTAGCATGTCCAAACTTCAGCAGCTGACTTCACAACCTACCCTCACCCATAAACCCCACAGAATCACCCCTTTGGTGATTTTACACATTTCCACAGGTAGATACTACTGAAAGACTCCCAAGCCATACAACTGACTGGGCCCAACTGCCTTGCCTCCAGTGCAACTCCGGTTGTATTCCTGCCCATTATGCTACTGTGTAGAATGCTCTCATCACAAGAGTAGGAACACAGAGCCCTTGAAAATGCTCCTGTTCACTTATTAAAGGCTCAAAAAGGGGCCAGTGATGTGGTACAGCTGATTAAGCTATCACCTACAATGCTGGCATCCCATTTGTGTGCTCCACTGCTGATCCAGCTCCCTGCTACTGCTCCTGTGAAAGTACCAGAGGTAGTCCATGTGCTTGGGCCCCTTCACCCATGTGGGAGAACTGCATGCAGCTCCTGTCTCCTAGCTTCAGCCTGGCCCAGTCCTAGCTGTTATGGAGTGATGGGAGATATCTCTCTCTCTCTCTCTCTCTCTCTCTCTCTCTCTCTGTCTTTCAAAACAAATAAATAAATCTCAAAAAACTAAGGCTCAAAAATCCTAGTACAATTTTTATAGTTATTGTTTTAATCTTAAGTCAATTTCCTCAACTGCCTCCTCCTTAATTCAGTTTTATGCTCCCAGACATATGGGAGTACTTCAAACAATTTATGAAACATGGAATTAAAGGATAAGTTTATTTTGTTGCAAGAAGTATAGAAATCCATGCATTCAATAGGCTTCCAGAAACTTCAAGGAAAATGTGTACCCAGTGAAAATTTGCATGGGTTTTTACATTTTTGCGAGGTCCCCTCCTACACACACTCATGATCATGATCATGGCACCTGGCTTGCAACTCTCATGGTGCCCCACACCAGTGAGATCATTTTGCACAAAGGTCTCCTTCTGCTGCCACAAACACTGTGTTAGGTGCTGAGAGTCACAGACAACTAAGTGAAATGTGTCTCCATCATTTCCAATCATTATTCTTTGTGTTCTTTTACTATAATTTCTATCCACTTGCCAATAGCATTCATAATTGGTTATGTCTACAGTGTCTTTAACACAGAGAGATATAAGTTGAAAATGGAGGGTTTGGTAATGTGTAAAGTGTTTGCTGTTTGGCTTTAGTTTTAAATCTCTTGTTCTTCAATGAAATTGAAAATTTCTGTACCAAGATTAGGTTCATCTCTAATTTTTCTGCTATCAATTAAAAAAAAAAAGATTACTTATCAACCAGAATGAAAAGTTTCAGAAAACTGTCAAGTAAGAAGAGATTTTTATCATATTCTTCTCTCTGAGAAAATAGAATGCTTAATATTCTACTTTATTGCTGTAGGAGGGAAATAATCTCTCAGGGCTCAGGATTCTCATGATGGAGGAAAATCCTGATAAGTCGTTCACCTTCCCAGTTATCAAAGTTACTGCAAAATGCCACCAACTGTTGAGTCTCACCCTCCTAAAGAGACAAAAATCAACACTCAGTGGGAAGCAATTCCATTTCTAGAGTATCTGTAGGTGTCTTCACTTATTACCTTTCACTCAAAAATGCACAGAGGGGAGGCAATTTCAATTAGGCTTACCAGGGCAGCACTACAGAGAAGGTTCCACGGGGTCACCCCAGTGCTTTCCTATCTTCAAGAATGATTCCACATAAACTCTCCCCTGCAGATGAGACGAGAACATTGATTATTTTCAAGGTTTCTGAAGAACAGACTGGTCCACTTTTCCCATGACAATCAGAAGAGCACATTTGGGATCTGTCTTTATTGCTGAATGACAGAAACCTAAACGGATATAACTAAAAGATACCTAAGATTTACATGCACAGAAATGGCATTCCCATGAGCACTACATCCATTGTATGCCCCAATCAAGAAATATGTTGAATTCTATGCTTCCAATAGCCAGGATACAAACAATCCAAATATTTTGCTGTACTAAAGTCCACCTCTCTAACACCAAAGACTTAACTTGGTTTGATTGGATATACAAAAGGGAAAAATATAGGAACAATGCAGATATAGTACTCTTTTCTTTCAAGACAGTGTAATTTGTCCATGGGATCTGTTCCTTTTGCCTGGCTGATCTCTCGGCCTGTATATTAATACCAACTCACTTCTTGGATAAAAGTAAGGTGCATCTAAGGTCATCTGGTACATTATCAACAACTTTGTGAACTAGAAATTGAACCATGTGTGGATGTCATAAAATCTGTTTAATAATTCCCACCCTCTACAAAACCCAGTTCACAGAGCTTTGACAGGCAAGCAGTTTGTTTCCGAGGCATTTTCACAAGTAAGACAAGGCCAACACTCATACTGAAATGCTATTTGGATATTCTTGATTAGTCACTAATTGCATCTATGATGAAATGTCCCACTGCTTGCTCAGACTTACCCAGGTACATCTGAGCAATTGGCTGGGCATCTCTTTAAACAGCTTGGCTTCTGCCTCCTTGGTGTTCATTAGTACTCCACTGAAAGGAGATTCGGGGAATTTGCTACACACTGTTATTGGTTGAATCACAGTGTGGGCAATACCTTGAAAAATTTGCTAATGAAAATAAAGCCATTGGAAGCTAATTATGCTTTTCATGTGTAGGTCAGAGAATTAAATCCCATGCCTGGGAGATATTTACTAAGTTTTCAATAACAAGATGGATGAGTAACTGCCCAATTATAGTAGAATTGGTGCTGTTTGTGTTCAAATATTAGACTTTCCCTCTCTCAGTATTCTAGTGATTAACGTTTTGGCTGCCATTTAGAAAGAGACTTGACAGTGGATGAGAAAGACAGGCCTTTGATTGCACTTATTTGAGGAATGAAGCGAATTACAAGGATTTCCTTCTCTGCAAAGTTCAAGTTGGCTGCTTCTGCGGAATTTGCACATGGTGAAATATGAAATGATTTTGATTGACTGATCTGATTCCTTTAAAAATTTGGTTTCATAACATCTTTCAATATTTTAAAGGAGAGAAACATGAGTTATGGTGGTTTAGTCATGGCTGAGATATGACTAAGATGCCTACTGTAAAGAACGTTCCAAAAATGTGAGGCCTACTGATTCTTTTTCCTCCCTTATTTGTGGGTGTGCAATTCTTGCTTAAGCCAAGAATGGAAGTAGAGATGCCTCATGGCCTCTGACCCTCTTACCTGTCTCAGCAGCTTGGTTATCTACCACTTTTCCTCTTCTCACCATTCACCCAATCTCCCCCTGGCTCTCCTGTTACCACTAGCATCACTTCCTAAGGCATTTTCCTATTTCTTGAACAAACTCCCATTGTCATCACTGGCTGTAGTGAATTCCTATGATTTTACATCGCTTTAGCATGCCTGTTGAATGTAAGTTGGATTTTTTCAAACCAAAGCAGGCCACAGTCACCCTTGACAGTTTCCTGTTCTCCAGCCCCTCTGAGTTCCTCCATGGGCTCAGTACACCCACCAGCTCCTGGGGACCACTTTCCTCCAGGACATAAATACACAACATATGACTGGCCACACTGACACACTCGATATGGACTGTGCAGAAGTGACACACTGAGCACTTCTCAGTCAGTTCACAGCTCCAAAAAACCCATGCTTTCTTGCTCTGAATTCACTATGTAGAACTCTCTTCAGGGAACCTGCTGGCAGATGCCCTGGTCACCATGGACCGGTGAGCTTGATTGACCTTGTTGGCTCCTTGTTTCTCTAAGAACAGTCTGCTTCCCTCTACTCTCCAGGGCCTAGAAATAACAAATACTCTATTATTTCATGTGTTTTGCTGAGTTGGCTTCTGTGCCTCACCTGATTGACATGCCAGATCTAACTTCTTTGCTGGTCAAGTTCACCTACAGGGGGGCTGTTAGGGAGGAATACACTGGACATAGGTCAGATGAAGGCCACATGGGTGTCTACCAGTATAAGCACATTTCTTGTGAGAGGAACACACAAGCACACGTCAAATGCTGTCATGAATACTTCCACCAGGATAAAGTGATATTTTGTGAGTCATATATTGTAAATATCCACTTCCAAATTCATCTAGCCCCAATAGGGCAAAGCCAGAGTTCATAGCCACTTTTGTGAGACAGACTTTGCTATTAAATTGGCCACAATCACCATGGTTGGACCTGGTCAAAGCCAGGAGCTTCATCTGGGTCTTCCACATGGGTGGCAGGGGCCCAGGTTCTTAGGCTTCCTCTGCTGTATTTTCTAGGCCATTAAAAGGGAGCTGGATCAGAAGTGGAGCATCCAGGACACAAACCAGCACCCATAAGGGATGCCAGCATCCCAAGTGGCAAATTTTCTTGCTACATCACAACAGCAGGACCTTGTTTCTATAATATTTATCCCCAAATACAGCACACGTGTTCTCTTTCTTTGTAATATTCTTTTAAATTTTTTATTAATGTGAGGAGACCAGATTTCATGAATTTCAATTCTAAGAAGATAACCATACTTCTCTCCCTTCTTCTCCCTTCCCTCAATCCTGCTCTTTCCTTCCTTTCTTTATTTTTGCTTTAATTTTGGTAAAAACATATTATCAATCCATTCTTTTTTTTATAACACTTTTAATTAAAGAATATAAATTTCCAAAATACAGCTTATAGATTACAATGGCTTCCCCCCCATAACTTCCCCCCACAGGATTAGCCTGTTGAGCAGCAGTGTTGGCCTCCAGCTTTTCATTGTGGTCAGTAAAGGTACATGGTATAGTTTAATGTTTTTTAATTTATTGACACTTGCTTTATAGCCTAGAATAGGGTCTATCCCAGAGAAAGTTACATGCACTATTGAAAAGAATATTTATTCTACAGTGTGGCTTAAAATGTTCTGTAGATATCAATTAGGTCAGTTTGGTCAACAGTGAAAAACACCTCTTTTTCTTTGTTGATTTTTTTGTCTTTTTGATCTGTCCAGTGAAGAAAATGGTTTGTTGAAGTTCCCCATTATTATTGTATTGGAGCCTGTGTCTTACTTTAGATCCATTAACATTTGTTTCAAACAGCCAGGCACCCTAGCTTTGGGTGCATGTACCTAAACTGTAGTCACGTCTTCCTGTTGCATTGATCCATTAAGCATTACATAATGTCTTTCTTTCTTTCTTTAGCAGTTTTTCTGTTAATGTCTATTTTCTCTTATATTAGCATGGCTACTCCTGCTCTTTTTGCTTTCTGTTTGTGTGGAGTAAATTTTTCCATCCTTTCACTTCAGTCTGTTTGTAAATTTGTTGGTCTAATGTTTCTAATAGGCAGCAAATAGATGGATTTTTTTAATTCAATATGTATCTTAATTGGAGAATTTAGGCCATTTACATTCAAAGTTATTATTGATAAGTTATGACCTAGCCCTGCCATTTTTCCATAAGTATTCATATCGTTTTTAATTTTCTTTTTATTTTAATAGGAGATTTTCCGCCATCACAGTCTTTCATGATGCTGACTATCTTTCTCTGTTTCTGTGTGTAGCACATCCTTAAGCATCTGTTGTAAGGCTGGATGAGTGGTGAGTAATTCTTTCAATTTCTGTCTTTAACAGAAGGTCTTTACTACACCCTCATTTATAAAGCAGAGCTTTGCTGGGTACAGTATTCTGAATTGACAGTATTTTTGTTTTAGGACTTTGGCTATGTCTTTCCATTCTCTCCTAGCCTGTAAGATTTTTTATCAGAAATTCGCTGTCAGTCTAATAGAATAGGAGATCTTCTGAAAGTGACCTTGCATTTCTCTTGTACACATTTTAGGATCTTTTACTTGGAAAGTTTGAGTTTCCAAGTGTTATGTGTTATGGTGAAGATCTTTTCTGTTCATGTCTCTCAGGTATTATTGTGCTTCCTATGCTTGGACGTTTCTATCTTTCTATAAACTAGGGGAGTTTTCGGCTATTATTTCACTGTATGGGTGCTTTAATCCATTATCTCTTTCCACACCTTTAGAAAATCCTATGACACATATGTTTGGCCGCTTGATAGCATCCCATAAATCTCAAACACTATTTTCAGGAGTTTTTTAAATTTTTTGTATGTGTGTGTGTTTGACTGAGATTTTTCCAAAGATTTGTCTTCTAGCTCAAATATTCTTTCTTATTCCTCACCATATCTGTTGTTTAAGGCTTTCCTCTGTATTTTATTTAACATACTGAATTCTTCATTTCTAGTATTTCAGTTTGATTTCTCTTCAATGTATCTCTCAGCAGAATTTTTATTCTTATACTGTATGGATCTCTTTAACTCACATATTTTCCTCTCTGTTTTTTAAGTAATCTTATGATCATTCTTTTGAATTCCTTTTCAAGCGTTTCAACCAGCTCTTTGTCTTACATTCTAATCATGAGGTGCTGTTGTGTTCCTTTTGGAGGGTCATGTTGTCTTCCTTGCTCATGCTTCTTGTATTTCTATGTTTACTTTTAGGCATTTGTGGAAGCACTTGTTTTTCTCCTCTGATGGATTTTATCATTAAAATATGCCTCTGTGGTTTAATGGAGTGTCTGCTCCATCAGTGGATATCCAGAGGTATATGCTGGGTGGGGCCAAAGAGCTCTAGCCATTGTTCAAAAGTGGGGCATGAGTCCAGGGTGAAACCCAAGTTGGGCATGATAGATCTCTGTTGTTAGCAAGAGTGAGGGTATGATCTTGTTGGTTGGTGTGATCATAGCATCAGCCCTTCTCTGCCCAGATGAACCTGCCACCCAGGATGAGCCCACAGTGCCTAGGCATCTCACCCATGAAGACTTAAGAACAGCACAAAGGATCTGTGCACTCTTTAGTGGGAGCATGGACCCTGGTTCTATGGTGCCAGCCAGTTATTGCCCACACACTCAGCCACACCCTTTCACACACCCTATTGCACAGTCACAGAACTCCCACAGTCACAGAGAGCAGAACATGCACTCTCTGTCCCACAAACCTCTGACATCCATGGGAGAATTCTGCCATTCCCAGTGCCTGCTGCCTAACCAATAGGGGTTGGTCCATGCTCCGCCTTGGCAAGTCAAGCCAGGGCACCTTAAAAGGATGAAGGGAGGGGTGCCAACTCTCCAAACCAGATTCAAACTCAGTGGGTCCCACAGGTTTATACCTCTGATAAAATCCTCCAGTTGCATGTGGGCTTTAGCAGCTTCTACTGACCTTGTTAAGATGGCATTTCCTGGCCGGCGCCACGGCTCAATAGGCTAATCTTCTGCTTACGGCACCAGCACCCCAGGTTCTAGTCCAGGTCAGGGCGCCAGATTCTGTCCCAGTTGCCCCTCTTCCAGTCCAGCTCTCTGCTGTGGTCCGGGAGTGCAGTGGAGGATGGCCCAAGTGCTTGGGTCCTGCACCCACATGGGAGACCAGGAGAAGCATCTGACTCCTGGCTTCGGATCAGCGCAGTGTACCAGCCACAGCGGCCATTGGGGGGTGAATGAACAGAAAAAAGGAAAACTTTCTCTCTGTCTGTCTCTCACTGTCCACTCTGCCTGTCAAAAACATAAAACAAAGATGGCATTTCCTTCCTGCTGTTTGCCAGGTGCCTTGCTCCAAGAAAACAGCATCTGTTCCTACTGGTGGTGCTCTGCTCAGTCCTGTGTGGTTGTACTGTCCCTGCTGCTCCACAGTGTCTCCCTAACTGACCCCTGGGAATCTAGCTCCTCCCCTGTCCTGTTATTTTCCTGTGGTCAAAGGAAGCATATCTTTTCCCTATTCAGCCATCTTGTACTTCCAACATATGCTCTCCTAATACAGGACACACCTACTTTGACATTGTTTATATTGCTGTTGGTTTCTTTGTTTCCCCCCTTTAGGTCATAATCTTTATGAGACAGGTGGGGCCTTCTACTTTTCTCATTACTTCTCTGCTGGTTTAGCATAATGCTTGGCACACATTAGGGACCTGATAAATATTTGCTGAGTGAGAGCATTAGAAAGAGATATGTGGTAATCTCCACCGAGCAGGTCTGAAAAGGTGATGTTAAAGCTACAAAGAACATTGTCTCCATAGCAAGGGTTAGACACTAAAATGTATGACTTCCAGAAATAACCTTCTGTTCAAATGGATCTATAGGAATGTTGTCATTAGAGAGCCCTTCAAACCCTATTAGCAACCCCTAAGCTGATTTCTAAAGTCATTGGGAAAGGTTTACCACCTTTGAGCCATGACCACTTAGGTATGGGTAAGCTGGATTCCCAGATACCTGGATTTTGGATGCTGGAAGTGTCATTCAATTTACTGCATTAGACAGAATGGGCACAAGTTATCAGTTTGTCTGAGTCTGGTGAGATGTAATGTATTTCCACACAAGTTGCATGAAGTGGACCTATTGCTTACAAGTGCACAGAGAGGCATAGCAGAGCCTATGGTTTATCACAAGCTTGTCTCACAAGGCTGGGAACAACTGTCTACGTCAGAAGGAGCCCTGTCTTCACAAGCCCTACTCGCCCTGCTGTTGAGGATTCCTGAAAAACAGCCCGTTCTGAGCTCTATACTCTGGGGAAACGGGAATTACTGAGCTAAAACATCCATGGGCATGCTGTTTCTGACAGGAGCCTGGAACAGAGCCCATGCTGTTCCATTCCATGCTGCCCTACCTCCCTATCTAAGGATGCTACGTTCTCTGTGCACACTAAATTATTCTTGGAGAACTGTGAAGAGAATTGGGGGAGAGCTGGGTTAATCCAAGGCATTGCAGTGACCTGCCCTGCCAAAGTCAAGACATTTGGAAATTGAGGATGTTTTCTGTTATAGAAAGCTACAAAATGATGATGAAACTGTCACTACTCTGATGTATGAGAACTTCATAGGCCATTAGAGCACATTAGATAGGACTTTGGATGAGAGCAAAATAGTGACTTACATTGGAAATCTTATAACAAAACAACCAACAAAAATTTTATCAATTCTTTCTACAACAGTGAGACGCTTTCAATGGCATTCACCCATCTAGATTTGAACCTTGAGAGAAAAATCTACCCAAGAATTAATTCACTTATCACTGCACAGGATTTTAGGTTCTGAATTTACATTCCCTCTGATTACAACACAGTACTGGATTGGAAAGATGAAAAAGCTCCGTAGAGAGTTACACCCTCAACTCAAAATGTGTGAGGCTCCACACACAGAGGTCAAAACTTGATAGACTTTAATGTAGAGAGAGAGAGAAACAAAGAAAGGCAGACAGAGCTATCTCCATCTACTGGTACATTCTCCAAAAGCTTGCAACAGTTATGCTGAACCAAGGATGAAGCTGGGAGCCGGGACTCCATCAGAGTCTCCCATGTGGGTGGCAGGAATCCAATTACCTGGTCTATCACTGCTGCCAGGGTCTGCATTCGCAAGAAACTGTAGTAAGGAGCTGGAACCAGGAATCAAACCCAAGTAGTCCAATGTGAAACACAAATGTCTTAAGCAGGATCTTAATTGTTAGGCCAAAACGCCTGCCCTGTGATGGAGTTGTAAACCACACACATACAATGAAATCACCATGAATGACGAAAGGACAAGAGAAATAGAGTTAAACCTTCACTTTGCCTAACAAACAGACAGTCATTTGGAATTATGCAATACTGAATATGAGGGAGTTTCAAAAAACTTAATGAAAAATGAAATTAAAACCAAGCTTATTTCGGTGTGAGTCCCAGCTGCTCTGCTTCTAAGCAAGCTCCCTACTAATGGGCCTTGGAGTGAAGTGGAGGATGGCTGAAGTTCTTGGGCCCCTGCACCCATGTGAGGAAGACCAGGATGGAGTTCGTGGCTCTTTGGCCTGGCCCAGACCTGGCTCCTGGCTGTTGTGGCCATCTGGGGAGTGAACCAGTGGATGGAAGAATGACCCCTCTCCTTCACCACTTTGTCCTTCAAAT
The DNA here is from genome assembly GCA_949820135.1 of Sylvilagus floridanus. Taxonomy (NCBI): domain Eukaryota; kingdom Metazoa; phylum Chordata; class Mammalia; order Lagomorpha; family Leporidae; genus Sylvilagus; species Sylvilagus floridanus. The sequence goes on from OX463245.1 coordinate 82,592,805, forward strand.
AGATAGATAGATAGATAGATAGATGGATAGACCATTTTTTAAAAATAAGGGAGACTTGAAAATAAAGGCGGAGAAAAATACCTAAACTTCTGCCCCAGAAAAATCTAACAATTCCAAATAGGAACAAATACATCTAGATTCTGTACATTGAAAGAGAAAGGAAAGAGACCATTAATTTTCCCAGGCTTCTATTCCACCTGAGGTTATGAACAATTTTTCTCAGACTTTCCAATATTATTCACCACATAACAGAGACAAACTTTAAGAGTTAGAGCCCCAAATGAGAACTTTTCTTAAAATTATTGAAAGCAATGGAAAATAAAAGTTACAGCCCAAAATGTCTTACAATTGTAACTATGGTGTTCACTGAAGTGATTACTATAATGCACTGTGTGTTAGAGTTACAGTTGCCATGGGAACCATAAATTTGATTTTGGGGGTTTTCTGTATACAAAATCTTAACTATAACACCAGCTTCACATGTATTTCTTTTCTTTTATTAGACCTCTACTTGGGTCTAAAGGAGGCCACCTGAACTAAAGACAGAAATATTGATTGCTTTCTTCGATCTCTTTAATACTTTAACAGTATTAGAGTTAATTCTGAAAGTGTATATATAAAAATGATTTTTGATCTTACTTCAGACATAATAGATTGATCTTTTCCAACCCAGGTTACATCATCATACCTTGAACTAATAACATCCTTACCAGTTCATCTTTTGATCTTTTCACTTTAAAAATGTTTCTAGTTGCTGCTATTCCATGTGGATAACACATGCAATGGCACTTTTTTTGGTATGTTTTATTTTCTCATAATTCCTTCTACACCCTGAGATATTTGCGCCTGGATTTAAGAGTGAAGCCTGTCTCACTTCTTGAAGTAGATGTTTAACAAACACCTGCAATGCACTGACCCCCGTCCTTTCACTCTGTGCTGTTTGACACACTGAAATCCATGCCTTGCTGCTTTAGTGAAGAGAAATTTGAAAATTTGTGAATCTAAAGTTCTAGTAGACTTTACTGTATATTATAAATCTGTTTTATTATTATTATTATTATTTTTACTAGAGTGAGACAGAAGACAGAGAGAATAAGATCACTATGATATACTCATTCTTCCCCCAAATGCCCCCTTTGGCCAGGGCTGAGCTAAGGCCAAAACCGGGAGCTGAGAACTGAATCCAGAACTCTCAAATGGATGATGGAAACCTCACCTCACCACTGGAGTCATCACCACTGTCTCCTAGGGTATGCTTTTGCAGAAATTCCTAATCAAGAGCCAGATCCGAATACTGTATCCTGGATCCTGGTGTTACTATGGGAAAAGTGGATATTCTAACCACTGGCTTTACCAGGAAGCAAAATGCTTAGGAGAACTCAGCTTTTTCATTAACTACAAAAAAACCACTCAATGTTCCAAGTCTATTTGGCTATTGAATCAGAGGATTGCTTTTTCCCTTGAGAGGTCCGTAAATATTTCCCACATGCCTACTTGGCATGGTTAGAAAGAGCAGCAAGTATTACTTAGCTGTTTCTGCCACATCTCCTCTAGAGAACATTCATGATCGTTTGCTTCCAAACTTTGGATGACATGCTTTTTTTTCCTTGAAGACAATACTTGTCACAATTTTCCTGTTTCCTTAATGTGGATAAGCAAAAATTTAAATTCCATAACTTTCAGTAGGTCTTAGGAGTTCTTGATTTAAACTTTGACAAAAAGCATTTTTTAAAGATCTATTTATGGCCAGCACCGTGGCTCAACAGGCTAATCCTCCACCTTGTGGTGCCGGCACACTGGGTTCTAGTCCCGGTCGGGGCACCGGATTCTGTCCCGGTTGCCTCTCTTCCAGGCCAGCTCTCTGCTGTGGCCAGGGAGTGCAGTGGAGGATGGTCCAAGTCCTTGGGCCTTGCACCCCATGGGAGACCAGGATAAGCACCTGGCTCCTGCCATCGGATCTGCGCAGTGCACTGGCCGCGGCGGCCAATGGAGGGTGAACCAATGGCAAAAGGAAGATCTTTCTCTCTGTCTCTCTCTCTCTCTCACTGTCCACTCTGCCTTTCCAAAAATATATTAAAAAGTAAAGATCTATTTATTCATTTATTTGAAGGTCAGAGTTACAGAGAGAGAGGAGAGAGAAAGAGAAAGAGAGAGAGAGAGAGAAAGGTCTTCAATGCACTGGTTTACTCCCCCAGATGGCTTCAATTGCCAGAGCTGAGCCTATCTGAAGCCAGGAGCCAGGATCCTCTTCTGTGTCTCCCACATGGGTGTAGAGACCCAAGGATGTGGGCCATCTTCTACTGCTTTCCCAGGCCATAGCAGAGAGCAGGATTGGAAGTGAAGTAGCAAGGACACGAACGGTCGCCCATATGGGATGTTGGCACTGCAGGTGGTGGCTTTACTCACAACACCACAGCGTCAGCCCCAGACAGAAAGCATTTCTACAAGTAATTTTTGGAATAAAAACAAAGAAAAGAATATGGTTGTTATGATGATGTCAGTTTCAATAAAGGATTAATGTGATTGTGATATATTGCACTCACTACAACCAAATCAAAACCACAAAGAAAAGATGGCATGTCTAACAAACTCAGTCATTTCGTAATGATGAGGTGATGAATCATCACAAACTAGTCAAAGAAAAGAGTGACATTCACTTTATCAACCAGTGTGTAGGCAGATTTGGCAGCGTCAGTTGTCTCCAAGTTGTGTGTGGTCGTTCACAAGAATAATCTTGAAAAGCCAAAGTATTCTTGTCAAGTTCAAATGACTCCACTTAAGACAAAAGACTGAGGAAAGAAGATAGAAAAAATGAGACACACTATACACAAAACACACACACACACACACACATCTTAGACATTTACTGTATACATTACCTAGATTATTCAGCACAGATTTATCGATAAACTCTAGGGGAATGGGTGCTACATGAGTAGCAACTATCTCCAAGGTTGAATTTGGGGTATATTTGTCAATGAAATAATGACTTGTTCAGAAATGTGAGCACTCATGCTGACAAATGGCTATGATTAAGTTCATGCCAAATGGGCAGCAGCTCACACAAAAGGAAAAGCTACATAGTGGAGTTAATTGATGTGAGATGGATTCAGTCCAATAAAACTCATAGAACTCCTACATAGAAATAATTGCAATAATGAAAAATAAACTAAATCCCAATCACCCATTGAACTCTGACAACAAGTCTGTGATGAAGTTAACAGTGAAGTACAATTGTGCTCCTACTACAATGACTAAAATTGCAAAACTTGACTACACCAATTGCCAGACAATGTGCAGAGCATCTGAAACCTGGATTTCTTGCTGTTGAGAACACACGATGGCAGATTCTGTCTAAGCTAAGTGTAGTAGCACTGGATGGTATAGCCATTGTACTCCTAGATATTTTTTGGCTGACTTGTAAACTAAATCTACACAAAAATCTACACTCGAGTGTGTATAAATGACAAAAACTACAAATATCAAGATGTCCTTCAGGAGACAAAAAGATAGAATAAATAGGAAGGAATAATATTTATCAAGTTTTTTTTTCTTCATACTATTTGTTGAACTCTTTCACTTAGTGTAGGTTAACTTTACTATCATTAAGTAAACTGAAAAATTAGGAGAGGGAATGGGAGAGGGAGAAGCAAGAAGGGTTGGAGCATGGGCATCAGTGATGGTACAGTGGGAAATATCACTATATTCCTAAATCTGTATATAGGAAATATGTGAAATCTGTATAACTTAAATATAATCTTAAAAAATTAAAGAAGAGGTGGGCTAATAATCTTGACAACAAAATTTAAGAATTTTGCAAATACCGTTGTTACATGAACTAAACATGTGTGGAAAAACTACATATACCATTTGATTCCAACTGTATGCTGTTCTGAGAAAAATAATGAAACTACATCAACATTTGCCAGGACCCTGGGGAAAACGATTCATCAAATAGATGAAGCTCAAGGAACTTTCTTCTCCTCATAATTTCACGTATTTGTTTATTACTTATAAATGTTTTATGATGGGGCTGCACCCATAAAACAGACATCCCATATGGGCACCAGCTGGTGTCCTTGTTGCCCCACTTCTGATCCAGCTCTCTGCTGATGCTCCTAAGGAAAGCAGTAGAAGATGGCCTGAGTCTTTGGGCTCTTGCACCCACGTGGGAGACCTGGAAGAAGCTCCTGGCTCCTGGCTTTGGAGTGGCCCAGCTCTGGCCATAGCAGCCATTTGGGGAGTGAACCAGCAGGTGGAAGACTCTCTCTCTCTCTCTCTACCTTTCTGTAGTGCTGCCTTTCAAATAATTAAATAAATCTTTAAAAAGTTTTATGCTACAGGACAAATATAAAAATAATACAATGGCTCACTATTATTCATAGCCAATTTCTCATATTAGCAACAACTTCTGTTAGCATGATATATGTGTCTCGTTAGTGAACAGATAGTGATACATTATTACTAAGATCCATGCTTCCTTAGCTTATAGCTACTATTCTTTCTTGGTCCCAGGATCCTATCTTGGATAGTCTATTACCTTAAAGCTGCCTAGCCAGATGATCAGGATCATCACCCACAGTGATGAGTTTTGTGCTTATAAATGATGTGATGTGATAAAATGGCATTTTTACTGCACTGCCTTCCTCTGAAAAACCATAATAGCAGTTGAATTGTGAGAAGCACATCAACAAAACCCAAGATAAGGACATTCTACAAAATACCTGGCTAGCCCTCCTCACAACTGTCAAGGTTGTCAAAAACAAGGAGAGTTGGAGACACTGCCATCCAAGAGGAGCCTCAGGGAACTCCTGATGATGGCTAAGTATACTGTGGTGTCCTGGACAGGATCCTGGGGCAGAAATTGTACACCCTAATGTAGCACACTCGCAATCAGAGAAGTTGATTGTAGAGTATAAAGAAACTTTCTATACTGTGTTCGCAGCTCATCTATAAGCTTCCAAGTTGTGTATGACAACAATTTTTTGTGGAAAGAACCTTTCTGATTAGTCAACTCAAGCATATAAGTATTAAATAAAATATCTGAAACATATAAGTATATTAGCAGGGCCAGAATTCAAGCACAGGAGTGACAGACTGTGAATTTAGGCACAAGTCTATACAGTTTCATGCATAAAGTTATATGCATATAAGTTATATATACTCACAAATAAGAGATAGTAGATAGATGATGGTTGTATAAAGACATAAATGATAGATATTTGGATAGACAGTTGGAAAATCAGTAGTATATAATAGTTGGATAGACACATGATGGAAATGTGGGCTATAGATCAATGAGAGATAATTGTTGAATGGTCAGATGGATGATTGGATGGATGGATGGATGGATGGATAGATAGATAGATAGACAGATGGATGGATAGATAGAGATGGATAGATAGATTTTAAGGTACCATATATCTAAAGCCAATATTGAATAAAATGAATGTTGACCCCTTGGTGGTTCACTGATGTTTCAGACCTTGGGGCTCTAGGCCTGTGTCCATGCCCACATGAGGATATGTAGCACACCTTTGATTCTGTGAAACATGGAGTGAGAACAGAGACTCCTGCAGGAACCACAGAGATTTGAAGATCTGACATGACTGCAAAGGGGAATCAGAGAAATGCAATGTCATGCATGCTATAACAGATAACTTGCCCTCAGTCCAGGGGACATTCTCATGGACTTAAAAATTCTTCTGAGTGTTAAATAATCCTAAGCACCTTGGTAGAGATTCTGAGTCACCGAACAAATTTTCGAAATTTCAATGTCATTCCATGAGTTTTTGTTAACTGAGTGGGTTTGTGACAAGAAAGGGGAAACACAAAACACCTGCTGGCATTATTGCCTATCTGGCTAATCCCTTATACTGAAAACAGAGTTAGGCAGCAAGACAGTGGCAAGAAAGAGAAAAAAACAACAAAAGCATAGAGGACTCATCTGGCCCTTTGCAGGCTGTTAGCAGCCTTCCTTCTGCAACTGTATTTACAACATAGTAATGCTACCAAGCTGTATAATGCAGCAGATGCATTGAGGGCACAGCCAGACCACACCAGCAGTAGTCTGTGCATAGCAGGTGCTCAATGTTTTTCTAACATGGAATGAGTCTCTGCTGGGCATGAGATAAAGCTTTATGCCAGGTAAGGCACCTCCTCTCACTCACAGGGGAAGATGTTTTGTGACTCAGTGCACTATCTTTGGCCGAAGGATTAAGTCTTTTTTTTTTTTCCTGGATACCTTGCTCTCACTTTGAGTACAGCACAGCTGAGAGTATATGAGTATTCCTTCTAAACTTTATATATTATTTTATTTTCCTGATATTTTAACATTATCACAGAGGTGATTTCCCAGCTTATCTCTGACCTCACTCGCTCTGGTCTCATCTGCTTCTTGACCCTAATGGCCAGGGCTGTGCTTAGACCAACCCCCACTAGCCAGACTCACCCAGACAGTGTCCTCTCTCATCCATGCCATGCTTTCTGTAAACGGCTGATTTGGAAGGTGATCTGATAAGAGAATTGGTATAATTTGAGCAAGGGAAGTAGTGTTGAAGGCTGTCTACCACTGAGATTTCTAAGGTCAACTACAGAGATTTCTAAAACAAGTATCACCAAATGCCATCCTCAGGTCATTGTCAAGGAGTTGGTTTGCTGACAATGTCTGGGTGTAACAACAATGTAGCTCAACTACTGTGTCAAAGGTTTAAAAGCTCCTGAACTACTGATGAGGCAGTGTGCCCTCTACCTCATAAAATGGAAAATATCTTGGGCTGAAAATATCTTGCATTGAATCCACCTAACCTAGTGCACCTCCAACTCAACAACACAGCCTGCAGGCAGCTTCCTTTCCCCCTCAGGACTGCAGGGCTGACTGGGAAATGAGTCTGCCACTGCCCTGCACTGCCAGGTAGACCCAGACCACATAGCACAAGCCGAGAAAGATCCACATTCAGCAATCCAAGTCCAGGTTTTACTAATGCATCTCATGTTTGCACTAATTGGAAAGTGGAACTATTGCAAGTCAGAGATGTGCGTATAAAGGAATGAAGAGTCAATAAGGTCAGATGGGCAGCCCAAGTCTGCAGTTACTAAGTTGCAGGGGAGGCTCTATAAGAAAATCCCAGCTCACCTCATCAGGCGTGAGTTACTCTAGAATTTTCCACCACACATGGCTGTTTGCATTTAATTGCATACCTTAAGAAGGTTATCATCTCTCTCACTCTCCTACTCCTCTGTTTTTGGTTCTGGGAGTCTCTCAAACAATAATGAATAAATGGAGGCAGATGGAGACAGGCATTAGCCCAGCTGTTAAGAGATCCATGTCCTGCATAAAAGTGCCTGGGTTGCTGGGGCCGGCGCTGTGGTACAGTAGGTTAAAGCTCAGGCCTGTACCACCAGCATCCCATATGAGCACTGGTTCTAGCCCTGGCTGCTCCACTTCCAATCCAGCTCTCTGCTATGGGAAAGCAGTAGAAGATGGCCCAAGTCTTTGGGCCCCTGCACCCGCGTGGGAGACCCAGAAGAAACTCCTAACTCCTCGCTTTGGATCAGCTCCAGCCATTGCAGCCATTTGGGTAGTGAACCAGTGGATGGAAGACCTCTCTCTCTCTCTCTCTCTCTCTCTCTCTCTCTCTGACTCTATCTCTGTCTGTAACTCTGTCTTTCAAATAAATAAAGTAAATCTTTTTTTTAAAAAGTGCCTTGGTTTGAACTCTGGCTCCTGATTCTGGCTTCCAGCTATTGAGCACCCTTGGAGGCTGTCGGATTGCTGCCACCCATGTAGGGGACCCAAATAGTATTTGGCTCTGGCTTCAGCTTAGCCTAGCCCAGCCCAGGCAATAATTGGCATTTGAGGGGTAAACCAGGGGATGGAAGTTATCTGTGTGCCACTCTCTTTCTTATTCTCTAATTTAAATAGAAATAGTTGTAAGGGGGTCTTTCTTTCTCATTCCCATCTGGAACTGTGGGAGGGAATGTCATTTTCAACCCTGCCCTCACTATGCTGTTCTAGATGCCAAGAACTCCCAGGGCAGGGAGGTGGGAGGTGGAGGGATGGGTTTCCCTGTGCTCCAATGGCTGCTGCAGTCTGGATCAGCATGTGCCCCCAAAGCTTTATCCTTTGGTGAGTCACAGCCTTCAGACTTTCACACGTAGTGGATGCAGGGTAACAAACTCAGCTGTTGGTCATCTCTTTAATAACGCTTAGATGGGTCTTATCACTTTCATTTAGCTAATGGGTATATTTAATATGCTCACTTCCCTTATTGTGGGTGCCTCTGAAAAATTCCTATTTTAACAGCTCGTTCACTCATGCACTCTATGTGATGTTGTAACCCTGGATGATTTATTTGGGAAAAGCACGCACTCAGGGGGCTGAGGATTCTCATTCCCAAGTGTGCCTTCTTAAGGGGGGGGGGGGGGTGGTGAGGCTGACCTTCCTGCAGGACCTTCCGTCCAGTGCCATCCAGTGTTGGGGTTTTTTTGGTCCCTGTTTCCCCCCAGTTTTACATTTTTGTTTTTATTTTTTTTAAGATGTATTGATTTATGTGAAAGGCAGAGGTACATAGAGAACTGTTCACTTTGCTTATGGACATAATAGCCTAGGCTGGACCAGGCCAAAGTGAGGTGCCAGGAACCCCAACCTGATCTCCCATGTGGGTAATAGGGGACCAAGTACTTGGTCCGTCCTCTATTACCTTTCCAGGAACATTAATAGGAAGCTGGATTGGAAGCAGAGCAGACGGGACTCAAACTAGCACTCTGATGTGGGATGCAGGCCTCACAAGTGCCACAATACTGGCTCCAAGTCTAAGTTTAAATAAAAGCCATTTTTACCTTGAAACTTAACACCATCTCCCAAAATTAACTCTCTTCCTTGTCAGCCTGGTTCTCCTTTGGAGATGGAAGGACCACAATGACCATGCAAAGCAGTGGCCTCATCTTTCACCTTAGGTAACTCATGGAAGTCCCTTTATTGTTTCTCTGCCACAATGTTCACATCAGGTCCTCATGTACCAAGTTCAATATCAATACTTAGCATAAACACCAAGCTCACCAGCTCCTTTCTCTACTTCAGCAGTTTTTAAACTTCAGGGTAATGGAAAATCACATGGAAAGTTTGTTCTATTGGCATACTGTTGGGCCGCATCACAGATCTTCTCATTCCAGCTCCAGTGGTGAGATATAGGCACCACATTTTAACAAGCTCCCCACAGGCAATGCAGCAGGCTTTGAGAAGAATCACTCCATCCTGTGAATTTTTCATCAACTTCCCATTATGCACCTGCACCTAACTCTCTACTCAATGTTCATCCCTGCAGATATTTTTTACCTCAACAACCAAAGAAGCTTTTAGGGGGCTCAGTTTTCTAATTGGTGAAATGGGGTATTGAATTGTGCTTACCACTTTCTTGCCTGAGACAAATATGGTGAATGTTGTTGTGCTTATATTTATAAAGCACTTGAAGCCTTGTGTATGAAAAGTACTTATGAAATATTGATGATACATCTGTTCCATCAACCGTAACTGTTTAGTCAAGAGATTCTCCTCTACTGTGTTCTAACAGTGTTATTTCTAAAGAGATAACCTATGCTTATAATATTTATAGGTACATACTGAATTTACAGATAAATTGTTTCTTCCTTAGTTTCTTCAAGATCCTTATCATAAAACAATAGACTCTGAGAAATTTGGATATGAAAACTAACCTAACTCTCTTCATCAGGAAGAATTATCCCTAAATTAACCCAGAAAGAGATTTAAAAGATTTTTTGTTTCATTAAGGGACATTTTTTTTTACTTATTTATAAAAAAAAATCCTGAAAGGTAAAAAGGTAGCATTTCATAGATACTGGCCATGGAGGAAGCAAATTTGAAAGGATCAAATTATATGATGGTAATATTTCCAATATGAGCACTAATGCTACAGATCACCATGAAGTACTAAGCATTTAAGACGGTAGTGCTCCCTAATAAGCCAAATTTGAAGAGCATAGGGTTGAATACAGCGAAATAGGTTCTTTGCAGAACACTCACTCCCCATATCAGTGCGGTCTGAGGGCAGTCGGCAAAACATCCCTCTACTGATGTTTACAGTTCTCACTATTTCACAGCAATCATGTGCCAGAACACTTCAACAAGTCAGTGGAAAATGGAATTGAGCACTTATTTCATTGCAAAATAATCTTGCAGTATAGGTTTTTGGTCTAGCAGTTAAGATGCCCATGTCCCATAGAAGAGTACCTAGGTTCTACACCTACCTCTGGCTCTTGGCTTCAGCTTCCTCGTAATGCAAATCCTGGGAGGTAGCAGTAATAGTTCAAATAATTGAGTCTCTGCCACCCAAGGAGACTTGGATTGAGTGCCCAGCTCCTGGTTTTAGTCTTTGCCAACCCTGACCTTCGTAGGCAACTGGAGGAGTAGTCCAATGGATAAGACTTTTCAATGTATATCTCTCTGCCTCTCAAATTAATTGTCATAAACTTGAAGCCCATGCATAATTTTTCATAATACACATTTCCATGAACTTTTTGAAGGCTCCATGTATATTATTTAAGAAATCATACAGCCTGCATTGGCAGTGAGTTTAATGTCTCCCTTTTCAATGGTCTGTGAAGGAGGTATAAAGTTTACTCTATAAATTAAAACTTACTTCATAAATTGATGCTGAGAATAATACTTTCATGTCTATTAAAAAGTTACTTTCTCTGGGTGAGCAATTGTAATGTGGTTTTTCTTTTAAAAATAAAAAATGCTTAAAAGTCTCTATGCTCACAATGACTTTATCTTCAATTGTAGAAAAATTAATCTATATGTACAGGTAAATGTTTGATGGTGTTGCATTAATTCTAGTAACATATCAAATCCAAATGTATCAATATACTCTTTTATTTATTTATTTATTTACTTAACAGAATTAGACAGTGAGAGAGACAGAGAGTTTTGTTGGTTCACCCCCCAACTGGCCGCTACAGCCAGAGCTGCACCAATCCAAAGCCAGGAGCCAGGTGCTTCCTTCTGGTCTTCCATGCAGGGGCCCAAGCACTTGGGCCATCCTCCACTGCCCTCCTGGGCCACAGCAGAGAGCTGGACTGGAAGAGGAGCAACTGGGACTAGAACCCGATGCCCATATGGGATGCTGGCGCCGCAGGCAGAGGATTAACCGAGTGAGCCACAGCGCTTGCCCCTCAATATACTCTTTAACTTTCTAGTTACGTATTAGGGCTAAACATTCAAATTGATTTATATTCCTTAATGATTTAGCAATTCAGGTATTGAAATGGTAGCCCATTCAGATGCTAAGTGACATGGAGATGTCCATCTAGGATGACAACATGCCACAAACAGCTCATCATGGAGAATCCCTTTTCCTATGTCTTAGACGAGATTTATGTGTGAAATTTGAATGTGTCCTGCCATGTCTGAAAGCAATAAGGAGAAAAGGGCACTTTGGGCAGAAGAAATGTGATTTGTTTCTTGGGTCAATGGCCACAAAGCAGAAAGCATTGCCTCTCCTTCCCAGGAGAAGTGACACTGAGATATTGCCTCATCTCCTACATTCAATCTTGTATTTGTTATGTAAGGGAGAAACTTCAGTCTGAGCAGCCGCTAGAAGCTAGAGGTGACAAAGCCCTTCTTTTCTGCTGTCTCTTGGAAGGTAGAGAGGGAGAGGCAACAGCAGGAGCAATTTCTGGTGTTTGGAAGTCAGTCTTTGAACACTGTTGACACCAAGAACATGGTGTGCCTGGGGAGGTGTGCGCTGTATATCCACGGCGTCTCATGAATGCAAATATTCCCTACTCAGCCATGTGCTCACCATGCTCAGTTTCCTTTCCACCATTTCCAGGCTTTTTTCCCAAAAGTATCTAGCAATTTGGATGGTCCTAGCAGCTGAGAAATTAACTTTCTTCTTTTTTTTTTTTTTTTTTTTGACAGGCAGAGTGGACGGTGTGAGAGAGAGACAGAGAGAAAGGTCTTCCTTTTGCCGTCGGTTCACCCTCCAATGGCTGCCGCTGCCAGTGCGCTGCGGCCTGTGCACCGTGCTCATCCGATGGCAGGAGCCAGGTGCCAGGTGCTTTTCCTGGTCTCCCATGGGGTGCAGGGCCTAAGCACTTGGGCCATCCTCCACTGCACTCCTGGGCCACAGCAGAGAGCTGGCCTGGAAGAGGGGCAACCGGGACAGAATCCGGCTCCCCGACCGGGACTAGAACCCGGGGTGCCGGCGCCGGAGAAATTAACTTTCAATGAAACTCTGGATAATACACTCTTAACTGTTCATACTAAAATATTTAATGCGGCTAACTGAAAAATATATTGTGAAATGTATCTTAATGATATGTAGTTCATTCCATAAACAGCGAAAAACAAAAAAGATAAGTATGAAAATATAAATCATCTACAAGTGTACCACTTATGAATAATTACTGTTGTCAATTACACACATTCATATGTCGCAGACAAATCTACTTTTGCATTTATTGTGTTTTTACAGATTATGTAATTACCATCCTTTTATAGAACATTTAGAGAAATAAATCACTATAACTCTATACCCAGAAATAATAATTTTCAACAATTTATTTATATTATTTTAGTAATCCACCCATAAACATACACTCTATGCTATTTAGTTCTACAAAGTTAGATTAAATTATCCATTTTCTTAGAATTAGCTCTTTGACTTATCAGTTATTACAAAGTTCAGTATTCTTTATGACGTTTGGCCACATCTAAGAGTACCCTTGGCTTTATATGTCATTACTTTCAGAAAGTAGCCTTAAATATCCCAGATTATGAGAAATCCTTCCCAATACTTATTGTACACAATGATTTTCAGATTTAGTGGCAACTCTTAGCAATTCCATTCTTCACTATTGTAGTCCCTTCCATGTTGGGAAGGAGATTGAGACAACAGCCCAGGAGGCAGAGTCATGATAGGCTGATAAATTTTCTATAGCTGAGACAGCAAGGGAACCCTGAATGTAGGTTCTAGGAAGACATGATTTCAACATCAAGAAGTTAGATATCTGTTTTTTTTTTAAGATTTATTTATTTCTTTGAAAGGCAGAGTTACAATGGAAGACAGAGAGATTTTTCATCCACTGGTTCATTCCCTAAAATGGGCGCAATGGCTGGAGTTGAGCCAATCTGAAGCAAGGAGCCTGGAGCTTCCTCTGGGTCTCCCACCTGGGTGCAGAGGCCCAAGAATTGGGCCATCTTCTGTTGCCCTCCCAGGCACATCAGCAGGGAGCTGAATCCCGAGTGGAACAGCTGGGACCCAAGCTGGCAACCAAGTGGGATGCCAGTGGTGCAGGCATTGGCTTAACCCACTGCATCACATGCTGGACCCAAGATACCCATGTTTTGAAGAAAAAAAGAATAGGATGTTGAAAGGACAATGACTGATATCTGACCAGGTATGTATAAAAAAAAACAGCTGGATGGTTGTACCATCAATAATGGTAAGAAGCAAAATATTTTTGTTCTTGGGCATAGAAGTGTTAAGATACAATGAGTTCAATCTTAAATCAAATGGATTTAGAGCTATAAATTTGGGACAGGAGATAGATTATAGTTGCAGGTACAGTATTAGGAGTCACTAGCATACAGATGGTATTTGAAGCCACAGGTATTAGGCAGAGTCACAGAAAAGTCCTGATAGAATTATGGAGAGATAAATATTATATTCCAGGGAGATCATATGGGCTCGGAGAAAAGGAATTGGGAAAGAAAGATGTCAGAAAATCAAAGTAAGATCAAAGAGGAGGATTAACAGCTTAAAATGCAAAGAGGCTATGAATAATAAAGATTGAACTGCTCATGTTTTGTCTCATAGAAGTCGATGGAGTGTTTTGCAATAGCAATTCTCATAGTGTTGGGAACAAGCAGGTAGTATTGATGATTTTGGGGAAGGAATGGATGTTGAATTGGAATCAACCAAAATACCAAATCATTTGAAGAATTTTAACTATGAAAGAAGGAGAGATCCAGGTTACTCTGCTAGAAAATTACTTTATAATGATGTTTTTAAGCTCACGAAGCCAGAGGTGATGAAAAGTAGAGACATGCGAAGCAATATGGATAACTGATGGGCCAAGAAAAAATTGAAAGAAGATACAACAAAGCAATGATTCCCAAAGCATAGTCAGATACTATAATTTATCTCGGCAGGTGGAGAAAGTTTTCTGGGACAGGGCAGTAAGTGACCACACAGGTCAGGTTGACCAATGTGAAATGAGAAGACAGGTCCATGGGAAGTTCAGGGAATTTATAGCCTCCATTTTCTCTGTAACAGATTTGGAGGGATTCAATACTCAAGTAAAGACTGGGTAGCAAAATTCATAGGAAATGGTAATAATTTTGGTTGATACTAATAACAACAAAAGTATTGTATCATCCCATATTCGTGATCTGCAATTAGTCATTTTAATTTGAGAAACAGTCAAATAAGAATTCTAAGGCAGGGCCCAAGATGCTTCTTTCCCCCCCAAAAAAAATCAAAATAAGCATTTATTTATTTATTATTTGAAAGGCAGAGTTACAGAGAGAGAAAGGGCAAGCAAGAGACAGAAAGACAAATATATTCCATACACAGATTCATACCCCAAATGGCTGCAAAGCTGAGCAGAGTTGGCAAGAGCCAGGAGTCAGGAACCCCACCTAGGTTCTCCTTTGTGAGTGGTTGGAACCCAAGCACTTGGGCCATCTTCAGCCTCTTTCCCAGTGCATTGACAGAGAGCTGGATCAGAAGTGGAGCAGCCTAGGATACCAGCGTTACCTGAGGCTTAACTGCTGTATCATGATGCTGGCCCCAATTATCTTCGTGTTAACACATCTTAATCCACATTTGACATACATTAGTGCTTTGAGAAAACAGTTATCCTAAACATATTATTTGTTTACTGTTGTACTAGCTGTTGGGGACACACATATATATTTTCAAGCACACTTTCATGGGGATTTTACAATATCATTGGCTTCCAAGTATTGCCTGGGATAGTGTATTCTCCTTTGTCAATGTTCCACCTTTACCCATGATGAGGATAAGGCAGGATGCCCAAGTGTGTGTTGGAGTAAACCTCAAGACACTACAGCATCTGATTTCAGCCTCCAATCTCTTTACATATGCCAGAGCTCAGTCTCCACCTTCATTAAAGGCACAAGGCTCCTTGCCAGCATGGATGATGTGGTGATGAGCTCCTGACACAGAGTAATGTTTGTGTCTCACCCAGAACCCTTGCTTTGGCTTTAGAGTGAGTGCCAGCACATCCGCTTGGAGAGAACTTGCTGCCAGATTGATCCCATGGTGCTTTTCATGATAATGCTTTTGAATACCCCACATTCTGGACCAAAAATGGCTTAGGTAACAGTATGTTGTGATGGGGTAGGGCTACCATTTTATTTGAAAGACAGAGAGACCACAAGAGATGTCCCATACCCTGGATAACTTTCCAAAGGCCTGCAACAGAGAGGGCTGGGCCAAGCTGAAGCAAACAGCCTGGAAGTCCATCTAGGTCTCCCTCATGAGTGGCAGGTACCCATCTACGTGAGAAGCATCTACTGTCTTCCAGTGTAAGCATTAGAAGGAAACTAGCATAGAGAGTGGAGGTGAAATGTGAATGCAAGCACTCCAATATGGAATCACATCATCTTAACTGCTGCAACAAATGCCTGCCTTGGGGCCTGGTATCTTTCACAGTAGTAGTTCAACAAACACAGAAAATAAGGATCAGAATGTTTCAGATTAAAGTGAGGGTGTCTTTCTCCCAAGCAGTGTTGGGACTGTGGATTTCTATTCTGGAAACTCTAAGAATTGAAGGAGGCAGCACCAGTGCACAGGAGACTCCAGTAGCAGGTGGCGAGGTACACCTGGGTCAACACGTGTGTGTAACATTCACAGGTGCACAGATGCTTTGTGCGCAGCCTCGGGTACAGGTGCCTGCTTCCCTTAGCTCCCCTGGGATCTATGGGTGAATTTATAGCATGGAGGTCAATAAAGCCTATCTCTTGTTCTCATGTTTTCTATCATCAAGGAAAAGATGATTTTCCTAAGGTGGACGTACCGTACAAAGGTCCTTGAATTTACATAGTGGCTGGGCTCTCAGTGACATTCTCTGGGCAATCATTAAGCAGCATGGGTGCAGGTTACTGAGTTCCAGTCCCATGCGGATTCTTTGAGCAAGGAAAGACAGGCCATGGAACCGGAATGGTAAAAATGCACCGGGGAATCCCAAATGCCATTTCCATACTGGCCCAAAGGCCTCTGGGTACAGAGACATGGAAGTGCCTTCCACTTCCTGGTGCATTTAAGTCTCTTCTGCACAAGTAAATCTAGCAGTGCACTTGGCCTTGGAACCAGAGAAAAACACACACGAGCTGGGAAAAGAGTCAGGATCGTCGGAAAAGATGTGAACAGAAGACACACCAACCAGTCACAGGCCAGAGAGGAGTCTTCTTTCTTTGGTTAGAAAATGAGTGAGGTGGGAAGAGCAGGTGGCGGCATCTCTAATCCAAAGTTGCTCTTGCCCCTGGATTGGCACATCTGCTTCTATCCCTACTGTTGCCAGGCTCTCAGATATTGTCTGGTCTCTCCCTGCCACCACCGGCTGCCTGCACCAGCAGAATCCCAACAGGACCCAGGAGGATTTAAGCTAGGTATGTTCCCCCACACTCAGGGCCTGCAACCTCCCGAGAGGCCCAGAGAGTGAAAGAGGCGGCGACAAAGAGGACTATTCTCACCTTGCACCAGGCCATTTCTCCTATCGCTCTGCACCTGCGTCCGCTGGCATCTTCTATGCCATACTCCCTGAGCACTTGAATGTGCCCTGGGTCCCTAATTCACTCTGTTCTGCTCCATGCTCCCTCTGCCTGGAGTATGCCAGCTCTGAGCTGCAGATAAGCAACATTACCTCACAAATTGGTGCTAAGCTGAGCTGCCCTTTCACAGGCTATATTTGGTCTCTTGCAGGTTAGAACCCTCCACGGGGAAGGTTAACTAAGTGTTTTGATTTAAAAGATTTCCTGCTGTGTCATAGGCCAAATAGTGGTGAGTAAAAGTTAGTGGATAGTGTGAAAAAGACTTTTCAACTGTTCTGCTTAATTGTGTTGAAAGGACTGGAAGCTCTGTCGCCATGAGAATAGGTGAGATGGATGAACCAGCCATGAGTGGACAGTCACGGTCTGCTCTGATGCCACAGGAAGTGGAGCTGCTTCCTTGGAATAGATGCTCGGGACAGCTGCAAGTGCTATAAAAATGTCACAGTACAGCCAGACACTGGGCTTTGTGCTGCAGATGATGGTAATGGTGTCAGCATCCCACAATAGGGTGCCTGCACTCCCTACCCGGCTCCATCTCCTGACTCTTGCTCCAGGTACCTACTTCTGCAGACCCTGGGAGGTGGCAGTGATGGCACAAATGGATAAGTCCCTGCCACTGACACAGGGATCCAGGTCCTGGGCCCCCATCCCCACCCCAGCCATTCTGGGAATCTGTGGAGTGAACCAGTGGTTAGGAGCTCTGTCTCTCAAACAACAACGATTTTTAATTGTTATAAAATTTTGTAAAATGCAAATAAAACGTAATTAATATAAAACTCATCTCAGTTACATATTTCAGCGCATAGAAATGCATATGCTCACAGCATATCTACAAGGTATCTACCTTCAGCAAGTAGGGGGAACTGATTGCAAATTCCCAACAAAGGCATTCAAAATGTGTCAGATACTAGAGAGCAAGAAGAAGCTTGAAGTTCAGAAAGAGCATAAGGAGCTGGCATCTCAGGCCCCATGTCGTAGGTCACAGGTTTTCTCTTGCAGCATGGAGAAGGCTTTTTCTCAGAGGAGCTGTGGGCATGCAACATATTGTTGCCAGCTAACGTGCTACCTCTACATAAGACAAGCAACGGCCAGGACACCTTGCTGTTCCAACT
This sequence comes from Sylvilagus floridanus, assembly GCA_949820135.1. Lineage (NCBI taxonomy): Eukaryota > Metazoa > Chordata > Mammalia > Lagomorpha > Leporidae > Sylvilagus > Sylvilagus floridanus. Next base: position 82,610,739 of record OX463245.1, read on the forward strand.
CACCAGCCAGCTTCTTGTTGGAGCTTCAAGGTCCAGCTTTTCCAAATGAAAGTGAGGTAGCACCTCTGACACCAGAAAACAACTAAATAACTCCCTGGACACCAGCTGAGTGTCCCATAATTTGTTCAGTTCTTGCATTACCTAACCAGGGTTAGCCACAGCATCTACAGGTTAAGGCAAAGAGAGAGAGAGAGAGAGATCTTCCATCTGCTGATTCACTTCCCAAATGGCTGTATCAGCCAAAGCAACCCCTGTGGAAGGCAGGAACATGGAATTCCATCTGGGTGTCCCACATGAGTGAGAGAGGTCCAACCACTCGGGCCATCTTCCACCACATCCGAGGGGTGTTAGCAGGATCTGGGTCAGAAGTGGAGCAGACATGTGAGATGCTGGAGTTGCAAGCGGTGACTTAACCCATGGTACCACAAAGTTGGCCTCTTGTTGAAGGTTTTTATGGAGTTTCATCCCAACTTCCTCACCCCTTGCTTCACAGAGGTCAGTGGGTGGGGCTGACATGTCCAACCCTCTAACCACTTGGTCTTTCTGGTGATCAGCCTTCTTCTGAGGCAATTCAGGTGTGAAAAAATGGGGTCCTTGTGAGCAGGTGGTTGTTCCTATCCTTCACAGAATTCCAAGGGCTTAGGAGCTCCGTGTCAGGGACCTGAAAAAAGAGAGCAGGTGCATTTCTCAGTCATCAGAATGCAGGAAGCATCCTCCTGCAGAGCAAGTGCATGGGTGTCCCAGGGACACACTGTTGGGACAACAGCCAAGACACACCTGTCACCTGCCTAGAATATTGATAACCTGAGGACTTCTGCAGAAATGAGGAAACTGATCATTTAAAATTTGGTCATTGTAAATAAAACGGACACCATATGGGCATATTGCCCTTCTTAATTCTTAACTGTAAGTAGACAGTTTAATAAACAAAAAGGCATTGGTTTTACTAAGCCCAACAATTTCTGTGACTTTATAACTTCTTTCACAGAGATAAACTCAAAAACTAATTTTTAAAGAGACAGGTATTTTAAAGAAATACCACTTCACATCAGTTTCTATATTCTTAAAAGCTATTAAGTAAATCTCAGAAATATCTATCTTTTCAAATTTGAAGATATGTTCCTGAGGCAGGACTGTCTTAAAATATAAAAACATTTCTAATTCTGGATGCCTCCAGCACCATACAAAGGCTTTTGCATTTCTAGAGGTTCTCTGTTCAAACACTGAAGCCTCCTAGCAGAGCTTTCTAAAGAAATACTTATGGCACTGGGTCTTAATTTGAAGGAATTTAACGTGTTTTCCATTGCTGAGCACACTGTTTAAAGGGGAAAATCCCTGAGACTATCTCAAGTAGTTTATTTGAGTAAAATGAAACATAGCAAAAATGATTAACGAACTGGGCAGCTTCCAGAATCAGATCAGATTCTAAGAACTCCAACTGATGATAAGATCTGATAACATTTGCAGAAAAACATAAATGAGATATAGAAACAGCTTAACTGGCTACAGGCTAGTCAGTTAGTTACATTGAACCAGTTAATTATTTACCGTCTTATCAGTTAACTAGCTCTAAGGCCTTCTGCCACTAGCCAAAGCTCAGGTACTGTCATTAAACTCTATATGGGGTTGGTCTGTAGGGCCCCAGGCAGGCACTCAATCCAAATCCATGACCTTCCCTGAATCTAATAATCCTTCTCTCTTTGGTCAGGCCCTCAGCAGGTGAAACTCTGACCAAACCTTAGGGCACAGAACTTCTCTCCTGACCTTCATCCTAGATTTGCAGTCTCAATATATCATTTACAATCATGGTGTCCTGATGATCACACATTTAAGTACTCATCCTGTGAGCCCGAGAGGGGCCATTTAGCAGATGGCTGCATGTAGACATTTGAGACTTTGAGGAAACACAGTTCACCCTGAAGACACTTAAGACCATTAGAAGAGTTTGGAGCAGACTCTTTAGCCAGGGTCTCCACGAGTTAAACCACCAACACTCCACTGAAAAAAAAAATCAAATGACCAAAGAAGAAGCCAGAGGAATTCTACCCATTTAATCAAATAGTCTGCCCATTTTTTAAATAATTGTGTCTATCAAACTCAGTGTAATATATCCAAATGCAACTGCACAGATCACTCTCTGTTCATCTAGTAAGTAACATAGCATCCAACAACGAGAGTAAAGTAAAACAGAAATGAGAACAAGTATCTAGAAGAGTCTAAATGACTGGTTTGAGGGGCTGGCGCTGTGGTTTATCGGGTAAAGCCATCACCTGCATATGCATTGCATATGACGCCAGTTTGAGTCCCGGCTACACCACTTCTGATCCAGCTCTCTGCAGTGGCCTGGGATAGTAGTAGAAGATGGCCCAAGTGCTTGGGCCCCTGCACCCGCATGGGAGACCTGGAGGAAGCTCCTGGCTCCTGGCTTCAGATCTGCACAGCTCTGGCAGTTGCTGCCAATTGGAGAGTGAACCAGTAGATAGAAGACCGATCTCTCTCTCTCTCTCTCTCTCTCTCTCTCTGCCTCTCCTGCTCTCTCTGTGTAACTCTGAGTTGCAAATAAAATAAATAAATCTTTTAAAAATATATAAAAAGACTGGTTTCAGTATTATCCCACCAGGGAAAAGGAGATAGATTGTCACAAGCAAGGAAAAGCAGAAGTTAAGGGTTTCCTTGTGATGGAGACCCTTGTTCTGATATCTTCAGAAAGACTATGCACATCTCAGATGTCGTTTATTTTTGAGAAAGGTTTTTCCTAGTCAGCTTTTCAGAAAGTCTCCAATAGGTGTATGACACCATAATTCTCCTTAAGAGTCCTCCTCAAGTTGTAAGATATCCAGTCAAATTGAGACCCTGAAGCTTTGCCCACCTGTGGATGGTAATAAACTGGCTGGTACATGTGCCGGCCTGCAGCACAAAGAACCGGGTTTCCTGAAACAGAGAGTGGGAATGCAGGGACAAGGATGCAAAGAATGGAGCCAAGACAAATCCTGATCAAGGCTCCTTTATTCAACAAACCCAGTAGTATTTAAACATGACCAGCTGTATACAAGAAGGCACACAAAAGATTTACATATCCAAGAGACTTTTGGGGTTACAAAGAGTTCCCAAAGAGTTCTCCATAAGGTTCTTCCCCTTAACAGATCACAAAATGTTATCAGTCATTGATTACAAGGGTATAATAAAACACCGAGGTGATAAATGCAGGTTTCAGGTGTGGCTGATTATCTACAGCATTTCTTGTGAGAAGTCTAGCAGTGAGATACTGTTCTTCCTGCCTCTTCCTGGAATCTCCTTAGCCTTTTGTCTGTGCCAGGATGCCTCCAGCCATATGTTTAAGTGTAAACAAAAGGGGCGACTGCCTGTGGCTGCCCACATTTCCCCCTTTTTTATTTTTTGAGGCATTGTTCCTGTCTTAGGTTGCCCATGTCTCTTCTTGTCCTTACCCGTCATTGGACACCCCAGACATTCTCTGAGGCTCCTGTCTTAGGTTGGTACAAGGAGACCGAGTCTTACCCGTCATTGGAATTCAATGCCGTCCTTTTTGGCTCGGGGGTGAAGCTGTGAATGCAACTTTAAAATCTCAGGCCAAATGGCACCAAATGACACAGAGAGACCTTGGAATATACAGGGGAGGCACAGAAGAAAAAGCAGGAGCAGCAATAAAGGACCCAGCAACATCAAAAGCCAGTTGGTCCATTGAAATCCACCAAAAGAAAAGGGATTAGTTAGAAACATATGCTGAAGTTTACCTTTTAGCTGCTGTACCAGATACTTTATGTAAGGAACATTATTTGAGATATTTAAGCAGCAACCTCCAGGAATCAAGTCACAGATTATACTATCTTTTAGTAGTAAGTAGTCAATGGCAGCCTGGTTGAGCAACACACCTGTCCGGACCTGATCAAGTTCCTCAGCGATATTGGCTAAGGCAGCAGCAGTTGTGTTCACAGTTTTGGTAACAATACGTTAGTTCTCTTAAACCTTGATTATTAACATAGGCAAGACCTGGAACACCCAGCAAGGAGACAGCAAGACCAAAAGCTTCTTTTGGTAAAATTGCTAATTTTTAAAGAAGTAGGATTTATGCCTATAATTTTTGTAAACTCCTTTTTAGTAGAAGAAACTCCCAGGATATTGCTAGTTAACAGGTTGGTGGGAGAATCAGCTGTATTTACACAAAAGGATGACATATTAGCAGAGGCAGCTAAATGTAGCCAGAAATTGCTACTTTCGACAAAGAAGGAGGAACTGACCATAAGAGTTACTGTAACAGTTTTAACCAATACATCAACGAGGCATTTTTTCCAGAATTGACAAAGGTATACCCTGGAGTCTGGCAATGTGACTAGTTTTGATATGCTAAAATCAGTATCTACTTCCATTATCATAAGTACATGAACAATTTAGAACTACCTGGGAACCAACAGAGGTGGTAAAGGTGGTAATGTAGGTTTGGCTTGAAGTGAGCTGGCAGGCTTCATTCATCTTCAGGGGGATCCTGATCAGCAATGTTATCATGATGAAGATCAAGGGGCTGCTTCGTGATATTGTCTGCCGCACCAGTCGCTCAGGTAACCACCACACTTCATTTTCTTTCTGCGAGAATATAGAAACATGTCCACGTCCCCATATTAAAACAGGATCAGGTCCATACCATTGAGCAGTTAGCAGGTCTTTCCACTTCACATAGACTTGTAGTCTTTTGGTTTCAGGATGCCAGTGACGATCAGCTGCAGATTTCCCTTGATTTTCCAGTATTAAAAAATTTAAGATGAAAAGAGCATGTGATAGCCATTTTTGCAGAGAATGTGCTATGGCACCGTATTCCCCCTTTTTTATTTTTTGTAAATAATTTTTTAATGTGGCATGTGCATGTTCCACAATACCTTGTCCCTGGGAATTATAAGGAATCCTGGTGCTATGAGAGATGCGGAAGTTAGTACAGAAGTGCTTAAAAGGGTCAAAGTATATGCTGGGCTATTATCAGTTTTTATTTGTATAGGGGTTCCTAAAACAGCAAAGGCCTGAAGGCAATGAGAGATGACATGTTTGGCAGCCTCACCAGATTGCCCAGTGGTGAAAACAAAACCTGAACATGTATTTAAAGAGACATGTATGTATTTTAGCTTACCAAATTTAGGGAAATGGGTAACATCCATCTGCCAAAGCTATACACCATAGTGAGGGACACGGAGAAATGTAACACAGGAAGGGCAGGATTTTACAATTTGCCTTGCCTGTTCCCAGGTGATTCCATATCTTCATCCTAAGGTCTGGGCATTAAGGTGATGTAAATCATGACCACGGACACTTTTTAGGCTTTGTCAGTCTCTCTTTAAAGGATCTGGCTTCTGAGCTAGAGACTGGAGACTAGGAAAAAACACATTTATAACTAAAGTTTAGCATCATTTTACATCTTGGCACCACTTTTAATTTAAATAGCCCGATTGGTTATTACTTCTGTAAGATGAGAGCTATATCTTTTGATATCCCCAGGGGCCCTCTGGAGATACCAAAAGTCCAGAGAATTTAGAACTTTGATTTTCAGAAAGTCTGTTAAAGGTGCCAAGAGAACTTAGAGTATCTGGTCAAAACAGAATTCCTTAACATCCTGAAATAATAGCCATTCATTTAGGGTGATTTTAACACTTTTAGACCAGATCTAATCATACACAATAGATTACTTTGGCAGAACATGAATTCTAGGTCTCTTGTTGTTGAATAAACCAGAAATAAAAACCTTGAATATTAGAGTTAGCACACAAAATCATCACATAACTCAGAATTGTCTAACAGAGTCAAAGAGTTTACACGACCTAACTTTAGAAATGGCATAGTAATCAATTAAGCAGACACTGTTCAAAGGACATTAGTTTTTGCAAAAACAGATTGCAAGATTTATGATTTAGACCATTTCCAGATATTTACTAACATTAGTGCACATTTTTTTAAAAACCCCATTGTTATAACAGAAGATCAGACTTCAACTTTAGGTCAGTGTAATTTGGGCATTAGCACTCAACTTAAAGAAAACTCAACAATCTTAAAATTGTAAAGCTTTTAAAACTTTTCATGACTTGCTCACACCTTCTGAAACTTACATCCATAGTTATTTTTACATAATCTTGAATTGTCATGAATGGACAACCTCTGAGAATACATGCTGACAAACTCAGTCTCTCTTATCAAATTTAAGATGTTAAAAGTACACATAATACATTTTCCATGTTTTACTTAGCACTGATGCCTAAAGACACAGAGTTATTAATGAATAACACCCTATTATGTGAATTAAAAGTCAAAATTACATTTTCATGCTTTTAAGTAACATAAGGACAGAACCTCCAGAGCAGCAAACACAGTCACTAGCGCATATTTACAACTTTGAAAAGATCTTCATCCTTAAGAGAAACAAGTTTAAAGCATTTCAAAGACATGTAAAACTGAGTTAGCAAACCAAAGGACATTTGCTTTAACCCAATTTTTTGATCCAATCTGTATTGACTTACTTTAGTTAACAACATGAAGGCTTGTATACACATAATTTACTCTCATTTTTATAGGACTACTCTAGCTGAAAAGCAAAAACATGAATACAACATAGATCTGACATCATTTACTACATTTTAATACACTTTGTATAATTTGAATTGACTCAAATAGTTGTACTTTAACAAATTTAGAGTCTCATCCTTTGAGAGTTCCAGGGATCCGGCTGGAAGCCCCAAAGTTGAAAGACTTGGTTTAGAATTTAAACTATCAGAGTCAAACCATTTTAGTCAAAGTTAACCAAGGCTGTGGGCTAGATCTGATCAGCGTTAGGTAATCACTCAAACATTAAAGACAGGCAAATAACATAAACAGCTCAGATAAGTTAGCTACAACAGCACAGAAAAGAGTTGATCATCAGCCTATGAGCCCATTGCCTAGGTTTCCATTAACTGCAAAGAGAAAGACCCATCAGGTTAGAAAGGGTTAATGGTTAAGGTTCTTGCTCCCTTAGGTAAGGGCAGCAGTAGCCAGAGGCGTTTCCCTTGCCCCCCTCCTAGTGAGGAGGTTATTGAATTGGAAATTGAGAGAAAAAAAGCAGCCCTTAGGAGCACTTTCCCAAGAGATATCTGGCTAAGCCTGCACACAGAGAAAGGCTGTGGTCCCTCATTTACAAGGAAGACCGCACAAGCCGGGGCCTAGCAGGACTGGCCTTGGGGTTGGGTAGGTGTGCCTTTTCACCAAGAGTGCTGGGAACCTCCATAGCGCTAGTCTAGTTAAAATAGCCACCAAGTTGAGATCTTCAACCAGAGCCAGATCCAATCAGGGCTACTGCAACCACTCAAAACAGATAGTTAATAGTGTACAAAAGCTTTTCAAGACATACCAGAGCTACCAAAAGCTGCAAAGACAGAAAAAATTTTATCAGGTTGGAAAGGGTTATCGGATCAAGACTTTTCTCTAGGTCAAAAGACCTGTGGAATTTTTCCTCTCTCTTTCTCCTGGCCAGTCCTATAAGGAGCAGTGGGCCCATATGCATCACAAGCAGATTTTAAATATTAACATTTTAAAGGGGACTGGATGGTCTGGCCTTCTTTTGTATATACTTAAAGAATTTAAAGTGAGGGGTGGAGGGAGTAAACTTTTCCATAGAACTAGAGGATCAGCAGGATCGATTATCCTTGCCATCACAGCTTCTGGCTTCCTCAATTTTCTCATGTCCTCCCAATGCATCTCATCTATAAGGCCTTCTTCAATAAAACAAGGACATGTGATTTCTATGGTTTCTATAAATTGCTCTATTGCTTTCTCTTTTAACCCTATTCCTTGCATCTGTACTAATGCCTTAACTGCCTTTATTGTTTCTTAATGCTTGTCCCATAATGCCTGCTCAAAAAAATCTCCACAATTTTGGTGTTGGGTACTCACCACAAATTGTACACCTCTATAGTCGCGACTCCATGAATCCAGGTTCCTCACTGCTTCTCTAATTCTCAGGCCCCTGTTCAGGCGCCACTTGTGCCGGCCTGCAGCACAAAGAACCGGGTTTCCTGAAACAGAGAGTGGGAATGCAGGGACAAGCATGCAAAGAATGGAGCCAAGACAAATCCTGATCAAGGCTCCTTTATTCAACAAACCCAGTAGTATTTAAACATGACCAGCTGTATACAAGAAGGCACACAAAAGATTTACATATCCAAGAGACTTTTGGGGTTACAAAGAGTTCCCAAAGAGTTCTCCATAAGGTTCTTCCCCTTAACAGATCACAAAATGTTATCAGTCATTGATTACAAGGGTATAATAAAACACCGAGGTGATAAATGCAGGTTTCAGGTGTGGCTGATTATCTACATCATCTCTTGTGAGAAGTCTAGCAGTGAGATACTGTTCTTCCTGCCTCTTCCTGGAATCTCCTTAGCCTTTTGTCTGTGCCAGGATGTCTCCAGCCATATGTTTAAGTGTAAACAAAAGGGGCGACTGCCTGTGGCTGCCCACAGGTACAGGCCTTCCACTGGGGTAGAAGGAAGTCTTCCTCTAATTTCATTCCAAGAAGATCCAGTCAGGGCTGGCACTGTGGCATAGCAGATAATGCCGCCTGCAGTGCCGGCATCCCATATGGGTGCTGGTTTGAGTTCCGGCTGCTCCACTTCCAATCTAGCTCCCTGCTATGGCCTGGGAAAGCAGTAGACGATGGCCCAAGTCCGTGGACCCCCGCATCCATGTGGGAGACCAGGAGGTAGCTCCTGGCTCCTGGCTTCAGATCAGCTCAGCTCCAGCCATTGCAGCCATCTGGGGAGTGAACTGGAGGATAGGGGACCTCTCTCTCTCTCTCTCTCTCTCTCTCTCTCTCTCTCTCTGTGTGTGTGACCCTGCCTTTCAAATAAATAGATAAATCTTTGAAAAAATAAAAGAGAAGGTCCAGTCATCAGATTCTATCCTATAAATTATCTGGTTGTCAGCAGTTGATGGTTCACAAAGATGTTCTATACCTGGTGAAAATGTGGCTTTGGCACAATGCCATAGAGCCATGCAGGAGTTTCTATAGCACCTGGGAAAGCAATGGAAAACAGCCTCTGCTACCCACGTGGGAAACCCAGGTGGAATTCTTGGCTCCTGGCTTCAGCTTGGCCCAGTGGGGGCTATTGCAGATTTTTTAACCCATGCAAGATTTGATCAGGTCAGAATTGCTGAAAACAGGATATACATAACATTCTATTATTAAGTGCAGAAACCTTCTTGCAATTATTTCAACCACTAAACTATCTGCCCACGGTTAGCCAATTCACCTTGACAGTTTCAGTTTCAAAAGCTGTGCATTCTTTCAACGATTCCAGAATGAGGCTGTTACAGCAAATGGCAATGCCACTGTGTCCACAACGCCCCGCTTCATTGCTTCATGGCTTATCAAATAAAAGAGCTTCCTGGGTCCCTGGAGTTCTCTCCAGAGATGCCACCTAAAGAAACTGCATGTCCCAATAAACTTTTAACTACTATTATATTGTGGTCCCTGCAAAGTGTCTGCATATAACCAGAGACTGCAGACTATTATAAGGGCACATTTGTATCCCACCAAAGGTAGCAAGTGGATGCAACAATATTCAAATGGTCCATCAACTAGCAGAAATGTATCATCTTATAATCTTACTGTCTTCTCAGATTATGGGCTTGGCAAACCAAATCATTTTTAGCTATTTTAGATGTCACTATACCAACATTTTCCACAATTTGTATCATTCTGTCCCTTCCATGATGAGGCAGACTGTAAAGTCTTTAGCTAGGGAGCTCTAAAGACAGAGGCAGCCATCCAGGTCACACATGAGTCAGTGCTTCATATTGAGATCATATTCTTTTAATTATCAATTTCATTTTTCCAGCTCAGTTGCGGGGCGCTCTCCATTAAACAGGCCACCACAGGCAGTTTCATTTACATCAATCGTAGGGAGTTTATTCTAGTTGAACGTCTTGGGGGTCTTAGCACTGGCTGACACAGCATGCAAGTCTGTAAGAGTACTTCCCTGATAGTCAGCTCCTGTCCTGCCCTCAGCCGCATTAGCGGTCTTATGAACCATCCGTCTCTTCCGCAGAGTTCTAGGACTTCTTTTCTACTCCAATCATACGACCTCATAGTTTTCAGAAACCTGTATTTGCCAGAGTCCTTTCCCTGGGTTTACTTGGAAAGGAAATACTTCAAGCCAGAGCAACAATCACCTATGAAATGACAAGATCCAAAATGCCCACGACTGAGGGCCAGCATGAGGGTGCAGCGGGTACAGCTGCCACCTGCAACTCCAGCATCCTATATGGGCGCCTTTTCATGTCCTTGTGATCCACTTCAGATCCAGCTTTGTGTTAATGGCCTTGGAAAAGCAGCCAAGGATGGCCAAAGTATGTGGACTGCTGCCGCCAATGGGGGAGATCCAGAAGAAGCTCCAGGCTCCTGTCTTTGGCCTTGCCCAGACCCAGCCATTGCAGCTATCTGGGGAGTGAACCAGTGGTTGGAATATTTCTGTCTCTCTGTTTCTTTCTTTCTCTGTGTAACTCTTTCAAATAAAAATTTTAAAATGGAAATGTATTTAAAAACAAAAACCAAAAAATAGCCATGATCAAAGATCTGATGGGTGCTCATGTCAATAATGCGATTACCAAGGAAATTTGGTTATTTCTGTTGCATACAATATGTTAAGAATAAGGACTGACAATATTGTGTGAAGACTATCAGATTTCTATGAATTTCATATAACATAATATATTAATACCACATTTACACAAATATAAATCAAAGAAGATTTAGTATCATCTGCTTAACAATGCTTCCCTTACAACATAACATACCACATAACCGTAATTTGTTCAATGTGTGTCTTTCAGACATTCCAATTGCTGTTCTGAGATGGTCCAAGGCCGCTTGGAAGTAAAAAGACCTGACCTGGAACTGAATTTTGGGAAGCTGCCAAATACATCAAAGGTTCAAATCTCCTGACCAAAATGAGTTCACAGATCACTGTGAACAAGTCATGCACTTAACCAGAAAGACAAAAGATGTCAAAGACAAATACAGAAAGCTACATGGCCTTGGAAAAAATTCCAGTTCTCAAGTTGGAAGGAGTAAATTCCTCCCAGGGAAAGGACCCATACAAGCTCTATTTTCCATGAGCTTCCTCCAAGAAAATGCTGTTGAAAGACATATAAATATATTTCCTATAACACATAAAGCAAGCTGTTGCACTAGTAGAATGTATCCAGGGCTGGTGCTGTGGCTTAGCACGTAAAGCAGCCACCTGCAGTACAGGAATGGGCATTGGTTCTAGTCCTGGCTGCTCCACTTCTGATCCTGCTATGGCCTGGGAAAGCAGTGGAAGATGGCCCAAGGCCTTGGGCCCCTGCACCCGCGTGGGAGACCCGGAAGAATCTCCTGGCTCCTGGCTTCAGATCAGCACAGCTCTGGCCATTGCCCCAGTTGGGGAGTGAACCAGCAGATGGAAGACCTCTCTCTCTCTCTCTCTCTCTCTTATTCTCTTTCTCTCTCTCTCTCCCTCTCCTTCTCTCTCTCTCTCCCTCCCCCTCCCTCTCTCTCTCCCTCTCTCTCTGCCTCTCCTCTCTCTAACTCTGACTTTCTTTTTTTTTTTTTTAATTTTTTTCTTATTTTTGACAGGCAGAGTGGACAGTGAGAGAGAGAGAAACAGAGAGAAGGTCTTCCTTTGCCGTTGGTTCACCCTCCAATGGCTGCCACGGACAGCGTGCTGCGGCCGGCGCACCGCGCTCATCCGATGGCAAGAGCCAGGTGCTAGGTGCTTATCCTGGTCTCCCATGGGGTGCAGGGCCCAAGCACTCGGGCCATCCTCCACTGCACTCCTGGGCCACAGCAGAGGGCTGGCCTGGAAGAGGGGCAACCGGGACAGAATCCGGAGCCCCGACCGGGACTAGAACCCGATGTGCCGGCGCCGCAAGGCGGAGGATTAGCCTGTTGAGCTACGGCGCCGGCCTCTAACTCTGACTTTCAAATAAATAAATAAATACATCTTTAAAAAAGAATTTATCCATTATCATATATTAAACTTTGTTATAAAATAAATGATAGCAAAAATACTTGACAGAAAATGTTCAATTCCACTGCAAACAGATGCAAACAGATGGAGCTGTGGGTGTACAAACCTTTTTCTTCATGGCATTGAACAAATTTTCTCATTTTCTGTGCTTTGTATTTACATAGAGTGGGTGTCTCAGTTTTTTCTATGACGTTCCATGAGGAAGGAGTATCTTCTACTATGCCGTCATTAACCCCTATCCCTAACAGAATGTGTTGTATGCAGAAAATGGTCAAACACTTGTTAAGTGACTGCATTTCCTCAATGAAATGAGTGAACAGTTGTCTTCTTTTCAGAACCTTTCCTAGTTGCCTGCCCCAACCACAAAAGGTAAATGGGACACTTCCCATTAGTTAGAATCACCTTCATCCTGCCTTCTGGTTCTCCTTCGCCAACACATAACAAGGTCAGGGTACTTATGAAACAAGTTTTAGTGTTTTAACTTACATGAAAAGAATCAGAGACATCCACCACTTAATTCCCCGCAGCATGATCCCAAGATGCGAGCCTATATGATAACAGATTTCTGAAGCTATCACAAATTCATCTACAAACTTCTATCTCGCTTACATCCTCCTAATGGATCCATCCATCATTATTATGTATGAATTGCTCATTGAGCAAAGCTAGCCATTGAAGGAGTTTATGAGATACTCTTCTTAAACATATTGATTTGGTGTATTAATTTTTGGTTGAAAGCACTTGAATAACAGCAGAATGGCAACCTGAGTTCCTTCCATTTACTGAAAGACAGAGTCTGCAATGGGCCTCAACTGTTATTCTTGATCTGCATACTGACTCCACACACCCGGACAGGCCTTGTTGCAAACTGTCATCCACTATCCCAAGGGACCACTCTGCTTCCTAGGCATATTTTCCTCACTACGAACATTTTACTCAAATCTACACAGATCTGATTATTGTTCTAAGTCAGATTTCAGACCTAGAAGCCATTCCTACTGAGACAAAAGAGGGCCTAAGTAGGAAACCAGCGCATGTAAGCTCTGTGCTTCTCTGTCTACAAAATAAATAAAAATTTTTCCAAAAAAAAAAGTGTAGGGGCTGATGGTATAGCTCCAGTGGGTGGGTTAAGCTGCCATCTGTGACACTGGTTTCACATATATGAGCACTGATTCAAATCCCACTTCCTATCCAGCTTCCTGCTAATGCACCTGGGAAGGCCGTGCAAGATGGCTTGAGTGCTTGGGTCCCTGCCACCCAGGTAGGAGACCTAGATGAAATTCCAGACTCCTGGCTTTGGCTTGGCCCAGCCCTGACTGTTGCAGCTATTTGGTGCGTGAACCAGCAGATGGAAGATCTTTCTCTGTGTCTCCCTCTCTCTCTGTCATTCCACCTTTCAAATACATAAAATGAATCTTTTATTTTTAAAGTACAAGTTCTGAAAAGTCTAATATATGAAATTGGCTAGAGTTCCAAATGAAGGAGTTTCAGAACCTGAACACCATCCAGGTTCCATCTGACCCAGGAAGTCGCCACAGACCTCAACATGCCATGTACTCTCTCTCATAGCACAGGCTAACCCTGCTGGAGTTCCAGAAGGTGCAGTACTAGCCTCCCTGGGCTCCCTGCCTCCCAGTAATCCTATTTCCTTACTAATCCCAGTTCAAACGTGTTGTTCTTTTTTTTGTTTTTTGTTTTATCTTTGACTCAAATACTTGAAACTTTCATGAGGACCCCATCTTGTTCCTGTTACTATTTCCAACCCCAGTTCATATCAAAACTTTGCTCACACTTGGAGTTTGGGAGTCCAAGAACACATATATCCACGATCCCCAGATGCAGCAAGAAAACGGAGCACAGTGACCTCAGCAGCGACCTTGTACTCCTAGGGCCACTGGAACTCTATTTCTGATCCTGCCAACTAATGAGTTGGCTTCAACAACCAATCAAACAAACAAAAAATAACAAAACAAAAGCAATTCATGGATCAGGCAGCTCCCAGACAAAATCAGGTTTTGAGAACTCCAGCTCAATCCTGTGACCTGAGCATTTATAGGAAGATGGGGTGGGAATATGGACAGCAGTTAACTCCCCACTCACGATGCCTGCACCCACACTAGAGTTTCAGTCCTAACTACTCTGCTTCCAATCCAGCTTCCTGGTGTTGTGGACCCTGGGAGGCAGCAGATTAGGACAAGTGTTTGTTACTATCACCCACGTGAGACACCCAGACTGAGTCCAGCCTCCTGGCTTCCCTACGGCCCAGCAAGCTGTCATGGGGAATGAATCAGTGGATGGATGATCTCTCTCTATTTGTCTTTGTGTTTCTCTCAATGTCTTTGCTTCTCAGATAAAATGAAAACAAACAAATTTTTAAAAATTAGAAAGAAAAACAGACATGAGGCACAGAAAACAACATATTTGGATATAGCTTGATCAATCAACCAGTTAATTGGTTACAGCTTAGTTCATTTGTTCTAGGGCCTCTTACAAGCAACTGAGTCTTAGTGACTACAAGTAATCTCTGGTGGATTGGGCCCAGTGTGGGTGCAGCCACCCACAATCTCTTTTTAACAATACCCAAGCTCAAGTACGTATTAATATGCTTTAAATCTCTAAATCTCTTCTTCTTATGTAAGCTAAACATTAATGTAAGTCACCAAGGTCCTTTGGGATATTGTTTTAGTTGGCCATGGCTAGCTGTGACCACGGCTAGCTGTTCTCACAGAGCTGCCAATGCAGGCTGCTCTGGCTCTTCCTACTAGTAAATAGACTCGCTCTTCCTCCAAAAAACAATCGTAGCAAAATTCTTGTTGGGAGGAGACATGTGGGGAGGAAAGGTAGGAACAGAACTTCACTGGCAATGCCCTAGGAGCAATAGAAAGTTAAGGGACTGCAGATCAATTCAGCTTTCTGGAACAGCTTGTCCCTGTTTCTCTTCCTCAACTAGACCATATGGTCCTGGGATGCTGACTCCCAGCCAGGACCCTCCTTCAAAATCCTCCTGATATCCCATGTTGCTGGGAAGAAGCACAACACAAACTCATAGGCACACCCTGAGCAGATGCTTAGCTGGTATCAGATGTTGGGAATAACCTAGTGCATTGTGTTAGACAAAAAGAAGGTGCTTTTCTGTGTTAAATGTAAATCTTGTCCCTGGGTGATACAGGCTCTCCTCAGTCTGTGTGTCCTACACACACTACACTCAATACACAGCTTTCTGCTACAGCCTCAGTGTTGGTGGGAATGCAAACTGGCAAAGCCACTATGGAAGTCAGTCTGGAGATTCCTCAGAAACCTGAACATGACCTACCAAACAACCCAGCCATCCCACTCCTCGGAATTTACCCAAAGGAAGTTAAATTGGCAAATAAAAGAACTAGCTGCACCTCAATGTTTATTGCAGCTCAATTCACAATAGCTAAGACCTGGAATCAACCTAAATTCCCAGGAACAGTAGGCTGGATAAAGAAACTATGGGACATGCACTCTACACAATACTATACAGCAGTAAAAACAATGAAATCTGGTCATTTGCGACAAAATGGAAGAATCTGGAAAACATCAGGCTGAGTGAATTAAGCCAATCCCAAAGGGACAAATATCATATGTTCTCCCTGATTGGTGACAACTAACCGAGCACCAAAAAGGAAATCTGTTGAAGTGAAATGGACATTATGAGAAATAATAACTTGATCAGCCCTTGTCCTGACTGTCAAGGAACAACTTACTATTTTATTCCTTTTAGTATTTTTTTGTTCTACTTAATACTATCGGTTGAACTCTGTAATTAACACACAGTTATTCTTAGGTGTTTAAATTTAACTGAAAAGTGATCCCTGTTAAATCTAAGAGTGGGAATAAGAGAGGTTAGAGATGTACAGTTCGTCACATGCTCATTTGGACTTACCTCTAATGGTAGAGTTAGAAACATGTCAGGGGATTCCAATTCAATCCCATCAAGGTGTCATGTACCAGTGCCATCTCACTAGTCTAAGTGATCAGTTTCAGTTCATAATTGGTCAAAAGGTAAGATTAAGAGTCAAAGGGATCATAAACAAGACTAGTGTCTACAAATACTAACTGATAGAATCAAAAAGGAGAGAACTATCCATCATAGGAAGCAGGATACACAGCAGACTCATAGAATGGCAGGTGTCCTAAATAGCACTCTGGCCTCAGAATCAGCCCTTAGGGCATTTGGATCTGGCTAAAAAGCCCATGAGAGTATTTCAGGCATGGAAAGCCAAGACACTCTGGCAAAAAAAAAAAAAAAAAAAAAAAAAAAAAAAACCCACAACAACAAGCACAAAACCTAAATGAAAGATCTCTGTGAGTGAGATCCCAGTGGAAAAAACGGACCATCAAAGAAGGAGGTACCTTTCTCTGAAGGGAGGAGAGAACTTCCAGTTTGACTATGACCTTGTCTAAAAAAAATCGGAGTCAGCGAACTCAAAAGGCTTCCATAGCCTTGGCAACTCATGACAAAAGCTAGGGGAGATTACTGATGCCATAAACAAGAGTGTCAATTTGTTAAGTCAACAACAGCAGTCACTATGCACTTACTCCCCATGTAGGAACTCTGTCCTTAATGTGTTGTACTATGTGAATTAATGGTATAACTAGTACTCAAACAGTACTTTATATTTTGTGTTTCTGTGGGTGCAAACTGTTGAAATCTTTACTTAGTATATACTACATTGATCTTCTGTATATAATGATAATTTGAAATGAATCTTGATGTGAAGGGGATGGGAGAGGGAGCAGGAGATGGGATGGTTGTGGGTGGGAGGGAGGTTATGGGTGGGGGGGGGAAGCCACTATAATCCAAAAGTTGTACTTTGGAGATTTATATTTATTAAATAAAAGTTTAAAAAATTGCCAGAATTACTAAAAATAAATATATTTCCTAAGGTGACGACATGGGAAGTGATTGTGAGGCAGTTCACCCTTGAAGATTTTGTGGAAAGACATCCGGGAATTTTAGAAGATGATTCTGAGGATGAAAAGTGGGATTCTCCCTGAGTTGTGTGACAAAACAGGAAAGCTGCCTCTTACAAGTATGGAGCTGAGCCATCAGAAAGGATCAGCTTTGTGGGTAAAGTGATGGCAATTTCACATGGCTCAGCCAATCAGAAGGGTATATAGGTTATAGAATGCTGTGGTGTAGTTTAGACCTCAAAGGAGAGACATCTCACTTCACTGGCACTAGGAAGTGGGATGAGGCAATGAGAAAGACCATGGAGCCCCACCCAGGGAAGGGCATTTCAGCCCAAATGGCTTTTTTTTTTTTTTCAGAAAGTGTAGCAGAGAAAACTCACTACTGCTCTAGACATAGGAGTGTCAGGAAATTCTCTTCACTGGCTGTGTGAAATCATAGGAATTAATTATGGCTGTTTGGAGACTGAAGTTTCATCTTCCATCTGTACCAAGCAACAGAAGTTAGTTAGCATGGGAGTCACAGTGACGTAGGGGCAGAGAGAAGGATTCAATAGCAGCATTATTTCTTAAACACCTTGGGGGAGGTGTCATTTCTGCTCACACCTCTAGGAAAGGTCAGGGGATGCTCAGTGCCCCCAAGTCCAGGGAGATCAGCAGGGCAGGCAGCATGCAGCAAATGAGAAACCGAACAGTGAGCTGCACCAACGCACACCTGCCTGAGGGACACCCAGAATACCCATTAAGTAGGTTCCCCCAAAAGGATTCTGTTGGACTCATTATGAATTCAAAATATGTGGGGCTCACTTCCTGCTGACTCCAGCTCTCCGCTTGTCAGAGCTTTCTAACTCAGCTGTATCACCTTCCACCCTCTGGCTGCCGCCTGACTGCCTGTCACTGTTGGCTTTGACAGCTTTTCTTTGTTTACTTTCAAAGCAGGCATCAGCCTCAGTACCCAAAGAATAAGTTTTTAGATCAGTCTATCTTTAGATATAAACTAGGTTACACATTAAAATATTTTTTTCCTGAACTAGTCATTGACTTTAAAAATATCAGAATGTATTTCGTAATCAAACATCAGTGTAGACAACACATCAAGTGTTTTTGCAATGTTCCTTTAGCATCCCTTTCATCTTCTGGGAAAAAAAGTGAAATGGTGACCACCATCAACTCAAGTCAAGTGGTTAAGGTGCAAATATCAAGGACATGTGGGGACCTCAGAAATGGGTGAATTATTTAATCACTCCAAACCTCATTTTTCTCTTAAATGACAATAATTATATAAAGAGTTATTGGTTGAATTAAATGATAGGTGCCAATAATAGCATTCAATAAATGCTCTAATCCCACTAATGTAATCTTATTGCTATGATTTCAATTTTAACATCAAAATAAACTTACCTTTTAATTCTCATTTATATGAACTTTTATATATCCTCTTGTAATATTCCTTAGTGTCATGGCACAGCAGGTTAAGCCTCTGCTTGGGATGCCCACATCACATATTGGAGTGACTGGTTCAAATCCCGGCTGCTCCACTTCGAATCCAGCATTCCACTAATGCACCTGGGAGGGCAGTAGATGATGGCCCAGATGCTTGGAACTTTGCCAGATACATGGGCGACCAGATGAAATTTCTGGCTTTAGCTTGGCCCCAACGTGACTATTGCAGCCATTTGGAGAATAAGCCAGCAAACAGAAAATTTCTCTCTTCCACTCTGTCTGTGTCTCTGTCACTCCTTCCCTCTGTCTCTCCATCTCTCTCATTCTGCCTTTCAACTAAAGAAATTGTTTTTTAAGTACAAAAAAATTCTTGTTTAACATTTTTTTCCTTAGCAGGTTCTCTACGTGGATGGCAAGAGAACCAGTCACTATGCAAAATCCGACGATGGCTCTGCAGATCTAGCAGAGGGAATAAGGAGAGCTGGAAATAAAACATGTTTCTGAATCTGGACATCCTTGTGGAATAGAACAATGAGTCCCCAGATGCTGATGGCAGTGGACTCTCCACCGTTATCCTCTAATGGCCATCGACTACTAACTTGAGCTAAACAAAGAAGAATAACATGAATTCTTCAATTCAGTGCATAAGGGGAAAAAGTCTGATGCTTCAGGGACTGTGAGAGACTGAACTGACAAAATGCACAGAGCTGGCTGTCATTTCCTATGACCTGCAACCCCTCTGTTTTGCAACCTGAGCCCCAGATGTGTGACTCATATCCCCTCCTATAACTCTGCTCCCCTGTGGGTCTGTGTGGATCAGCTCAGCTGCTAAGACTCAGTGACACCAAGGCTAAAGCATCTGAAGTTTAAGCTGTTTGCAGAAATTGATCGTCAAGTCGCAATGGCTTCACGGAGCTTGAATTATTTTCTCAGAATCCCTTTCGTTTTCTCTATTCAGCACGAGGCATTTGAATTTTGGGCCTCACCTCTCTCTTCCCTACTCTGTTATATATTCTCTGAGTATTAGAATGCTTATCATCCATTGCTTTGTGACAAGGTGACCCTGGAACCATTCCTGGTGGAGAGGAGCAGGAAATCCCTTCAGTCAAAGCTATTTGTGGAACCATTTCAAGAGATGTTTTTCTGCTAGGAAATACTTTCTTCTCTAACCTGAATCCTGAGAACATTAAATGCTACTTATTGTTCCTTTCTCTCAAATTCAGGGCTTTCATGTATATTTTAGACAACAAATATTAAATGACCACAGAAAAATTTGAGTCCTAGAATTCAGATTTAATGTGTTTCCTCTTTCTGCCCACATTGCAATCTCTTCATTAGAGTTGGCAAATTTAGCAAATAAGAACACTAGGATGGGGCCGTTGTGGCACAGTGGGTTAAGCTGCTCTTGTAATGTCAGCGTCACAAATCGGAGCACCAGCTGAAGACCCAGCTGCTCCACTTCTGATTGTGCTTCCTGCTAATGTTACCAAGAAGACAGCAGAAAATGGTCCAACCACTACGTCCCTGCCACCCTTGTGGGAGACCAGGTTGGAGTTCTTGGCTCTTGGTTCAGCCTTGCCCAGCCCTGTCTGTTGTGGCCATTAGGGGAGTAAAGCAACAGATGGAAAATCTCTCCCCTTGTTCCCCTACCTCGTTGTTCTGCCTTTCTAATAAATAAATCTTAAAAAAAAATAAACTGCCTAGTTAAATTTGACTTTTCAGATAATCAACAGATAGCAATGGAGTATAAGTGTGTCCTATGCAATATTTGATATATATTCAAACTAAACAATAATCCAAAATTATAAATTTAGCTGAATAATCTATATTTTATCTAATCACTTCAGTATCAAATGTTAATATTTTTCCAGACTAAATCTTAGCTGATTTTTCCAATCAGGGAATAATTTTCATTTCAACTTCTTCACCTTTCCATGAGTCCAGATTTCAAATTGTTTCCTCTGCCAACCTTCTACTATCATTCATCTGGAACTTGAATGCGATAGATATCATTTTCTCCTAAATTGGCCTATAAATGTGAGTCAGCCTAGAAAAGATGCATTCAAGCTGTTCATTTACAATATGCTCAGTCCTTGCATCCCTGCCTTCCATTCCTGTTGTTTCTGACTTGAGCTTTCACAAGTTGTATGTTCTAAGTAGCAAAAATACATAGCAGTGAAAAATAAGTGGAGGCCGGTGCTGCGGCTCACTAGGCTAATCCTCCGCCTGCAGCGCCGGCACACCAGGTTTAGTCCCGGTCGGGGCGCCGGATTCTGTCCCGGTTGCTCCTCTTCCAGGCCAGCTCTCTGCTATGGCCCGGGAGGGCAGTGGAGGATGGCCCAGGTCCTTGGGCCCTGAACCCACATGGGAGACCAGGAGGAAGCACCTGGCTCCTGGCTTCGGATCAGCGCAGCACGCCGGCCGTAGCGGCCATTTGAGGGGTGAACCAACAGAAAGGAAGACCTTTCTCTTTGTCTCTCTCTCTCTCTCTCTGTCTAACTCTGCCTGTTTAAAAAAAAAAAAGAAAGAAAGAAAGAAAAAGAAGTGGAATAAAATGTGAAGGTGGAAATGAGCAGATTCAGAGGGTACCCCCATCCATGTTTCATTATTGCTCTCTGGGACTTGCTGATGGCTGATACAGTGAACTCGGGTTTAATAAACTCTAAAAAAATAGAGGTAAGTTGTTCCTCCTTGATTTAAATTATCTAAGTATAGAGTCACGGAATTAGCTCTTCATTCAGCTCCTCTTGAGGTCATTTGCTGCAGTATCTTTCTACCGTGTGTTAAGCATTGTTAATATTTGCTCAGTAGCAACCTCAATTATTAGCAAGGCAATCTTAAAATACCTGGGAATATTTGGCAAGGAAAATGGGTTTCATAGATATGCTTTCATTTTAATGGGAGAAAATATCATCTTGGGAACACTGAGGAGCTACTTCTAACACATCTAATCTCTATTTAGAGCACAAACATGAAGGGCTAGATATCAACAGTCATCCTACTATGGAATTCTGGATCCTGAATTTACCCTTGACTTTGCATGATCTCATTTAAGACAGATGCTATCTCTAATCAACTATAATATCACAGAAAATGAACAGCATGGACATTGCTAAGTGTCAAGAAAGACTCGAGGTTCTCACTAACAAGAGGCTATGCAAATACAAGGGAATAACTTTATCAGAAAGGGACCTAGGCTTCCAAGAAAGCAGTTAGGCAGAAAACTGTCACTGCATAATTTGTTTCTGAAAGATAAAAATAACAATTTATGGTTTATGTTCTAAGTGGAGATATGAACCAGGCAGGAGAGATCTGTCTAAAGGTCTTCTTTTAAAAAAATGTATTTTATGTATTTGAAAGACAGAGTTACAGAGAGATGTAGAGCTAGAAAGAGAGCAAGGTCTTCCATCTGCTGGTTCCCTCCCCAAATGACTGCAATGTCCAAAGCTGAGCTGATCTGAAGCCAGGAGCCAGGAGCTTCTTCCGGGTCCCCATGTGGGTGCAGGGGCCCAAGGACTTGGGCCATCTTCTACTGCTTTCCCAGGCCACAGCAGAGAGCTGGATGGAAAGTGGAGCAGCCAGGACTCAAACCTGCACCCATATGGGATGCCAGCACTTCAGGCCAGGTCTTTAGCCCTGCACTTCAGTGATTCCTTATATTTTTTTAACCCCACAAAAACCTTGCAATACAGACAATTTCATGTGCATTTTACAAATCAAGAACTAGTAACTCAGAGGAGTTAAATAAGTTGCTCATGGTAAAGGAGCCAGTGATAAATCTAGGAAGTGATTACATGGCCATGTTGACAGCCCTTACTGTTTCCCAAGTTACATGCTTCCTGGCATAGTGCTGCCCAGACAGAGGTCTGAGTGAGGAAAAATCCAGGCCATCTGCCGGAAGGAACTATCAGTTGAAAACAGTCGAGAAGAGAGTGGAAAGTGGAAACCCACTTTCTGGCACCTTTGTATACCGTCAGTACTCATGTTGTAGCTGGATGAATGGTCTTTCAATGCACAGGGACTAACAGGGTGCATTAAAGGCAACTATCTTCCTCTTAACTTTTCTTCAGATTGGGGTTAAATGATCTTAAAACTGCACATGTACAATTTTTTTCAATGAGAAAAGAAAATCTCATAGACTGGGCAGGTCCTAATATATTTCTGATAAGGTGCTGGTCTCACACTTACCAACTCCCTTGTTTTACATATTGAACTTCAATTCTAAATCTTTTTTCTTGTATGCTGGGTGATAAATCATCTGAGCCAATCATTAGGATTCAGGACAATAATGTATATGATAATGCTTTATAATGTAAGGTATTCTGGAAATGTAGCAGGTACCAAGTAAAACAAGAACTAGAGCTGAAGTAAATGACATCAACAACAGGAAGAATGTCACCCCATTGATAGTTTTCTTCCAAAGAGACAGCCACTTTGGGTGTCCTCTAGATGGTCAATTCATTTTTGAAATGAACAAGGGCTTTTCATGCAGAAAGTATCTTCCTGGAGAGATTGGCAATGCATATGTAGTAGTATTGAAGGCATAAACATTTCATTCAAACCTTTCCTTTTATAGATCCATCAAATACCAAACTGTAAGAACACTACTGGCTTGAAACAAACGTGCCACCTAGGTAGAAGGATTTTGTTACCTTTCCTTTGGGTTGATTTTTCCATCTATATCTCAAAAACCTCTAACCCTACTTCCTTTCAAGACTCCTAGATACAACCTGCAGCAGCCACGTAACCACCTTCAGAACTCTTGTTTATTCCCTTGGATTTTAACTGAGTTAGAATTCATGATCCTTGCAGTCATTGAGGAGCTTCTAGCAAATCGATGCTAAGTGCATTTAGATAATGACCCTGCTGTTCTGATGTTGTTCAGTTATTCTTATGAGATGCAATTATCATGTTTATCTCTTTGTGCAATGAAAACCATCAATGGCAAAATCTGGTCATTAAGATGAAATATTATGGAAACTTTGAAGTGATTTTTTTGAATACATAATTGTAATTTTAAAAATATGTGTCTATTTGAAAGACAGAAAGACACTGACAGACCTCCCATAGCTGGTTCCCTCCCCAAATGCTTACAGTGCCAAAGACTGGACTGAAGCTGAAGCCAGGAGCCAAGAACTCAACCCAAGTATCCCATGACTGTGGCAGGAACCAGATTACCTGAGCCATCACCAGGTTTGCCTTACAGGCTGCACATTAGCAAGAAAGTAGAATCAGCAGCTAGAGGAAGGTACAGAAGCTAGGAACGGAGATGATTCTTGTTACTATTTTCCACCCAGCCTTTTCTCACTCAGAGGACAACAGAGCAGCATTATTGATCCGTGCTCTGATGGGAGTCAGAATAAGCAAGTTCTAATTGTATGCATCATTGTGTTTCCCAGTGTTAACATTTTCTTGGAATTGACTCTTCTAAGAAAATCCTCGTTCTCTGGAAGGGTGGCTTCAAACTGGTTGCTATTTCTTCTCTTTCAGGGTAATTGATACCAATTGTTCACATAATGGAATTTATCAAGCACCTGATAGAAACAGGCTTACGGAAATGAGTTAATAGTCAGCAGGTGGGTGATTTAGTTCATTTTTAAAATATTTATGATTTTTCTTTATTTGAAAGGAAGAGTGATACAGAGAGAGACAGAGAGAGAGAGGGAGAAGAGAAGGGAAAAGAAGAGGAGGGAGAGGGTGAGAGAGACAGAGTGATCCTCCATTAGCTGGTTCATTCTCCAAATACCTATAAATAGCCAGAGATGGGCCATACAGAAGCCAGGAACCTGAAACTCCATCTAGGATGCAATTATTTGAGCCATCATCTTAGGGTCTCCCAGGGTACATATTATCAGGAAATTGAAGCATAGGCAGAAATGGAACTCTAATCCAGACACTTTGATATGGGATGTAGGCATCCCAAGAGGCAGCTTAACCAACATCCACCCCATGATTTAAGGTTCTTATGTAGCTTTACTAATGGCATAGTTTCTTAGGTTCAGAGGCACATGGAGAACACTTTCTTTTCTTACACAATAGCTGTAGCTCATCTTCTCAAACATACTCTTTTTTTTTTAACTTTTATTTAAAGAATATAAATATCCAAAGTACAACTTATGGATTATAATGGCTTCCCCCCCCATAACTTCCCTCCCACCCACAACCCTCCCCTTTCCCACTCCCTCTCCCCTTCCATTCACATCAAGATTCATTTTCAATTCTCTTTATATACAGAAGATCAGTTTAGTATATATTAAGTAAAGATTCTAACAGTTTGCCCTCACAAAGCAACACAAAGTGAAAAATACTGTTGGAGTACTAGTTATAGTATTAATTCACAATGTAAAGCACATTAAGGACAGAGATCCTACATGATATTTTTTTAAAAAATTGATTAATTATCTATGCAATTTCCAATTTTACACCAAGTTTTTTTTTTCATTTTTGATTATCTTTATATACAGAAGATCGATTCAGTATATACTATGTAAAGATTTCATCAGTTTGCACCCACACAGAAACACAAAGTGTAAAAATACTGTTTCAGTACTAGTTATAGCATTATTTCACATTGGACAACACATTAAGGACAGATCCTACATGGGACATAAGTACACAGTGACTCCTGTTGTTGATTTAACAATTTGACACTCTTGTTTATGGCGTCAGTAATCTCCCTAGGCTCTAGTCATGAGTTGCCGAGGCTATGGAAGCCTTTAGGGTTCGCCGACTTCGATCTTATTCGACAGGGTCATAGTCAAAGTGGAAGTTCTCTCCTCCCTTCAGAGAAAGGTACCTCCTTCTTTGATGGCCCCGTTCTTTCCACTGGGATCTCACTCACAGAGATCTTTCATTTAGGTCTTCTTCTTTTTTTTTTTTTTTTCCAGAGTGTCTTGGCTTTCCATGCCTAAAATACTCTCATGGGCTTTTTAGCCAGATCCAAATGCCCTAAGGGCTGATTCTGAGGCCAGAGTGCTATTTAGGACATCTGCCATTCTATGAGTCTGCTGTGTCTCCTGCTTCCCATGCTGGATGGTTCTCTCCCTTTTTGATTCTATCAGTATTAGCAGACACTAGTCTTGCTTGTGTGATCCCTTTGACTCTTAGACCTATCAGTGTGATCAATTGTGAGCTGAAGATGATCACTTGGACTAGTGAGATGGCCTTGGTACATACCACCTTGATGGGATTGTATTGGAATCCCCTGGCACGTCAAACATACTCTTGATGATCACAAGGATTTTAATATTTCACTATCCAAGGTCGATGATGACACAAATCACATTTAATAAATTATTCCATGATAAAATCTTAAATTTATTGAAAAGCTGGTTTCACTTATGTTGTGCATTTATGCTCATATTGTAGAATGTATACAATGTATCTTACAGCTAAATGGTATTTTATAGTGCTTAATTTATGAGTCAATTAACTGGGGCTAGATTTTGTCTCAGTGTGTTAAGCTGGTGCCTACAATGCCAGCATCCCATATAAATGATGCTTCCAGTCCCAGCTACTTCACTTCATATCCAGTTCCCTGCTAGTTTGCCCAGGAAAGCAGCAGAAAATGGCCCAAGTGATTGGGTTCCTGGACCTGTGGGAGAGACTTAGATGGAGCACCTGGCTCCTGGCTTTTTCCAAGTCCTAGCCAATGAGGTTATTTCATCAGTGAACCAGCAGATGGAATTCTCTCTCTCTCTCTCTCTCTCTCTCTCTCTCTCTCTCTCTCTCTCTCATTTCTCTCCCCTCCAAATGTGTGTGTGTGTGTGTGTGTGTGTGTGTGTGTGTGTTGGGGGAGTGTATCTTTCTATTTGTAACCCTGACTTTCAAAGAAGTGAATTTTGAAAAAATAATAAGCCAATGAACTCATCCATGCATTCAGATAGTATTAATTGAGGGGTTATTTCATGAACTATCTACAATGACAGATGTGATGTGAAGAAGATGTTCCTTGTCCATGAAGAACTTGCAGTGTGGCTGGGTGGTTGGCATGTACCGCTATCACCACAATGATTTTGATAGAATGGTGCAAAGATGTGTTAGAAGCCTGATGAGAAGGAAGCATCGATTCATCAATGGTAATGTAGCTGTTCCTCCGGTCTCGCATGGTAAACCAGGACAAAAGTCCTTTCTAATAAGTCTGAGGAGTGCTCAGTGCCCTTGCCATCTCTTAGATAATATTTAATGCTATGACAGCCGTGTGAGAAATCTCCAGGGAATGTCTCTACATTCAATCACCATGTAGCTAGCACCTACTATTCACCAGGCTAACTTCAGAACCTGATCACAGAAAATTGCAAAGAACAAGTGTCTGCCTCCATGGATCTTGGATTTCACCTGGGGAGAAAAGATAATCAACAGGAAAAATGGACAGTGGTAGCTGTTTAGAACAGACTCTAAACAGTCTGAAGAAAGAATAACACACTGATAGGTCTAAGCCTCCAAAATGCAGACCAGGGAGAAAAGGCCTGAATGCAATTAGGGATAATGCAACTTGAGTTTTTTCACCAAATTCATTTGACTCCTCAGTAAATATTTGCTGTACCAAGGATCAAAGATAAGTAAGATCTTTCTCCTGACTTCTGAAAATTCATTGACCAGTGATGAAGAAAGAAGTCCACAAACAATACATTAACAAATGGAAACGGAACCATAATGAAAATTACAAGTTTGGTCATTGTTTGGTATCCATAGAGGCTGGTTCCAGTAACCACCTAGGCCAGCAGAATCTGTAGACATTCAAGTCCCTTATATAAAGTGGCATGGGAGTTGCTTATAACCTATACAACTTTCTGAGTACTTTAAATAATCTCCAGATTACCTGTAATGCCTAATACCCTGTAAGTACAATGTGAATAAACTGTATTATTTAGGGAATATCTTCAAAGAAAAACACTTCTGTACATGTTCATTACAGACACAATCATGCCAGGCCTATCTACACTTCTATCTAAAGTCAGGCAAGACCGTTGTCAGGGAGGATAGACTATGTTCGATCAAAGTGTGTGTGAAATGCTAAAAGCCGAGAAGGAGAAAGTCATTAATTTTATCAAGGAGCCATTTCCTTTGAGACTTTTTGGACCAGGATAAGAAATTGGGCTTTATTTCCAAAAGCTGAGGGTAATAGCCAGAGTGTTAGGAGCAAAGCCAGAAGATGCTTGTGTTTCTAAAGGCTTGTTCTAGCAGCATTCATGAGACTAAATTGAGGAAGTACTTATTAGAGAGCAGTCATCTCAACAAGAAAAAATGGTGACTTAGACGAGAAATGGAAGTAGCAGCCTCATGGGCCTGTGAGCCCCTAAAGCTGACAGCCAATCAATAAGTTGGGTGCGGCAAAGAGGAGAATCCAAGTGCAAAGGTTTTCTACAATCTAAGCATTCAAGCTTGTGGACATGTGCTTTTGTTTTACCATCTCACATCACTAATGATACATTTATATAGGTGTTAGTGATACATTTATTATATATATATAGGTGTTAGTCCCTAAAAATCAAGGGAACAAATCTCTCTAAACTGGGGCAATTTCACAATAGCTACAGAAGATGGTGCTACTAGCCATGTACGGCTGAGTTATTTACTATTCTTAGGTATTAGACATTACTATCACAAATGTCTGCTTTGATATGGAAATGGGGTATATTCACTTTATGATTAAGTTCCTGCTTAGGAATATTTTACAAAATGTAGTAAAGGTAGCCATTTTATCCCTTCCTGGCTGTTAGCACACTCATAGCATTGCCTACTGAAGGGATTAGAAAAAGACATCATGAGAATTTATGTCAAAACCCAGAAAAGTAGATCAAGACCCAGCAATCACTTTCCAGTGAATTATTCCTCTTTCTGTTTCTCTCTCATGATTCAGTTAGTTCTTCAAGGACATGTCTAAAAATTGTAGCCTGTTTTCCCCTTTGCCAGTTGTCTTTTGCAAGCTTATAAATTGCCAGCTATTTTGTAGGTTTTGAAGAATGATTTTATGCCCACAAAGTTGTATTACACACACATACACATATGCAAATAAATAATGAGAATATTTTCTGTTGCAATTAAGTCTTACCATCCTTTTTCTTTTTAATTCACAATGGAGAATTGTTGATCATTATATTTAGTATCATTTCTAAAGCATAACGAGCAAGTCCATTGACTATGTGTGTTTGTAGAACTCCACTAAGATCGGCCCTCTGTTTTAAGTGTTCACATTATTTCCCTTTCCACTACTGCTTTCTGATTCCTCCTCAAGTCCTCCATCTAGTTCATAAAGTATAAAATAATAAGATGATTCTGAAATACTAATTCCATTCCAAGAGAATTATGTACATTTTATCATTTATTGTACTTCATTTGCTTAAGGATAATTGGCTAAGCCACTGATCCAGTGTCACAAAGCTAATACATTACAGCTACAACAAGGATTAGAAATAGCCATTTGACTTTAGGGTTGAATTCCTAATCAATACCTGTGTAAGCATTTGCAAAATAGTTACTGCCAATCAACTGTTCACACAACCCCTCTAACCCTGTCCTCCACTGGCCTTTGACGTATATCCTGACTCACAATGGCTGTTGGCAGTTTGCTTTTCTCTTTCTCTAGTCTGGTTCTGCTCATATATTTCAGGGAATGCTTCACATGGTCTGCTTTCTCCTTCAGGTCACCCTTCTAACTTAACCCTTTCATGTCCTTGATTTTCTTGTATAGGTTAAATGTGAGTTCTGGTAGCTTGTACTCATGATTACACCATCACCCCTGTCTCAGGAAAGAGATCCAGACCAGCGTTTCCAGGGAAGGACTGCCCAGGATGACCTCCTGCACCATCTTGATGGCTCTTTATGTTGAACGTTCAGACTTTCACTTTCTACCCAATTCTGCCATCCATAAAAACACATTCAAATGCATCTATCTATAGTTTCTACTTTCAAATCTTCCTTAAACTATGACTTTTATTCATCTTTCTTTTACCAGTCAACTTCTTGAAACATTGCTGTATGTTTTGCTTCCATCTCCTGAAATATATTATTAGGTAAAATTTCCATTCAAATGTGATGTAATCTACTGCCCATGTAGTGGAAGGGATTTTCCAGAGTGACTGTGACCAACTGCAAATCCATATTCACCCAACCTGTCAACTTGCACCTCCCTCAGCCTTAGGCATGTCTGTATCTTGTCTTTCCCCCGCTATAGCTACTCTTTTCAGCATCTTACGGTGACTTCTCTCCCTTAGCTTTCTTTTCTTCTATTTTTACCCTATATATTTGCCCATTTTCACTTCATTTTTCCCTTGATCCTACCACTTCCATGGTGCTGAACACCAAATCAGCGTCTTCACGTTTCCTCTCTTGTCTCAGTTTCACAGCTCCTATCCCAGCTACTGGCTAGAGAGTGGGGCTGGAGTGTCTTACATCATCTCCATTTCATATGCTCCCAACTGAACCCCGTTCAGTCTTGTTTTGCTTTTTGTTCAGGTAGAACTCCTGGACTTCATTTTTTATTATATCCCTTACAGTTGGACAATGGTTTCTTAGTTCTCATTTCCCACCTTCATATTTGTACGTATGAAAATTTCTACTTGGGGCTGACATTGTGGTACAGTGGGTTGAGCTACTAATTTACAATTCCAGCAACCCATATCCCATGTTGAAATATTGATGTGAGTCCCAGCTACTCCATTTAAACTCCAGCTCCATGCTAATGCACCTGGGAATGCAGAGGAATATGGTTCAATTTCTTGGCCCCTTCCACAAATGTGGGAAACCCATATGGAGTTTCTGGCTGCTGGCTTTGGTCTGACACAGATCTGGCCATTGAAGCCATTTGGAGAATGAACCAGTGGATGGAAAGGTGCTTTCTCTCTCTCTCTCTCTCTCTCTCTCTCTCTCTCTCTCTTAAATAAATCTCTCACTTAAATAAATCTTAAAAACACAACAAAAAGCTCCTGCTCTTCCAGAACATTCAAATATTTTCTCTTCTATTACATTTCCCAGGTTCTCCCTGACAAACATGGCTCTTTCTTCAGCATTTTGTCAGAATTCCAACAGATAATGTGCCAAATTGTACTGTGATGCTCATGTTGACATTTCTAACTTTGTCCACTGCTGTGTGCTTCCTAAGGGAAACAAGCTTGTTAAATGCACTTGTTATCTGAATAACCAGCACAGAGGAGATACTCAATATGTTTGTAGAATAACTGCTTCTCTTCTGTAGATTTATCACAGGATCAGCTCTATGTGGAATGTTTATATAACTATACCTTATTTCTATTTTAAAAGAGGATATTTTAAAATTTATTACTTATTTTATTTATTTTAAATGAGTGATAGAGAAGAGACAGAGAGCGAGAGAAAGAGAGAGAGAGAGAGTGCTTCCATCTGCTAGTTCATTCCCAAAATGGCTGCAACAGCCTGGTCTGGACCAGGCCAAAGCAAGTAGCCTAGAACATCATCCAGGTTTCCCATATGGATGAAAGGAGCTCAAGGAATTGGGTCACCTTCCACTGCTTTCCCAGGCACATGAGCAGGGAGCTGGACAGAAAGAGGAGCACTTAGATTGAAACGAGTGCTCAGGAATGGGATTCTGGAATGCTAGTTAACCTGCTGTGCAAAATCACTGGACCCTGTGCCTCATTTATCACTGTGTTTACTTACATATGAAGCACGGATGGTTCAGATAAAGTGTTCCAGGAACCTTTGGTGGCACTCCATTGCACCTCAAAATTAGATACAAATTCCTTAATACAGTATTGAGTATTTCCCATTAGGTCACATACCTTCTACATCTTCCTAGCCTTAAATGCAATGATATAGGCAAGTCCTATTGTGTCTCTGACCGTTGGCTAAGTAATTTTTATATCCTTGGCCACAGACTCCTCCACCTCCACTCTTCTCCATAACCAGGCTGCCAGTCACCCATTGAACAACATTTTGTCGTGATCCTTAACAGAATAGCCTGTTTCCTCCTTCTTACCTCTGCAACATGGGATGTTCATTTTGTCTACAGTGTTTGGGTTGTGATTTTTGTTATGTTTCTTTATGTGCTGTCTAGTGGAATCCCATCTTTGTTGACGGTCCACAAACACTTTGAAATCAGGACATAGATGTAACTCATCTTTGAAACTTGGTACAATATATGTTTGCTGAAAAATATGTACTTAATACATGCTTATCACTTAGTTGATTAGCAAGTCATTATAATGTTAGGTCTGATGATAAAGCTGCAAATAAAAATTTGCCTTACAAAAATAAATTACTTTTATTTGTTGCCTTTCCAAGTTTTGTTTTTCCAAAAAAATATGTGGGAAAGACTCTTTGCCCTATGATTGAAAATGAACTCTTTCTTTTTCTTCAGATAGAAGGAAAAATAGGAATGAAAGAACAGTTGCAACTCAGTCACATCAGCAAACAGCTGTCAGATCCTGTCTCTGGCACTGATTGGATCATCTGAAAATGGAGGAACTGATGAAAAATTCAGTGAGGCAAGGTGGCCTGGGAAGAATCACTGTGACCCTGCCTCTCCACAGTGGTGACAGTGACACCTGAGGAGCTATATTTTATCCCACACCAACAGATGGCTTCAAACAACACACAGCCAGCTTTCTCAGGCTCAGCTCTGAGCACTTAGGGCAGCTTGAGAAATCAAAAATTAAAATCTAAACAACAAAGAGCACTTCCTGGGGGGTGAGTCACTAAGCTGAAAGCAATTATCAACTGATTTTAAGTCTCTGCCTGCTGTTTTCTTAAATGACCTGCTATAGGAGAGGGATTTTATGATGAGAGGAGAGGTAAACATTAGCAAAAAAAATGTCTCTGATTTCTGCTCTCAGTAGTTTCAAAGAAAATTTTTTTAAAAAAAGTAAAAGCTACATTTGTTGATTGTGTGATTGCATCAATTCCCCTACTGCAAGGGGAAATAAATGTCCAGAGAAATTTCTATTCATGTTTATCCAGTTGTATTAAAGACAAACAACTAAAAATTTGCACCGTTTATATGAGATGATGTAAGCCTAGAGGAAGGAAACAAGTGTTTAAACAGTGAAAAAAAAATACTGTCCAAATCTTGTGAAGCAATCAGAGTCGCTAGGTGTTACGTGTCTTATCCTTCTGCCATTTGGAACTTCACTAATCCATTCAAACAAACATCCATCTTAACTTGCAGTGCATCTGTGAAATTGATGGAAATGTTTGTGTGTGAACTAACCCCGCTCACATAATGGAAAACTATTGCTGTTTGGTTCCCAGATTGTGTTTAATTTAGAATCAGGAGAGGAGGGGAGGAAGGGACATGGATAGAAAACATTAAATAAACAAAATTATCCTATACCAAGAGGTCTGAAGGATGTGGAAGATATTCACAGGGATACAAATACATACCAACAAGTTGAGTATGTAGAAAACC
The DNA here is from genome assembly GCA_949820135.1 of Sylvilagus floridanus. Lineage (NCBI taxonomy): Eukaryota > Metazoa > Chordata > Mammalia > Lagomorpha > Leporidae > Sylvilagus > Sylvilagus floridanus. The sequence continues at coordinate 82,643,541 of OX463245.1, forward strand.
AGGGTGGGTATATTTGGGAAAAAGAGACACGTAATCTGAGGAATGCATAAGTACTATGAATTAAATTCCTTTCACTTTTGTTCTAAGAGATTCTGTGGGGGTTAGCCATCTTACCATTTTTGCATTTCTCTACTGTGCTTCAATGTATGCAACTCCTTGCATAAACTGAGTCACAAGGAGTCATAATATTTACTGGACTTATAAGAGACACAGGATGCATTTTTTTTTTAGTTTTTTGATAGTGATCTTTTTCTCACATGTATATTTTTCTAATATGATCATACATTTGGAACATTTTCTAAGTGGGTTCATTTCTTTTCCCTACATACTTCTATAGGAGAGGATTTTCCAATGGGTTTTCCCTTCCTACAGACAATCTAACCCTACATTATTATTCTAATAGATATTCATTATACTCCATTTTACATCAGAACACTATTTTAGGCACTGCTGCAGGAGATCCAAGGGAGAGCATACAAGCAAGAGAACTGAATGATAAGTAAAATCGTAGGGAAGTGTGGGTGAGGGAGCAATGAAGTCTTACTGAGGATTGGTGGACAGAAGTAACAATTCAGCTGGATATTTAAGGAAGAATTAGCAGTCACCTAGAAAAAAAAAATAAAGAGGATCATTGAAACAGCAGAGTTCAGGCAAAGGCACAGTAACATTACAGAGAGTGACACAGAGAAGCATCCATGCCCATCCAGCAGGGGACTGAGGCTGGGAAAACATGAGAGTACCCATGAGGCACCTTGCGTATCCCTAGGATCTGTGTGGGTTCTCTGCACATATGATGCTATTTGACATAAGGGCATACGCATCTGCAGAATCTGAGGGAGAGTCCTGGAACTACTAGATGATGGTATTTCTCAAAATTAGAATTAGCAGGTAGAATACAATGATGGGAAATTTCAGAGTCTACCAATAATATACTGAAGTCATACAGAAGCTATATTTTCAAAATTTCACATGATACAGTTTGGAGTTGTGACTTCCATCACTCTGGAAACAAGAACTCATAAGAAAAAGACCTTCCCCTCCCCAATTCATAACACCCAAGCCCTATTCAGTATCCTTTCCTTCTTAGACTTATAGGTCTATTAGGTCCCCAAATAATGCATGGGTCAATGGTTTTCATCCCTGGAGACACATTTGACAAGCTGGGAGATTTTTCCTTTTGTTTTTATTTTTGAAGACTGATGTCTGGGCCCCGGCCACAGAGTTCCTGATTTAATCAGCCAAGAGAGGGAGAGGCATGTGTGCTGAAAGGCCTCTAGGCATATTCTCCAGTTAGCCATCATTGAGACTTCAGGAGGGCCACCAGGGAAGCCTCATAACACTGAGATTTTGTGGATGTTGTCCATTGTTGTAATTTCAAAACCTTATTCAGTGTCTGAATAAAATTTATTGTTGAATAAATAGATATTTGATACTTTTTAAAAGGTCCACTTCTAAATCATCCAAATAAGCTATTTCAATGTTTACAAATTATAGTTTTCTACCCCACCAAATTGTAAATGATGTCACTGTTTCTGTAGCTATAATTAGGCAAGACTGCCAAAAATGGTGATGACAGGTGTTAAAGAACTCCTCTTGAACATTAAAATGTTGCTAGCTGATCACCACTGGGCAGAAGGTCTACATCTCATCTTGAAGGTCTGCGTCTCATCTTGATGCTGGTTCCCTGTGCAGATGCACTTCCACGCTTCCCGCCAGAACACTCGCATTTCTCTCTGGTTTTGGTCCAACTGTCACCCCTGGGTACATGTGGTTATTCTGTACATTCCAAAAAACAGCAGGAAAGAGAACAGAGAACAGAGGCAGAAGACGGCCTTGCAAGCGGGGCTTTTCCAGGTGACAACAAGCACATTTAGAGAGAAAGGGATTGAAAAGACTGAAGCCTTCCAGTAAACAAGATCCCAGGTGCACAGACAAGGGAGGGAGCACAGCACACCCCGAAGTCCATGTCTGGGGGACCACGTATCCTCCTGAAACTCAAAAGCTTTCAGGGTGGCTTCTCACCAAGAATTGCATGATCAGCCTCTCCAGAGGCAGAACCAGCACTAGCTGTAAAGGGCTAATGCTGTTTCTGGTGGTTAAGTTCAATTGAACAACATCTTAGCATTCACTCAATTCTATCTGAAGATGCTATGCAGTGACTGGTGAGAGGCAGGAGTGAGGATGTGATGAGGAGGAAGGAAAGGGATGTCTGTCAATCCCAAGTGGCTTCTAGAAAGTACAGATACCTCCTGCCGGTTAATGGTCGTCAGCTGCCTTGGAAATACTACATACGTAACGTGCTGCCGAGGCGTCTATCCGAGGACCGCAGAGTGATGAACACGGCACCTCTGAAAGGTGGATGTGCCGTTGATAGTGACAGTGCAGCTCCCGATGCGGCTATGCACTTCAGACTACACTGCTCACGGAGGCTGTCACAGGGGACACCCACCTTGTGGGTCTGGACCACTGTCTGGGAAGCACAGAATCAGAGAGTCCCCTCAGAGCAGCAGGACAGGGATGTGCATTGACCGAGCAAGGACAAAAGCCTTGGATCCATGTTGACCACTCACCTGCATAACAGCAAGCAGCCCCACCCCCAACCCCATGTCTCTGCCCTGCTAATTGACCAGCCCTGCCCTGCCTGGAGTGCTGGACACTCCGCTATCTGAAGAGTCCACTATCTGGGAGCCTGAGCTCCCGCACTCCTCCCAAGCTCTCTCCCTACAACTCAGAAGCTGGGCCCCAGGGTCCAGCCTCAGCCTCAGCTGTAATCTTCCAGGACCTATGGATCTAGCCCAAGCTCTCTCTCTATCTTGGCAGCCCAGCTTTAGCTCAGAGCCCCAAGCCTTTCCCTGCAGGCTGCTTTGCACTATATAAACCATCTGTAAGGGAAGGGGCTGGCTCTCTCGCTGTTGCGTGTTCAATGCCAGCTCCCTGCTGTGCGTTCACCTGGGAGGGAGCCCCTCCCTGGCTTTATTCTTCTGAATAAACCTGGTCCGGCTGTGGCTTCATGCTCTGTCTCCTCTTTCCTGACACTGCCTCCGCTTGAAACATAGCCTTGAAAAAACAGCCTAAATTCTCTGAATTGCACATAGTATTGAAACAGGAATGCCTAAGCTGAAATACACTCGCTAAGATTAAAAGCAAACTATTAGGAAAACAATGCTTCTGGGTTGTGAGTCCTTAATAAGTGTTGGGAACCTGTCAACGCCTCCTTTGCCTCCCCTGCAAAGTGCCTTATCCCATCGAGATGTGTGTGAGGCACAGAGAACATTGCCTGGTGCCTAGTAGGTGCGGACGACACACGGAGCTCTTTATTAATTACGTGCAGTGCCGTGGTGCTGATCTTAGAATGTGTTCAGAGGCTGAAAGCACACCGTAGCAGCAACGACACGCTGGGAGCCGCTGAGTTGGAAGCAAAGCGAGCACACTGACTTCCTTTCCTCCTTCTCTCTTCCAAAGTGTTTACAATGCCTTGGGAGAATGCCTTTCACTTTACCTAGACGAAAATACTGTTTTTAAAATCAACAGCAAAAATATCCCCACGCTCTAGAAGAACTGCTCAGTGTCTGTCACTCACCTTGCTCCATTTCAGCGTTCTGTATTTTCTCGTTTTCACAAGTGATAATGTGCACCAATGAAACAGAGTAGCAAAAGGCCCACCTGCAGTTGCCCAAAATTCTCTGAGGGTTCCTGAAAGGAGGAAAAAAACGCCCTGCGAGGAAGCATATAGCCTACGTTTGGAAACACCATTTGGAGCACTTACTGTTATCTCAAAGTTAATTCTGAAAAAATGAATGCCTGCTGTCTTCCCACTACCGTAATCAGAACAGAGGGACATAAAGGAACTCCTTGACTTTAAATCTCTTGGAGTTTAATCTATAAACTAAAGGACCCTAGTCTCTCCCTTACCTTTCTGGATGTCTCTGTGTGGCTCAGAGGAAGTGAGCTGACTGGGCCAGGAGCTATCCAGGAGCCCCACTGGGTGCGGCCATGAAAGCCCTCTTTTTTGACTCAGGCATGGCATCACCAGAGAAATGCTTCCTGTGCGGCTCCTCGAATTTCTCTTTCTGAACTTCACTGCAGTTGCCCTTCAATATCCACAGGGGCTTGGTTCCAGAAAACCACAATGAATATCAAAATTCCTGGATGCTCAAGTCCCCCCTGTAAAAAACGTAGAGTATTCACATGTGACCCACACAGTCTTCTCATACACTTTAAATCCTATGTGGGTTACTTAGGATAGCCAACACACTGCACATGCTACGGAAATAATCATTGCACTGTACTATTTAGCTAATAATGAGAAGGAAAAGATTCTGCACATGTTCTGCAAAGATATAATTTTTCCCAAAATATTTTCTTTTTCTTTAAAGATTTATTTATTTTACTTGAAAGTCAGAGTTACACAGAGAGAGAAGAGGCAGAGAGAGCGAGGTCTTCCATCTGCTGGTTCACTCTCCAACTGGCCACAATGGCCGGAGCTGCACCGATCCGAAGCCAGGAGCCAGAAGCCTCTTCTGGGTCTCCCATGTGGGTGCGGAGGCCTAAAGACTTGGGCCATCTTCCACTGCTTTCCCAGGACTTAGCAGAGAGCTGGATCAGAAGTGGAGCAGCCAGGACTCAAACCAGTGCCCAAATGGGATGCTGGCACTGTAGGCGTCAGCATACAGTGCTGGTCCCCCAAAATATTTTCAATCTGTTGAATCCAGAAGCAAAACCTACACACGTGTTGGGGGCCAGCGTTGTGGCTCAGTGGATTAAGCCACTGTCTGCTACTCCAACATCCCTAAGAGCACCCGGTGGAATCAGCTGCTCTGTTTCCTATCCACCTCCCTGCTAATGTGCCTGGGAAGCAGCAGATGGTGCCCCAAGTACTTGGGCCCCTGCCACCGACATGGGAGACCCGGATGAGGTTCCTACTTCCTGGCTTCAGCTTAGTACAGTCCCAGTTGTTGGAACCTTTGGGGAGTTAACTGAGTAGCAGATGGAAGATCTCTCTGTCTCTCCCTCTCTATCTGCAACTTTGCCTTGCAAATGAATAACGAATATTCAAAATTTGTTTTTTAAAAAAAACTAAAGATGTGGAAAGCCATGGAATGATGGAATTAAAAGCTAAGTTTTTTGGGGGTACAAAACATATTCATAATTTATGCATTATTTATTTTCATAATATATATTTCCCACAAACTTTTTGAAGTATCCTCAAATAACCTCCTGTATTAAAAAATCAAAACCAGCAACAAGCAACTTTCCAAAGAAGATAACCCACCGCCTGCCCTCAGAAGTTTCAAGGACGGCATGAGTTTTTATCTCTAAAACTGCTGGATAGTAGCTATCCAAGCAGTTGTAAAATAAACCAGGTAATCAGAGACTGGCTTCTTACTAGTCTGACCAGGGGTCCTGGCAGGAGGGGACTTCTTAGACACAGGGTGTTACATACCAACCCCGTCTGTTTTGTTATGTTTTTAAATCATATATTCATGTGGTGCTGCCAAAAACACTAGTGAAATATTTGTCCTTCAGTCGAGCTATGAAAAGTACTTCAAAATGTGCGTGAGATACTAGAGTTAAAAGACAACTTTGTTTTTGGTGAAAAAAGTTTTGAAATCCATGAATAGCTTCCTCATAATCTGCATCTAAATAATTTTTGAAGACTCCTCAGATGAATGGGTTTCAGAGTCTTCTAGCATCAAAATAAACTCACCTATTCACTTCATTTTTAACTACCTTCATATCACCATAAAGCCTTGAGGGCTAAAGGAGAGAATCGTGTTAGAGAAAAAACAGTTTGTTAAGACCAGTCTACTGCTGGTACACCAATGTGGTCACCTAACAGACTGGGTGGGGGAAGGTGACAGAAGAAGGGACGGGACATGGGATCTTTTTAAAAAGTTTTTTCACGTTTCTCTTGACCCAGTATTCACTGGGTTTCACACGGAGTAGTGATTTAATTGGCTTGAAAACTACAGTTGGATTAATCCTTAAACCCAGTTATTTATCCTTTCGATTAGTTTACCCCTCAAAGCTTATACTAGATTCTTTACATAACACAATGAGTTGTCATATACATTCCTCTAAGGAAAAATGTGAGAAAAATAAGCCTATCTATTAGCAGAGCTTGTCTGATGACAAATTTCCATTTGCCCACTGCTGGCAAAAGCAATAACCTCAATTTTGAAATTAGGAAGCTACAACTCATTTGCAGAGCCATCTGTTTCTTTGTGAGCTCCTTTGGCTTCAAAATACTGCCATTTCATCATTAAGGAGATCATTTGATGATGGTACTTCTGTTTGCTAGTATGTAAGAGTTGTCATGGAGAATCAGAAGGAAACAGTTGCTACATAGGAGACAAGGCTCAAGGCTTGTGAAAAGGAAGGGCCCTGCTGTGTGCAGAACCAGGGACTGCCATTTCTCGGCGCCTTGTTCTGTCTCGCACACTCGTTCCCTGTCACCATGTTTTATCTCTACACGAAGGGGAAAACTGACAGCTGACATGTGGAGAGTCCACATATCTATCAACAAATTGACTTTTTCCTAGCACAATCAATAGTGATTGATTTTAATAACTATAAAGAAAAGTAAGCAAATATCTTTACTCCTTACATGATATATTTCTAGGAAGAAAAATGGAACTGAATCCCCTTTATGCCATACTTAAAAGTCCTGAAAATGAACTATATAAATCAGTTTGTAGCATGGATAATTATTTCTGTAATGAAAAAAAATAAAATTAAAGGGATGCAACAGCAGATTGCCTTGTATCAGGGATAAACTTATCTGTTTACCTTTAAGAGAACTGGGCCAGCGCCACGGCTCACTACGCTATTCCTCTGCCTGCAGCGCCAGCACACCGGGTTCTAGTCCCGGTCAGAGGGCCGGATTCTGTCCCGGTTCCTCCTCTTCCAGGCCAGCTCTCTGCTGTGGCTCGGGAGTGCAGTGGAGAATGGCCCAAGTCCTTGGGCCCTGCACCCACATGGGAGACCAGGAGAAGCACCAGGCTCCCGGCTTCAGATTAGCGCAGTGCGCCAGCCGCAGCGGCCATTGGAGGGTGAACAACAGAATAAAGGAAGAAAAAAAAAGAGAAAACTGGGCAAATTTTATGTCAGGTATTTTTAGAGTATACAGAATTATTCTTAACCTAGAATCTCTGGATTCTTATATAAACTTTTTTTTTGACAGGCAGAGTTAGAGAGAGAGAGAAAGGTTGTCCTTTTTTCCGTTGGTTCACCCCCTCCCCCCCAGATGGCTGCTACAGCCGGCACGTGTGCAGATCTGAAGCCAGGAGCCAGGTGCTTCCTCCTTGTCTCCCAACCAGGACTAGAACCTGGGGTGCCGGCGCCGCAGGCGGAGGATTAACCTAGTAAGCCGCGGTGCTGGCAATACTAGTCTTGATATAATTGGATTTTTATCTGGCATTTCCATTTTTTTGTTCTGTCTTATGACTTTTCTGTTCTATTTTTATTTCTTTTTATTTTTCATTGAGCAAATATTTTCAAATGTAGATTTTCATTTTTTTCACTATATATCTTATGTCATTTTTAGTAGCTATTCTAAGGTTTAACCTTGTAAATGATACCTTATCAGTATCAGTTTCAGATTTATGAATGGTGCTTCTATATAGTTATATTACCTTCTCCCTTTTATGTGGCATTACTCTTACACATATTATATTTTTAATGTCACAAGCCAAATGATAAACCTAGTATAATTATTACTTTACCAGTAGTAATAGACATTTTCTTAGTCCAGTGCACATCCTTTGCATTGTTTTGGCATATATTACATTATATACATATTATCTTACATATTTGCAAACTATAAAGAGAGAAAGAGATAGAGAGATATAGAGAGGGAAAGGAGGAGAGAGAAAAAGTCAGCCTCCAAATGACTGCAGCAGCTGGGGCTGAGCCAGGCCAGAGCCAGGAGCAGGACCTGCAGTCCTGGTCTCCACTTGGTTGGGGGAGAAGCCAGCACTTGAGCCACCACCGGCGGCCTCCCAGGGTGTGCATTAGCAGAAAACAGGAATCATGAATGGAGCGGGGACAGGACACCAGGCACTCCAATAGGGACACAGGCATCTTAATGACCGGGAGAAAGGATGCCCTTACTTTTTGAATCAGTCATTAGCAGGAGACCAAGCATACATTTATTGGTGCTGTTTTTCATGAAATCGTAATTACAGTCTGAGTTTACTCGTTTTCAGCCTGAAGAACTTCCTTCCATATTTCTAGTAAGGCAGACTGATTGGTAAAACCTGCTCTCAGCATCTGTTTACCTGGGAAAGTCATGGTTTCACTGTCATTTGTGAAAGAGCTTGGCTGGGCAGGGGTTTGGGCTGACAGTTTTGCTGTATGTTACTATTGAGCACCTCGACTGTGTCATTCCATTGCCTTCTGCTCTGCATTGTTTTGGCTGCGATCAGCCATTATCTTATTGCAGTTCCCTTGTCAGTGAGGAATTGTTTTCCTCCTACCGCTTTCAAGATTTTCTCCTCATTCGTTTGGGTTTATCCTACACAAAATCTCATTGAGCTTCCTGAACGTGTAGGTGACCATGTCTCAACACACTTTGGAAGTTTTCTTCTACTACTGATTCTAAAGTTTCTTTTAAAACACTTTATTGATATAAAGTGAACATATTTCATATGTACAATTCTAAGACAATAACTATACTCTCCTCCCTCCCTCAATCCCTCTCCTTTGTTTCTCTTTTTCTTTATTTTTTGCACAAATGTACTTTGAACTTACTTTATAATCACAGGCTAACACACCACTAAGCATAATATTTGACACGTATGCTCCTTTGTCTCACTCTTTTTTTTTTTTTTTTTTGACAGGCAGAGTGGACAGTGAGAGAGACAGACAGACAGAAAGGTCTTCCTTTGCCGTTGGTTCACCCTCCAATGGCTGCCGCAGACGGCGCGCTGTGGCCGGCGCACCGCGATCGTCCGATGGCAGGAGCCAGGTGCTAGGTGCTTTTCCTGGTCTCCCATGGGGTGCAGGGCCCAAGCACTTGGGCCATCCTCCACTGCACTCCCGGGCCACAGCAGAGGGCTGGCCTGGAAGAGGGGCAACCGGGACAGAATCCGGCGCCCCTACCGGGACCAGAACCCGGTGTGCCGGCGCCACAAGGCGGAGGATTAGCCTGTTGAGCCACAGCGCCGGCCTCTGTCTCACTCTTCATATTCTAGAGCTCTTACTATGTATATATTGGTGCACTTGATGGTGTACGACATTTCTCCAGAAAAAACAAAAATGAGCTCGATCGGATATCTAATTTAACAGAAAAGTACTTCAAAAAATAAATAAATGAGTCTCTGCTTGTGTTAAAAATATGTTTCTCTATTTTGCAGATTGCATAATATTTATTATTCTGTATTTCAATTAGCTTTCATATCAAGTCTACTCTTGAACCTCCTAGGAGAATTCTTATTGTTTTACTTTAGTAATTTGGTTCTTTAGAAACTTCTATCTATGTATTAATATTTCTATTTTATACAGCATTGTCATCAAAGAGTCTCTACTTTTTAAATCATGGTGTCCTTTAGTTTTGCAGGCACATTTATTTATTTTGAAGGAATTTTCTCTAAAACCTCAAATCTACCTGACCAAAACCTTCTTATGGTCAGAACATAGGTCCTTGGCATTAGAGTCTGTATATATAGTTTCCATAACTTCCATTTACATGTTTTGTATTGATTTTCATCCCCAATGACAAATAATTTCTAAATCTTATAAAAAATATTATGGGTCATTGGATAGTCCCTTGAAGAATCTGTAGAGTGGGATAAGGTAGAAAGTTACCATGAGAAGTTAGAAAATAATGAGGCTACATCAGAAATAGGATAAGTCAGAGCAAGGCACAGATAACAACATGTGTTGATCTGAGATTTGGGGACAGAGATTTAAGATGGCTGAAAAGGGTGTAACCACACTAATTTCAGTTGTTCAGGGATATGATGAGAACAAAGGAAGGACCACATTTTTAGGGGCCTGATGGATGGAAACTGTTGGTCAAGAACTGGAAAAAAAAAAGAAAGAAAGAAAGAAAATTCCATGGGCCAGGAGAAAAGACAGGAGCCGGGCAGCACAGCCTGCTGGCTGTGAGCCGCCATCATATGATGACCAGGTAGGAAGAAGTAGCTACATGCCCAACACTCACAGTTTTAGCTGAGAGGGAATCCCACAGTCACCCTCTGACTTATACTTCAGCTGTGAAGTTGACTGGGATCTGAGCAACTGCCAGGCTTGGACCAGGAAACCACCCTGTTTCCCTTGCCTCCCTGACTCTTGCTGGCCATACGTGGCTTCAAAAGGTCAGGCAGTATCCCTCTTCCACTACCAGTACCAGAATCAGCATCAGGAAGAGACACCGTCTTCTTAAAGAGAAATGACAGGAGACTGCCGCAGCTCATGTCATTGGTGATTCTGCCTGAGGGAGAGGCTTGCAGACTACACTGGAATTTGAGCCCAGCCTAGAGTGCTGGGAGGGGGAGCAGGGTGCTCTACTAAACTCATGAAGCAATAGCACATTGTCTGCTTCCCATCCCCCCAACAAGGGCTCCTGACAAATAGAAGAAGGAAGCACCATCTTTTTGTCATCAATTATTATTGTTAATGAATGTATTTTTAACAAATTTTTAAAGATGAACAAATTTCATGTATTTCACATATAAAGATTTAGGAACATAGTGATATTCTCACCCTATCCTCCCTCCAGCCCATGCGCCCACCCTTCATTCTCTCTCTTAATTTTACAATGATCTATGTTCTGTTTACTTATAAGATCAACCCCACACTAAGAGTTCAAAAAATAGTAAGCAAAAAATGCTAAAATTCATGTGCGAATATAAGAGACCTCAAATTGCTAAAGCACTCATAAAGAACAAAAACAAAGCTAGCAGCATCACAACATCAGGCTTCAAGATACACTACAGGGCAAAACAGCCTGGTACTGGAGCAAAAAGTAGACATGTAGACCAGTGGAACAGAACAGAAACCCCGGAAATTAACCCACCACCAACAACCAACTAGTCTTTGACAAATGAGCTAAAATCAATCCCTGGAAAAAGGACAGTCTCTTCAACAAATGGTGCTGGGAAAACTGGATCTATGCATGCAGAAGTATGAAACAATATCCCTACCTTGCACCTTATACAAAAATCGACACAAAGTGGATCAAGGAGCTAATTCTATAACCTGATGCCATCACACTGCTAGAGGAAAACGCCAGGGAAATGCTATAAAACATTGGTATAGGCAAAGACTTCTTGGAGAAGATCCCAGAAGCACAGGTAACAAACGCAAAAATAGACAAATAGGATTACATCAAGGATTACGTCTGCCCTGTAAAATAAACACTCAATCAAGTCAAGAGGCAACTGGCAGAATGGAGAAAATATTTGGAAACAATGCAGCTGATAAAGTATTAATATCTAGAATCTATAAAGAGCTCAGGAAACTCAACAACAAAACAAATAATACAATTAAGAAACGGGCAAAGACATGAACAGTATTTCTTGGAATCAACTGCAAATGGCCAATAGACACATGAAAAAATGCTCAGGATCACTGGCCATCAGAAAAATGCGAATAAAATCACAGTGAATTTTCACCTCATCCCAGTTAGAATAACGACTATCACCCAAAAACCAAAAATCAATAAATGCCAGTGAAGATGTGGCAAAAAGTTACCCTGGTGCACTCTTGGTGGGAATGTAGACTAGTACAGCCACTGTGGAAGACAGCGTGAAGACTCCTCAGAAATATGAAAACAGATCTACCATATGACCCAGCCATCCCACTTCTAGGAATTTACCCAAACAAAATGAACTCAGCTATGAAAGAATTACCTGCACCACCATGTTTACTGCTGCTCAATTCACAGTAGCTAAGATATGAAATCAACCCAGATGTCCATCAACTGATTACCAGATAAAGAAATTGTGGTATACATACATTATGAAATACTACTCAGCCATAAAAAAGGAATGAAATCCTGTCTTTTGCTATAAAATGGATATATCTGGAAACCATTATGTTTAGTGAAATAAGCCAGTCCCCATATGCTTTCCCTGATCTGTGGTAACCAATAGAGTACAAAAAATGGGCCGGCACCGTGGCTCAACAGGCTAATCCTCCGCCTTGCGGCGCCGGCACACCGGGTTCTAGTCCCGGTCGGGGCGCCGGATTCTGTCCCGGTTGCCCCTCTTCCAGGCCAGCCCTCTGCTGTGGCCCAGAGTGCAGTGGAGGATGGCCCAAGTGCTTGGGCCCTGCACCCCATGGGAGACCAGGAAAAGCACCTGGCACCTGGCTCCTGCCATCGGAGAGCGCGGTGCGCCGGCTGCAGCGCGCCGACCGCGGCAGCCATTGGAGGGTGAACCAACGGCAAAAGGAAGACTTTTCTTTCTGTCTCTCTCTCTCACTGTCCACTCTGCCTGTCAAAAAAAAAAAAAAAAAGTACAAAAAATGTAATGTGAATGAGCATAACTGAGATTCTGAGATTTGCTCATTGTTTATAGCTCCTGTATGTACTGTTTGATTTGCTTGTTTTTATTATTTGTTAACTTATTTACCTATTAGGTGTTACTCTTATGACTATAAAATAAAATGAAAGTATGTCATTGTAAAAAATTAAAAGAAAAAAATAAGGAAGAAGTGAAGGTGGGGGCATGAATGGCAGAGAGAGAAAGGTAGGAATTACCACCATGACCCTAAATCTGAGTGCGTAAAATACAGGTTAAAAACATAAAAAAGAAAGAAATAGGGACTGGCACCGCAGCTCAATAGGCTAATCCTCCACCTGCAGCACTGGCACACCGGGTTCTAGTGCCGGTTCTCTCCTGGTTTCTCCTCTTCCAGTCCAGCTCTCTGCTGTGGCCTGGGAGGCCCTGCATCGGCATGGGAGACCAGGAGAAGCACCTGGCTCCTGGCTTCAGATCAGCAGAGTGTGCTGGCCGCAGCGGCCATTGGAGGGTGAACTAACGGAAAAGGAAGACCTTCTCTCTGTCTCTCTCTCTCACTGTCCACTCTGCCTGTCAAAAAAAAATAGGGATGTATTTTATAATCTGCACTAGAATTAGTTTTCCAAGACTAAAAAAAAGCATTTTGCTATCACTCTGTGAGCTTGGAGTTAAAAAAAAATTAAAAGTAAAGAAATAATTAAACATCATCAGAAGTACTGTGCTTTGCCATTTTGGAGATTTTATACATGTCTTTGTTATTAATAAAATGGAGGGAAGTTTTCCCAAAATATCATGGGTGCTTTGAATATAAGAGACTTCGTTTTATAAACCGATAATCAGATCTCTCAAAGTTCATAAAAATTTAATATAATTAATGCTAAACTTACTAATGACTGTGAGTAATTAATTTTGTACTACCTTCTCTATAGAACCAAATAGCAAAGGATTTAACATAAATATAAGCTCTTTATGGGAGCTTGCTTAAGAAAGAGTTACAAAACTTTCACCATATGACAATAAAATTCTATATCTACATTTTTTAATAAAAGAAACAGGATTGAGTCTACGCTAATAACCATATTTAAAAGTTGTGTTCCATATTCACCCTTCTTACATCCCTAGATACTTAGAAAATTTTGCCAAATAGGAGAGCATTGAATTTTTTGGAAAATTAGTTGTCAATTTTCCTAATTTAAGAATCATTGGGCTTTGTGTATAATAAAATAAATAATGATGGACAGGCTAACCAGAGAATGAGCCTTGACTAGTATACTTTTATGGGCAAGGACACAAAATTTGAATTTTTAATATCCAACATTTTCTCCTAAAATCATTCCTCCAAGTCTAATGAAAGGAGTATTTTCTTTTTAAGTTTTGGATCAGACACAGAAAAGATATATATATATAGTTACATTTGTCACAGTCACTACTTTTTAATCAAAATTGGTGTCCTATATCTATCTATACATATCATATATATAAAGTATGTATTATGGATGTTTACCAGCTAAATGACAGTCACTATGAAATGTACAAGTGCCTGGCTGACCAAAAACATCACTATTTACTCCTAATACTGAATTTCAAGTGATTAGAAATGCTTTTAATTTAAGTGACCAAAGAATAAATTCAGAAACACCTGTTTCTACAGTGATGGAAGTGTTAAATCTCTTATAGCCATCACCTGTATATCACCCAGCCCATTTTCCCAAAGCAGTGCGAGGCACTGTAAATGAACTCCTTTATCCTAGGGTAACAGTTTTCACCAAGACTGTGTTTTTCAAGGCTGGCCCTAGGGTGTGCATGGCCAGACACAGAGCAGGTAAGGGATCTATGGAAAGTCCACCATAAGTTGGAGAAAGATCAGAATGGGAAGATGTTTGCCTTTGCACCCAGGATCCCCAAACACCTCCTCTTAAAGACAAACATTCCATTCTACTTTTCCCACAAGCAATCAAAATATGATTGGTGTTCATGCTTTTAAAAAGGACTTCATTCATTTTATAATATAAAGCATGCATATTGTTTTCTGGCCGAATGGAAGCCGCTGTGGTGGTTAATTATTGGTGTCAGCTTGCCTGTAGTCTCCAGTTGTTTGGTCAAGCTAAAGCCCAGAGGCTGCTTTGAGGGTATTTTTTTTAGCTTTTTGAACTTGCCAGGCTCCACAATCAAATAGCCAAATACTAAAAATCTTTCCCTGTCTCCCTGCACTCCTTTCTCCCAACACACACACACACACACACTCACATACAGACTCACACACACACACACACACATCCTGATTAATGCTCCAAACTAGAGTAGAATTTGCTAAAAATAATGGAGCGTTTCAAATCTCTGAAGATAGCTGCTTTAGCAGCTTCTGAGAATGACAGCTTGATTTTTACTTCCTTGCAAGTGGAAATAAATGACCAAAGTCTGAGACAAAAGATTATCAAGAACTAAAGCAAACCAAAAGAAAAGTATCAGTTAGCTAAAATTGAAAAAAAAAAAAAAAAAAAGAAGCAGAAGAAGAAGAAATCTCGAAGGAGCACCTCTGGGAAAGGAAGTGAGGGCATTTACAGAGGAATTACTGTAGTTCACAGAACTCTATTTGCACAAAATACATTATTTCCATCTGAGATACTTTCTGAGTTAAAAGAGAGGGCTGTGTGCAACCAGTTGTTGTGTGCTGAGAAACCTCAGGGAGAAAGAATATCTGACTTGGAGCACTTGCCAATTCTGCGGAACAAGTACTCCCACCATTGTCGATTTCAAGCTTCTGATTTGCAGTCCCTGAGCACAAAGCTGGGCAGCCACACAATGAACACACACAACACACAACACACACACACACAGATAGTAGCAATCAAGAGCCAGCTCCAGACCCCACTAAGAACAGTTCTAATCCTGAGTAGTGGGGCAGGAGAGAATGTCCTTATTTAGCCATTGTCTCATTTCCCTTCCTCTATGGCAGGTGGTTAACCCAGTAAAAAATCATCATGATTAAGGACAACAGTACTCCTTCTCCCAGGTGGTAGGTTTCTGGGAAGAAAGAGGGGCCAAGATTAGCTTGGTAAACAGATGGATCAAATTAAACACAGTAAAAGGTATTCACTAGGCTAATCCTCCGCCTGCGGCGCCGGCACAACGGGTGCTAGTCCCAATCAGGGTGCTGGATTCTGTCCCGGTTGCCCCTCTTCCAGTCCAGCTCTCTGCTGTGGCCTGGGAGTGCAGTGGAGGATGGCCCAGGTCCTTGGGCCCTGCACCCACATGAGAGACCAGGAGGAAGCACCTGGCTTCGGATCAGCCTGGTACGCCGGCCACAGCAGCCACTGTGAGGTGAACCAATGGAAAAGGAAGACCTTTCTCTCTGTCTCTGTCTCTCTCTCTCACTGTCCACTCTACCTGTCAAAAAAAAAAAAAAAGTACAGACAACCTCAATGACTTTTTGTGTTTAGATGGAAAACCCAAAAAAAGCAGAAGAAAAGTAATATGAAATATTGGGGCAGTTGCTAATATTTCCTACAGATGTTTCAAGAAAAAGGAAATCTAAAAGTAATATTTCTTTATTTTGTTATCAGTTTTTGCTGCAAGAATTATATCTGTGTCTGTTACCAGAGAATTGCAGGGTTCTTGTCTTAGCGAAAGAAAGAATTCAGGCGTGAGACAGAGAGTAGTGGGAGGTAAAATACAAGGTTTATTAGGGAAGGGACATCCGTAAGGACAGATAGGCACCTCTCCAGATAGAGCCTGAGAGAGTGCCCAGTTGCTCGGACTGGTGTGGGGGGCATGGAGCGAGGTTACATGGTTGAGTAGAGAGATTACACTTGGACAGGCAGGCGGGCGACTAAGCAGAGAGGCAGAGGGCTGTTGAGGCAGGGGGTTTTTAAGGAGATGGGTCTTTGTCTTCACACATCTCCTCCTGAAACAAAGGATTTTATGGGTGTAAATATTAAGAAGCTTCTATATGAGTTTTACCTTGAAGGTATCAGCCTGGAGGAAGCCCAGCTGGCACCATCCTGGGTTCAGAGGAAGGGTGAGCAGGACCCCCTGGAGAATGGGGATCTGGAGCAGGATGTCTGAAATGCAGATACTGGGCTGCATCTGGGAGATTGTGGAAGATTTGTCAGGCAGAAGGGGCGGGGACCTCCACCTGGCAGGTTATCAGGTAGAAGGGGCCAGGGCAGGATAGGAGTACCAGGCTGCCCCTGAAACATTGTTGGGATGGCTTTGAGATGCAGACGCATAAGCTCATATCTGACTTCCTACCTAACATATCTACTTAATATTTCATTATGATACAGACATAAATGCGTTACTCTTATTCCAGGCTCTTGCCTCATGCAAAAATAAGATTTCTAAGTGCAGACATGTAAAAGGCGAACAAAGTGATGGCAAAATATTCAAAAGGTGAGGAGGTGAACACACACATGCAAGAGTGTGGGTTGCCCCCACACAGGGTAATATCCATTAAGAATGGGTCAGGGGATTGCCCAAAGTGAGGATGGAGAGAGAAAGAGGGTGAGAGAGAGAGAGCACCTGTGGCTCTCCCTGAATGCTAGCCTCTTTTGTGAGGTAGGGGGTTGTGCCCTGCAGACATGAAGCTACCTGGGATTTTTAAGGTACCTCCATAAATACCATGTAGAACTTATATCCATATTTTCATGGTGTCCCCCTTAGGTCCAGGAGGAAGCAGGTGCATCCCGGAAAGAGGGCGTTTGATTGACAAGCAGAGGGCTAGCATTACATTGTGGATTTGCAGGGACTTTCTGCTCACATAGAACTGAATTACCTAGTTACACCACATCAGTTTTTCTGATGCAGAACTTCTTTGTTTCAACAGGATCTGTTTTTCCCCAGGGCAATGGTGGTGGTTAGTGAAATATTCTCATGAATTTATACCTTTAAACAGCCTGTTCCCAAGATGGAGGTAATGTTTTTCTCATTTTGAAAAATAAGTTGGTGTATTACAGATTATTTTTGAAATGGAATATAACAAATCACACTCATGAAATACACTCATAGAGTTTGAGTATTTTATATTAGTTTTCCTTGAAAAAGTCAAGTCTTTTCACTCTTTTGATGACATAGAAATGCAAAAAAAAAAAGTTCCCTTCCAATTGCATCATAGAGGGAACAGGGAGGTTGCTGTAGGAAGGTGTGCACAGGTGAGATCATGTGTGGGGCACATCGTCCTCTCTCTGCCTGGTCCTCGCTCCCTGCCTCTCCAGGCTCCCTGGGTCCTCCTGTCAGCTCCCTTCTCCCTTCACTGCTTTCTCACCTACCACCCCATTCAATATACCAGCGACAGCTGCTTCACATTTCAGGCATTGTCCTGAGAGTCTTTAAAAGATAAGCAAAACAGGAAAGAGAGGGCTTGTCATTTAACTTAGAAGATGGAAGACCAAATCTCCAGGCTGCTGTGTGCTTCAAAGCAGAAAGATTTTCATTTAAACAGAGCATTTCATGAATTAGTCTGTTTTTATAGACTTCCCAGAGAAGGAAATGGTTTGCATAAAAGGTAAGAATAGCTTCTTATGCTCTAGGCTTTTATATCAACAGGAACATTTTAAGTTTCCTATTGGCACTTTTGGTTTAAAAAAAATGAAGTCGACCAGCCATGAAAGCACATCTCACCAATTCTTCTTGCCTCAAAGGCCCAAGGTATTAAAGGCTATTTCTGTCCACATACTTGCTTCATTAAGAAACTTTTCTGTAACATGATTTTTTTTGGATCAGTTATAACTTTTTCTGTTCAAGTTGTGACAGGGTATGGACCAGGTGGTTAAGGAAAACTTAAACAATTCTGTTGCACAGTTGAGAAGGATCAGAATGGGAAGCATGTGAAGCCCCCTAAAAGCAGCAGAGACTGACCAGAAAAAGAAAAAGTTCTAACTAACACACAGCAAGACTCTTCAGTAAATAATACATGTAAGGGTGGTGGGCAGAAGGGGAGGACTAGAATTCCCTTTTCCCCCTCAGCTACTTCGACTCTTGTAGAACAAAGTCTTCTGAAACTTGCTCTATTTCAGTTACTCAGACTTTGGAGAAAACCTTGTTAAGTAATGCCAGCCTAGTGATAAAGATATGTTATCAGATATTTTTGTTATGTCAGCCTCTTAATTTTGCCTCTTCTTACTATTTCCTCCTAGGAATCTGCTTTGGAATTCAACTCCTGTGAGCCATGCAGCAAGCTGTCACTCAGACCGCACAAATCATGTTCCTGCATCTAACAGAGTTCCCCAAGGTATTCAACAATCTGCTGTGATGCTTATCTCAAGGACTATGAAATTTTAAATACTCAAACTTGAGCAATTAAATTTGCTTATGTTTAAACAAATAGAGCATGAGGAAGTCTCTTAATGAAAAGAAAGAAATCCTCAAAATGGAGTCACTCAATGCTGAAGTTCCACATCACCAAACCAAAACCCAAGGATACACGTGGGTATTGCAAAAACATCATGGAAAATGGAATTAAAAGATATGTTAATATGGGGGTAAAACTTGCAGTCCATTCATATCAGAGATCTTCAAGAAGTTCATGGATGGTCAGAGTTGTGGGGCAGAAGGTTAAGTGGCTTTGTGATGCCAGATCCCATATTGGAGCTATGGTTCAAGTTCTGGCTACTCTGGCTACTCTGCTTCCTACTAATATCCCTGAAAAGGCAGTTGTACATGGTCCCAAGTATTTGTTTCCCTGACACCTCTGTTGGAGACCTGGATGGACTTCCTGGCTCCTGACTTTTGCCTGGCCCATTTCTCTCCCCCTCTCTCTCTTTTATACTCTGCCTTTCAAATAAATTTTTAAAAGTTCATGGAAATAAGCATTATGAAAAACTATGCATGGATTTCAAAATTTTGCATTAAAATCAACTCATTTTTAAATTCATTTTTCATGAATATTTTAAGTATCTTTGTAGTTTTCTTAGAAAATCTGCTTTTCTCATAAAAAAAGAGAGATAATAAGCAAATCCAATTAAGCCATCAAGATTTTGCTTACAGATCCCTAAGGAAAGGAACCTTGAAATGACCAATCTGGTATTTGTTCTTTGTTGCTACTTTCCCTCACTTTTTTCTGGCTATAAAGCTTACCCATCTTGTTCAGCTCATCAGCGATCCTCCCTATTTTGAAGTCTGGATGTTGCCCAATTCATGAGTCACTAATAAAACCAGTCAAGTCTTTAAGCTCAATCTGTTGCAATTTTGTTCTTCAGTAAGTTCAACTACTTACCTCAAAGTAAATTTGAAAAATTCTCTTCTCCAGAGAAGAAAGATAATTATAACAACATTCAAGGATTTCCACACTAGAGAGAGACATGAGCCATAACTAGGGACAGAAAATACATAAAATGGGAAAAGAGAATAAGAGGAAAAATCAGAAGGCTTAGGGAAGTCTTTATGAAATGTCCATGCTATACACCTTGATGTAAAGCTGTGTGTGTGTGTGTGTGTTCTTGGAATACATACTATAATTATTGAAAGAATTTGTCGACATGGAAGGAGTTTGAGTGAAGAAAGGACTGGAAGCCACTCTTGGTTTAAGACACAGTGATGAGATTATATTTTATTAAACAATCATTTTTAAAAGAAGGGAAAGTATGGCATGCAAGATTAACCTGTACTGAAGATTTTATTTACTTCAATTATGAGGGAACAGCTAAATGCTACATTTAATTTCGAGATGTTAGTGAGGAACAGGAGACAGGAGGAGAACAGAGTTTCCTGAAGGAAAATTATTTTCTCTCTATCCATCCAAGTTCTGTCCTAGAGATCCTGCAGCAAGAAAAAGAAGCAGATCAACAAGAGAAAAAAAAACAGTATGTGTGTTAATCTCAGGGGAAAATAGTCTCTCAAAGAGGTGACTTTGGAACTTAGCCTCAACTAAGAATGCAATTTTAAAGAAATGACAAGACAAATGAAAAGAACCCTGGGTCCCTAGGGGTGGCAAGTCTGGGGAAGACAGATCTAGGAGAGATAAATGATAAATAAAGGCTAATTACTAGTGTTTGCTGTGTAGATTGCTGTGGATCCATCTCCAGGATATGGGCCTAAAGGAACGTTGTGGAGTTATGGGTTATGCTACCACTAGCGATGCTGGACTTCCATTTTAGAGTGCCAGTTCAAGTCCCCACTGCTCTACTTCCTATCCAACTTCCCAATAATGCATTTGGGAAGACAACAGATGATGGTCCAAGTGCTTGGATCCCTGCCACCCATTGGGAGACCTGAGTGGAGTTCCTGGCTCCTGGCTTCTGCCTGGACCAACGCTGGCTGTTGTGGCCATTTGGCAAGTGAACCAGTGGCTGAAAGGATATAGGATCTGTCTCTGTGAAGGGATGACAGGCAATCTTACAAATGGATGTCTTGCTTTTAGGTAAGTAGAAGGAAGGCAGAGAGAGGTTTTCTTGTACAATCATGTACTACACAATGATGTCTTGGTTAATGACAGACTGTGTATGAGCAGGTGGTCCTGTAAGATTATACAACCTAGTGATGTTGTAACCAGGTTTGTTAGTGGATGTTCACCCTGTGATGTTCACACAATGACAAAATTGTCAAATGATGTGTGTCTCAGAATATACCTGTTGTCAAGCAGCAAATGGTGGTCTCTGCATGTTCTCCAGGGGCCTCAATTTAGAGTGACATGTTCTGTGTGACATGTTCTGTTTCTATTCAGGTGTCAAACAGCCTTGGTATTAAATTCCAGCTCATTTTCTCTCTGCCAACCATGAGTTAGGTCTGGTTACTTTACATTCCCGATGTCACTCTTTCTTTCTCCCTGTACAACAGTGGATTGTATGCAAATGAAATAAAATCAATGGAATTTCCAGAATTTCCACCAAGCAGGAGCTTAAGAAAAACAATATACTCCACCACTTGATATAAACTGTGTATAAGTGTGCACATCTACTTGGACTACATGCTGTAATTACTGAGGGAATTTTTAAATTTTTTTACATAGATGGAACTTGAGGGAGGAGGAGGCTCAAAGTTTCTCTTGGCATTCCCATGAAATAACAATGCCAACAAGTGTCTATTGTGCAGAAAACATTTTATAAATGATACTTGCTATAGGATCATCAAAAGCAATACAATCTCAGCTGGAAATAAACATAGGGGGTGAAGGCATGTTCTCTGACTCATTGTTGATCAAAACTTTGAAGAGCTAAAGTGGAACAAGAATTCATAAGGACATGTAAAGTCAATAGCTAATGTCGATTCCTTCAAAATGTTATATTTTTCTCCCCAAACATTACTCACAGAGTATACCAAGTTTTATGAGACTTGAAGCTCATGTAATTCTGTGTTATATTTAAAAAATAATACCAATTTATGAATAGCAGGTTAGGTAAGAAAGAAAGAATTTATCCAGAGTGAAGAAAGTTATCACAACAAATTAGAAATTTTCAAAGAGCTGACAAATACCACAAAATTGTCCAAATAAAAGATTTTAATAATCACCTGTTTGATGTAATTATAATTCTTGTTTCTGCTTTCTTTGGCTGCGTAATTTTGATTGCTTCTTCATATGACAATATTGTTATAATATAGTTGATTAAAAACAGAACAAAAAATCATTAAACTTTCCTCCAGAATTATGAATTAAAATGTTCTTTTTATTGAGTTTTCAGCATTTCAACTCGTTATTGGTAATGCCAAACATAGTTAGGACTATTGTCAAATGCATAGAGAACATTTTGAGTTTTCTGAAACAGTAATTAATCCTAAATACTCTCTGAAATGACAACACATTCATGAAGATTTAAGGATGCTCTTGTTATTGTGAGGTTACATGAGTTTTGGCAGGTCTGAGGGTTTGGAACTCCACACACACAAGTTTCTGGCTTTGTACATTTCAAATCTCCCCACATCATTCTTGTACCAAGCACCTCAGTCTCCTCTCCATGTGATGTGCTATCTGGTGCATCAGCATACTGGACTGTAGTTCTGTTCTTGCAACTTATTCTTGTTTCCCTTGTTAAAAATTCGAGAGGCAGAAAACCAGAGAGACCAACATAGAGAGAGAGCTCCAATCTACTGGTTTATTCCTCAGACCACTGCAACAGCCAGACTTGGGCTGGAACCAAAATTGGGATCAAGGAACTCAATCCAGGTCTCCATGTGGGTGGCAGAGCCTCAAAGACTTGGGCCAGCACCACTGCCTCCTAATGTCTGTATTATCAGGAAGCTGAGTTGAGAGCCAGAGCGAGGGCTGGAAACATTCCTCCAAGATGGGATAAGGGCATCTCAGACAGTGCTTTCATTGCCAGGAGGCATGTCCTCCCCTGCAAGTTATTTTAGAGTAGTATAGTTAATAAGAACTTCATAGTTGTGCTAACAAAATGTGACTGCAAACAATACTGACATTTTCCGTGAAACCCAGGCAGGTGTCACCAACTTAGCAGCCCTAAGGCTGTAGCATAGTATCTGCTCCTTGTAGATGCCGTACATAACAAATGGTAAATTGGAATACAACACACAGAGGGTTTAATCAATGGTAGTTAAATATCTTACTTTTACAAAATCACTTTGCTAGGGTCTATGCCAGACCTTAAATGGAACCAGTGTACATAAAAGGATCTAAAACACACACTTGGTTCTCTTTGTGCCTAGTCTGCTTCTGCCCATTACTAATTTAGAAGCAACATTTTAAGCAATTTATCTTTGTGAAATTGTTCTACTTTGTTTTCATAGGCAAAATAACATTTTGCTTTTTAAATTTCATCTCTCTGTGTGTAATATCTAGTAAAATTAGATACATATAATAGCAAGTATCACAGAGACAGCAAAGTCAGAGGACAATTACAGACAATCTGTGCACATGAATTGTGGTACACACATAGTCAATGACCTAGGATAATTCAACTTACCATGGTACAAAAATGATACACATTCAGTAGAAACTGTACCTGGAGTACTGAACAAGGCTCATCCCAAGGTTAGCACTGTGTGGTGCCATCATTTCTGATGATGATCGGCAACATCAGTGGCAGTAGCAACTCCCTGCCAGCCCTATGGTCACCAGAAGAAACCACCCATGCTCTAGCTGGCACTGTGCTGATGAGCAAGGTGGATCCAATGCATTTCCAATTTACCCTAGGTTCAATTTACAGTGGCTTTATTAGAATGTAATCCATCATAAATCAAGAGGTATCTGTGCATACACAAGGAAACCTTTACTGAAAATAAAAGGGAATTAGCCATCCATACCTGCAACAAAATGGATGTGTCTTCAGTATGTTGAAAGAAAGAGGCTAGACAAAAATGTAATACACTTTGTAATTCTATTCATGTTAAACTAGAATTTGCTAACTATAGTCACAGGCAGCAGATTAGTGGTTGCCTGAGGACTGGGAAAGAATGGGGGGTGGGGAGGAGATGTTACAAATGGGCAAGAAGATACAAAATGATTTCAAAACATTTCTGTACAGTGGAATTAAGATACATTTATTTTGCTGCAAAACATTTTGAAATTCAGGCACAGCATTTTCAATAATATGAATTTTGAAGACTCCTTATACTTTTGGGTGGGAGATTTATTTGTCATCTTTACTTTGGTATAGTTTCTCAGACATGTGTATCTGTTAAAACTTCTTAAATTGACTGCTTTAAATATATGCATTTTATATTACAATTATACTTCTATTAAGATTAAAAAGTATAAGGCCTGCTTTCTAGGAAAGGAGGAGATTTGTATACCAAAGACATTGTGGTATCTGGGTAACATGTTCCAGAGGGAGTTAGGAGATGACGGCTGAGAATTGAGCTGGGAGCTTATTCAAGGAGGCTGAGTATAAACCTAGATAAATAAAAGTGCACTGGGGCCATCATGGTGACACAGAGGATCAAGCCTCTACCTGCAGTGCCGGCATCCCATATGGGCAATGGTTCAAGTTATAGCTGCTCCACTCTCTATCTAGCTCCCTGCTAATGTCCCTGGGAAAACAGCAGAATATGCCCTTGTAATCATATGGGAGATCCAGAAGAATCTCCTGGCTCCTGGTTTTGGCTTTGCCCACGCCTGGCCATTAAAGCCATTAGGGAAGTGAACCAGCAGATGGAAGACCTCTCTCTCTCTCTCTCTCTCTGTAACTCTGCCTTTCAAATAATAATTTTTTTAAAAAGTGTGTTGATGTGGGGCATTCTATCATGATGCAGGATTGAACACCCTAGCAAGCACCCCAGGTAAACAGTTAAATATTCCTCTGGGCTGGCTCTTGAAAACTTAGAAAAAAATAACAGCCCATATGAAATAAAATACGACCATGGCTGTAGCAGTCTGTGTAGGAAGGAATCAAAGTACTCAAAGAAGTAGTAGGCATGGTACCATGGATCTAGCAGAGAAGTTCCAAAAAATTACCAGGTGAATTCCTTTCTCAACAGTTCTGAGAGACACTATGTACAAAGGCAACAAGAAATGCAAAGGTAAATGGGTCTCCACCATTGTTGAAAAGCTCCATTGTAGTTGTCCTTTATATGATAAGGATGACGATAGGAGATACCATTAAAGAATTGGGCTCTCTAGTAGCAACAAAGGGGGGGGGTTATATCTCCCTATCCTGTTATAATTTTAAAGGGGCAAATACAAGAACCATGACTGACAGTGACATGGATGTCCAAAGTTCAGAGCTCACAGGAAGAATCAATGCATCTCACAAGGCAAGAACACTTCATCAGCTAGCCCCAGAGGAACAGTGTGTAGAATGGTGTTGGGAGGTCACACAGGAAAAATCTGAAATGGCCTCTGGAGCAGCTGTAGTAGTGGGGCTTTTGGTTTGTCCAAACGATATTTTTCTGATAGGCTTTCCAAGAAATTATGCCCAGCCAGAATCCCTAAGAGGGCGAATCTGGAGGAGATAAATTGAATACAAGAAGAAATTGGATCTAAATGATGCAACTTAGAGGCTACGGTTGTTGTGGCCAATGCTCTGCTCAGAAGTGATGTGGTTTTGTGTGGCTGAAAGCAGTGAGATGCCTGCTCCACCACGTAACATTCTTCTGCTAATTGGGAGGTAGCACATGGGCATGTTACTCTGCACCCCCCCACCCCCAAAGAAGCCACTGCCAACAATTGATTGCTGTGGGCATATAAAGTTTATTTGCCTCAAGATTGGGCAACACTGCAGCCCCATCCACAGAATCAGATTGAAGCTCATTTCTAGCCAGAAAATAGTCTCTCTTCATTTCCTTCCTCCTACCTGCTTCCCTCCTTCCTCTTCCTCAAAAGCTGCTCTTTCCAGAATCATTGTCATAGTCTATTTTTAAGCAATGCAATATAAAACAATAGGGAATCTGCATTTTAGTTGTGTTTTAGCTCTGCCAATCAGCTTGAAAGGGGTATTGGGTAATCAAATGCATAGGATAAACAAAATGTCAAGAAGACAATAGGGAAGTCTCAAATCAAATCATTTCGTTCATCAAACATTCATGTGATGCTAATTCAGGAGAAGAATAATCTAATAGAAATGTTTTCACGATGATAGTATAGTTTCATGAAAATGAGAGGACAAAAGTCATGATTAGAAATCCTTTCATAGAGCAAACAGTTCTTGTAAATGCTAAGTATGACATAAGAGCAATAAACACTTTATCTGTGGCTATCAGTTCCCCCAAGGGAGCACACAGGCTATTGCATATCTACGTGTTGTGCTCTACTGAACGCCTGTGATCTGTCAATTATGTGTACCATCTGGGGAGTCTCAAGGGAGCCAGATCTCAAGAGACCAGCATTCAATGTGTTCCCCACAAGAGTTATTCATTTTTCAACTGATCTGTTTTTTTAAAAAAATCACTAATGGAATGTGAACATAGCCATTATGGTCCACTTGGGTAATTCAGTTTGTAAATGATTCTACACAATGCAAAGCAAACTTACTAAGTGGATAAAGATCTCTATAATATCAATCAACTTATACCTTTCCTTATGAAAATAAATATTATACATGGACTGAATACCCAATTAGAGTAGGCTTATTCAATAAATTATGGCAAATTCAATACAATAAAATATTTCATAGCATAGCAATTAAAATCAGGTTATAGAAAAATACTTGAAGATGTGAGAACAAGGTGTGTTGAGTAGGGAAAGGTTACTGATATGCAAACCTTGATCTGGTTTACATATAAAAATAATGAGATGAACATTCCATGTTTCTATGTGAATATATATGCACATATTTCTGTATATGCACACACATATATATTCACCCACATAGATGTATTTTCAGTATTTATACATATCTATTCAAAAAATCTTTTCCTCTTTAAAGAGATTTTTTATTTCTCCTTGCTCCATCTTTCCCCTGGGGCAACTCTCTATCATTCCTGTTAATTAAGTCATAAAATATTAGATTGAAAAGATTTCTGGAGGTTAACTAACACTCAGAAGTTCAATAGCTTCAGAGAAGCTTTCTAAAATGTTGAAAGATACACAACTTTGGAAACATCATGTCCGTCAGCTAAAACCCTTTTCTTTAATTTGTCCTAATAATTCTTTATTTCTACAGCTGAATTTCAAAATAAAATTTTAATTTAAAGCGGATTAACAACAAACGTATGGAACATTTATGGACTAAAGCTTCCACAAAATTGATCTTGAAGCAGGGAGATTTTTCTGGATGTGTCAGTTGAGCCCAGTGCAATCCTCTAAGCCTGTCAAATTAGAAGAAAGCAGAAAAGCCCATCCGAGAAATGTGGCCAAAGAGAAAACCAGGGAGAAAAGGGGAGGAGGAGAGGGTTAAGGTTTCCAAATATGAAAAGGACTTGAGCTGCCTTCACTGGCTTTGAAGATGGAGAAACAGGCCACAGAAAGATTCAAGCAGCCTCTCATGGTTGAAGGCAATGGACTGCTGATGGCCATCAAGAAAACAAGGACCTCAGAGCTATGCCCACAAGGCACTGCATTCTACTATCAATTTCAATTGCTATTGAAAACTTATTGCCTAAGGATTTTCCATGATAAAAAAAAAAGCAAAAACAACCAACTAAACAAAAACACCTGTATTGGCATAGAAATAGCAGAAAGGAAGAGACAGTAAAAAGAAAGATATAAGTGACAAAATGACTTAGCAATTTTATAACAAAGAAAAAGGTCATTCTTAAGGGGCCCTAATTTTTAAAGGAAAGTTGTATTTGGAAGGACTTTTAGGACCAGGTTAATAATACTCCTAGAGTTGTTTTACTAGTCAACTTTCAGAGACTGACTCTGGCTTAGCAGAAGTTAATGTTTGAGAAAGATTTGACTTCTGTGTACAGTATAATGTAATTCAGAGGGTATTTGTATCCTGTGCAAACCTTGGGAAAAATTCAGGTAACTTACAGAAATTATGTAATTTTTAAAGTTGTCAGATAGCTATAAAATCAACCACGTAGGACTGAAATTTTGATGAAATACAGCTCCAGGGATGGAAGAACTCTTTCCAGGTGAGATGGGAGAGAACACTTACAAGCTCTTTTCCTGCCCAAGGCCATCTGTCAATTATGGGCATCAGATATGAATTGGGCACAACCCAGAAAAACCCTGGGTTGGGAAAATGGAAGCACACACAGATTTAGCAGTCAAATGAGACTACAGAGCAGGGGAACATGATGGGCCACAAGTACATACTCAGCTTTGTTCACAAGCCATTTGCTGAATGCTATGCCTACAGAGGAAGAAGAACTATAGGAAAAACTTCTCATAGGAGGCAGATTCCTAAGATTCCCCCAGGTAAGAAATTCCCATCCCCTGGTTATTAACTCATCTAAGTGCTTTTGTGAAGGGACCTTGCATATGACATAAACGTTTCACATTAATTGACCTTGAGATAAGGAGATTTTCCTGGATGAGCCGTATGGACCCACTGCAATCCCATAAGGAAGACAGAAAAGCCCATCTGGTCAAAGAGGAAGGTGGTGGAGGGGTGAGGGGCAGAGAAGAGGAGTGGGTAAAATTTCCCAAATGGGAAAAGGACTTGAGTTGCCATCACTGGCTTTGAAGATACATGAACAGGCCCTAAGTCAAGGATTCAAGTTGAGACAACCGACTACTGATGGCCAACAAGGAAACAAGGACCTCAGACCTACAACCACAAGTCACTGTGCTCTGCCATTAATTTGAGTGAATGTAAAAGTAGAGCATTGTCTTACAGACACTTTGACTTTGTGAAACCCACAGGGGAGAACTGGATCTTCCATGAGAGTGGCAAGAGACTAATGACGAGAGCCTCACTACTACCTCTCTTGAGCCCACACTTGTGATAACACAACTGTGAGATAGTAAATGGATATTGCTGTAACTCACTACACAGCAGTCATTATTTTTTGACAGCAACAGGAAACTAAAAAACTAGATTTTGGTGTCAGGAGTGGGATGCTATAGTAACAAATACCTAAATATGTGAACATGACAAGGGAACCTGGCATGGAAGAGGCATTTTGAGGACGGACTACCATAGGAAAAGCCTGTATAGATATAGACAACAAAATGCTTCCCCAGGCAGTAGGTTAGCCTAACAGTTAAAAGATCACCTTGAAGATACCACATCCCACATCTGAGAAACTGGTTTAGATACTTGGCTCTGGCTCCAGCTTCCTACTTATGTGCACCCTGGGGGGCGGGCAACATTGTTGGCTCAAGTAATTGGCTTCCTGCCACCCATGTGTGAGACCTGGATTAAGCTCTCAACTCCTGGCTTTGGACCCAGTGGAGTCTCAGCTGTTTGGGGCATGTGGGAGGATTCCCTATGTCTACCTCCATCTGTGCCTCACAAATTTGAAAGGTGCTGCTGGTAAGAGCTAAAAAGGAAATGAGACATGTTCTTAGAAGTGTGAGGAAAGAGAATCCTTACCTCATATGGGAAAAATTTTAGAAAAATAGTGTCTGTCCTGTAGAAAGCAGAACTTGCAAAGAGAATGAACTTGGATCATGCAGCTAAGCAGGTTTCTAGCAAAGTACTGCAGGGGCGGCCTGATTTCTTCTGCTGTTGATTGTAAAATGCAATAAGGAGGGAGAAAAACAGTGGAAAGAAATGTTAAACAAAATGGAACCAGGACTTGAAAACTGAGGAAATCCTCAGCATACTCAGACAGCAAAAGATGGTAATATTAAGATATTCATTTCCTAGGAAGGTAACTTTAAAGAAAAGACTGAGAGTATGACTCCATAACCCTTCCTGAAACCTCATAAACATCAAAAGCTCAGAGATTGCAGTGGACAAAACGGGACTGATGAGGCAGAAGGACCAGGAAGAGAGACTGGAAGTGAGAGCAGGACTCAGACCACAGTGGCTGACTTTGAAGATGGAGAAAGGGACCCATGAGCCAGCAAGTGTGGGGAGCATCTTAAAGCTCAGAACAACCACCAGCCAACTGGCAGCAAGGAGACCTCAGTCAACCTCACGGAAATGAACTCTGCCTACTGGAGTGATCTTGGAAGTGAACCAGCCCTCAGGTGTGATATAAGTTCGATCTTTGTCTTATGGGATATGCAAGAGATAAATGACCCAAGCTTCCACCTCTCAGATACCTGAGCAATAGGACAGACAATGTGAGTTGTTACAGAAGTGTTATAAAACTAAAGCATGTCTAGAAAGCAGAATAAAGCCTGCCATACTTAGCAGATTTAGGAAATAAAGCCCGAAGTTAGGAAAGAGACTCAATTCAAGTCTATTCCTGAATGCAGTGAAGTTGTAGAGCATAGAGGTTTGAGAGCTGAGCTGAGAATCTCTAAAGAGAGAAGTTAGACCTCAGACATGCTTCCAGGCCTCAATGCACAGAGACCTGGGCTTCAGTCAAAAGCCAAAGTTCTTGCAACAAAGGTACCAGAGGTGCATAAATGTGATTCAGCATGAAACACAGCTTCAGTGTATCCCAGTTGCAGAGTGAGGGAAAGCAACTATCTCCTCACCCTACATCACCCTATATGCCTAATAGGAAAGGAAGAATTTTATCAAGTGCCAGGCAATGTCATCAGGACTTTTTATAGTGCTGTTTATACAATGTCTAGCACAGAATCATTACTATGGGGCAGATGTTTGGCACAGTATTAATACACCACTCAGAATGCCCCTATCCTATATCAGATTTCCTGGTTTTGAGTCCTGGCTTCATTATCCATTCTGGCTTCCAGTTAATGCACAGCCTGTGAGGCAGCAAGGGATGGCTCAAGTATTGAGGTCCCTTCCCATGTGGAGACCTGGATTGAGTTTCCAGCTATTGGCCCTGGCTTATCCTAGCCCTATGGCCATTACAGAAATCTGGGAAGGGAACTAGCAGATGGCTGATTGCTTTTTAAAAATATTTATTTATTTATGTATTTATTTGAAAGTCAGAGTTACACAGAGAGAGGAAAGGCAGAGAGAGAGAGAGAGAGAGATCTTCCATCAGATGGTCTACTCCCTAATTGGCCATAACAGCCAGAGCTGCACCCATCCAAAGCCAGGATCCAGGAGCTTCTTCCAGGTCTCCCACATGGGTGCAGGGGCCCAAGGACTTGGGCCATCTTCCACCACTATCCCAGGCCACAGCAGAGAGCTGGATCCGAAGTGGAGCAGCCGGGACTAGAACTGGCACCCATATGGGATGCCAGCGCTTCAG
Organism: Sylvilagus floridanus; assembly: GCA_949820135.1. NCBI lineage: Eukaryota > Metazoa > Chordata > Mammalia > Lagomorpha > Leporidae > Sylvilagus > Sylvilagus floridanus. The sequence continues at coordinate 82,674,566 of OX463245.1, forward strand.
GCCAGGGCATTAACCTGCTGTGCCACAGCGCCAGCCCCAGATGGCTGATTTCTCTTTATCTTTCTGCTTCTGTGTCTCTGACTTTCAAATAAATAAAATAAGCAAATAAAATTAATTTAAATTGAAACTTCTCTTAGAGAAAGACAAAGATATAAGAATCAAGGGCAATGAAAGCAAACCCATGGTTAACACAGATGCTAAAGTGGCAGCCAAGGGGATTAAAACAACTATTATTATTCTGAAAGAAATTAGGGAAAGATATGGACAAAATGAGTGAAAAGAGAAAGGACTTTTAAAAGTACTGAACTACCCAAACTACAAATGGATATCCTAAAGGTGAATACTCAATAGCAAAAATGAAGAATTCCGTTTATGGGTTTGACAGCAGATCAGATGTCATAGATTATAGGATTAGTGAAAAAAAAAGACACAACTAGGGAGAATATATAAAATGAAATACATGGAGAAATACTACTAGAAAAACAAACAGAATACAGCCAAAGCTATGAGGAATAAATTCACAAATGTACACAGAGAAGTCCCAGAATAAAAAAAAAAAAATGCAGTTGTTTAAAAAGTAGCTAAGAATTCTACAAAAAGTTGAAAGATAGTAGCCCCCAGGTTCATTAAGTCCAGCAACACTAGTAGCATACAAATTTAAATATGTATATGTATAAAATATACATGCATATGAAAATATATCTCAGTTAAAACATTGAATAATGGAAAGAATCTCATTAAAAGGATATATTATCTACATGAAAAATAGCAAGGAAGGTAAATAATGACTCTTCAAAATATGATCAAAGCCAGGAGAAGACTTTATTTTATAAGACTTTATTTTATAAAGGATTTATTTATTTATTTGAAAGTCAGAGTTACAGGGGTGGGGAGGGAGAGAGAGAGAAAGAGAGAGAGATTCTTTTTTTCAGCATTTATTTAATGAATATAAATATACAAAGTAGAGCTTATGGATTACAATGGCTTTTTCCCACCTATAACTTCCCTCCCACCCGCAACCCTCCCATCTCCCACTCCCTCTCCCCTTCCATTCACATCAAGATTCATTTTCAATTCTCTTTATATACAGAAGATCAGTTTAGTATATGTTAAGTAAAGATTTCAACAGTTTGCACCCACATAGAAACATAAAGTGTAAAATACCGTTTCAGTACTAGTTAGAGCATTAATTCACACTGAAGAACACATTAAGGACAGAGATCCTACATAGGGAGTAAGTGCACAGTGACTCCTGTTGGTTTTTTTTTTTTTCATTTTCCATTCTCTTTATATACAGAAGATCAGTTTAGTACATATTACGTAAAGATTTCAACTGTTTGCTCTCACATAGGGACACAAAGTGAAAAACACTGATGGAGTACTGGTTATAGTATTAATTCGCAATGTACAGCACATTAAGGACAGAGATCCTACATGATATTTTTTTAAAAAAATTGATTAATTATCTATGCAATTTCCAATTTAACATCAAGTTTTTGTAATCATTTTCAATTGTCTTTATATACAGAAGATCGATTCAGTATATACTAAGTAAAGATTTCATCAGTTTGCATCCACACAGAAAAACAAAGTGTAAAAATACTGTTTCAGTACTAGTTATAGCATTACTTCACATTGGACAACACCTTAAGGACAGATCCCTCATGAGACGTAAGTACACAGTGACTCCTGATGTTGATTTAACAATTTGACACTCTTGTTTATGGCGTCAGTAATCTCGCTAGGCTCTAGTCATAAGTTGCAAACCTTTTTGATATGGATTATGAGCTGTACTTTATTTAACTATTCATGGAATGATTTTTTTTTGTTATCTGACCATATCTTTTATTTATTTATTTTTTTTTATAACGCTTTTATTTAAAGAATATAAATTTCCAAAATACAGCTTATAGATTACAATGGCTTCCCCACCCCATAACTTCCCCCCCACCCGCAACCCTCCCCTTTCCCACTCCCTCTCCCCTTGCTTCACATCAAGATTCATTTTCAATTCTCTTTATATACAGAAGATCAGTTTAGCATATATTAAGTAAAGATTTCAACAGTTTGCCCTCACATAGCAACACAAAGTGAAAAATACTGTTGGAGTACTAGTTATAGTATTAATTCACAATGTATAGCACATTAAGGACAGAGATCCTACATGATATATTTTTTTAAAAAATTGATTAATTTTCTAGGCAATTTCCAATTTAACACCAAGATTTTTTTTTCATTTTTAATTATCTATATACAGAAGATTGATTCAGTATATACTAAGTAAAGATTTCATCAGTTTGCACCCACACAGAAACACAAAGTGTAAAATACTGTTTCAGTGCTAGTTATAGCATTACTTCACATTGGACAACACATTAAGGACAGATCCCACATGAGACGTAAGTACACAGTGACTCCTGAAGTTGATTTAACAATTTGACACTCTTGTTTATGGCATCAGTAATCTTCCTAGGCTCTAGTCATGAGTTTCCAAGGCTATGTTAGCCTTTAGGGTTCGCTGACTTCAATCTTATTCCAACAGGGTCATAGTCAAAGTGGAGGTTCTCTCCTCCCTTCAGAGAAAGGTACCTCCTTCTTTGATGGCCCCATTCGTTCCACTGGGATCTCACTCACAGAGATCTTTCATTTAGGTCTTCTTTTTTTTCCAGAGTGTCTTGGCTTTCCATGCCTAGAATATTCTCATGGGCTCTTGAGCCAGATCTGAATGCTTTAACGGCTGATTCTGAGGCCAGAGTGCTATTCAGGACATCTGCCATTCTATGAGTCTGCTGTGTATCCTACTTCCCATGTTGGATCATTCTCTCCCTTTTTGATTCTATCAGTTAGTATTAGCAGACACTAGTCTTGTTTGTGTGATCCCTTTGACTCTTAGACCTATCAGTGTGATCAATTGTGAACTGAAATTGATCACTTGGACTAGTGAGATGGCCTTGGTACATGCTACCTTGATGGGATTGTATTGGAATTCCCTGGCCTGTTTCTAACTCCATCATTTGGGGCAGTTCCGATTGAGCATGTCCCAAATTGTACATCTCCTCCCTCTCTTATTCCCACTCTTATATTTCACAGGGATCACTTTTCAGTTAAAATTTAAACACCTAAGAATAATTGTTTGTTAATTACAGAGTTCAACCAGTAGTACTAGAATAAAAAAATTACTAAAATGGATAAAGTATTACATTGTACAACAACAGTCAGCACAAGAGCTGATCAAGTTACTGTTTCTCATAGTGTCCATTTCACTTCAATAAGTTTCCCCTTTGGTGCTCAATTAGTTGTCACCGATCAGGGAGAACATATGATATTTGTCCCTTTGGGACTGGCTTAATTCACGCAGAATGATGTTTTCCAGATTCCTCCATCTTATTGCAAATGACCGGATTTCATTGTTTTTGACTGCTGTATAGTATTCTATAGAGTACATGTCCCATAATTTCTTTATCCAAATGTATGCTTTGAATTCCCTGTGATCTTTTGCTGTGAGGTTCCCTTCGTTTATCTTCTTTCATGTTGATGGCCGTGTTTCTGTGTTTCTGTGTGTAACACATCTTTAAGTATCTTTTGCAGGGCTGGACGAGTGGCAACAAATTCTTTCAATTTTTGTTTGTTATGAAAGGTCTTTATTTCACCTTCATTCACAAATGAGAGCTTGGCAGGATATAATATTCTGGGCTGGCAGTTTTTCTCTCTAAGTACCTGGGCTATGTCTCGCCATTCCCTTCTAGCTTGTAGGGTTTCTGAGAAGTCTGCCGTGAGTCTAATTGGAGATCCTCTGAGTGTAATTTGACGTTTCTCTCTTGCGCATTTTAGGATCTTTTCTTTCTGTTTCACTGTGGTGAGTTTAATTACAACGTGTCGTGGTGAGGACCTCTTTTGGTCATGTTTACTAGGGGTTCTATGAGCTTCCTGTACTAGGATGTCTCTGTCCTTCTCCAAAACTGGGAAATTTTCTGCTATTATCTCACTAAAAAGGCATTCTAATCCTTTCTCCCTCTCCATGCCTTCAGGAACTCCTAGAACTCGAATGTTGGGTTTTTTAATAGTATCCTGTAGATTCCCAACAATATTTTTTAGATTTCTAATTTCCTCTTCTTTTCTTTGGTTTGACTGTCTATTTTCCTGTGCTCTGTCTTCTAAGTCCGATATTCTCTCTTCTGCCTCACCCATTCTGTTTGTAAGGCTCTCTAATGTGTTTTTCATTTGATCTATTGAATTCTTCACTTCATTATGATTTCTCTTCACTATCACAGTTTCATGTTCTACTAGTTGTTTCATTTCAGCTTGATTCCTCCTTAATATTTCATTTTCACGAGAGAGATTTTCTACCTTGTCCATTAAGGATTTCTGTAGTTCAAGAATTTGTTTTTGAGTACTTCTTAGTGTTCTTATCAATTTTTTGATGCTTCTTGCATCTCTTCTATCTCATCATCTTCGTAATCTTGAATTGGGGTGTCTTTTTCATTTGGGGATGCCATAGTGTCTTCCTTGTTCTTATTACCTCGGTTTTTGCGTTTGTTGTTTGGCATATTGGTTTCTTCACTGTGGTGTTTTTTTCTTGTTATACTATGACTCTAGATTAAGTGGACTGTCTGCTTTTGATGGAGCCTTAGAGGCTTGAGATGGGTGTGGCCTGAGAGCTCTGTTTGGTTCCTCAGGGTTGAGGGTGTGTCAAAGGAGACACTCCCAGGTTAGGCGTGGTAAATCTCTCTCTGTTAGTTTTTTTTTTTTTTTTTGGTTCAAAAGGGAAGTAATTCCACACAGCTGAATGGAATTGGGGGTGGTTAGCAGGCGAATGATATACCCACAGGAGCCAGAGATCGGAAGCTCTTTCCCAAGGACCAGAGAGGGAATCTTTGTGGCCCTTTGTGTGGGCTGAGATTCTCCTGTAGTCTCCCACTGGGCTGCCAAGGCTACTGAACTGTAGCGTCTCTGGAGAGTACTCACATGAATTCGTGATTTCCGTGAGTTCTCTCCCCCACCGTCTCTTTTTCCACAGTCTCAGTTCATTAGCACCACACATTCATTAGGTTCTAATCTCCTGTTATTTCACCCCTCCCACCCAGAGTCAGGTTTTTCTGCTAGGCTTGGGGCCGGTGCCGACCCGAGGTCGCCCTGCTTATGACGTATTCCAAAATGGCGCCTGCTCTTTGTCTTGCTCACCTTTGAGAGGTGAGCGGAGAGAGAGAAGCTCGTGTCTGTATGGGTCACTTTTTTTTTTTTCCCTCTCTCTCTCTCTCTCTTCTAGTTAGCCTGGTGAACTTTTCCCTGCAGGGTTTCAAGCCTTGTTCGCTCTAGGCTCCCTTATCTGCTTCCCTCCTGGTATCTCGGGCTATTGAGATTCTGCTCACCTTGCGTTCCAGCGCTGGTGTGTTGAATCTGCTGCTGGTGTCCCAAACTGCGGGCTCCCACGCTCTCCAAGCAGGTCCACTGTGAATCTCCAGTTCCGGAAGGGTTTTCTCTGCTGTTTCTTCCCCTACTCTTCCTTGAACCTGCAGTATCTCCACTTTTATTAAACTGTCTCTCCCCAGACTATCGGTGTGCTCCCTTCCTATTCCGCCATCTTGCCGCTCTCCCCGTCCTGTTGTTGACTTAACAAATTGACACTCTTATTTATGGTGTCAGTAATCACCCTAGGCTCTTGTCATGAGTTGCCAAGGCTTTGGAAGCCTTTTGAATTTGCCGACTCTGATCTTTTTAGACAAGGTCATAGTCAAAGTGGAAGTTTTCTCCTCCCTTCAGAGAAAGGTACCTCCTTCTTTGATGGCCCCATTCTTTCCACTGGGATCTCACTCCCAGAGATCTTTCATTTAAGTTGGTTTTTTTTTTTTTTGCCAAAGTGTCTCAGCTTTCCATGCCTAAAATACTCTCATGGGGTCTTCAGCCATATCCGAATGCCTTAAGGGCTGATTCTGAGGCCAGAGTGCTATTTAGGACACCTGCCATTCTATGAGTCTGCTGTGTATCTCGCTTCCCATGTTGGATCATTCTCTCCCTTTTTGATTCTATCAGTTAGTATTAGCAGACACTAGTCTTGTTTGTGTAATCCCTTTGACTCTTAGACCTATCAGTGTGATCAACTGTGACCTGAAATTGATCACTTGGACTAGTGAAATGGCATTGGTACATGCTACTTGATGAGATTGAATTGGAATCCCCTGGCACGTTTCAAATTCTACCATTTGGTGAAGTCCAATTGAGCATGTCCCAAATTGTACATCTCCTCCCTCTCTTATTCCCACTCTTAACAGAGATCACCTTTCAGTTAAATTTAAACACCTAAGAATAATTGTGTGTTAATTAAAGAGTTCAACCAATAGTATTAAGTAGAACCAAAAAAATACCAAAAGGGATGAAGTATTAAGTTGTTCATTAATAGAGAGACTCTTTCATCTGCTAGTTCACTCCCCATATGGCTGCAACAGTCTGGGCTGGGCCATTTGGAAGCCAGGAGCCGGGAGCTTCATTCAGGTCTCCCACATGGAATCTATCCATTTCTTCTAGGTTCCTCCTTTTGTTGGCATATGGTTAGTTGTAGTAATTTCTTTTTTTTTTTAAGGGAAAGGGTTTATTGGGGAAAACTCAGTAGGCCAGAAGGAAGGGGAGAAGAGGGAAAAAGAGAGAAGGAGAGTGTAAGAGAGAGAGAGGACAGGAGCTAGCAAGGAGAGAAGAAAGAGATGAGAGAAGAGAGAGCGAGCAGGAGAGGAGAGGAGAGGAGAGCAGAGAGACCGAGAGAGCCATGTGTAAAAAGAGAGCATGTGTCTGGGAAGGGTCTAATTCCCTTTTCCAGGGGGCAGGCAGGGAAGTAGGAATATGAATCCCATTAGGATGGGGGTGGAGCTTGACAATGGTGGTTGGGAGTAAGAGCCTCGGATGGTGTCAAGGTGTAGATCGTGCCATAAATAACACTGCACCATTTTCCTAACATTCCCCCCTGCTTTTTCTTTTATAAAGCTGGCATGTGGCAATGTCTCAAGCCACTGTCTCCTGGGTGGGGAGCCGAGTATATCCCTGTAGCAGCATTTGGTTGACTGCTTGGTTGCTGAAGGCCTTGGTTTGTTCCATTATCATTTCCTGTAAATACTTAAACAGACACTAGTATAAAAGACAGGGTGAGAATAGCAACAAATGATCTGAGAGTGGCATTGACCAGGTAATGAGAGGATTTCACAGAGGAGAGGAAATGAGGGGGGCTCTCTGGACTCTTGTGAGGATTGTTTGATGGATGTGGCTTAAAGCTGATCCAAACCAAGACCAGGAGAAAGGCCACTCAACTTTTGTGGGTAGAGGGGTCTGTCTGTAGAGAAATTCTGAACAATCATACAACAGTAAGTGGAAGAGAGGACAGACACACAGGTTGGGATTAGAGCCATCAATGTTAGAGTAGAGGCTATGATTACAAAGGAATGAGGCCCAAGTGGGCTAGATACAAAGGACAGAGTCATTATTAGAGGACCTAAGAAAGGTGCTATCTAAGCTACAACTAAGTTTTCTGATTTAGAGGCAAATAGAACCTACAGAAGGGGCTTGATAATAATCAGGCTTTACAAGGCTTTAAGGCCTTGTAAATTATGAGGCCCAGACTCATCTATCTCTTCAAGGGGTACATCCTAAGGGAGGTGTGAACCTCCTTGGGGAAGGCACCCTGTTGACTTCCATTAACCACTTGGCCTGGGAGGAGAGTTGGCCAGGTAAAGGCAGGTGGTATCTCTACCAGGAAATTTACAGTTCTGCCTGCAATGTTACTGACCCTACTTGGCTGTCTGCTCCACAGCGGTGGTCACTTTGGAAGCTGGGTCAAATGACAGGCTTTACAGCTTAGAGCCAGCAAGATTTGTGGCTCTGACCTGAAGTCCTTCGACTCTAAGGCAGTTCCATTTCTGGTGATCCAATTCTAGGCTGGCAGAGCTGCCAGGGCTCTTCACAAGCTGGCTTCTGCTGAAGCCCAGGCTTACCACATTGATAGCCACTGCAGTGGACTGGCCTGTTGGGTCTCCCTGATGGCAGATCACTGTACAGAGCAGCCTTTAATAGGCCTGCCACCTATCTTTATATTTCTGATGCCTATCTTTCTTTTCCTCCTGGTTTTTGTTAAAGCAGACCAGAGGATGCAAGTCAAGGGGGTACTCAAGTCCCATCTCTAATCTCTGTGGCCTAAACCAGAAGTCTATAGTCATAAACATGTTCTGTAGTGGTTTTTCTTTTTTTCTTTCTTTCTTTATTTATTTATTTTTAATTTTTTTGACAGGCAGAGTGGACAGTGAGAGAGAGAGAGACAGAGAGAAAGATCTTCCTTTGCCGTTGATTCACCCTCCAATGGCCACCGCGGTCGGCACACCATGCTGATCCGATGGCAGGAGCCAGGTTCTTCTCCTGGTCTCCCATGGGGTGCAGGGCCCAAGCACTTGGGCCATCCTCCACTGCACTCCCGGGCCACAGCAGAGAGCTGGACTGGAAGAGGGGCAACTGGGACAGAATCCGGTGCCCCTACCAGGACTAGAACCCGGTGTGCCGGCGCCGCAAGGCGGTAGACATGCCCATGAGGAAAACCATGTTCTCACTTTAAAACTCTCTCTCTTTTTGGTCTGAAAGTGAGGCCTTGCCTGTTTACTGTGCCCCTGATGAAGTAAGTCTAGCTGTGAAATTATAATTTAAGCTTTCATTTTGGCTATGCTATTACAGAAAATGTTAGCCATCCCTTTTAAAAGATATAAAGATCAAAGTGTGCATCTTGGAGAGTCCTTCAGAATAGAATTAGTTTCCTACCTTGAAGAGAATAGAGAAATGAGAGAACAAGCTGGGCTTAGAATAGAGAAATGAGAGAGCAAGTCCTAGATTGCTTACTGACAATAGCAATATCAAGTGAAAACTTAGCAAGCAATTTCAACCATTAGATAACAACTTAGGAAAACATTTACCAGAAGGTCAAATGCCTTCTATAAATTTTAAGAATACGTGTATTTGGAAACATCTCTTAAGTATCTAACATGGTGTAGCTTGTTTAACCAGTAAACTTAAGCAAAAACATATAAAATGTTTCTAGTTTCTTTCTACTAAAAGATTTAAAACATCTGATACAGAGATTCAGATCACATGAATTAAAATGCATCTTTGAATAATTTTAGCAGTTGAAATTTATGGGCAACCTTTTATCTGTAAGCCAATTAAAATAAAACTCAATAAATTTTCCCATATAGACATACAGTAAGTATACGCATATAACATAACAGAACAATATAGCAGTTTCAACAATAGCTTTTTAAACTCTTTAACTGTTTTTTAATTTACCAATTGATTCAAATTACTTTATGCTCTTAGTAACCTCAGTTAACCATACTTTCTTTCAGTTGGTACCTGTAATACATTATTGGTTTCATCTGTTTACAGAGCCAGCCCAAATCATTGAATACAATAGAAGTGGCTGGAAAAAGTCCATCAGAACTTATACAAGACTGTGAATGACAAAAGACTTTAAATAGCCATGTTTAAAATTATAAACTCATTAGCCAACAAGAAGCACTTGCTTAATTCACAAAGTATTTTTGAAAGCACCTTTAGGATTTGACAAAACATTTAACCCTTTAGGCCTCTAAGACTTTCTCATTAAGATAACCATCAAATTTAGTAACAAAAGATCATTAGATTTTTTAATTCTCAGACATTTGTATCAATACCATTTTATATTATAGAAACTTAAAATTTAGCACCACTTCACATCTTGACAGTACTTCTAACATAGTCCAAATAGCCTGATTAGTTGGTGTCTCTACAAGATGAGAGACATATATGACCTTTGATATATGCCTAAACTGAAAAAAAAAAAAAAAAAAGTTCAAATTTACTGGAAATTTCAAAGCCCAAGTTCTTTGGAACTTTGATTTTTAATTTTTTTGAATGCCTGTCAAGAATGCCAAGAAGGCTCGAAGTATGTGGTTGAAATAAGATCCCTTAACAGTCAGGGCGCCAGATTCTATCCCGGTTGCCCCTCTTCCAGGCCAGCTCTCTGCTATGGCCCAGGAGTGCAGTGGAGGATGGCCCAAGGGCTTGGGCCCTGCACCCACATGGGAGACCAGGAGAAGCACCTGGCTCCTGCCTTCGGATCAGCGCAGTGTGCCGGATGCAGTGTGCTGGCCACTGTGGCCATTGGAGCATGAACCAACGGCAAAAAGGAAGACCTTTCTCTTTGTCTCTCTCTCTCACTGTCCACTCTGCCTGTCAAAAAATAAAAAATAAATAAATAAAAAATAACCCATAGCTCTTAATAAAAAAAAAAAACTCAGCTGTTTTTAAGCAATTAGAATTTAGCAGAGACATCAAGAGAACATAATAGATTACTTTAACAGAGGATCAGATTCTAAATCTGTCATAGGGAAATAGATTAATAGCTTTGTATCCAAGATTTAACTTTCCTTACCAAGCACACATTTCTATGCTTATGATGTTTTCCATCTGTCAATGTCCTTGATTTTGAAATAATCTGTTAAATATTTCCAAGTTAAGACATTTTTAAATAAGGTAGTGAATCAAATTTCAGTCTGAGTTACTTTAAACAGTGTTGAACTATTGTTCATGGATAGTTTGTGATTACATATTTGTTAAATAAAACCAAATAATTTTTTATAGAATCTAACATGCTGAGAAAACCAAAGTTTACATTTAGACACATTTATCTTATTTGCCTTTACCCAATTTAAGTTAGCAGTTACACCTAAATGCCTTAAGCTGCTGCTATTATATCATATATCTATCTGAATTTGATTAGAATTAAAATTGCATTCATCTAAAATGAACACTAATTACTCATTGCTTTCATTGAGTACTGATTACCCAGAAACCTGTTAAAATAAAGTGCAAAATAAGTTCAGCAAGTTACAAAGCAATATTTTTAAAGGTAGTGATCTTCCTAGATTCAAAGAGAGACATTTCTTCAAACTCTAGTTACAATTGCTCTTTTACACTAAGAACACCTTAGGCCCATGGCATCATAGTCAATAGTCAGCCACATAGGGCTGCTTCTGAAACAGAAGTTCAGGCAGCTGCCAAAAAGTTCCCAAAGGTGACCTTGGGCCAGAGTTCAATGCAGCAAGGACAAGAAGTAGAGGTCAGAAAACCTGATTTTACTGTCTGGCTTACTCATGATAAAACAAAAGAGCTATCAGAGGGTGGAATACCTAATTTGTTTCAATAGGCTGGGAGCTCAGAAGGATAGGATTACCACTCCCTTGCTATAATGGTAATACTGGAACAAGAGAGGAAGGGGCAAAAGACCAGTTGGAGGACAGGGCTGGAGAATAAAAGCATGGAGACAGCCATTCCCAAACTTGGGAGAGGATCATTGATAAGGCAGGGAGAGTAGACTTTGGACCAGTTGAGTAGACTTTGGACCAGGCCGGGTTCTAAGATAAAGTCAGAATTCATGGGTGGGAGGGGGAGGTACAGTGAGCCGAGACAGTGAAAAGGCGGGGCTGCAAACGTGGAAAGCAGAGGTTTGGGCTTAGGCCCTTGACCTCTAGTGGAAACCTTGGAGGCCAATAGGACCTTGGCCAGAGAGCAGTACACGTAGAAGGTGTAGATCGATGATAGAAAACCTTGAGCATATGGGATCCCTTCCATCTTCCCAAACACTCACAGAAGTGATAAAGATCTTGAACGATATCAGGGTCAAACCACTCCGACTTTGGGCTGATCCCTCAGGGCCAAATGCGCTGCCATGGAGAGGCCAATTTTGATTGACTGTTAAGGTCATAATGGGCCATGCCCAGTTACAGAGAAAGATGAGGCATCGGTTGTTCGAGGGCTAGAGCCAATTTGAGAGAGACTTAGGAAGCTACCAAGAGGAGAATTGGATGGAACACGGGAGGAGAAAGTTCCCATGGCAACTTAATAAGTCAGATCGGTGGACAGCAAGTGTCCTTGAAGTCCCAGCCATCTGACTAATGAAAGGATATGGGAGCAGAAGGCAGGGTTGTCACCCAAGCACCCAGTGGAGCCCATGGCTTAGCCTGTAAAAGGGAAACAGAGATTGAGTCATCACTCACACCCACTGTTGCTTGGACACAGTGTCTGTAGAGACTAAAAGCCTTAAGTAGGAGTTGCCGCTAGTGCCTAGTATTATGATTTTTATGAGAGTAGAAAAGCCTCAGACAAGCAGACAACAGTAGATAACAACTCAAAGTAGAGTCGCAGTGAGAATTTCCCATTCCGTGTCTTACCTCAGAATTTGGAAGGCTGGTGTGTGGATGGAGATCGCAGAGCATTCGGTGGCTTGGAAGGAGTTCTGGAGGTCTGTTTTGTGACTGGCAGAAATCCAGGACCCCAGAGCAGCTCAGAGATTCCCAAAGGGAGAGCAAAGTCACTGGGGGATGCTAGATCACCAATGTAAGATTTTCCTGGCCAATGCATCGATGTTAGGCCGTCACAAAACACACCAAACACCGGAGTAAGGGAAAGGGTTTTTTTGGGGAAAACTCAGCAGGCCAGAGGGAAGGGACGAAGAGGGAAAAAGAGGGAAGGAGAGTGTAAGAGAGAGAAGAGAGGACAGGAGCTAGCGAGGAGAGAAGAGAGAGCGAGCAGTAGAGGAGAGCAGAGATCGCAGAGAAGAGAGAGCAAGAGAGTCACGTGTAAAAAGAGAGCTACTTGTAGTAATTTGTAATGATTCTTTTTATCTCTGTGGTGTCTGTTACATTTCCTTTTTCATCTCTGATTTTGTTAATTTGGGTCTTCTCCCTTTTGTTTGTTTGTTTGTTTGTTTGTTTTTGTTAATTAGGCCAATGGTGTGTCAATTTTATTTATTATTTTGAAACACCAGCTCTTAATTTTGCCGATCTTTTGTATTGGTTTTTTGGTGACTAAAATTTCCAGAAATGTGTCTTCTAGTTCAGATATTCTTTCTTCTGTGTCTCCCACTCTGTTGTTAAGAATTCCCACTGCATTTTTTATTTGAGATATTGAGTCCTTCATTTCTAGTGTTTCATTCTGAATTCCCTTTAATATCTCAATTTCATGGGAAAAATTTTCATTTAGTTCATGCACTTATTTCCGAGTAATCTAATAATTTTCTGAATGCCATTTCTGGTATATACTCAATATCTTCATCTTCACCTGCTACTATTGAAGTGTTGTAGAGTTCCTTTGGGGGACTCATAGTGACTTTCCTTATTTAAGTTTCTTCTTTTTGCTTCCTTGTTTTTTGGGAATTGTGTAGGTTTTGTTTTTGTTTTTGTGTTTTTGTTTTAGGGGGGTCTGGTAGCTTTTATCTTTGTTTTGTTTCCTCATGGCTTAGTGGGATGTCTTTCAGTGAGTACCAAGAGATGTGTGCTGGGTGCGGCCTGGGTGCTCTGGTGGGGCTTTGTAGCTCTCCTCTGGTTATCTGGATGGAGGAGGGTGTTCACCTTGAAGTAGCACCTAGACAGTAGGGACTCTATTTTGAAGCACTTGAGACTCCATTCTGGGAAGGCACCCCCACTACCATGAGACTCTGGGCTGAAACTATGATCTAGAACAGTCGGACAATAGCAGTGCACTGCATCACACTTGGCAGAGCATAGAAACCCCCTGGCATGATCGCTCAAGCTTGAAAGTAGAAAGGCTGCACCTGGGTTAATGATAAAGATGTGATTTGTCTATGTCCTACATATAATTAAAGCCAATAATTGGATTAATGTCAAGATTATAATGATAATTGTTAAGGTAGTAACTAGGACTATCAAAATTATAACTGATATTAATTTTGCATAGGTTTTAGGTTAGCTTGACCCCGGTAACTATGTACTCCCCCTTGATCTTAGCAACCATGTATTCCCCTCCTGATTTTGCATTTTTTGCCTTTAAAAACCTTATTGCTTTGGGCCTCAGTGTCAAGAATTCTTTTGGGGAATGAGCCCACTCTTGGCCACTGGAAATAAAGGACTCTAAAACTTTTCAGTGTGTGGCGCTCCTCTGTCAGCACTCGCTCAGGCACAACCACCTCATTTTGTGCGACCCACCCTTCTACTCACAGTTGTGGGACACTCTGGTGTTAGTCCCTGGTGTTTTCATCACTAGTTCACACTGCTTAATAAGCTGCATGTTTGATCTGTGGTGTCTTCCTGTGAGCACAGTTCTCTATGGTATGAGCTGCTTCAGGTCTGTGGTCAGCACGCGTGTGCATGGAGCCCCAGCCTGCTGGAGCCTGGCTCACTTCTCAGTGGTGGTGGGCGGGCACAAGCTTTCAATAGGCTGGGCTTCCCCTTGCAGTATGCCACTTGCCTGTGTCCTAAATAAATAAGTAATCAAAGCAATAGAGTGGTGGAGTGGTTTCTCCCAGATGACCAGCTGCTGGTCCCTGCTGCTCCCTGGAGGGGGCAGGGGAAGGAGGTGCCACCTCCCTAATTGTTCATTTATTTTTTGCCTGCATGAAACTTTGTGATGCTCTCTCTCTCCCTCCTTTCTGCAGCTCCAGGGTCTGCAGATTCCCTCCTCACCTGGTCCACCAGGGCCTGTGCTATCCTCTCCGGGTCTGAACCTCTGCTGTTTGCTTTTTTTAATTTTTTTTTTCCTTCTTTGCTCCTCTGGCACAGACCTGGACTGTGTCTGTTGTTCATGCTTGGTTTCCCACTGTGAATTCCCCATGGCTTTATCTCAGGCATGCAGTTTCTAGCTTCTTTTTAATTATTAATTTTGCCCCATGTAATTCAGACCATCCTGTTGGCATTCCACCATCTTGGAACACCCAGTATTATTACTTTAGTAGTCATATTTTATATCTCCTAAGAAAAAAGCAAATAAAAGCGTGTATTTTCTCCTCCTTTAGTCCTTCATGGTTCTTCCTTTTTATATGTAAATCTGAGTGTCTTGCAGATAACATTCTCCTTTTCCCTGAAGAACTTATTTTTAATTTTTAACAATGAGTTACCTAAGATTTGCTTTTCTGAGAAAGTCTTCATTTCTGTGGGAAACCTTACATTTCTGTTCATAGAAAAATTTTGTTTAACACAGAACTCTAGTTTAATGTTCTTGTTTGTTTTTTTTGTTGTTGTTGTTTTTGTTTGTTTGTTTTACATTTTCTCTTTCAATCATTTGAACATTCCCTTACACTCACTTTGTGGTTTGCATTGTTGTTGAGACATCTAATATACTTGTTATTTTTTCCCCAATAAGGTAAAGTAAAACCCCTTCATCCCTGTGGCTATTTTCAGGATCTCCGACTTTTGGTTTTGATTTAAGATTAAATGTGATATGCATGGCTTTTGTCTTTGTTGTTTTTGGGGGAAGAAATGATTTTATTCTGCTTGTTGTTCTTTTAACTTCCTAGATTTGTGATTTAATGTCTGTTGCCAATTTTAGAAAGTTCTTGGCTACCATTAATTCAAATATTTCTTCTACTCTTATCTCTAAAATTGCAATTATGTACTTTATGACTTGGAATTCATCTCAAAAGAGTTCTTGGTTGAACTCAAAGGAGTTATTGGATGTTTTGCTCTTTTTCAAATTTCTTATCTTTGCAGTTCAGTTTGGGACATTTCTATTGAAATTTCTTCAACTATTTATGTTAATCTGGCCAAGGCTTGGATCATATTCATCACTTATAGAAGCTTAGGCGTCAGATGCTACAAAATCCTCTAACGTCTGGTTTTTTTGCCTCCGTTTTTGACTCTGCACTTCTTAAAATATTTGTCTTCACCAAGATGATGACATACCTGCATGATAAATTATCTAAACACTACCTGAGACAAACCCCTTCCTAATGAGAAGAATCTCCTCAGTGAACCTGAACTAGAATGCATACAGCTTCCTCTCCTCCAGTCTTGCAAATTCTTTATGCTCCAGGACTACAAGATTGAGGAATTACAAGAGAAATAGAGTGCTGAAGCCAAGCCCACACCCTAATACCTTAAATGTAGATGTTATTGGACCCCAGTATCAGTTCCTAAACTTGCATGTCTTCCATTAAGATTAAGGTAAGGGAGTAACATTAGGGTTAGAGAACACACCTCTGTAGTTAACATAGTTAACATCTCAATGCCAGCCTCTGTTCTAAGAGCTGTTGCAGCAACCCACAGGTCCTGATCAAAGAAAGTAATATCTAATCTATCCTGAGACTCTGTCAGACTAGAGCCGATCTTCACCATTCTAAAGGAAACATGTTGGCCCTGAAAATTGACCAAAATAAGGCCATGTGCTCTGTGGACCAACCAGAGGCTCACACATGAGCCGATCACCCACTGTGCATCCCCAACTTTGAACTAAGAGATTCACTGCCTTCATTCTCTCAGAGAGTATGGAACTTGAGTATTAGCTGCCTACCTCCTTACTCTACACTTTGCAATAAACATCTGTTTGTTTTTGTTTCTAAGTAAAAGCAGAAAAGTTTGTGTCCCAGCTGCTCCTCTTCCAATCCAGCTCTCTGCTAGATCATGGAAAAGCAGTGAAAGATGGTGCAAGAGCTTGGGCCTCTGCACCCACTTGAAAGACCTGAAGAAGTTCTTGGTTCCTGGCTTCAGATCAGCTGAGCTCCAGCCATTGTAACTATTTGGGGAATGAACCAACAGATAGAAGACCTTTCTCTCCATCTCTTCCTCTCTGTGTCTATAACTCTACCTCTCAAATAAATAATGACTTTTTTTTAATTTTTGACAGGCAGAGTGGACAGTGAGAGAGAGAGACAGAGAGAAAGGTCTTCCTTTGCCGTTGGTTCACCCTCCATTGGCTGCCGCGGACAGCGCGCTGCGGCCGGCGCACCGCCGCTCATCCAATGGCAGGAGCCAGGTGCTAGGTGCTTATCCTGGTCTCCCATCGGGTGCTTGAAAGTCAAAGAGATAGAGACAAACTCCCATCTGTGGATTAAATCCACAAATGCCCCAACAGCAGGCCCTGGCCACACCAAAGCCAAGAGCCTGAACTCAATTCACATCTCCTGTGTGAGTGATGATTTTGTTCCTTTGCTGTTCTGGTACACAGGAATTGACTTTGCTTTAAGAAAGAAAGAATTCAGGAGGGAGACAAAGAATAGTAAATAATGACCAGCAAGCATTTTATTGAAAAAAGCAAAATGCACATTTCACAGAGTTGGGCCCACTCAGAGGGGGAGTGGCCTCATCTCGTATCTGGGTTTAACATTTTCTGAGTCATAAAATGAAAGGGGATGCACCTTCTAGCAAAGGGGAGGAATATCTATAGTTTTCCTGGGAAGCTTTCCTGGGAAGTACATGGAAATTTCCTGGAATCTAGCTTCCACTTGTCTTTGCCCCTATATGGCTCCATATTTCTTGCCATGACAGTTGGTAAGTGTATCATCTAGCATGCCAAGGTGGTAAAAAGAGCATACATTGACCTGTAGGTCAATCTAGGTTAACAGTGGCTTCCTAAACTTATGTTGGTCTGTCCAGGCAGGGTTCTGTTTATCTTACAAGCAATTGGAACTAAACTCATATCCTGTAGGTCTTGAGATAAATAGAAACCATGATCTCCAGGTGGTTCAACTTTTTTTGCTTCCCTATCTTAGCTGGGACTCAACTCCTTAAGCCACCACCTGCTGCCTCCTTTAGTGGCTATCAGCAGGGATATGGAGTCATGAGCCAAACCTTGGAGTTCAACCCAGGCATTCTGATATGGGAAGCAGACATCATAACCAGTATATTATGCAGTGGGCCAAATGCCTATCCTTTTATTATTTTAATTGACATATAATACTTGTACTTTTACATATTTATGGCACAGTGTGATAACTGTATACATGTGTACAATGTGTGTGTACCAAATTAGGATACTCAGCACTTTCATCGCAAATATTTACTATTTCTGCGTTATGGGTAAATCCAGACTTTTTTCTAGCTATTTTAATCATATTATAAATTATTGTATACTATGGTTATCCTACTGTACTATAGGTTATCATAACTAATTCCACCTATCCAACTATATTTAGTACTATATTTAGTAGCCGTTATCTAACCACTCTCCATCCCTCTATCCTACCTACTCTCTACTGTCCACTATTTTATTCTTGTCTATGAGATCCATTTTTTCAGTTTCCACCAATGAGTGAAAACTTGCAATGCTTTTTGCTTTTGTGACTGGCTTAATTCAGTTAATACATTTTCCCATTCCATCCATTTTGCTAGAAATGTCAGGATTTCATTCATTATATGGCTGAATTATATTCCACTGTATATGTATGTGTGCATTAAATTTATACACATATACATGTACATACATATATATTGCATTTTCTTTAACAGTGTATCCATTGACGGACACTAGGTTGATGCCTTATCTTGGCTATTGTGAATAATGTTCAGTGAACATGGAAATGCAGATATCTTTCCCATATAATGAGCTCATCTCTTTGTTGTAATACTGGAGCCCTATGGGTGAGATGGAAACATGTAAGAGAAGGGAAGCCTTCTATAATGTTATATCTACATCTCATTCTCTCACCTTGTTTATTGCTTAGGTTTGTTATCTTTGGCTGGAATTGTCATGAGTATTTATCCAGTGATAGACCATAATTATTCTATTCCCTTCCCCTCATTGAGACAAGGAAACTTAAGAGTAAGTGGCTAAATTAGTTAAGAATTCCTCCACACAGGTAAGATGAGGTTCTGACAAATTTATCTCTCCCATAAAATAATCTTTTGTTAAGGAGGATGGCTTGAATATATATTATGAGGGTTATATTTCCCCTCCCTCTTCCTAAGTTACAAGGGGAATCTTTCTTGCCCAATTGCAATAAGAACCTAATTAAAATTCTGGCTGTAAAATCCACAAGCATCTAAGGGCTCGCTTAGATGTTGCCTCCAAGAGTCTTTTCACCTTCAAGCTGCTCTACACTCAGCCTCCAGCATTTTGATGAAATTAAAGATTATAGAATGGATTGAAAGCATGTCTTTGTAAAAAAAAAATCAAAGAAAAAAGGAGAAACAGAGCCCCCATCACTTTATGGTTGTTGTTACAGACAGGAGGGTCTGAATTGTCTGGATTCAATCCTCTCCCTTATCTTGGTGAGACATTATGTCCTGCAACCTTAGTACTCTAACAGGTTCAAGAAAAGTCATTGATTTTTCAATTTCTTTTCTTTTTGGCCTTTTTTTCTTATTTTTAAAGAGGAGGGAGTGGCAACTTTCTTTCTGTGGTGATTATTTTTTGTGTTAAACTGACTGGTCTACAAGGATGCCCAGATGACTAGTTAGGCACTATTTCCAATGCTCAGTTAGGGGTATTTCTGGGATACATGAACTTGGAGCTGGTGAGCTGAGTAAAGCAGATGGCCTTCCCCAGTGTGGGCAGGCATCTTCCAGTCCACTGAGGGTCTGAACAGAATGAAAAGCTGGAAGAGAGCTGAAGTCATGTTCTACCTGGCTGTCTGAGCTGGACCATCAGTTTTCTTTTGGTCTGAGTACAGAGTCCTCAGTGCTTCAGACTGGGCCTGGAATCTATACTATCAGCTCTAATTCTCAGGCCTTAAACACCACCATCAGCTTGCCTGGGTCTTCAGCTTACAGATAGCAGATTGTGATCACATAAGCCAGTTTCTATTTAATAATCTCCTGGTATGTGTACTGACAAACATACATGCATATACCTGTATACACACAAACACACACACTCACACACACACCTTGGAAGAGAGGAGGTGAGGGTGTGACCACACCTCCCCTTTTGTTAACAAGAGATCTACCACGCCCAATGTGGGTGTCACCCTCTATACTCACTCCACCCTGGAGCGCTGATCAGAGCTCCTTGACTACACTCAGTACACATCTCTATATATTCATTGAAAGAAGAGACATTCTGCTAAGCCACAGAGGCATAGTTCAAAAATTAAAGGCATCAGAAGGAAAAAAATCAACAAATATCACCACAAATGCCCAAAAATAAGTACAAGAATAAGTGAAGAAACTCTTCATATTAAGAAAGACAACATGAAAATCCCAAAAGAGCACAACACTTCAATATCAAAATGTGAAGATGAAGAGATGATGAAGTGCCTGAAGCTGAATTAGAAAATTAATCATAGAATTACCCTGAAGCAATAAGAAGCAAATCTGAGAATTAAATAAAACCATACATGACATGAACAAAATCTTTCCCAGGAAATTGAGATTGCAAAGAGAAATCAGGCTGAAATTCAGAAATTAAGAACTCAATAGAATAAATAAAAAATGTGGTGGAAGGCCCTAACAACAGACTCATTGAGACACGAAAGAATATCCGAGCTAGGATATTTTTCAGCCATTTAGAAAGAAGAGGGAGAGGGAGAGGGAGATGGAGAGGGAGAAGGAAAAGATTTAAAGGAGATTTAAAGGATACTTTCAAATGACCCAACATACAGGTCTTAGTAGTTCCTGAATGTGTGTAAAGAGAGAATGGACTAGAAGGCCTATCAGGTGCAGGAAGAACATAGAACTCCTAATATACATGACCAGAAAAGATCCTCACCATGACACATATACCCAAATTTTCAATAGTAAAACATAAATAAAATATTTTAAAATGTGAATGAGAGAAACATCAGATTACTTTAACAGGATCTCCAATTAGACTTGCAGCTGACTTCTCATCAGAAACCCTACAGGCTAGGAGAGAATGGAGAGATATAGTCCAACTCTTAAGAGAAAAAAAAAGCTGTCAACTCTGAATATTGTACCCTGCAAAGCTCTCATTCATGAAAACAAAGAAACAACAGAGCTACTCAAAACTATAGAACAATGGACCTAACATCTATCTACAGAACTTTTCATCTCACAAGTGCAGAATACACATTCTCTTCATAAGCGCACAGAACTTTATCTAGAATAGAGCACATATTAGGCCATAAAGCAAGTCTCTTCAAATTCAAATAAAAAGAAAGAAAGAAAATGAAGCCATGCATCTTCTCAGACCACAATGGATTGAACCTGGAAATAAGCCACTCAAAAGTCTCAAGAACATTTGCAAACACATGGAGACTGAACAACATGCTCATGAATGAACAGAGTTCATAGAAGTAATCAACAGAGAAATAAAATTTTCTGGAAATGAATGATAACAATATATCATATAAAAACATATGGGATGCAGCAAAATCACTATTGATAGCAATTGGTGCCTACATCAAGAAATTTAAAAGGCACCAAATAAATGAGCTATCCATGCATCTCAAGAACCAAGACAAACAACAAAAAACCAAACCCAAAACTAATAGGAAGAAAGAAATAATTAAAATTAGATAAGAAATAAGCAAAATTGAAACAAGATGCAGAAGGTAAGTGAAATGAAGAGCTTCTTTTTTGAAAAAGTACACAAAGTTGATACACCATTGGCCCAACTTACCAAAAAAAAAAAAAAAAGGAGGAGGAGGAAGAAGAAGAAAACCCAAATCAATAAAATCAGAGCTGAAAAAGGAAATGTAACAACAACAGACCCAACAGTAATAAAAAGATCATCAGGAATTAATACAAAGAGCTGTATGTCAACATATCGGGAAATGCACAGGAATTGGATAGATTTCCTGGATACATACTGTCTACCAAAATTGAATCATAAAGGCATAGAACACCTAAACAGAGCAATAAACAAGATGGAGATTGAATATATAATAAAGACCTTCCCAATAGAGCAAAGCTCAGTCCCGATGGCTTCATTGATAAATTCCAACAGACATTTTTAAAAGAACCAATTCCAATTCTTCCTTATATAAAGCCAGCATTACCTTAATTCATAAACCAGAAAAAGAAACAACAAAGAGAACTACAGACAAACTGATGAACATAGATGTAAAAATCGTCAACAAAATACAAGCCGATCCATTCCAAAAACATACCAGAAAGATCATCTAGCTAGAACAATTGAGATTTATCCCTGGTATTCAGGGATGGTTCAACATTTGCAAATCAACCAATGTGATGCATCACATAAACAAATTGAATAACAAAAACCATATGATTATCTCCTTAGATGCAGAGAAAGCATTTGATAAAATACAATATCCTTTCATGATGAAAACCTTACCAAATTGGGAAAAAAGTAACATTCGTCAATATTATCAAGCCAATCTATGATGAATCTACAGCCAGCATATTACTGAATGGGGAAAAAGTGAAGGCATTCACCCTAAGTTCCAGAACCAGAGAGGGATGCCCACTCTCATCATTGCTATTTAATATAGTCCTGGATGTTTTAGCCAGAGCCACTAAGCAAGAAAAAGAAATCAAAGGGATACAAATTGGGAAGAAGGAAGTCAAATTATCCTATTTTGCAGATGACATTATTCTAGATATAGAGGGTCCAAAAGACTCCACTGTGTGACTATTGAAACTCATAAAAGAGTTTGGTAATATAGTATAATATAAAATAAATACACGTGGGGCTGGTGCTTTGGTATAGTGGGTAAAGCTGCAGCCTACAGTGCCAGCATCCCATATGGGCACTCGTTCGTGTCCCAGCTGCTCCACTTCTGAACCAGCTGTCTGCTATGGCCTGGGAAAGCAGTAGAAGATGGCCCAAGTGCTTGGGTCCTGTACCTGCATGCTGCAGAAGCAGCTCCTGGCCCTGGATAGGTGCAGCTCCGGCCATTGCAGCCAGTTGCTGAGTGAACCATCAGATGGAAGACCTCTCTCTCTCTCTCCCTCTCTCGGCCTCTCCTTCTCTGTGTTACTCTTACTTTCAAATAAATAAATAAATCTTTAAAAATAAATAGATAAATAAATAAATAGATACACAAAAATCAATAGCTTTTTTATACATGGACAATGTCATTGATGAGAAAGAACTTCTAGGATCAATACCATTCACAATAGCTACAAAACAATTACATACTTTGGAATAAATTTAAGCAAGTATATCAATGATCTCTATGATGAAAAAATTAAAATATTAAAGAAAGAAACAGAAGAAGACATAAGTTCATGGGTTGGAAGAATAAATATAATTAAAATGTCCATACTACCCAAAGCAACTTATAGACTCCATGCAATCTCATTCAAAATACCAACAACATTATTCTCAAATCTAGAAAAAACGAAGCTAAGATTCATATGGAAACACAAGAAGCCATGCATAATCTAAGCAATTCTTAGGTAACAAAAACAAAGCTGAAGGAATCACAATACCATATCTCAAGATGTACTACATGGCAGTTATAATCAAAACATCCTGGGATTCTCATAAAAACAGATGTGTAGACCAATGGAACAGAATAGAAATTGCAGAAATAAATCTATGCATCTACAACTAACTTATCTTTGACAAGAGAGCTAAAATGAATCTCTTGAGAACAGAGAGTCTCTTCAACAAATAGTGCTGGGAAAACTGGATTGCCACATGCAGAAGCATGAAGCAAGACCCCTACCTTACACATTAAACAAAAATTCACTCAAAATTGATCAAAGACCTAAATCTAAGACCTGATTCCATCAATTTACTAGAGAAAATTGGGGAACCCTACAAAACATCGGCATAGCAAAAGACTTCTTAGAAAACACCCAAGAATAGGCAATCAAAGCCAAAATTGACAAGTGGAATTACATCAAACTGAGAAGTTGCTTAATTGCAAAAGAAACAGTCAGCAAAGTTTAGCGGTAACCAACAGAATGAAAGAAAATATTTGCAAACTACGCAACTGATAAAGGATTAATTTTTAGAATCTATAAAGAGATTAAGAAATCAACAACACACAATCCAGTTAAGAAATTGGCAAAGGACCTGAACAGACATTTTTCAAAAGAGGAAATTCAAATGGCCAATAGACACATGAAAAAATGTCTCTCAGAGGGCTGTTTTATCTTCTCCATGGGTCCTTTTGAATCCATGGCTTATACTGTGGAGACAGTCTTGCAGAGTAAATCTTAGCAGAGACAATAGATAGAATCCTTTGGGCTGGCACCACTGTTCACTAGGCTAATCTTCTGCCTGTGGCGCTGGCACCCTGGTTCTAGTCCCAGTTGAGGCACTGGATTCTGTCTGGGTTTCTCCTCTTCCAGTCCAGCTCTCTGCTGTGGTCTGGGAGGGCAGTGGAGGATGGCCCAAGTGCATGGGCCCTGCACCAACATGGGAGACCAGGAGGAAGCACCTCTCTCCTGGCTGCGGATCCATGTACCATGCCGGCCACAGCGCACTGGCTGTAGCGGCCATTCGGGGGGTGAACCAACGGAAGGAAGACCTTTCTCTCTGTCTCTCTCTCTCTCTCACTGTCTAACTCTGCCTGTCAAAAAAAAAAAAAAAGAGAATACCTTTGATTAAAATGTGGTTTGGCCCACGAATAGCTTCCAGCACTGACACTGTGACCACTAAGCTCATAAACTCACTCAGGAGACAATGGACAGAATACTGTTGTTGACAAAATCTTCTCTAGTGACTGCCTTCTTGTGAGTGCTTACTAGATTTGCAAAAAGCTTCAGGCTCTGTGTCAGCTCTTTCCCTCATCCATGAACCAGGTCTGAATACTGTGCTACATCATGGATTTGAGGGAATTTTCACAATGTTAAGGCGTGATTTAAATGAAAGGAATTGGAGCAACAGAGTTACGGTCATTCTCAGTTCTATTCCTTGGTCCTTGAATACGTGTGAGGGATCTTAATAAAATTCCTAGATACGTAAGTTCAGTCAAACTTAAAATCAGAATTGGAGCTTACTTTTCAGTATGATTTGTACCAATAATTAGGAGATTAAACTTGCCTTAAATCTCGCCATACAATTCCCTGGTTTCACTGCATGAGAGTTTGGAAGTTGGCTGCCCTGAATTTACACTTTTCTTCTTGGTTTTTCCTAAAATTTCAAGTATTTCTAATTAAGTCCAGCCTACACTAGAGATTAAGATCATCATTGCCCTCAGACCTTTAAAATATCACTTATGCACCTCAACATTTTATACTGCAACTATTTTATACCCTAACATTCAATTTTCTACCTGTATCTCTTCACTCGTACTTCCAGGTGCAGATTTTTTATGATGTGATATCAGTTATTATTACTGAGCCCATTGACGTCAGTATGAAAAATAACCCAATCCCCAAATCCCAACCTTGAAGCTCTGCTTTCTAGGACAACTCCTGGTACCAAGTCTTTATACTGTGTCACAGAAAGCACAAGAGTTTATATACTACTAACACACAGTTGAGTACAACTTTAGGGAAGTAGAAATTATAGAAAATTGAGTGACACAGAGGAGGGTGAACAATATAGGGCCTGCTTCTAGAATGAGTAACACTTCTCATCAAGAATAATTAAGGAGAGGCAGGCTGTTAGCAAGCAGTACTCATAGCCCAAACTGAAGTGTTTGGCTTCAAAACTCAGCTCCAGCTCCTGATTTCAGCTTCCTGGAAATTCAGACTCTGGGAGGCAGTGGTGATGGCTCAGATGGAAGGGTTTCTTCCATCCATGTGGAAGATTTTGATTGATGTGTGGTTCCTGGTTTCAGCATGGCCCAGTCTCAGCTATTTTAGGCATTTGAGGAATAAACCAGAAGATGAGAGTGCTTTCACTATCTCACTCCCCTGTCCATCAATAAAAGTAAATATGTACTAAGGGCCAGCGCCATGGCTCACCTGGCTAATCCTCCGCCCGCGGTGCCAGCATCCCATATGGGTGCTAGGTTCTATTCCTGGCTGCTCTTCTTCCAGTCCAGCTCTCTGCTGTGGCCCAGGAGGGCAGTGGAGGATGGCCCAGGTCCCTGGGTGCCTGCACCCATGTGGAAGACCAGGAAGAGATACCTGGCTCCTGTCTTCAGATCTACACAGCGCGCCTGCCGTAGCGGCCATTTGTGGGGTGAACCAATGGAAGTAAGACCTTTCTCTCTGTCTTTCTCTGTCTCTCACTGTCTATCTGTCAAAAAACTGTACTAAAATTACTTTAAAAATAAGTTATGGGACAGTTTTATAAGGTTTATGAACTTTCGCAACTGGGGAAAATCATTCTAGTAGGAAGAAATCAGGAGCAGATTCATTTCTTGGTCCCAGCTTCCACTGGTCAAAGATTTACTCCAATCCTTAGCAGTAACTCCCAAGATAGAAATATTTATTAGGCCATCACTTTTCACAATGTACATGATATATCTTCCAAACAAATATAAGACATCTAGAATATGACAGACTTGCTGACATACTTTTGTTACTCCAAAATTTAATATGCTTGAAAGAAGAGTCCATTGTGAAAAATGCAATAATAATATAAAATAAGCTTGCATTACCAATATGAGCATATTACCAGCATGAGTCATTACCAATATGAGCACAACTTCACTCAAAATAATTAAGAGAAATAATAACAAAGTGTTTGCAACTTAGCAGAGTAATCATAGAATTCCATGTGAGTACAAATGAAGTCTACACTTTATGAATATTGTTTTGACAGCTTCCATCATTGAACGCCAACATTTTTTCCAAATTGAAACTAATTTAAACCTATTTGAAGAACTCTATGCAACCACACAATTTAACAAAATTAGAACTATTCTGAGTAGAAGCTGAAGTACCTGAAAAAATAAAACGCCTTGTAAAATGTATTCTAATTACAATAGTGGAAATCACCATAAACATCATTCTGAACTTGTTCTTAATTTCATAATACATTTGTGTTGTCAGAATATTGTACTGATCAGCTCTTCCTAGTTACAGTAAAATAACTCAGAGAAGGTAAATTTATAAAGAGAAAATTTGGTTTAGCTCAGCGTTTTGGAAACTTAAGACCAATACCTGGTGGCCTCAGGTGGTTTGTTGTCTGGTGAGGATGGAGCATGACAATGTCAACGGGTCTGCAGAGGAAGCATCACATGATGACTTAGGAAGCTGGGTCCAGCTGGCTTTCAATAGCCAACCCCTTTGCAAACACTGCTTTCTGAGGGTTCCCTGGATGACCTAAGTGTCTCCCACCAGGTTCATCCTCTAAATGTTATGATTGTATTTTGTTTTCACCTTCTTAGTACCATTTATGGGGTTGAAAGTCTGGCACGCATTTGGCAATCAAACCATAACAAATATTATCTTTATACATTAACTGGGTTTGTCTTCAAACTGCAAAATTCTTGATAGGTAAAATATTGCTTATTAGAATAATTTTACTTGCTTTTAAAAATGTCTTTACTTATTTTTATTTGAAAGGTAAGGAGACAGACACAGACCAAGAGAGAGTTCCTCCATCTGTTGGTTTGCTCCCCAAATGCCTGCAGGAGCAGGGAACGGGTCAACAGTCAAAGTTAGTAGCTCAAGTAGAACTTAATTCAAATCTCTCAATCAGTGGCAGGGACTTGGGTACTCAAGACTCGGGTGACAGGGACTCGGGTACTCAAGACTCGGGTGGCAAGTACTCGGGTACTCAAGACTCGGGTGGCAGGGACTCGGGTACTCAAGACTCGGGTGGCAGGGACTCGGGTACTCAAGACTCGGGTGGCAAGTGCTCGGGTACTCAAGACTCGGGTGGCAAGTACTCGGGTACTCAAGACTCGGGTGGCAGGGACTCGGGTACTCAAGACTCGGGTGGCAGGGACTCGGGTACTCAAGACTCGGGTGGCAAGTACTCGGGTACTGGAGCCCCCTACAGTGCACATTGGCAGGAAGCTGGAAGCAGAATGGAATTAGGCCTCGAGTCCGGGCACTCATATGGGATATAAGTGTTCCAAGCAGAATCTTCACCACTGTGCCAAATACTTGCTCCCTACTTATTTTAAAATAAAGTTATGTCTGTACCCATTTATAGGAAAACAAAACCAGTCTTTTATTCTAGGTTTCTACTTTGGACTTCAGCAGGACTTGTAGTTACTAATTTATTGACTGGTCTATATTATTTTCAGGATCATTCCAGGAAGACTACATGTGAAGTCCAAGGACGAAGACAAATCCAACCGCAACTGAATAGGAGAACAAAGGTTACTAAAGGATCTCCTTTTTTGCTCAAGGATTATTTGGACATTGGATACCAGATGTAGACAGTGCCAATGGCTTTAGCTGAGAGGACTATATGTGAATAATGACAAATACAGTTAAGTCACACTATAAAAATATGTCTGAGCTATGTAAGACTGCCTAATCATTGAGAAATTGACCAGGAGGAAGACTTACTCAGGAACAGAAATCTATATTGTAAAATGGCATCCACATGTCAAATCCTTAGGTACAAGGACAAGTACTCCAGCTCACCCAATTTGGATAAACCTCTCTCTTAAACAGTTTAGAAATCCCTGGAGAACATTACAAACTAGATCTCCAAATTTCCAAGTGACTGGTTATGCTTGCTATTCTGTTTTTTATTACAATAATAATACTTAACAGGAAATCTACTCTCTTAAGAAATTTAAGTGCACAATGCAGTATTGTTAGTCACTGGTTCAATGGTATGCAGCAGATCTTTAGCAATTATTCTTGATAGTTTAAATTTTGTATCAGTTGAACAGCATTTTACCCTCTCTCCAAACTGCAATCACCAACTGACTCTATTTCTATTGACCCAACAATTTTACATACCTTACATAAGTGGAATCAGGCACCATTTACCCTTTTGTGACTGGCTTATTTCACTCAGCACAATGTGCCATGCATGCAGCCGTGTTGTTGCAAATTTCAGGAGTTCATACATTATTAAGATTGTATAACATTCCATTATGTGTATATAGCATATTTTTACCCATCTATCTGCAAATGCATTTAATTTTTCCATATCTTGGCTATTATGAATAACACTGAGATAGGAGTGCAAATATATCTTTGAGATCTTAATTTAAAATCTTTTGTAAATATGCCAAGAAATAGGATTATTGAGTAATACGTTATCCTACTTTTAAAATGTAAGAACCCTCATTTTCTACAATGGCTGTATAGCTCTATCAATTTATATTCCTACTAAGAGTGTACAAGGGACATTGTACTTCAACATTCCTCAATACAATCAAAGCAATTTATGGGGGAAAAAAAAAACACCACGGCCAGCATCCTATTGAATGGGGAAAAGTTGGAAGCATTTCCACTGAGATGTGGTACCAGACAGGGATGCCCACTCTCACCATTGCTATTCAATATACTTCTAAAAGTTTTAACCAGAGCCATTAGGCAACAAAAAGAAATTAAATAGATACAAATTAGGAAGGAAGAAGTCAAACGATCCCTTTACAGATGATATGATTCTTTATGTAGGGGATCCAAAGAACTCTACTAAGAGATTATTGGAACTCATAGAAGAGTTTGGCAAAGTAGCAGGATATAAAATCAATGCACAAATCAACAGCCTTTGTATACACAGGTAATGCTACAGCTGAGAAAGAACTTCCAAATACCTTGGAATAAACTTAAACAAGGAAATCAAAGATCTCTATGATGAGAATTACAAAACCATAAAGAAAGAAATAGAAGAGGATAACAAAAAAAGGGACAATCTTCCATGCTCACAGATTGGAAGAATCAATATCATCAAAATGTACATTCTTCCAAAAGCAATTTATAGATTCAATGTGATACCAATCAAAATACCAAAGACATTCTTCTCAGATCTGAAAAAAATGATGCTGAAGTTCATATGGAGACACAAAAGACCTCAAATAGCTAAAGCAATTTTGTACAACAATACCAAAGCCGGAGGCATCACAATACCAGATTTCAGGACATACTACAGGGCAGTTGTTACCAAAACAGCATGGTACTGGTACAGAAACAGATGGATAGACCAATGGAACAGAATAGAAACACGAGAGATCAACCCAAACATCTACAGCCAAAATATATTTGATCAAGGATCTAAAACCAATTCCTGGAGCAAGAACAGTCTATTCAATAAATGATGCTGGGAAAACTGGATTTCCATGTGCAGAAGCATCAAGCAAGAACCCTACCTTACACCTTACACAAAAATTCAATCAACATGGATTAAAGACTTAAATCTATGACCTGACACCATCAACTTATTAGAGAGCATTGGTGAAACCCTGCAAGATATAGGTACTGGCAAAGACTTCTTGGAAAATACCCCAGAAACACAGGCAGTCAAAGCCAAAATTAACATTTGGGATTGCATGAAATTGAGAAGTTTCTGTACTGCAAAAGAAACAGTCAGGAAAGTGAAGAGGCAACCAACAGAATGGGAAAAAATATTTGCAAACCATGCAACAGATAAAGGATTAATAACCAGAATCTACAAAGAGATCAAGAAACTCCACAACAAAAAAACAGATAACCCACTTAAGAGAGGGGCCAAGGACCTCAATAGACATTTTTCAAAAGAGGAAATCCAAATGGCCAATAGACACATGAAAAAATGTTTGGGATCACTAGCAATCAGGGAAATGTAAATAAAAGCCACAGTGAGGTTTCACCTCACCCCGGTCAGAATGGCTCACATACAGAAATCTACCAACAATAGATGCTGGCGAGGATGTGAGGGAAAAGGGACACTAAACCACTGTTGGTGGGAATGCAAACTGGCAAAGCCACTATGGAAGTCAGTCTGGAGATTCCTCAGAAACCTGAATATAATCCATGCAACTCAGCCATCCCACTACTTGGAATTTACCCAAAGGAAATTAAATTGGCAAATAAAAAAGCTGTCTGCTCCTTAATGTTTATTGTAGCTCAATTTACAATAGCTAAGACCTGGAATCAACCTAAATGCCCATCAACAGTAGACTGGATAAAGAAATTATGGGACATGTACTCTATAGAATACTATACAGCAGTAAAAAACAATGAAACCCAGTCATTTGCAACAAAATGGAGGAATCTGGAAAACATGCTAGTAAAATAGGCCAGTCCCAAAGGGACAAATATCATATATTATGTTATCAAATATCATATATTATATTCTCCCGAGCACCAAAAAGGAAACCTATTGTGAATGGACACTATGAGAAACTGTGACTTGATCTGCCCTTGTCCTGACTGTCGAGGAACAACTTAATACTTTATCCCTTTTAGTATTTTTTTTTTGTTCTACTTAATACTATTGATTGAACTCTGTAATTAACACACAATTATTCTTTAGTGTTTAAATTTAACTGAAACGTGATCCCTGTTAAATATAAGAGTGGGAATAAGAGAGGGAGGAGATGTACAATTTGGGACATGCTCAATCGGACTTGCTCCGAATGGTAGCATTAGAAACATGCCAGGGGATTCCAATTCAATCCCATCAAGGTGGCATGTGCAATGCCATCTCACTAGTCCAAGTGATTAATTTCAGTTCACAATTGATCATAATGATAGGATTAAAAATCAAAGGGATCAAATAAACAAGACTAGGGTCTGCAAATACTAACTGATAGAATAAAAAAGGAGAGGACAATCCAACATGGGAAGCAAGATACACAGCAGACTCATAGAATGGCAGATGTCCTAAATAGCACTCTGGCCTCAGAATCAGCCCTTAAGGCATTCGGATCTGGCTGAAGAGCCCATGAGAGTATTTTAGACATGGAAAGCCAAGACACTCTGGCAAAAAATTAAAAAAAAGAAATCTCTGCAAGTGAGATCCCAGTGGAAAGAACGGGCCAGCAAAGAAGGAGGTACCTTTCTCTGAAGGGAGGAGAGAACTTCCACTTTGACTGTGGCCTTGTCAGAACAAGATCGAAGTCAGTGAACTCAAAAGGCTTCCATAGCCTTGCAACTCATGACAAGAGCCTAAGGCAATTACTGATGCCCTAAACAAGAGTGTCAATGGTTAAGTCAACAACAGGAGTCACTGTGCACTTACTCCCTATGTAGGATCTCTGTCCTTAATATGTTGTACTATGTGAATTAACTGTATGACTAGTACTCAAACAGTACTTATACTTTGTGTTTCTGTGTGGGTGCAAACTGTTGAAATATTTGCTTACTATATACTAAATTGATCTTCTGTAAATAAAGATAATTGAAAATGAATCTTTATGTGATTGGAATGGGAGAAGGAGTGGGAAATGGGAGGATTGTGGATGGGAGGGAAATTATGGGGGAGCACTGTAATCCAAAAGGTGTATTTTGGAAATTTATATTTATTAAATAAACGTTTTAAAAATTTCTTCCTAATTTTTATTTATTTTAGCTTCATAAATGTGGATATCTATTTCCCTTCCCTAAATTGAGAATTTTCAGTCATTAGTTCCTAGACTTTTTCTTGATGAAAGACTTTCTTTCATTTATTTTTTTAAGATTTTATTTTTTTTTTATTTATTTGAAAGTCTTAGTTACACAGAGAGAGAAGAGGTAGAGAGAGAGAGGTCTTCCATCTGCTGGTTTACTCTCCAGTAGGCTGCAACAACCAGAGCTGTGCTGATCCGAAGCCAGGAGCTAGGAGATTCTTCCGGGTCTCCCACATGAGTGCAGGGGTCCAAGGACTTGGGCCATCTTCCACAGCTTTCCCAGGCCATAGCAGAGAACTGGATCAGAATTGGAGAAGCCAGGACTCGAATTGGTGCCCTCATGGGATGCTGGTGCTTCAGGCCAAGGCATTAACCCATTGCACCACAGTGCTGGTCCTGAAAGACTTTCCTTGAAAAAAAAAAAAAAGATTTATTGATTTATTCAAAGTCAGAGTACACAGAGAGAGAAGGAGAGGCAGAGAGAGAGAGAGAGAGAGAGAGAGAGACATCTTCCATCCACTGGTTCACTCTCCAGTTGGCCCCAACGTCCGGAGATGTGCCAATTTGAAACCAGGAGCCATGAGCTTCTTCTGGATCTCCTATGCAGGTACAGTGTCCCAATGTTTGGGCCATCTTCTGCTGCTTTCCCAGGCCATGGCAGAGAGCTCGATAGGAAGAGGAGCAGCTGGGACCAGAAACGGCACATGATCTTTGTTCTTGGCTGGTTTGCTGGTGCTTTGATTGGATTACTTCTGCTCTTGGTAGCCACTGCTTTGATTATGCTTTGACTTAAGGTCATACAGGCGAAGTCATGCTCTATCTGTTACAATTCTTCATACCCGCGTTGCAGTGTGATAATACTACTTGTTTTAAACTTTCCACAGAAATTTCTTCTCGGGCCGGCGCCATGGCTCAACAGGCTAATCCTCCGCCTTGCGGCGCCGGCACACCAGGTTCTAGTCCCGGTCGGGGCGCCAGATTATGTCCCGGTTGCCCCTCTTTCAGGCCAGCCCTCTGCTGTGGCCCAGGAGTGCAGTGGAGGATGGCCCAAGTGCTTGGGCCCTGCACCCCATGGGAGACCAGGAAAAGCACCTGGCACCTGGCTCCTGCCATCAGATTAGCGCGGTGCGCAGACCGCGGCAGCCATTGGAGGGTGAACCAACGGCAAAGGAAGACCTTTCTCTCTGTCTCTCTCTCTCACTGTCCACTCTGCCTGTCAAAAAAAAAAAAAAAAAGAAATTTCTTCTCTTTTCTGCAGTTGACCTGGGAACAGTAGTTTAGTTCTCTTCAGTTTTTTAGTCAGAATTTTGTAAGCTGAACCAGTTGAGATGTCTGTTTTTGCCTGTTATTCTGTTAATCTTCACTCTTCTTCAATTAGAGCATGAATAACATTATTTTCCCCTGAAAATTGATGAGGCTGGTCTGTTACTGCATGCTTTATTTTCAGTATCATCCCATCCTTTCTTAAAGTGAGTTATCCACTTATAACTGCTGATTTCTCTGCCAGCGTGGTTCCCACATGCTTTCTAAAGCACCAGTAATTTCATCATTCTTCTACCCAAGCTCCGTAAATTTGGAACTTGTGCTGCTTCAGTTTTAGGAGAATCCATGTTGCTGAGGTAAAGGCTATTTTCAGATACATGTCCTATCCTCTTCATGCCTTAAATGAGATCCTGTTAAGCACATTCCTGGTAGTTAGTACAGGTTTATTTTGGCATAGGAATTTTTGAAATCATCCAGTTTTTTTATAATATACATTTTGCATGTAGTTGTATACCTGTCATACAAGTTATATGGCTTGAAATTAATGCAATTTTACCCTATATTATAGAGTAAGCCAGTCGATAAATTCATTCCGAGAATATAATAAAGATACTAACAATCACAAGCCCTCAGGTGAATATGAATGACTTACAGGACACAAGTTAATGTGCATAAACTATGTCAGGTTATTTTGACAAATAACAAGTCAACGGGTCTGAGTAAAAGACAATAAAATCCATATGCTGCCAGAATAATAAATCAAGACACTAAATCAACAGAAGTAGTAAACTCCTATGGTGGGCACTTAGCCGAGTGGTTAAGGCACGTATGTCCCATTTCAGAGTTCTCATGTTCAATATATACCTCTAGCTCTTGACCCTGCTAATGCAAACCCTGGAAGGCAGTAGTAATCCCTGGAGTGATTGCACTGTGGCAACCTATGTAGGAGACCTAGATTGAGTTCCCAGTTCCCAGTGTTAAGGCAGCTATGTGTGTTACATATTAGCCTATGTGCATTAGAGGAGCCAAAGAAAATGGGGAGAAAATAAATTTATGTGCAGTGAAACAAGGAAACAAGTCCTAGAAGTGGGACCTAGCCTCTTGTCTGTCTCCCCTAGCCTAAGGTGACCCTGCTAGTCCTTTATCAAAAGGAGTTCACCAGATTGAGGATGATACAGCTAGCTCTACTGGGCTGAAGGAGTCATTTTCTTCTCCAATATGTAAGAACCCTGGTGGCCAGTATTATCTGTAGGGATTTGTTAGGGGAATTCCACATCCTCAAACTCCCCTAGCCAGACTTTCCCAAAATAGGGAGGAGGGGAAGAAATGAGGGACAGGGGACCACACTCATGTCCACAAAAAATATCTGAATACAGCCAGAGCTCTCAG
The DNA here is from genome assembly GCA_949820135.1 of Sylvilagus floridanus. Taxonomy (NCBI): domain Eukaryota; kingdom Metazoa; phylum Chordata; class Mammalia; order Lagomorpha; family Leporidae; genus Sylvilagus; species Sylvilagus floridanus. Next base: position 82,709,226 of record OX463245.1, read on the forward strand.
ACTGTACTAACACACCTGACTGGCCTATCAGTTGTAGCATTTCTATCTCTTCATTTTTTCCAATAAACTATGCTAAAATTGTATTCCTGTCTTCTAATTAATTGGTCACACACTTTGTCATTGATATAGAACACGTACCCAGGGTTCAAATCAGCAGTGACACTAGCTTTAGTCTAGCCCAGCTCCAGCTACTTCAGGGATTGGCAAGTGAACCAACAGATAATTCACACTCTCTCTTTCCATCTCTCTGCCTCTCAAATAAGAAATTTTTTTAAAAAGTTAACTTTTATGATAAACTCAAGTAAAGCACTAAGCATTTTATCACATATAAAATAATGAGAGGTTGTGCCATCAAGGTGTGGATTATTTTATTCAGACAACAAATATGTATGTAGCTGCCATGTACCAAGAGTTGGAAGATATAAACAAATCAAGAAATGTACACTCTCAATAAAGCAGAATTTACAGGAATGACCAAAAGAAAGAGGATGAGAGGAGTATGTTGTAGTTCATCCAGACTTAGTAAGAGACTATAGCCTTATGAAATATTTTGTTTGGGTTTAGTTTGTTTTTCTTTTATTCCTGTGAGCAAGAATAATATGATTTTGGTTGAATCCATTTTTTTTTCCTCTTAGCTGTCTTTCCTTAGGTTTTCAAGGATAATTTTTACTTTTATTTTCAGCTACTTCAGAAACAATATTTTCAGACAAATCCTCATTCAGCTAGTGCTTCATTTTAGCCATCAGGCATTAATTATCAAAAGCAGGTTGACTTAAGAACTGTCATAGAGACAGAAAAGGAGAATGCAGCTCAGTGAAAGGAAGACTTGTAAGCAAAGCTCAAGAGCTTTAAAACTGTAAAATACTTTGCTGAGAAGAGCTCCTGTCAGAGATAAGGAAAGCAAGCTTTTTGCTTAGTCCTCTAGCTATTTTGTTGATGTATCCTGACACAAGGGATATAGGCCTCATGCTGCTTTTAAAAACTGTAGCAAGCCACAGGGGAAAAATAGAAGAGGGGCATACTTAACATTTGTATGTAATTTCTGAGAACAACATGTACCTGTTTATACACAAAATAAAGTCTTGCCACAGCATATTTTTGTGCAATTACCAGTTTAGAAATACAGTTAATGACAGCTTCAGGTTTTATTATGGCATACAATTATCTGGAAATTAAATTTGAACCATGTGAAGTACTGAACGAATTACTGTGGTCCACAGATTCTAAGATGATCACAGAGCCCTACCTCCTGATCTTCAGTGTCTTGTATAATCCTCTTCTCTTGGGTACCTCGCTTTTATCAAATAGCATACATTGAAGGAACATTGTTTCCATGATAAAATTACAAATGGTTCTCATTTCCATCTCACTGGTAGACTCTCTTGTGTTTCTCTTTTCCCTCTATCTGTCTCTGATGAAGAAAGTTGCCATATCTGAGAGGCTTAAGTGGCAAGATCTTGAGAGTACTCATGCCTAGCAGCCATCTGGGAATCAGTAACATCCAGTCAACAGCTTCAAAGCAACAAATGCTGCCAGCCATTGTGACATTGACCTTGGAAGTAAAAACCCAAGTGAGCCTTCAAGTGAGACTCCAGCCCTGGCCATGCTCATTGCAACCTACAGCTGAGAGGGAGCCTCTGTGATCTGAATCACAACCCACTGTCATTCATAAATCTCATTCTGTCTACTTTTCCTCCCCCTCTTCGTGGTTCTGCTGATATTTCTGATTCCTGGATGTGCTTTTCAATCAGTCATCAATTTTTGAAAACTCTTGGCCATTACAACTTAAATATTTAATCTCCTCTGTACTTTATAATTTCTTTGGCCTATTCCCCTCTTGTATTCTAATTATATGTTTATTATAACTTTTGAAAGTGTCCCATAGTTTTGGAGATGTTTGGTCTATTTTTATTCATTCTGTTTTCCCTTTCTCTCTCAGTGAAGAAGTCACTGTTGACCTGTGCTTGCTCCACCATGTCAAGGCTGTTGATGAAACCAATAAGGCGATATTTCTGCCATAGTCTTTTTTAAAATTCCAACATGTGTCCTTTTAATTCTTTCTCAGGGTTTCCATCTCTCTGCTTTCATTGCTTATTATTCTTGCATATTGTCAACTTTTTGGGTCAGGATCCTTAATTTATTAAGCATAGTTATTTTAAATTCCCTGGATGAAAATTTCACAATTGTTTTTCTTTTTATGTAAGTCTTATTCTGACCCTTGAATTGTCTCTAAAGCTGTGCTTCTTTCATCTTTTTAATGAGTCTTCTAAGTTTTTAATTGAATATCATGTAATTAGAACTGAGACAATCAGGTTTTCACTGTGTCTTTGTTCATTTGGCCAGGAGTTGGACTATGTTTAATGTCTCTTACAACTGCAGGTGTCAGAGCCGTTAGATTTCTTTAGTATCTTTGTTTCCATCCCTCTATGGTGGTTTTTTTTTTTTTTTTTTTGGCATTTCCTAAAAATTCCTTCTTAGCTATCGTTTCCTTCAACTATAATTTACTGTTTACTGGAGACCTGTGGGTGTGATGATACTGAGTAATACATGGTAAAAATACTCCAATATTATGATTGAACCTCAGTTCCCCGTGGGCCAGGACCTTCTAAGTGTTTCTTTAGGATTTGTCTCATAGGTGAGGGAGGAAGTCAGAAGAGGAGTCGAGGCTGAGCAATGTGTTTCTTCTTCATAGGATGATGCTTGGGACAGGGCTTCTTGTCTTGCATAGACTTTTGTTATGATGAAGCCCATGGAAGCCTTTAAGAGGGATCATCTTCCACTCTTGACAAGAGAGGTATTACTTGGCTCTTCAGCATAAAAATGATGGGGTTCCATGGAGCTAAAAATCCACCTGAATACGGTAGCACTGAGACTGTGGTCTCCATCAATTTCTCATTCTCAGGCCAGAGCGCATGGGGCCTCAACAACTTTCTACAATAACCACTTAACTGTTCCTCCAAGTTTATGACACCCTAAGTTCCTGAACCAGGTAAGCAGATCTCAGTTGTGAATTAAATCTCTCCTCCCCCTAGATTTGATGGTGGTGGCTTGTCTGCAATGTAAACTATCTTCTCAATCGAAGAAAAATCATTACTTTCAAAAATAAGGATTTATATATTTATTTGAAAGGCAGAGTTACAAAAAGAGAGAAACAGCCAGCCAGCCAGATAGACAGACATCTAATCCTGTCTAATCTAATCTAATCCTGGCTAATCCTGAAATGGCCAGGCCAAAACCAGGAGCCTGGAACACCATCCGGGTCTCCCATATGACTAACAGGTCTGGGGTATTCAGAGCATCCTCCACTGTCCTCTGAAACACATCAGCAGAGTTGGATCAGAAGTGGAGCAGCCAGAACTTGAACCACTGCTTCTGTGTACGCTGGCGTTGCAGTCAGCAGCTTAACCCACTGCATCACAGCATCAGCCCTGGTCACTGACCTGCAGTGTGTTCGACCTTCACTGTGTGTAAGAATGGAAGTGCCAACTCCTGAGCACTTTGCATATTGGACATGAAACAAAAAGGACACGTTCCTATGATTTCAGTGTTGAGCTTTATTTCCTAATTACAAGCCTTACATGTTCTTGAGTTTCTTTCAGTTGAAGTAAAATGACAGGCGTGCAGTTCCTGACGGTTTCTAAGGAGCCCAGCAGACTTCACTCCATCCTAAAAAGTCAAAAGCTTTACAAAGTGAAAAATCAATATTTTCCCCTTAGATTCACCAGAAAAATGAGAGCACAGGGAAAAAACATTGCTCCAGAAACTGGAAAGACAGAAAGGCAGACACAGAGAATCACAGCTGGCCAGAGCCTTGCACACCTGAGCCTGTGAACAGAAAGCTCTTTAGAATAAACAGCAAGATGGAAAAAACTGAACCGTAATAGAAAAATGTATAGGGCTCCAGTGTGGAGAAATCTGAGTGTTAAAAACAACAGGTGGTCCCAGTTACAGAAAAACACTTTATTTTTGTGTTTTACCCCCAAAAGCTTGACCAAGTTCTCACAAACAAAATTGGAGAAAAATCCTCTTATGTATCCAGGAGAGGATGGAAAAATGCCATTCTGAAATATGAGCATTCATTCTTCTTAGAAGCCTGACCTCAAAACAAACTATTCAACCAGACCCTATAACTGCTGTTGCATTTACCCAGTACATCATGACCGAATACCAGGAAAAAAAATTACAAGGCATTCTAAAAGACAAAAACATAGTTTGAAGAGAAGAGAACAAGCACCAGAACCAGAGTTAAATATGGCAGAGATCTCATAATTATTAAACTATTGATAAAGAAGGCAATTGTCAAAAACGACAAATGTAGTCAATTCTTGCAATTTCGGGTTACCTCTATTGCTGTGTTAAATATAATTTGTACTTTCTCATACCTGAAGCTGGCCCCAGACATTTTCAATACACTTCCTCTATGTATTCATTCTGCATAACCGTCTGCCCAATACAACTGCTTCCTGGTGATCATCTCCCTGTGGTAGAGCTAGATACAACCTGACTGTCTCATCATACTATTCCTCACACCCTCTAAGGGCCATGTAGATCTGGGGCAATGATCACCTCCCGGTCACAGCATGGCTCCCTGAAATTCATGTCTGCTCACTCTCCACTCACAAGTAAAAGTCTCCATCACAAACATATTTGAATAACTCCGTGAACCTAATCAAACCACTGGCCCACAGATCCATATCTCTCTATGTACTTCCTGACCTGTGTGTGTGTGTGCATATCTGCGTTGCCCCCATGTGTGCTGTATACCCACCAGGATCTATAAGTAATAAAACCTTTTTAAAATGAAGTCTTTTGTAAGATTTATTTATTTGAAAACCAGAGTGACAAAAAGAGGGGGAGAGAAACAGAGAGAAAGAGACTTTCCATCCTCTGGTTCACTACCCAAATGGCCACAATTGCCAGGGCTGGACCAGGCTGAAGCTAGGAGCCTGGAGCTCTTTTATGGGTGGCAGGGGCCCAAGTGCCCGGGCCATCTTCTGCTACCCTCCCATGCACATTAGCACGGAGCTAGATTGGAAGTAGAGCAGTAAGTACTCTGATATGGGATACCAGTAAGAAGAGGCTTAATCCACTGTGCCACAATACCAGCCCCAACAAATAAAATCGCACTTTCTATCAAGTGTGCCTCATCATCTTTAAAGAAGTGCTCTCTATATTATATATTCAATATTAAAATATCATAACAATTTGCAATGTATATGTCTGTAACAGTAGAGTGCCACAAAATATATAGCAAACCCAATAGGACTTCAAGAGGAAATATATGAATCCATTATTATAGTTGGATATCTCAATTCTTCTATCAAAAGCAGACAGACACAGCAGGCAGAAAATCATAAAGACAGAGTGTGCTCTCAGATCACAGGGGGACTAAGTTATATATAAATCATAGAAAGATAACTGATAAATTGGGCCAGCGCCGCAGCTCAATAGGCTAATCCTCTGCCTTGCACCAGCACACCAGGTTCTAGTCCTGGTCGGGGCGCTGGATTCTGTCCCGGTTACCCCTCTTCCAGGCCAATTCTCTGCTGTGGCCAGGGAGTGCAGTGGAGGATGGCCCAAGTCCTTGGGCCCTGCACTCCATGGGAGACCAGGATAAGCACCTGGCTCCTGGCTTTGGATCAGCGTGGTGCACTGGCTGTAGCACACGGGCCACAGTGGCCATTTGAGTGTGAACCAACTGCAAAAGGAAGACCTTTCCCTCTCTCTCTCTCTCTCTCTCTCTCTCACTGTCCACTCTGCCTGTCAAAAAAAACTGATAAATTTTCCAATTTTGTAGATTAAGTAACATGCTTCTAAATAACATGTCAAAGAAGAAATCTCAAGATAAATTAAAAATATTTAACCTAATGAAATTAAAAATACTTCTTATAGAACTTTAAGAAAGGCAGTGAAAAAGTTCTTAGAAAGAAATACACAGCAATTTATTTCATATGCCAGAAATGAAAGATTGAAATTTAAGTTAGAAGCCCACAATGAAATACTTAGGTATACATGTAATAAAATATATACAAGATCCACATGAGGGAAAGTACCAAACTCAGTTGACAGAATCAAATAACCAAACAAATGTGGAAATATTTCACATTCCTTGATGGGGACCCTCAATATTGTCAAGCTCTTCCCAACATGATCTGTAGATTCACCCCAGGCTCAGTCTCAGAGGCAAAGTAAGTTTTTATTATAATATTGCCAGATTGATTCTAAAGTTTATATTAATTGTCTAAAGACACAGAGTAGCCAACCCAAAAATCGTAAATTAATACTACCCAGTGTCAAGACTTATTACAAAGCTACAGAAGTCAAAATAGTGTGACATTGGAAACAGAACAGAGAAATACATCAAAAGAACAGAGTAGAGAGAGCATGGAGGTAGATCCATATAAATAGTCAATTGATCTTTGACAAGATGAAAAACAACACAATGGAGAAAAGACAGTCTTCTCAACAAATGGTACTGCAACAACTGGAGCTCAATTGAAAATTAATTTTATTAGACACAGACCTTTGTATATTTTACAAAAAATAACTCAAATGAATCATTGTGGGGCCAGCACAACGGTGCACTAGGTTAATCCTCCACCTGAGGCACTGGCATCCTATATGGGCGCCAGTTCTATTCCGGGCTGCCCCTCTTCCAATCTAGCTCTCTGCTATGGCCTGGGAAATCAGTAGAAGATGGCCCAAGTGCTTGGGCCCTGGACCCGCATGGGAGACCAGGAAGAAGCACCTGGCTCCTGGCTTCGGATTGGCACAGCTCCAGTTGTTGCAGCCATTTGGGGAGTGAACCAATGGAAGGAAGACCTTTCTCTTTGTCTCTCTCTATTAAAAAAGAATTATTCTTCCTAAAATAAAATGCAAAACTATAAAGCTCCTAGAAAATAACATAGGAGGAAGTCTTGATGAATTTGGGTATGTTATGTCTTTTCAGATATATCATCAAAAAAACCATGAAAGAAATAAGATGGACCTCATCAAAATTTTAAAAACCGCTACTCTTTATTTTTTAATTTTATTTAAGTTATATAAGTTTCATATATTTCAAATACACAAGTTTAGGAACATAGTGGTACGTCCCCCTCTACCCTTCCTCCTGCCGAAAACTGCTTAAAACTGTTTAAAAGTCAATGATGGCTTAGGCACTTGGCCTCGTGGTTAAGATGCCAGTCAGGATGACTTTGTCCCACATGAAAGTGCCTGGGGTCGAATCCTGGTTCTGCTGCTGATTCCAGCTTCTTAATGTGCACCTTGGGAGGCAAACAGGTGGCGGCCCAAGAGGCTGAGTCCCTCACCAACCAAAGACCTTCATTGAGTACCTGGCTGCTATCAGGCTTGATCATTGTGGGCACTGGGGAGACAAACCAGTGGATGAAAGCTCTATCTGTCTCAGTCTCTCTGTGCGTGAACCTCTCAAATAACTAAAAAAAAAAACAAACATTTTTAAGGTCAGAGAAGATAAGTCATAGACAGGTAGAAAATATTTGCAAAACACATAACTTATAAAGGATTGTTATCCAAAGTAGAGAAATAACTCTGAAAACTCAAAGATAGTAAACAACTTAAATAAAAATGGACAAAACCCACCAAAGAATATATACTGAAAACAAATAAGCATGTAAGGCCAGCGCCGTGGCTCACTAGGCTAATCCTCCACCTGCGGTGCCGGCACCCCAGATTCTAGTCCTGGTCGGGGCGCCGGATTCTGTCCCGGTTGCTCCTCTTCCAGTCCAGCTCTCTGCTGTGGCCCGGAAGTGCAGTGGAGGATGGCCCAGGTCTTTGGGCCCTGTACCCACATGGGAGACTAGGAGGAGGCACCTGGCTCCTGGCTTCGGATCGGCTCAGCATGACGGCCGCAGCGCGCTGGCCATAGCAGCCACTTAGGGGGTGAACCAACAGAAAAAGGAAGACCTTTCTCTCTGTCTCTGTCTCTCTCACTGTCTCACTCTGCCTGTCAAAAAAAAAAAACAAAAAACAAATAAATGCTATTGAACACCATAAGTCATTTGGAATTACAGATTAAATAGTACAACACATCTATTTTAATATTTAAACCCAAAGTGTTGTTAACAATACACGCAGTCATTAGTGGTGGAAAAGTAAAATGATACAGCTATTTTGGAAGAAAATTCATAGTTTCTTATGAAACTAACTATATTATTATCACATAATGTAGCAACCACACTCTTTAGTATTAGATGTGTTAGGAAGTTAGGCTCATGGTGGGCAGTGTTGCGGCACAGTAGATTCATTAAGCCACCACACCACCTGCAATGTCAGCATCCCATATGAGCTGGCGATTCCAGTCTCAGTCGCTCTGCTTCTGATCCAGCTCCTTGCTAATGTGCATGGGAAAGCATCAGAGAATGTTCCAAGTGTTTGGGTCCCTGCGCCTGGGGGTTCTAAATGGAATTCCAGGCTCCTGGCTTTGGTCTGGCCCAGCCCTAGCCATTGTGGCCATTTGGAAAGTGAACCACTGAGTGGCAGACTGAACTCTCATTCTCTCTCTCCCTGCCCTCATCTCCATAACTCTATCTTTCAAATAAATAAGTACATCTTTTTAAAAAGAAAAAACAAACCTGCACATGGATGTTTATAGATTCACATAGATGTTTATAGATTCACAGTTGGCATACCTTGTAAGTCAGTATATAACTTGTCTTCCCAGACCTTAACAATATTTTTATTCATTTAGTTATTTGAGACTAGCACACACAAATACATACACACAGAGAGATAGTAGAAAATATTCATATTATGCATTCATATATATATTCTCTTTCCCATCAAATCTAAAACTGTATACAAAGTACTGGTTATTATACATATTAAGATCTCAAAATCTGGCTTCTTGGCTCCACCTTTGCTTCCATGAATCTGCTTTCAAGCTTGCGTAACCACCATGTACCCCTGCCTCCACTGTTACCCTTGGCACATCTCACTTTCAATGTGAAGTTTCTGAAATGGAAATCTCAGTATGTCACCCTCAAATCATTCAATGCTTCGGTCCATAAGCAAAAACAGAAAATGCCTTGGTGTATAAAGACCAACTTAATCATCCCTCTAATTAACTTCCTTTATAACATTTTTGCCTGTGTTCAATTGATGTGTAAACAAGACCAGGTGGAAATACCATTCACTTGGCTTACTAGTTTTTCTCTATGGACAGGAATTAACTGTCACTTCTATCAGAAAATCACCACCTGTCATCTCCCCAAGTCCGACTTCAATGCAGCTTAGTAATTTCACAGCTTTGTTTTTTCACACATCCATATATTCTAGGTCATACTATGCTTTAATTGAGAGTCCCCCCTTCCTATGCACATCTGGCAATTTGCTTGGTTAACATTTTTCCTACTTCTATCATGTATGCTCTACTCTTCTGCAAAGTCTTAAAACCAAAAGACTACACTTCTCAGACTTCCTTGATACTGAGTTTTAAGTATCAAGGATATGTTGTAAGTTCCTTCACTAAGATGTGCTTGCATAAGGACTAGAATTCAGGACCGATAAAGTAGGAAAACACGTGCTTGTATATGAGGCATGTGTTCTAGGCATCACTAGCAGGAACAGTGGCTCTGGAGCAATACCTGGGTTTCAGATACAGAGATGAAACGCTACAGGTAGTGGATGACACCGTAATTCCATGATCTTTAGCATCCCTGCTTCCCCCGAGGTACAACCTCAGTTATGAGGGCAGTTTGACAATTATTATTCTAGTAGTTGGTTCTGAAGGCTCAAGTGATGCCCAATGCTTTTGTCCTTTCAACTGTTCTACAAGCATCATACTCACGTGTCAAATCTCTTTCTGCCTGAATAGCACTGTGGTATCTAAATCCATTCAGAATCAAACATTCTCGTCCTGTTCATCCCACATTATAAGCAGTATCTGAGTCACAATGGTTCTCGATAAATACATATCTGGACAGAGATAGACAGAATTAGTAGATGTACATCAAAGAGATCATTCTTCTCCAACTATGTCTTAGAAAGTTTTTCATGTTTTAAAAAAGTAACAAAAAATACTAGAATAAATGTGACAATCATATCTATTAATAAGCGGAGCAGCTATTTTCATCATTAAAGCTGACAGCAATAAGAAGATAACAACTGTATTCTACAGATGATTAGAAGTGTGTTCATGGGATGGTGGCAGCACGTTGGTTATTTGGAAACACGCCTTAGTGGTTCTGCATGAATTCATCTCTGTTGAAAGTTAGAGCTCCACATTTTCTGATGCAGCTATATTTGCAGCTTTGTAACTATTCAAAGATATTATTCAGTTCATTAGAGTTTGGAAAAGTTAATAAGATAGCTATAATCTCCTTCCTTGCTAACCTAAATACCTAAACTATATGAGAGATAATAAAGAAATCACTGTTATGAGGTACTAAATTCTCCTTGTGTCAGGCGAAGGAAAGGGAATTGGAAATTCTCAGAAAAGGTGCCTGAGGAAGCTGAGCATTCACTGAAACCACACTGTTGGTCTTTCATCCAAGTTCTGATCCCATCCAATCTTATATTAGCTTCTCAGCAGGGCTCAATCACACGGCTGTGTGACCATTGGCATTGGACTCTAATCTCCTTAGGTTAACCGTATGTCAGGAAAAAAGAATATTTGAGCAATAGACTGAGCTACCCAGGGAAACTCTGAGATAACATTAATTGGAAGTATTGAAGTAAGGCAAGTGATGAAAGTCCAGGCAATGGGAGAGAAGGTAAGCTTCTGTGCGGAAGAGATAATTGAAGAAGCTGAACTGATGTTTGGGAACAATTACCTCTCAAAACAGAGTTCATTGCAGTTGACCGGTTACTAACTATTTTCTTTTATTTTAAAGTCTGGACACAAACTCTTGCTGAATAGAAACTTTTTCAAATATGACAGGATCAAAAGTCCTGGGAAAACATCCATTGTTTAACAGTCATTCCAAATTCAGCAGGAATGGGGCTATTCACCACCCCCTGATAAACTCCTCTTTTCTGGTGCTCCAACCTTTGAGTAACGGACTTGGGATATACCATGTCACCCCCATTAGTTAGTGCAGGCTAGATCACTCTAATAAATACACCCAAAATGCAAATTATTTGAATATAACTGTGATTAATTTCTCCTTTATTTAACACTCAAAAGCTGATGACCTTGAAGGGCAACTGTCCAGAAATCCAGGCTGCTCCATAGCATGACTACTGCATTGTCCTGGTACAACAGCTCATAGAGAGGGAAAGAGAGCCCTTAGGAAGTGTTCTGTTCTCTTACCACTCCCAGCCCAAAGTGAATGTGCCTTGATATGCTGCACAGAAATTGTTACCTTACTTCACTGTTTCCACAGAGCTTTTTAAAATTGGTAAATAAAAACCCCATTTTAAATGAAAATAACACTACTCCTCAACATCTTTAAGAAAATGAAGCCCAGTAATGACAATTTTTTTTTTTTTTTTTTTTGGACAGAGTTAGACAGTGAGAGAGAGAGACAGAGAGAAAGGTCTTCCTTTTTCCGTTGATTCACCCTCCAAGTGGCTGGTATGGTCAGAACTACACCGATCCGAAGCCAGGAGCCAGGTGCTTCTCTTGGTCTCCCATGGGGTGCAGGGCCCAAGCACTTGGGCCATTCTCCACTGCACTCCTAGACCACAGCAGAGAGCTGGCCTGGAAGAGGAGCAACTGGGACAGAATCTGGCGCCCTGACCAGGACTAGAACCCGGGGTACCGGCGCCACAGGCAGAGGATTAGCCTAGTGAGCCACAGCACTGGCCAAGGAATGACAATTTTAAAGCTATTTTTACATAATTCTCTTGATCGGGAAGCACAAGATCTACTTGGTGTTTTCACACTCAGTCAAGCTAGGGCAAGTATTTCTTTTACTTGTGAAAGTGTTTGTTTTGCATTCTCCCCTTCACACAGTTCCCCTGTTATCAATCATGCATTAGTGTGGTGTTTTTGTTATGAATGATGAACTGATAACATTAGTAACCTAAGCTCATAGTTCACATTGGGGTTTGCCTTTTTGTTGTCTTGTTCTATAAGTTTTCTTTCTTTCTTTCTTTCTTTCTTTCTTTCTTTCTTTCTTTCTTTCTTTCTTTCTTTCTTTTTTTTTTTTTTTTTTGGACAGGCAGAGTGGACAGTGAGAGAGAGAGACAGAGAAAGGACTTCCTTTGCCGTTGGTTCACCCTCCAATGGCCGCCGTGATCCAAAGGCAGGAGCCAGGTGCTTCTCCTGGTCTCCCACGTGGGGACAGGGCCCAGGCTCTTGGGTCATCCTCCACTGCCTTCCCGAGCCACAGCAGAGAGCTGGCCTGGAAGAGGGGCAACTGGGACAGCCCTGACCGGGACTAGAACCCCATGTGCTGGCGCCGCAGGCGGAGGATTAGCCTATTGAGCCACGGCGCTGGTCATTGTTCTATAAGTTTTCACAGATGCACAATACCATGTACTCACCATTATACTAACAATATCACACACAGTCATTTCACTGCCCTAAAAGTCCTCTGTTCTGTGCCTTTTCCACATTCTTTTCCTCCAAATCCTTGGAAAACACCAATCTTTTCATTGCTGCCGTAAGTTTGCTTTTTCTAGAATGTTATACAGTTGGAATGATTCATTATATGGCTTTTTCAAACCAGCTTCTTTCACTAAGATAGATACTAATTTTCTTCCATATCTTTTCATGGTTTGGCATGTCATTTCCTTACATTAGTGAAACATATGCCATTATACAAAGGTAGTAATTTACTTATTCATTCACCTACTAAGGCACATTTGGTTATTTTCAACTTAAAATGAATATGAATACATGTACATATGCAAATTTTTTTTATTCCTTTAAATCAATTTCCATAAGTAAAATGCTATTTTCCAAAGTAGCTGTACCACTCTTCATTCCCATTAGCAACGGATTAGAGTTCCTGTTGCTCCATATCTTCTCTCTTGGATTTGATATTATTAGTTTTTTCTATAACTATTATTTTAGCCATTCTCATAGGTGTGTGATAATTGTTTTCATGTATAATTATCTAATGAGAAATGATATTAGACATCATTTATAATTTTGTTTCCTATATGTATATATTTTTGTGTGATAGCTATTGATATTTTTGGCCATTTTTCAAAATAGGTTGTCTTGTTACTGTTGAGTTTTAAGAATTCTTTGCATATAAAGAATTGTATCTTTGCATGCATACTTGTACTTCTGGATACAAGTCTTTTCTTATACATTATATATGTATTTTCTCCTGATCTATGGTGTATCTCCTCATTCTCTTAATAATCCAACCACAGACAACCATTTTTTACTTTTAATGAAATTAAATTTATTATTTTTTGTGTATGCTTTTTGGTGTCACATCTAAAATGCTATTACCTAACCCAAAGTTACTTTTATTTTTTCCTATGATATCTTTTAGAATTTTACAGTTTTGAGTTTTATTTTTTATTGTTTTTAAAGATTTATGTTATTTATTTGAAAGGCAAAGAGAGGGAGAGACAGACAGAGAGAGAGAGATCTTTCATCTGCTGGTTCACTCCCCAGATGGCCGCAACAGCTGGGGCTGGACCAGGCTGAAGCCAGGAGCCAGAAGTTTATTCCAGCTTTCCCACATGGATGAAGGGGCAAAATGATTTGGGCCATTCTCCGCTACATTCCCAGGTGCATTAGCAGGAGCTGGATGGAGCAACCCAGAGTCAAGCCGATGCCCATATGGGATGCCAATGTTGTGGGAGGGGGCTTAACTCATTGTGCCACAATGCTGACTCCAGCGTTTTACACGTAGAGCTATCCATTTTCAGCTCCCATGGTATTTTTATTTTGGATTTTGTTTAATGCAAGGATTGCAAACTGAATCAACACCTCTCAAGGAATATTTCATGGCATTTTGGTGTTATAACTGTGAGTGGAATGTTGCTGACATCTAGAAACCAGAGATCATAGACGCATCCCACAAATCACAAAGTATAGCTTACAAAAATAGGTTATCTAGCTAAAATAGCAGTAGCTCCCAGGTGGAAGGACTATGTATCACATAGCATTATGGTGAGATATACCTCGTGTGTTTCGTGCATTACTCTAGAAGTCCTTGAGTACAACATTTGGTTTTTATTTATCTTTATATCACACAGCTCCCATACATATTGCCTTCCATGTTATAAAATCTTAGTGAATGACTGTTGACTACCATTGTAGTTTCTACCCTTTGAGCAATTAAGCCACTACGATAGAAGATAAAGATTAAATAAATTCAAGTTATAGTGGAGATGTTGCCAAATCCAAAATTAGCTCCTTTTGGTGAGTTTTTAAGTTAACTGATAACTACTAAGTATCAGGAAATAACTTGGAAAAATGTAAGCTGTGCTGATGGTAATCCCTAAACATCTTATAATTTATGATAAAAATATACACATTTTATGAGTCAGCTTTTTATTACTTTACCAAACATGTGAGAGGAGTCACTTAGGAAGACATAAGTTTTGAAGTTCACAGTACAGGCTTCTTAGCCTGGCATCTGATGAAGGCAGTAGATGGAGGAACTCACTCTGAAAAAGGATTGCATGGTGGTCACAGAGCAACCAGACAGTATGTAGGCCCAGTTCATCATTTATAACCAACCATCTCATGGAAACTACCTTCCATGGACATTCCCCCAATGACCTATACACCTCCCAGTTGGCCCATCTCCTAGATGGCTTTATTACATGAAGTCCCTACCTTCAATCCAGACACAATTAGCATTAGACTTTGGATACTAAATATTATCCAAACCATAACATTCCACCCTGGCTTGCAATGCTCTGTATCCATCTGATAACACAAAATACATACATTTCATCCCTGAAGTCCCCAAAGTCTTAATGTTCCAGCATTGTTCAAAAGTCCAAAGTCTCAACTGAGCTTCAAGGCAAACTCCATTATCTGTGAAGCCCAATACAGTCACAAAGAAGTTATATACGTCCAAGATACAATAGCAAGGCAGGCAGAGGGAATAGGTTTCCATTCCTAAAGAGGGATACAGGGAAATAGGAAAGAAGAATGGAACCAAAGCAAGACTGAAAACCAGAGGGGAAAGCGTTAAATCCTAAAACTCCACATCTGGCATCATGGTCACAGTGGTAGGGGCTGGATTGCCAGTAACTTGGGCAGCCCCACCCCTACAGCTCTGCTAGTCATGGCCCTTGCCTCAGTTCTCACAGCTGTGAGTCTCATCTTCGCACATCCACTAAGAATTGCCTTGGCGAGGCAGTTCTAACCTCACATGCCTGCTTGGCATCACCCTAGTGAAGACTGCATTGACTATGCCCCCATGACCGATTTTTGTCTTGCACTCTACTTGTCCAAAACATCCTTGGAAGTGCAGGTGGGAGGTGGATACTCAGGTACACATGAGCGTCTTGGTCTCTGCTCACATGGCTTTTCACAGACGCTGCACACTGCTGTCTGTGGCTTTCTCTGGCTTGCCTGGCATACAGCTTGCAGGTTTCAGAGGCTGGTGGCTCATGTTACTGACACCTCTGTTTTTCTCAGGTGTCCTCATAGCTTCTCCTCATGTGTTACCCATCTCATGGGCTTCGTGCAGGGGCTCAAACTCTGCAGCACAATGTTGTGTAACTTCCCAGGCTTTCCTTTTGCGTTGACAGAAGTTGTCATAACCACATAACTTACATGCCTGCAAAACCAGCATCAGTTGGATGTTGATACCAAGGCACCTGCAGGAGCCTGGTCAGCTGTGGCCTCTAAGCGTTTTCCCCAGACTCTGGAGCTGGCCCAGGGCAAGCAGAGCACCCTGGGGCCTTTTCCTGGAAGGACTCTGCCCTGGAATGTCTTTGAAACAAATGTTCACTTGAAAGTTTCTGATGGGACTGTTACTGTCTGAAAACCTTCAGGGACTTTCTACAGCTGCCTTGACCACTGGCGAACGGCTCCTTTCTGCCTGTGCTTATCTCTGTGGGAAGTGGTTTCTCTACTGCACCATGTCCCAAATGTGCTTTTTCTTCCTCCTTTCTGTGGCCAGGCTGCACATTTTCTAACCTTTCTGCTCTGTCCCCTTTTGCTCCTGATCATCATTATAAAACTCTTCAGCAGAAGCTAAAAACACTCACGGGATAGCCCAAATAGCAGTCTTGAATCTCCTCCATCAAACAAGTCTACCATCTTCAAGTTCAGATTCCCATGAAGTCTCAGCACAGGCACACAACAAAGCCAAGTTCTTTCCTGCAGCATAGCCAGAGTGGTCTTTAGTTCAATTCCCAGTAACAGCTACATCTCTGTATGAAATCTCATCAATATGGCCTTTGTCATCCATGTTTCCACCAGGATTTTGGCCTTCCGAGCCCTTGTTAGACTCACCCACAATGCTTTGCTTACATCATTTTAAACTTTCTCTAGCTTGCTCCTCCAAAGTCTTCCAACCTTTTCCCATAAACTAATTCCAAACTTCTTCCTATCTTCAAGTGTAATTCATAGCAATGAACCTATTCTTTATACCTGTAAGGATAGGAGAGCAAGACAAAGAGGGGACAGAACATGGACTCACAGCCAGGACAGATTTATGCATAAACTCACTGTGAACGCGTGGCAGAAAGCCACCTGTGCACACACAGCAGAGAGAGCACCTTCTCACGCAAACCAGTGGCTTATAAAGCATAAAGCAGTTAGGGTGCTTGGGGTGGTCTGGACTAACACTGAGCTCATAAGATAGTGAGGAGAGCTTGGGCTAGGGGCTCAACTCTTAAGATACTTGCATGACTTGGGAGGGTTTGGACTAAAGCTGAACTCTTAAGATAACAGTGTGGCCAATGGTTGAAGCAGGGCTGGGGTGGATCATTGCAGAGGGCTCCATGCTCACACAGAGAAGCACACAATCCTTTTTGCAGTTAATGCAGTTAATGCACCTGATGGGGGGGGGTGTGTGTAGGCACTGTGGACTCACCCTGGGTGGTTGGTTCACCTTGGCAGAGAGGAGTTGAGGCTATGAACCAGCTAGCTGATGGGATCATACCCTCCTTACTGCTGATCATAGAGACAATCTACCAGGCCCACTTTGGGAGTCACTCTGGACCCTTGCCCCACCCTCAGGCACTGGCCAGAACTCCCTGGGCCCACACAGCACAAACCTCTGGCTACCTGGTTAAGAAGCAGACACTAAGCCACAGAGGCATATTTCAAAGATAAAAAAGCTCTGTTTCTCTCTCTCTCTCTCTCTCTCTCTCTCTCTCTCTCTCTCAGTCTTTAAATAAATAAATAAAACTTAGAAAAAATTCCAATGTCAAGAGAAGTGTTGTAATATGAACTCAAATCGTAGAGAAAATAGTACCCAAATCCATAAGAATGTGGTATACATAGGAAAGATAAGACTCAGTGTTCTACCAAGGGAGGACAACCAAGAGTTTTAGAATTAGAGAAGGGTCAAAATGGCGAGAAAGAAAACTACCAAAAAAATATACAGGAGAGCTTTTCAGAGGGGAATGTTATGAATCCCTGGTGGAACAGATCCAGTGACTGAAAAAATTCCAAAACTAGAAGCATCATTGTGAGCTGTTCAAACACCCAGGATATACAGGAATACACTGACAGTCTCTGGAGGGGGAAGGGACTTGGTCTGTCACCATGGAAAACACCATTAGATTGATGGTAGGTGTCTCGACCTCAACACAAGATGTCAGTGAAAAATAGTAGAATTTTTTTTTAATTAAGATTTATTGATTTATTTGAAAGGCAGAGTTACAAAGAGGCAGAGGCAGGGCCAGCGCTGTGGTGCAGCAGGTTAAGGCGTTGGCCTGCAGTGCCGGCATTCCATATGGGTGCCGGTTCAAGACCCGGCTGCTCCACTTCTGATCCAGCTCTCTGCTATGGCCTGGGAGAGCAGTAGAAAATGGCCCAAGCCCTTGGGTCCCTGTAACCATGTGAGAGACCCAGAAGAAGCTCCTGGCTCCTGACTCCTGGCTCCTGGCTTCAGATCGGTGCAGCTCTGGTCGTTGAGGCCAATTGGGGAGTGAACCAGCGGATGGAAGACCTCTCTCTTCTCTCTCTCTCTCTCTCTCTCTTTGCCTCTCCTCTCTCTGTGTAACTCTGACTTTCAAATAAATAAATAAATCTTAGGAAAAAAAAAAAGAGGCAGAGGTGCAGAGAGAGAGGTCTTCCACCTGGTTCACTCCCCAGTTGGCTGCAACGGTCAAAGTTTATCCAATCCAAAGTCAGAAACCAGGTGCTTCTTCTGGGTTTCTAATGTAGGGTCAGGGGCCCAAGGACTTGGGCCATCTTCTACTGCTTTCCCAGGCCACAGCAGAGAGCTTGATCAGAAGAGGAGCCGCTGGGACTGGAACCAGTGCCCAAATGAGATGCCAGCACTGCAGCTGGTGGCTTTACCTGCTACAACACAAAGCCAACCCCAGAATTCTTAGTGTAAACACTTCCTCATTTTGCAATTCTATATCTTAGCAAACTATCAGTTGATTCTTACATTAGAATAAAACCATTTTCAGATATACAGAACAATGGGAAGTGTGTTTCCTTAACCTTTCTAAGAAGGTTATTGAACGCTATGTTTCCAAGAAAATGAAGTGGCATATTGTAAGAGATAGGCCAGAAAGTGGGAGAGGAAGGAAGTCATGGACTTCTCTGGAATGAACTCAACATAAAAGCCCCAATGAGGTCCTGTAACACACCCAATAGAGAAGCCAGGCCAAGATAGTGCCAGGAATATGTGGCTCTAGGAGGGTGATACTCAGGAAAACCGTGACTTCATTAATTTGCTACTAATCCTGACAATCTGGAAAACTCAAAAGACTTTAAGAGAAGAAAATGAAAATCTGTTAAAAATGCCAGGGAATAATCAAAAAACTGTAAAACAAAACAAAAAAGAATGAAACAATATCATTATAAAACACCACTGGACATATACAAAATATGTATGCAGTCAAAACATATAAACAACATATAAACACTACACACTCAAAAGGATGTAGATACATTAATTAACAATACTTGCATGAGCCTAATAGAGTGAAAGGAAATGAGATATTCTACATGGCTAAATATTTATCAGAGCAGGAAGTCAGTATACAATGACTAAAATTTATGAAGTGATGGATGGAAAAGAATAAATAGCAAAATCTTAATAGTTTCTGGGGGGAAGGTCTAGGGAACTGAATGGAATAGAAAGTAGGTAGCTGGTTTTTATTATAGAATCTATTGTCTTTTCTTTTTCCACTATGTATAAGTGTTATTTAGATGCAAGAGTAAAAAGACATTACAATTTAATTTACTGATGCAAACTCAGGCAACCAACTAGGTGTTATATAGGACAGGAAACTGGTTTTCTAGATTTCACCTCACCACAGAGAGACAGGAAGAAGGAGAGGAGAGGACAATATTGGTTTGGGCATCATTAGCATATAGATGGGATTGAAGTTGAGCTTATGCAGAGTATATGGAAGGAAAAGGCAAGACAGACTCAAATGAAACCCAGGTGTACCAGAAACAGGTGTCGTGAAGGCAGCAGTGAAAGGCAGCACTGAAAAAATTAAGGCTGGATCAGTGAGCATGAAACAACTCATGTTTTTGAGATCTTGGTGTATTTCAAGAAATGCTCCTTTCACATATATTAGCTCATCCAGTCCTCTCTGTGAGGTTCATACTTTAATACATTTTACAAAAGAGGTAGGTAGGGTTTTATGGATCATGTAAGTTTCCCATGTTCACACAATTCACAAAGAGCCTGATATTTTCACCAGACCATCTCTTTCCAGAGCCCATGTCAGCCACTCAGTTATGCCATCCCGTGGAAAAACACTGAGAAATCAGATAGACAGAACCAAAGTTCCCTTGGCTTTATCATCTACTGCAGCAACACCCTTGCCTTGAAGAAGTGCAGCTCCGGGGCCAGTGTTGTGGCACAGCAGGTTAAGCAACAGCCTGCAACATTGGCATCCCATAGGGTTGCTGGTTCAAGTCCTGGCTGCTACAATTCTGATTAGTGGAAGATGGCCCAAGTACTTGGACCCCTGCACCCACGTGGGAGACATGAAAGGAGTTCCTGGCTCCTGGCTTCTACCTGGTCCAGCCACAGCCATTGCGGTCATTTAGGGAGTGAACCAGCAGAGGGGTGATCTTTCTTACTTTGTCTCTCCCTCTGTCTCTGTAACTCTGCCTTTCAAGTAAATAAAATAAGCCTTTAAAAAAGTAAAAATTAAGAAGCACAGCTGTGTGTCAATAAGAGGAAAGGACTTGTTCAATAAACAGTAATCAAAAGTCTATATTGTTTACACTGTTCAAATATCCATCCTGGGGGCCTGGAGAGACTCAGATAGAGCTCTGGACTTGCCTAGACTTTGTGGTCATTTGGGGAGTGAGCCAGTAGAGTGGATGGAAGATTGATATCATTCTCTCTCTCTCTCTCTCTCTCTCTCTGGCTCCCCTGTCACTTCTGCCTTTCAAGCCAATAAATAAATCTTAAAAAATAAATAAATAAAAATAAATCTCTTTGGAAAACATTGTATTTCAAAAAAGTCTGTGGGGAAAATGGAATTAAAGGATAAGTTTATTTTAGCGCAAGATTTTTTTTGGAAACCCATCCATGCAGTTATTTTCTTAAATTCACATTTTTCCATAAACTATTCAAAGTACCCTCATAATGCTCCTATATTGAAGAACTCATTGTGAACTTGAAGGTCCTATTCATGACACCCGAAACCTTAAGAAACCACTACAGCTAACACTGCCTTTCTTCTGCCCTGAAAACCCATTGCAGAATAGGATGTTCGTTTTTGCCCTCATAGCACTATATTATGCAATTAAGAAATTGATGCTCTTTTTTGTCAGTTTTTCAAGTATTTTTTAGGCTTTGTGTGCAAAAGGACAGTCTGATTATGGTGATCAACATTATTAAGCTTCCAGATGAGGCAAGTGCCCTCATTTCAAATCTACAGATGCTACAGCCCATCTGGGTTAACTTGACACGCTTTGCCAGTGTGGGTGTGTAGGTGTTCTGTGCAGGCTGCATGTGCTTGTGTGCATGAACAGTCAGAGAGACAAAGCTTCAGATCAGGAAAATGCAGAAAGGGAACGAAAATGCCTGCTGCTTTAAAATGCCTCTTCTCTTCCTCTTGATAGAAAAATGCTTTAGTTGCCAAGTTTTCACCTTGCTGTACTTCCTGAGTTTGTTTCATTTTGTTTCCATTCCTCTGTTTTCACTTCTCTCAGATCCCTTGGCCTCTGGTTGTTCTTTCAGACCATCCTCACATGCACAAAGGACTTAGGTTACAGAGCATAGAAATGTCAGGTGTTCAGGAGCTGCTGGACTCACAAAGGCAGAGGCAGGACACCTTTACAGAGCCTCTCCACTCTGTCCTAACCCTCGGGCAGATTCATCCTGCAGCTCTCATCTCGGTGCAGGCCCATTCAAGGCTGTGCTGTGCAGATATCCACTGTGTTGTACCTGAGCGAGTGCAAACAAAGGAGCTCCACACATTGATAAAATTTGATGGTCCTTTATTGCCGGCAGTGGAGAGTGGGCTCATGCCCTAAAGAACTCTCGACCCTGAAGCCCAACGCAAAAGGGTTTATAAAGGCAAAAACCACAAAATCAGGAGGGGAATTCATGGTTACTAGGATCGGGGTGGGGAATACATGGTAACCGGGGTCAAGCTGACCTAAAACCTATGTGAAATTAGTATCAATTATAATCTTGACAATACCAGTTACAATCTTAACAATTCCAATTATAATCTTGACATTAATCCAGGTATTGGTTTTAATCATATGTAGGACATAGAGAAATTACATTTTTATCATTAACCCGGGTGTAGCCTATCCACTTCCAAGCTTGAGCGATCATGCTAGGGGTTTCTATGCTCTGCCAAGGGTGATATAGTACACTGCTATTGTTCAACTATTTTAGATCATAGTTTCAGACCAGAGTCTCATAGTGTGGGGGAGGCACCTTCCCAGAATGGAGTCTCAAGTGCTCCAAAATGGAGTCCCTACTGTCAAGGTGTTACTTCAACTGCCCCTCCTTACAGAAACACGGGGTGGCACATACTCATGGATGTGCGATTATACCAGGTTAGCAGCACGCAGCACGGTGTATTCAGTGAACAAATGGATGCTGCGCTGCTTTCATCCAGCTGAGTGCCCTAATTTGCCCTCATGTCTGTCTTCTGAGCAATCGCCACCATCAGAGTCGCTGATGCAGGGAGCTCCCCGCTGAGTTGAGTGGGAATCGCTGTGGGTTCAAAGCACTTTCCGCCTAAAAGCAACCCACTCATTAACAAACATGAAGCGCAGCATTGGTGCTGGTTAAGATGGAGGCAATGAAAAGTAGATACAGCATTGCTAAAAATAGCAAATGTTCACCCCCCCACCATTAGTATTTAATCCATTATGAAGTCATTTCTTCCCCTTCTGCTAATTTAATGTTCCTTTCAACAGCCTCCCCTATGCCAGTCAATGAAGGCAGCTGTGATGATCTCAGAAGCAGGTCGCAGAGCCTCAGGTGGGAAACCAAGCAGTTCTTTGGCTGGCAGCCACAGGAAGAGTGGCACCTACTTCCTCTGGTGCCCCGAGGGCGCTCTGGGATGCCTCTGCAGGCCTGGCTCCTCCTGCCTCCCCAATTCACCTTCAGGTGAAGTGTGCCATCTCATTTCCATGAGATGCTTCAAAAAATGCAGCACCTGCACCAAGAGGCACTGGAGTGTGTGACTATCTCCAACTCTTCCTCATTAACAGGGACCTGCAGTCACTCCCCTCGCGTCCAAACCCTCCAGTCTAATGAACTCTCAGGATGCCAAGGAATGATTACTAGGTCTTAATTTCGCCCCTCTGCAGACATTCTGTTTGAAGTTGCTTTACAGACAAACCGTGCTAGGCACATAGCAGGATATGCTCGCAATCCAAAATGTATAAATTAGCCCCCAATTTCCGGCTTAACGTGATTTTCCGTGATGGGGCAGAATCGACAAGTTCAGATGACCTGTATTTGGTAATTTCCACAGCAGGTATCTGACTCCATGGGAATTACTGGCTGTGGCTTTCGTGGAAAAAAATAGTGCTTGGTATTTTTCCATTACCTGACAATACTTAAAGTTGGAACCTGCAATTGTCAACGCTTGGCCTCAGGGGCAGGTGGCTCACTGCTGTTGTGCAGACGCCACATGTCTGTGCTAGCTCGCTCAGAGATGTGACCCCAAGGGTGAGAGAGTGAGGGAGGCAACGTGTGGAAGCCGCATGGGATTCAGATGCCCTGATGGGAGTTATGTATTCAGGAGGCAAGGCCTCACCTGCACTTTGCACCTGCTCTCCTCCACCACCTGGGAAGCACTCTGGGTGCAATTTCCCTCCTCATTATTATATTATATTAATTATATTATATTATTATATTATATTACATTATATATGGTTTTTCTTGGTTCTTCTATCAAATTGTTCTTTTTCTGAGAAAATGTTCCTGCCTTGTTTCTTCTAGAGCCCCAGCAAGAGGGACTGCACTCATCCCGTGGAAGGCACTTCATTATGGCTTTTTACATGAATATTTAATGAAAGCCAAGCTTAAACTTGCAGAACGACTGAACCAGCTGTGATGCATCGTAACTTAGCCCATGTCCGATGGATAAGGGAAGGTAACCGAATTACCTCCTGAATACATTTCAGGAATGCCAGACCCAGCGCTTAAGTCAGATCACCTGAGACCCCTACAGCTTCCTCATATCATCTCGCATACTCTTTCATCCGTGAGTTCACATGCATTTCTGAGCTAATAAGTGTCTCAAGCTGGGGCTACAGTGTGAAGGGACTCAAACATGGGCACCCAGACACAGAAATGCAGGTGAGCGGAGGCTGCCTGAGCAACTGGGGATTCTAAAACCATGCCAGGTTCAGAAAGAGAGAGCTCACCAATGCTGGTTGGTGACAATTGCTGTGGGAGGGGGTGATAAATTCAAGTCCCACGCTTTGAGTTTTAAATAATTGATACACTTGCTAAGTCCCTGCTGTGTTTCAATCATTATAGTCAATTCCCAGGATGGGGCTTGCTTTCAATAAATGAAAGAGGGACTTACCTAGGATCACAAATTAACCAAAGTGGAAAGCTCTGTGACTTCATAAAAAGGTCACTGGCCTCTGAAAAGAGATGTGGCATCATAAGTCCAGCCTTGAGTTTGAAAAGTGCCATTTAGCACCTGTGCAATGCTGGCCATGTCCTTTCAGCTCTCTGAGCCTTAGCACCCTTATCTCAAATGGCATTAAGGAGGGTAACTTCAACAGTCCCTAATGTAAGCCCAATCCGAAGATAATAGAATGAGTTATTATCTCACCTAAGCAGAAGTGAGGTCTTAGGTGCTTCTAGAACTGGCAAACTACACAGCATACTGATGACATAGAAGGCAAGCCCTCCTAGCTTTCAGCTCTGCCTTTACAGCAGTCACAAGATGGCTGCACCAGCACCCCAAATTCCATCCCACACAACAACTTCCCCCAAAAACAGGAGGGTGGCACCTTCTTGCTGGCCTGTTATGTTTCTTGTTGGCTGAAACTGGGGTCCCTTCCCCATGCTCCAACTGGTCTGTGGGGAGAGGGGAGGCATCAACATGACCAGTTCCCTCAAGTGAGACTCACACCTGGGGCCCCAGCCGCTGCGGCCGACCACACACCTGGACAGAATGGACCCTGGGAGCCAGAAGGCAGTGTTGTTGGGAAGCCTAACCCAGCAGTCTTTTGTGAGACTTGGAAGACGAGAGTGAAAGTGTACTTTCGTGAACTATGAATCACTGCACCTGTTAAAATTACGGTTTCTGTCGTAATTATTTTTGCTAAAAGCAGTGTTTGCACCTGGAGCATTTTATCTCATTTCTTCACTGTGAGAAACTTGATAATAGTGGGTTAGCCAAGAATGGGAGAAATATCAATTTCTCCCCTGGTTTCTGAGTTTAGGTAGCTGTCACCAGTAGCATGGAAGTCTCTGAGCAGCTTCTCCAAAGGCATAGAACTCTTCTGGTAGAGGGAAGCCAGCAGGGCAGTGGAGAAGCAGCCTTGGTATTAGCTGGCAAGGTCAAGGATGCATGCATGTGAAACCGGGATGGGGGGTGGGGGGAACTGAAGCCTGGGAGAGGCAAGAGCAGAGCACCCTGCTGGGTGGAAAAGCCCTCCAGTGGGAGACCCCAGGAGCTCCCCGAAGAGCAACTAAAGAAGTGTCCTAGATGTCCCCCATTCTCTACCCTGCTTGCTATTGTTCACACCCTGACCACCAATCCACCTCAACTGGTCTCTGTGTTTTGACTGTGAAAATGTTAGGTTCTGAGGAAGAAACAAATAAATCAGAACATACAAAATAGATTTTGGAGACTAATCTTCCTTCAGGCATGATTAAGATCATCCGTCTTGGGAGAGAAGACTATCAGGACAATCAATGCGGACTAGGCTGCTGATGGTTTTTACTACCACAAACACACACACACACACACATGTGCACACAATACATACATACCTACATGCACATGCAATCCCCTCATGCATGCATACATCCACACATATGCTTACACATGTATGCATACACATGTGCTTCCCTCACATGAACAAAGATGCAGTGCCCTCACATGCACAAACACACATGTACATGTGTGATATCCTCACCTTCCAAAGACCTAAGTATGCACACAAAGATATGTGCATACTGTCACACATGTATGCATGCATGTAATAATTTTACAGTGCACATGCATCTATGCATGCATGAACACATATGTGCACACAAGGAGACATCTTACCACCACCCCTGCTACTACCCAAAACTAACCCTGGATCAGGAGGATGAGACTCTCAGACTGGTTTGTAGGACCTGCAAATGCAGGGGAAATAAGACCCAAGAAGAATGACTGAGGCAGTGACAGTGACAGTGGTTAAAAAGAGAAAGGCTGACTAGTCTTCACGAGTTGCTGGGACCTCAGCTTGTGTCAGGATGGAAAACAAAGATCGGTGTGCAGTGGAGCAAGCCTAAGGGAGAAAGAAGATGCACCTAAGCTTACAGATCTACCAGACAAGAGAGACCTGGAACATCAAGTGATGTCAGCGGGGTGTGCACCCTGAGGAGCTGAGCTACGCTGGGCCAGGACACCACTCTTAGGTTAAATACGACCAACAAATCTGAGAAGGGAGTCCCAGACTTGGAGAAACAGTATCTTGGTAGCTGCAGGCTAGCAGAGGGCTACAATGCCAGAGAAATTAGTTTCAAAAGGGGAAATGACATTTCAGACATACTTGAACTTGTGCACTGAGATTTATAATCCTGATACCCTCAACAAATTCTTTTTGATGCTTGAAGTACACAGAGTGAGATTTTGTTGAAAGTGGAATGGTTTTATTTATTTATTTTTACTTACACTCAAAGGAGCCTATCCCAATACCACCGGGCTTCTTGTCAAAGGTCTTCAGTTGTGGCCTCCAGGCAAAAAGAGATGTCTGGACTACAGAAGTGCTTGTCTGTTTTGTTTTAAATAATCTTTGTAATGAAAAAGAGCACTCATACACAAAAACAGAATAGTACTCACCCAGCTGGGTGCATTATCACCAAGAAGTCACCTATGGGACCAAAAAGTCAGGCCAAGACAGAGAACACTACAGATCCCTCAGGGCCCCTCTGGTCCCTGCTATGTTCTGCATTTCCAAAGGCAACCACCCAGGTTTCTAGGACAACAGTTAGCTTAGTCTGAGATGGAATTTTCTATCTGGGATAAAGTATGATCCTTCTGTGTCTGACTTCTTTTATTTCTCTCTCTCTCTCTCTCTCTCTCTCTCTCTCTCTCTCTCCCTCTCTCTCTCTTTCACACACACACACCCCACAGGCCTAGCATAGCAGGTAAAGCCGTGCCTGCAGTGTAGGACAACCTATATGGAGTTTGAGTCCCAGCTGCTCCACTTCCTATCCAGCTCTCTGCTATGGCCTGGGAAAGCAGTGGAAGATGGCCCAAGTTCTTGGGCCCCTGTACCTGCATGGGAGATCTGGAAGAAGCTCCCTCCATTGGATGGAAGACCTCTCTCTCTCTCTCTCTCTCTCTCTCTCTCTCTGCCTCTCTGTAACTCGCCTTTCAAATAAATACATAAATCTTTAAAAAAAAAAAAAAAAACACATGGGCCGGTGCCGTGGCTCAACAGGCTAATCCTCCGCCATGCGCGCCGGCACACCGGGTTCTAGTCCCGGTTGGGGCACCGGATTCTGTCCCGGTTGCCCCTCTTCCAGGCCAGCTCTCTGCTGTGGCCCGGGAGTGCAGTGGAGGATGGCCCAAGTGCTTGGGCCCTGCACCCCATAGGAGACCAGGAAAAGCACCTGGCACCTGGCACCTGGCTCCTGCCATCAGATGAGCGCGGTGCGCCGGCCGCAGCATGCCGGCCACGGCGGCCTTTGGAGGGTGAACCAACGGCAAAGGAAGACCTTTCTCTCTGTCTCTCTCTCTCTCACTGTCCACTCTGCCTGTCAAAAATAAAAAAAAAAACACGTACATTAAATATATCATACATTTCTTATCAATTCTTGAAACACTATATATTTATTCATTTAATTGTTTTGACCTAACCGTATCACAGAAATTTGGGGTAGGAGTGAGTCTTGTCTGTTTTATCCACCTCTGTAATTCCAAAGCCTAACAGTACTTGACATGAGTAGGTGGGTATTCAATCAATATTTGTTGAATACATAAATTAGCAATTTGAGGAGTAGCCCCAGAGTAATTCTCTCTACAGATGGATGTTTCTGACATGGAAAGGTATCCCACTGTATTTACCTAGCTCTTACTGTTTACAAACATTTTCACATGTCAGATCACTTAGACATTTTCTCTCTCTCTCTCTCTCTCTCTCTTTTTTTTTTTTTTTTTGACAGGCAGAGAGGACAGTGAGAGAGAGAGACAGAGAGAAAGGTCTTCCTTTGCTGTTGGTTCACCCTCCAATGGCCACCGCGGCCTGCGCCCTGCAGCCAGCGCACCACGCTGATCCAATGGCAGGAACCAGGTGCTTCCTCCTGGTCTCCCATGGGGTGCAGGGCCCAAGCACTTGGGCCATCCTCCACTGCACTCCCGGGCCACAGCAGAGAGCTGGCCTGGAAGAGGGGCAACCGAGACAGAATCCGGCACCCTGACTGGGACTAGAACCCACAAGGCAGAGGATTAGCCTAGTGAGCTGCAGCACCAGCTGACATTTTCTCTTTTGCATGTGAAGTTTACTGTTGACATTAGGGTTGTTAGTTTGAGATGTGGGAGAGGAGGCTTTGAGCTAAGAGGCAGATGTATTTATTGCTGTAACTGTGAAATACCATTGTGAAAGGAGGTTGGGCAAAATGCAGTAAAATGGGAACACATTTCAAAATGAGCCGTTTATCTGATTTGGGTAATATGGAAATGGAATGGTCCCTCATAATTCATACCACTGAATGGAAAAGGTTTTTGAGGTCTGTTGACCATAAAAAGTAGAATTTTCAAAGCTAACAATGAAAAGACAATATGTTCTTATGTCCCCTGTTTTTGTAGGTCTCCTGATGCCTGGTATTCTGTTGATGTGTTTTTTTTTTTTTTTTTTTTTTTTTTTTTTTTTTTTGACAGGCGGA
The DNA here is from genome assembly GCA_949820135.1 of Sylvilagus floridanus. Taxonomy (NCBI): domain Eukaryota; kingdom Metazoa; phylum Chordata; class Mammalia; order Lagomorpha; family Leporidae; genus Sylvilagus; species Sylvilagus floridanus. Next base: position 82,737,812 of record OX463245.1, read on the forward strand.
GTGGACAGTGAGAGAGAGAGACAGAGAGAAAGGTCTTCCTTTTGCCGTTGGTTCACCCTCCAATGGTTGCCGCGGACGGCGCGCTGCGGCCGGCGCACCGCGCTCACCCGATGGCAGGAGCCAGGTGCTAGGTGCTTTTTCCTGGTCTCCCATGGGGTGCAGGGCCCAAGCACTTGGGCCATCCTCCACTGCACTCCCGGGCCACAGCAGAGGGCTGGCCTGGAAGAGGGGCAACCGGGACAGAATCCGGCGCCCCGACCAGGACTAGAACCCGGTGTGCCGGCGCCACAAGGCGGAGGATTAGCCTGTTGAGCCACGGCGCCGGATCTGTTGATGTTTCTATTTGAGGACCAAGATGACAGCATATTGTTTGACAGCATATTGTTTGAGGATATTCAACCTCTCAGCGTACTTATTTTCCTTTTCCCAGATGAGCTCTTTTTCCTGGTAATACACAAATTGGCAGGACAACACGTGGCCTCCCCTCCAAGCCATCTCCACAACCCACACCAAGGGACAAAGTTCATCCCAGAGTTTACCCAGTAGAAGCAAGTCAGACCTGTGAACCTACCACAGAGAGATCCAGAGGGGAGGGCAATGCTGGGTCCTTAAACAGGTCTATCATGCCCAGCCATCAGCTCAGACCTCTGCTGACCTCCCAATTACATAAACCACTTTTGCAGCAGGCATTTAGCTTAGCAGTTAAGATCCCACATCCATATCGGCATGCATGGGTTCAATTTCTGGCTCCAACTCCTGACTTTGGTCCTAGCCCAGCTCTGGCCATTCCAGGCATTTGGGGAGTAAGCCGGTGAATGACAAGGTTCTCTCTGACTCTATCTGTCTCTCTGTGCCTCTCAAATAATCAAGGGATTGAAAACACTCTTTTTTTTTCCAAAGGAAGGAAGAGGAGAGAGGAGAGTCACAGAGTCCCAAGTTGCACAACTTCAAAAGGAGTCTTCCTTCTTGGTTTGGCAGGACAGAATCTACTGGAAAATGGGTGGCCTCTTCTCTGCCAGTCTTTCCTCAAGTGCACAGAAGCATCTGCAGAAGTTCCTTCTGTATCAGCCGAGAGAGCTTGAGCAAAGAGAATAGTGTTTCCCATCATATTCGTTAATTGTCTGTCTGGGGTCATAAATCAAGTGGGCACCACCTCTCAGTGGGACCTGCTGCTTTCTTCTCTCCCGTTTGGCAAAGCAGTGTCTGCCCACTGTTCCTGCACCTGTTCTGACCCAGCCACTATGGCCGGATGTAGAGGTAGCACCAAGCATACTCCCTTACTCTTTTCTCTTACTCTTCTTACGGAAAATAAAATAGAGCAACCAAAACAAAACACTAGGAAACACATGACTACCACAATTATGGTTAATCATTCTTTTCTCTCACACAACTCTTGGAAATAAACTCATAGACTGTGAGGTATAAGCCATTCAAATCTAATTTTAAACAGTGTTCTCAAGTGTGCTCCATGACAAAATAACTCTTATAGATATTAACAGGTGTTAATAAAGACTGGATCAATTGTTAGTAGAGGTTTGAGAGAGAGTGACCACACAGAAGACACAGGACTAAGCACACTGGCTTTGCATAGGATGTATAGAGCCTTAGATACACACAGCTGCAAAGTGGACCCTAGAGAGGACTGTGTCAGAGGCAGTTCCCAGACTAAATGACCACTGCATACAATTGATTTCTAAGAATATTTTTCAGTTCCCATAACACTCTTTGTTCTGTCCTGTTGTAAAGAATAATAAGTGGGGGGGGGGGGCAGTGCTGTGGCATAGCAGGTTAGGCCACCGCCTGCAGTGCCTGCATCCCATGTGGGTGCCAGTTCGAGTCCTGGCTGCTCCACTTCTGATCCAGCTCTCTGCTATGGCCTGGGAAAGCAGTAGAAGCTGGCCCAAGTCCTTGGGCACCTGCATCTGCGTGGGAGACCCAAAAGAGGTGGTGAAAGAGGCTCCTGACTCCTGGCTTGAGATCAGTACAGCTCCGGCCATTGTGGCAGTTGGGGAGTGAACCAGCAGATGGAAGGCCTCTTTCTCTCTGTGCCTTTCCTCTCTCTGTGTAAGTCTAACTTTCAAATAAATAATTTAAGTCCTTTTAAAAAAAGAATAATAAGTTGGACAAAGCATACATTTATTAGTATAGCATTTAATTTAATAGCAACCAAGTCTCTCTTTCTCCTTCATTTGAATATATTACCAGTAAAGATCTCTTTGAGTTGGGAATTGTGTATTAAACAGATAAGTTACCCAAAGTAAGGAACCAAAAATGGTCGGAAAATGATTTGAAGTTCTTTCTTTCTAATAATTAGATTTAACTCTTCGTTACATTGCAAATCTCAAGGATCAGTTGATGAAATCAACCCGCTTCATGATCAATTTTTTTTCCCATACTCATCTGAGGAGCCTTTAAAAGATCATGGAAAATACATACTGTGAAAATCAATTTGAAACATGTTTTGCATCAAAATTATTATTTAAATTTTATTTTTCTTGAACTTACACACTGTAATTCAGCTACTTGCTTCTTTTGATAAAATAGAGATAAAACCAGGATGGCCAAGGTAATACAGTGGCCCAGGAGTGAACTGGAAAGGACTTTTACCTCTCCCCCCCAAGGTGTGACAGGGGCTTCTGCTGCCTCATCATAACCCTGCGTTTGTCCTAACAACACAGAGTGTATTTAATGGAGAAGACTGCGAGAACTTCAGTTGAAACTTCAAACTGGGAAAACAAAATAATTAGGGTCAAGGGAACTGATCGAGAAAAATACTTGTCTTGACACTGCTCAAAATGTGTGGATGGGCATCTGAAAATATCAAATGGAACTGTCTAAATCTCAAAGGTCTTCCTGTTATATTTTGTTCCTTTTTTATGCTTAGAAATGCATGTTTTTAAGATAGTCCCTAAGCCCGTTTTAATATAACTATTAAAATCAAGTTATTTTAAGGGTACCCAACTGAGATAAGTGGCAAATTTACCACTCTTAAGAAGCAATCAAGTCTGAAAATAAACTGGCTAACCTACAACACAACCAAAAGGAAACTACTCAAAAGCTCCTATCAATTTGTGAAGTTGGATAGACAAAATAATTACTGAGGTTGTTCATAGTAAATTTCTTAATCCAAGACTATTTTACCATTTTTTCAAAGTTGTGGATCTGTTAGAATTTGACAACAAAGGATATAAATTTATTCTGCTTTTGTTAGATTGTTTAGTTATAACTAAGATCTAATTAGTCTCAGAAAAAGGGCAGCAATGTTCTCATGCGCCTCCTGCCTCTTTGAGTCCTGCATTGTGCCTGATCCCTTTCTTAATTATTGTTTATTTCTACAAGTCGACAGATTCCATTGCCACAGTGCTTTAGCATGTTTTCATAATTTGAAGGTTCATCTATTTTACTTTTCTATTATAGGAAGTTCTAAACATTACTTGTATAACCAATCACATTTTATCCAATGCCCGCAAAACAATGTCAGAGAAGTTTTGCCTTGGTATCATAGTGATGAAGGTTGGATCATGAGACGGTTTAGAGACAATCACAGTCCTATTCAACCATTGAGGAGAAGGAGGTGGTGATGATCGGGCCTGCCCACGGTTCTGTCTCCAGCAGTTAACCAGTTCCCACTTCTCAGCACAGTTCCTCCCTCTGCAAGATCCACTCCTCTAACAGGATCAACCCCTTTCCAATCTCTCACCTGGGCATCAGACAAGAAGAGCTTCAACAACCTCATGCCTTTTGTTAGCTAAGGTCTGAACCAAACCTCAGACCATCTATTGGGTCACTTGGGTTGTCTCCTCAATGCTTTTTAGTTTTATTTTTTCTTGGTCTTATTGACAAGATAGTAACACATATACAAAGGAAACCACATCCACACTTGAACATCAAACCCTACACAACTACACCACACACACCCACATGCACACACACGCTCCCACATGCACACAATACACAGCCACATGCATGACACACATCTGCACTGCACGCTTCCACATCTACAACAATAGACTCTGAACACGGGTATTTTTCTCTCATCAACCAGACACTGTCTGACTCCACCTTTGATCCTATTTATTGTGGTGGCTGACCCCTCCATTCTGCCCGTCTGTCAGGATACTCCCACACTGGGCTTTGGAGGACCTTTGATCAATGAGAGAGTGCCCTTCCTCAGAACTCAGCCTCTGCTAGCTGGTTCAGCATCCGCAATCAGCCCCAGCCTGTCCCCCTGCAAGGGCTTGGTCCTCACTTTGATCTCCACCTATCCTCAGTCTCCTCCACCTGTTCAGTCAGGCCATGAACCCTCATTCATCCAAAGATGAAGCATTCAAAACTTTCAAGCGTCAGTGTCTTTTGCCTGACACAGCTTAGATCGTTCTCCCAAATTCTGTAAAATATAATGATACTAGCAGATTACCACCCTTCAAAGGAATTTGAAAGGAAATTATTTTATAGGCCAAAATAGATTTTTACTATGTGATATAATCTAAATAACTTTGGTTTTATATGTCATGTCATCTTGCAGAACTGTGTTCCCATAATTTAAGAGATTTCTGAGTTGGAAGCATATGCTGAATGCAGAAGTGTCAGAATTAAGATTGATTAGTCCAGAAATCGATGCACAAAAGCATGCGAAAAATCCATATGTCTTCATGGCTTCGACTACTGGAATGCAGCATTATTTCACACACAAGGTATTTCAAGAAAGAACTGAATATATGGAACTGTTATCCCGTGACAGAAAGTTAACAGTCAGGACAGCAGGTGGTGTTTGGAGGCTGTGACAGATGCTGAATTTTTGAGTGTTCCTTTAAGAAAAGATTTTACTGGACAGAAATGTTTTCCTGGAGAGGGGAGTTGAAGATAGGATATCCATCAAAATCAGAGGAGAAATGAATATGAAGGTAGCATGGCCAGTATCATCTGGCAATCATATGGAACCCAGACAAGCTTAATGCATTATTCACTAGAGAGTTATAGAGCCACAGAGTGAACAGATGTAGAAATTCACAGTACAAGATACTCAGCTTTTCAAACAAAAGCAGGCTGAAGATTTGGGGTACGAGGGGAGGCTTGCCTTAAAAGACTCCTGGTGCAAACATGCAAACCAAGAGCATACGCTAAAGGAATTTGATTTATGGTTGTTTTAAGTTTAATATTACAATTCCGGCCAATCATTGTATAACACAACCGGGAAAAGACCAACATTAAATCGCCACTTTTTCAAGTCACTCATTCAAGTATAGATGTTGGACCCAAAGGGAACATCTAGGGAAGGTGTAGGCAGCCAAGTCCACACACATTCCCCCAAGCCTGCGCTGGACCCGCAGAGAGAGAGAGAGAGTGCGTAATTAAAGCACTTGCAAGAAGGAGAAAGTGTGATGGACTAGACAGAGCTTGGGCTAAGAAAGGGACACCTGTGTGTCCTTAGGCAGGTCACTAAACTCTCTAAACTCCATGGATATATTAGGGACACTAATATCTACTTGAGGATAGTAGATTGGAAACACAATGATGGATGGGAAAAAGAGCCTTCAAAAATATAAGTTCTTTCTCCTGTCTTCCCAAAAATCTGTGTGCAAAGGAATACTGCAAGAATGTCATTGAAAACTTTAAAGACTTTAATAGCTTCCCTGTACCCTGATGTCCCAGAGGTTGTTGTTTGTCAAGGTGGAAAACAATTCTGCCTCCTCTCAATATCTGGAGGCCTGTGAAGAAGCAAGGAAGAGACAGAATCACCTCTGGAAATAGACACATTTTAACAATCGCTGTGTATATGACAGTTGGCAGAAAAGAAGTGGTTTTCAAAGAAGCATTTAAACTTGGTGGCTTGCATACAATTTGGGAGGCGCATTGACGAAGGGAAACTTGTGCCCTTCTTTTAAGCAGGTAAGGGAAAGACAAAGGCTTCTTGCAACTGTCGATTCTCAGTTGTCTTCAGGTTAAAATAATTCTTATGTCAAAGTGGTGCATTTGTGGATGGCATGTTCTGATTCCTTGATCTTAACTGATGTTCAGTTGTATGTACAGTTTACTCGAAGTAATAAAAGAGGATCCAGGAAGAATATTACTAGGAGCTGTCCCCTAATACATTCCTGGGTTTCTGATTTCTGGGAGGCAACTAACAACTCTGCCAAAACAATTCAAAGAAGGCTCTTAAATGATTGATTGTTCAGAATTCTTGCCCAGAATAATGGAGCTTAAAATAATTTTCTTTATTTTTTTTATAAATCTGTTTATTTATTTGAAAGTCAGAGTTAGGAACAGGACCAAAACCAGGAGCCAGGAGCTTTTCCAGGTCTCCCACATGGGTAGCAGGAGCCCAAGTACCTGGGCCATCTTCTACTTTCCCCAAGCATTCGCAGAGAACTGGATCAGAAACGGAGCAGCCTGGACACAAACCAACACCCTATGCATGCTAGTATCACAGACAGCAACTTCCCCTTATATGCCACATCACCAGCCCGTTAAGCAAATTTTCAGGTCAGCCTTATTTAAATCAAAACTTATGAGTACTTCTCTGGTAATAATAATATTATTATCATAATATGAGGTTTAATCTTGTATATAAATATTGAAAAAAACTTGCTAGTTTAGAGTTTGATTGACAGACTGGTTCCATTTTTCTAACTGAGAGGTCATTTTTGGTAATGTTTTAAGTTTACAAGACCACAAACTGTGAGAAATTGCAACTGAGAAGTTGTAGGATTCTAGAATGAGCTGGGTCACAGGAAGTATCTAGCCCAGAAACTCACACTACACAGAGTGAGCTAGCAGCCGGGTTCCTTGTCCACACTCTCATTTCAGAACAATCTTGCAAGCATCCAATCAATGGATGTTGACAGTTATTGTCCTGCTGCCGGTGGGTGTGTGCTTTCTGATATTTCTAGCTCCAAATGCAAGGTGACTGCTGTTTCTGAGCTATGACACTAAGAGAAGATTGTTCCCAAGCAGATCTTAGCATAAAGAGCATTCAAGGATTTGTCTCGGCAATTATGACCCTTCCTTTCTTTAACATATCATGATATTTTTTCTCTATTTCCACTGCTGGATAAATAAGGAAGTGTGGGGGCTGGTAGTGTGGCACAGGGTGTTCAGCTACTCCCTTTAACACCAGCATCCCATGTGGGCACCAGTCAGAGTTGCGGTTGTTCCAATTATGATCCAGCTCCCTACTGATGTGCCTGGGAGAGCTTTGGAAAACAGCCCAAGTACTTGGACCCTTTCACCAGTATGCACGGCAGACCGGGATGGAGTCCCAGGCTCCCAGCTTTGGCCTGGCCCAGCTCTGACCATTAAGGCTATTTGGGGAGTGAAACAGCAGATGGAAAAGCATGCTCTCTCGCCCCCACCTTTCTTTGTAACTCTGCCTTTCAAATAAATAAATAAATAAAATCTTTATAAAATAAGAAAATATTAGATTTAGGAAGGAATTAATTCCTTGTGTTCTATTTTTTGGAAAAGTTGAGTGTTATCTGAAGCCAGGCAGAGAAGGAAAGGAACAAATTTCAAAATTTATATACCTCCAATAGATTTTTTAAATTTTTTCTTGTTTATTTGTGAGGCCAAGAGACAGAGAATAAGAGAGAGAACAGGCAGAGAAAGTGTTCTTCCATTGTTTCACTCATCAAATGCCAGCAACAGCCCCATCTTCAGCCAAACCCAGGATCCAGAAACTTCACCCAGATTTCCCACGTGGGTGGCTGGAACCCAGTCATTACCTGTTACCTCCCAGGGTCTGCATTAGCAGGAAACCAGAGTCAAGAATGGAGGTGGGAACTGAACCCAGGAACTCTGATGTGGGACAGGAGTGCTTTAACTCAGGTCAAATGACTGCGAGCCTCCAAATATTTTGAGTGAACTCCAAACCAACGTTATATCCAATCAAAATGTTCTTGACATCCGTAGCTGGTATTAGCGCCCTTCCTGGCACTTCCTGAGAGCACACTACCAGCTCCAGTGAGTCATGCTGGGCCCCATGGTGGCTTTGTGACAATAGCAAAGGAGGACCAGACTGAGACTTCAAACATGGGTCCATTCAAGGCTTGAGGTTGGATCACAGGACTTGATGTATGGCAGCATGCATGCTCCAGATGTCCCTGGCAGACCTGATAACACTGGACAGAGGTTGGCTGGCCTGGTTATCCTGCAGCACTTGTGCTTGGAAACCCTTCAGCTTGTGGTGATGTTTTTAAAGATTTATTTATCTATTTGAAAGGGAGAGGGTTTGGGGAGGAGAGAGAGATCTTCCAGCCACTGTTCACTTCCCAAGTGGCTACAACAAATGGGGCTGGGCCAAGCTGAAGCCAGTGATCAGGAATTCATCCATGTCTCCCACGCGGATGCAAGGGTCCAAGGACTTGCTCCATCTTCCTCTGTCTTCTCTGGGACATTGGCAGGGAACTGGATCACAAGCAATCCTGCAAGATGGGATGCTGGGGTCACAAGCAGTGAGTTAACCCACTGCACCACAATGACGCCCCCTTGTGGTAGCTTTTATCTTTTTCCGTACAGCATCTCATAAAAATGTAACTGGATTCATTATTGTTGATAGAGCAGTAGATTTCAAAAAGTGTTTACAACTGTATTTAATTTCTTAATAAACAAAGAAAATGGCACCATTGTTAAGACAAATGACCCCTGTTTGCTGTGAGTGCTCCTTTGATTTGCAAACGCAGGTTAAGGCTTACACCCTATAAAAGATGAAGCACTGCCCTGAGCCCCATCCCCCATGCAGAAACAGCTTTCCTGCAGAGGCCCAGCAGTGCCTGCAGGCCATTCCTGGTCTTTCAGGAAACTTGTTTTCTCTCACTCAGTGTTCCCACCGAGCAGTGAATGACCTTAGCCTAGGATGGAAAACAAGACACAGCAGGCATCACTCAGACAACTGAATGTCAGAATATGCCATCGGAATGCAGTGTCTGCCACACAGACATACAGAAGAAATTGGTAGAGGTAACAGAGCTTCAAACATGGGAGAGCTACTTCATCACATCTTCACAGCAAGGAGCAATTCGCTTATGGAAACCCTGACTCTCCAGGTGACTGCACTTGGAAACAGGGTCTATAAGGAGGTCACCAAGGTGATGAGGTGTAAGGATGAAGGCTCCATCAGATCGGGCGGGTGTCCTTATAAGGAGACAGCAAGGAGCTGGGTGCACAGAGGAGGGCCACGGCAGGATCAGGGAGAAGGTGGCCATCTCCAACCCAGTGAGAAAGGTCTCAGGGGACAGCAACCTGCTGCAGCCTTGACCTTGGGCCTTCAGCCTCCAGAACGCCGAGGAAATGCATTTCTATTGTCTAAGCTGTCCAACTTCTGGGATTTTTGTTATGGCAGCCCAACAGACTAATAATACTCATGTAGAGATCTCATAACTTTTCTCAGGTCCTGGGTTTACAAAGAAATAAAACAAAATAACAACAACACTAGTTTCAACCTGAGAATAATATTTGCTTCTCCTAGTGATAAACAGCAATTCTGGATTGGAAATAATGTTGTGATGAGAAAATAGATTTTCATGTTCATTTACTACATTTATTCTTAGCACTCACAGGCAGTGCTTTGAAACTATAAATGATAGACTCTGATCTCACTTATCTGTACATATGGAAGATGGCAGTGGTCATGCTACAGGAGAGACACTTGCATCTCATAATACCACCTATTACCAACTATTCCTTCGCGATGGCTTTTCCTGGGGCTGACACTGCTCTGTACAGCTTTGCCATTTAGCTAAATAAATTATGACTAGACAAAAAATGAGTTAATCATATTCATCCTTATATCAATACCTGGTAAATGCTGGAAAGAAATAAATCCCATCAAAGAAATAAGCAAAGCATCAAAGAGGAGTGAGGCCAACAGTATCTAGCAGATGCCCAGGGAGACTTGGACCTGTGCTGCCATACTTCCATTCTAGTGTGAATGTTACATTGCCCAGTCTTGCACACATCTGCCCACTTTCCTGAGGTTTGCAAGCAGAAAAATAAAGTCCAGGCAGCCCAGTGGTGACTTCTAAGGAGAGGGAAGAAGACAAAGACAGGGGTTATCACAGCCCAGAGACCTTAGCAGAGACCCTGGCTTACAAGTAGGATAACTGAAGGCACTGTGTTCTTGTATAAACTAGGAAAACATCGCACTCCCAGAGGCTGCAGGAATATAGATTTTGACTGAAGCTGCAAGAGAAAAAGAGGATAAAAGGCCTTCTTTGACAGTTTCCAACAACAAAGTCAAGCTCATATGGTTATAAGGCCTGTGCTTGGCTTAGAGGGTAAAGCCACCGCCTGCGGTGCCAGCATCCCATATGGGTGCTAATTTGAGTCCCGGCTGCTCCACTTCTGATCCAGCTCTCTGCAATGGCCTGGGAAAGCAGTAGAAGATGGCCCAAGTCCTTGGGCCCCTACACCCATGTGGGAGACCTGAGAGAAGCTCCTGGCTCCTGGCTTCAGATCAGCTCAGCTCTGTTTGTTGCGGCCAATTGGGGAGTGAACCAGTGGATGGAAGACCTCTCTCTCTCTCTCTCTGCCTCTGTGTAACTCTGTCTTTCAAATAAAATAAATAAAACTAAAGCAACAAAGGGAAAAGACTTACCAACAAAAAGAAACAGAGATGTGCTAAATATGGGAGATAGTAGAGAGGCTACAGAAATAGGAAAAATAGAAACTACAAAATACTGTGATAAAATGTGATCTAATTACCTCAGAAATTACATTAAGTATTCTCTGGTGTGTTTCCACTAGAACATAAAAATTTCATATAAGAAGTTTAAATGCTAGTATAATGAAGGCATGAAAATGGTCAAATTAAGAAAAATTAATCAAAAGAAAGATGGCATAGTATAGATATACTGCACTATGTAGTATATATAGTTCTATAGTATAGTATATCCATACTGCACTAGTATAGATAAGAAAATATATTCTGATAGGATGTCTACTGACTGGAATGATGTAACTGCAGCTCTGGTGTTGACACAGCTCCAAGGAGAAGTGTCCATTTCTGACATTTGACTCTAAGACGTCACTCATGTATGTCAGCCCTGAAGCTTCATCACACAGCATCTTAGTGAGGCACAGGAGATTTGGTCTACACCATTAACAAACATGCGTTAGGACACGTCAGAAATACCTGGAGCCCTTCATCAATAATGGGAAAGTTTTCATTCATGTCAGCGTAAAAACAAAACGTATGTGTTGATCTTACGACGTCATGAAGGAAGTCTGAACACATTCTGAAATTCCATCATTATACAGGAAAGAGTCTCCAACTAAAAAGGAAAATAAATTTGGAATCTATTACAAAATATTTATAATGAATTAGTCTCAAATACTCAAAATTGTAGCCCTTAATAAGTCAATGATAAGAAAACAAGTCATCATGGAAAATAAAGGACTCAAAAATATATATCAATATTCCAATATTCAGGCATAACCAGAATATGCCAAAAACCAAACAAATTACAAAACTCTCTTGAATGTAATAAATTAGATTTGAACGAATAAGAAGATCATCTAAGTTCTGAGACTGAAGGATTCAGAATCAAAAAATATGTCAATTCTCTTACTTTGCTTAAAATTCTAATTCAATCCAATTAAGATAGCATATTTTATTCTTTTCTGGTGTTAAAAATATGATTGAGACTTTTATCTATACATAGAATTCCTCCAAAATACAGGGGTGGGGAAAACTATTTTTAGAAGCCTATTTTGAGGGGCTGGCACTGTGGTGTAGCGGATAAAGTCACCACCTGCAGTGCCGGCATCCATATGGGCACCAGTTCGAGCCCTGCCTGTCCCATCCAGCTCTCTGCCATGACCTTGGAAAGTAGCTGAAGATGGCCCAAGTGCTTGCCTGGAGGGAAGAAGCTCCTGGCTCCTGGCTTGGGCTGCACACAGCTCTGGCCATTGTGGATGTCTGGGGAGTGAAACAGCAGAAGGAAGACCGTGCCCCCTCTCTCTGCCTCTGCCTCTCTCTAACTCTGTCTTTCAAATAAAATAAATTAATTAAAAAAAATTCAACAAAGCAGAATGAACATTCTTTAAAAAAAATAAGAAAGCTATTTCAGGTCAGATATTTCTGTTTGATACTACAAAGGGTTTTTGTGAAAATTCTTACAAAAATCAATATCATCCATCTTTTACAATGAGGAAGCTGAATCGAGAAGTTTACATAATTTGCCCAAGGTTCTATTCTAACAGATAAATAAAACTTAATCCTAGTACGCTTTTAAAAAGACATTTTTTTTTGTAATTTGTTTACTAATTAGAGAGACAAACAGAGCTGCAATGCACTAGTTCACTCCCTAAATGCCTACAGCAGCACCCAGCTGGTTCCAAAACAGGGAGTCAGGGACTCCATCCAGGTCTCCCATGTGGCTGGCAGGAACCTCAGTCCTTGAGCCATCACCACTGCCTCATCAGCAGGAAGCTGGAATTAGGAACAGAGCCGGAATTCGAGCACAGGCACCTTGATATGAGGGGTGGGTGTCCTCACTGCTAACTTACCCCAGTCCTAGTGCATTTTACCCCCAGAATCCTTGCAGGTAGCCAGTCTATTTGATTGACCTGATCAATAGTGTAAGGGATCAGCCATACCATATGTGAAAGGGAACTGGAGAATCATTTTGGTCTAAAAGTAAAATTGCCCAAGCCTTCGGTGAAACACAGCTCAGTAAAAACATTGCTTTCCTGCTCTATTTAAGAAAATGGCAAATCATAGGCAGAACAACCAAACAAGTAAATATCTCAAAGAAAACATTTTAATCACAATGACATCTGATCCACCCTATAAGATAGGCTGTGGTTGCACTAAAATTGCAAAGCTACTTGGGGTTGTGCAGGAGGGTGGAGAATGGGGGGACTTGGGGCACTGGGGGGGCTCCCAAGTCAATTCATGCCTGTGTAGATCTCAACAGGGCAGAAATCCTCCAAAGGAAATTGCCCTCCCTGAGACAGCAAGCAAGGCTGTGAAAACTTCTGGGGGCGCAGTGCCCTTGCAGCCTCCTTGTGTTATCTGAGTGGTGAGATAAGTCAGGTGGAAATGGGAAAAAGGAAAATACAGGGGGAAAAATTAAGAAGCTGCTTATCGATGCGGAGAGAGTGGAAGGCGGGGTGGCTATCAGCTTCGCAACTGCTAAACTTTCTCTCCAAAGAACTATGGTTAAATCCTCCAAAGAGGGATTTGCCAAGGTTCCTTGGGGTAAGAAAAGTCAGAAAACAGGCAGTGAACTCTAGCAGTGCCGTGCAGTGTGAGGTGCTTGGGGGAAATGTGTACAAATCCGTGCACCATACGTTGAAATGCTTCTAAAACAGTACAGATGGATGAAGACTGGCTGGAAGGCTGGATAAATTGACAGATACATGAATAAGGTATAAAATGGTTAGTTGTAGATTCTAGCTGATATACACAAGTGTTGACTGTATAATTTTTTAACTTTTATTTAATGAATATAAATTTCCAAAGTACAGCTTATAGATTACAATGGCTTCCCCCCCCATAACTTCCCTCCCACCCACAACCCTCCCCTTTCCCGCTCCCTCTCCCTTTCCATTCACATCAAGATTCATTTTCAATTCTCTTTATATATAGAAGATCAGTTTAGTATATATTAAGTAAATATTTCAGCAGTTTGCCCTCACATAGCAATACAAAGTGAAAAATACTGTTGGAGTACTAGTTATAGTATTAATTCACAATGTACAGCACATTAAGGACAGAGATCCTACATGATATTTTTTTTAAAAAATTGATTAACTTTCTATGCAATTTCCAGTTTAACACCAAGTTTTTTTTTTTTTTTCATTTTCAATTATCTTTATATACAGAAGATCGGTTTGGTATATACTAAGTAAAGATTTCATCAGTTTGCACCCACACAGAAACACAAAGTGTAAAATACTGTTTCAGTACTAGTTATAGCATTACTTCTCATTGGACAACACATTAAGGACAGACTGTATAATTTTTAAGAATTTATTTGAGAGGTACAGAGATGGAACTATGCTCCCATCCACTGATTTACTCCTTCAAATCCCCACAAAGATTGGATCTGAGCCAGGCTGAAACCAGGAGCTGAGACTTCAATCCAGGTCTGCCTTATGAGTAGCAGGAATCCAGCTACATGGGTTATCACTGCTGCCTCCTGTGGCCTGCATTTGCAGGAAGTTGGAATCGGGAGTGGAACCAGTTATCAAAACCAGGCATTTTGGCCGGCGCCGCGGCTCAATAAACTAATCTTCCACCTGTGGCGCCGGCATACCAGGTTCTAGTCCCCGTTGGGGCACCGGATTCTGTCCCAGTCGCTCCTCTTCCAGTCCAGCTCTCTGCTGTGGCCCGGGAGTGCAGCAGAAGATGGCCCAAGTCCTTGGGCCCTGCACCCGTATGGAAAAGCACCTGGCTCCTGGCTTCAGATCACAGTGCAACGGCCATTGAGGGGTGAACCAATGGAAAAAAAGGAAGACCTTTCTCTCTGTCTCTCTCTCTTACTGTCCACTCTGCCTGTCAAAAAAAAAAAAAAGGCACTCCATTGTGGGATGTAGGTAGCTTAACCACTAGGCTACATGACCACCATGCACACTATGGAATTTCATGTATGTTTAAACATTTTTATTATAAAACATACATAAAGGAAGGTGTAAAATAAGGTTTTCTTTTAAAGAATAGTCCAAACTTAATGAGTTAGCAGCAATTATTTGGAAATCATAGACCCAAGCTACAATCTGATCCATCATCATTCTGATTGCCACAGTCTGAGAGACGATCCAAAATACCTCCTCGTCATGAAAAGCTATAATCAGCATGTGCCATCAATGCAACGTGTGTTCTTTCCAGAGTTCTTCAAAGGAAGCAACAGACATGGAAAACAAACATAAATATGAACAAATTCCACTAGGAAAGTAACATTGACAGCAACAATGCAAACCAACAGTAACAAAAGGCAACAAAAACAAGCAAACAGGAGTGAACATAGTTAAATTATAAAGTGTCTTTCAAACAAGAACCAAAATAAGAGATAGGAGGGGTCAAGGAAAGACTAAGCAAACAAAAGATGAAAAGCAAGGCAGCACAGATCAGAAAGAACAAAAGGGAATTATCAAATCAAAAATATCAAATCATTCCAAGAATCCAACAACTACTGAAAGAAGCAATTGGTTTGGCAGTTAAGACACCTGTGTCCCGTGTTCTCAGTTGACTGGGTTTGAGTCCTGGCTCTGCTTCCCATTCAGGCCTCCTGCTAACTCACACGCATGGAAACAGGAAGAGATGGTTCAAGTGCTTGGGTCCCCACCATGCCTGTGGGATACCGCGATTGAGTTCCTGAGTTCCATCTTCAGTCTGGCCCAGCCCTGTGCATTAGGGGAGTGAACCAGAAGATGGAAGATCTGTCTATGTGTCTCTGTGTCTGTCTCTCTGTGTCTCTCTCTATCGCTCTCTGTCTCTCCCTCTCTCTATCTTTCTGCCTGTCAAATAACATTTTTTTTTCTTAAAGAAGCAACAGGGAAGAGCCAGCATTGTAATGCAGTGGATTAAGCCACCACCTGTGATAACTCCAACCCTTAATGAGTGAAGGTTTGAGTCCCAGCTGCTCCACTTCCAGCCTAGCTCCATGCTAATGCACCCAGGAAGGCAGTGGGAGATGCCCTGACTGCTTGGGCCCCTGGGAGACCAGGATGGAGTTCCAGGCTCCTGGCTTTGGCCTAACTCAGCCCCGGCCATTGCAGACATTTGGGGAGAGTGCCTGCCAGTCACTCTACTTTTCAAATGAAAAACATAAATCTTTTCTTAAAGAGAAGCAACTGGACAAATAAGCTGTCAATAAACAATTAGTACAACATAGAAAAAAGCTTAAGAAAAAATTGTGTTCCATAAAATGGCAAAGGATCATAAAATATTGCAAGACTCAAGGCCGGCACCTTGGTTCAATAGGCTAATCCTCCGCCTGCGGCGCCGGCACCTCAGGTTCTAGTCCCAGTCGGGGCGCTGGATTCTGTCCCAGTTGCTCCTCTTCCAGTCCAGCTCTCTGCTGTGGTCCAGGAGTGCAGTAGAGGATGGCCCAGGTCCTTGGGCCCTGAACCCGCATGGGAGACCAGGAGAAGCACCTGGCTCCTGGCTTCGGATCAGCGCGGAGCACTGGCTGCAGCGTGCCAGCCACAGTGGCATTGGGGGGTGAACCAACGGAAAAAAAGGAAGACCTTTCTCTCTGTCTCTCTCTCTCACTGTCCACTCTGCCTGTCCAAAAAAAAAAAAAAAAAAGTTGCAAGATTCAAGCTATAGTGATAATTCTAGAAGGTTGAGTAATTATATTTTTAAAAATTCAGTCACATCCAAGGAGAAACTAAAAAGATAAATGGAAGAGAAAACTTATTCCCACAAGCAATATAAGACATTCTTTTTAGAATTAAGAAAAATTTGTTTCTGATGAAGAAGATACAGACTTGACCAGGCAAAACTGATATGGAATTCTCAGTTTAGACATGGTTTGTTGTGACACTAATTTGAGAGCATGTAAGTAGTTTTAGTCCTTTCGTTTGTATTTTTTAAAGTTTATAAAGGAAAATGATAATCATTCCACACCAGGAAATCATTTTTCCAAAGTCTAAAATGCTGCAGAAATCAGAGCATGTTGCCCAACTCCAACTACTATGTTATTACTAAACATATTTTATATTCTATTTGTATATTAGCCATGTGTGATTTAAATGCAACGTTCAATTACTGTATGTGCTAAGTTTAAATGTACTTTTCCCACTTAGAGTTGGACAATGCTGGGAAGGACCACGTGGAAGGCCAGGTATATCCTGAGAGCTGCAGCGGCTGAGGATGCACAGCGCCCCCTGCAGGTATATCCACCGAGGTGTTGTCCCTCCTTCTGCCCAGTAGAGCACCCGTTTCCCTCCTTCCACACTCTCCTAGCTGAGGCCGTCACCCCTCACTTCTCCAATGCTTCTTGCATCCAGCTGCCTTTTCCCTCATTCACAAGCTCCTAGGAGTCTTTTGCTAAATTACATAACACATTGTATATGTATCCTTTATGTCATTTATGTGTGTATATACTTTATTTTCATTTTTTTAAATTTATTTTTTGACAGGCAGAGTTAGACAGTGAGAGAAAAAGTTAGGAAGCATGACCAAGATGTGTATCCAGAAGGAGCCATTTTCCAAGGAGTTATTTTTCTATAAGGTTGAAAATAATTCACTGAATCTGAGAGGGAAAAACGATGTCAGTCCAGGATAAATGAGATGTTGTTTTCAGTTCTTCAAAAAAGAATAACAGGGTGGCACAGTGGCCACCCTGTGGGTAAAGCTGTAGCCGGAGACACCGACATCTCATATGGGCACCAGTTCAAGTCCCAGCTGCTCCACTTCCCCTCCAGCTCCCTGCTAATGGCTTGGGAAAGCAGCAGAGGATAACCGAAGTGTTTGGGCCCCTGTCACCCAGGTGGGAGACCCCGATGAAGCTACTGGCTCCTAGCTTTGGCCTGGCCCGGTTGTGGCTGTTGCCACCTTCTGGGGAGGGAAACAGCCAGTGAGAGCTTACTCACTCTCTCTCTCTTCTGTCTCCCTCTGACTTTTATCTGCATAGGAAGTGGGTTTTTTTGAATATCTATTTATTTAAAATGTAGATTTATAGAGAAGGAAGACAGAGAGAGAAAGAGAGAGAGAGAGAGAGAGAGAGAAAGAGAGAGAGGTGTTCTATACATTGGTTCACTGCCCAAATGAGTGCAACAGCTGGGCTAACCCAGGCCAAAACCAGGATCCTGGAACTCCACCTAGGTCTCCCATATGGGTGTCAGGGAGTCAAGTACTTGGGCGGTCTTCCTCTGATTTCCCAGGAGTATTAGCAGGGAGCCAGATCAGAAGAAGAACTGAACCATAATGCTGGCCCCAAAGTGTTGTGTTATACACTGTGTTTAAAATTCTATTTATAAAAACAAATTTATAATATCTTTTTAAGAGCTCTGGATGAAACTGGCAAATCATTTTGAACATATAATACGAGACAGTGAAATTGTCACTTTACCTAACAATGAAAGAGAAAAAATACAAATCTTTCACAATGCTCATTATTTTTATACAAGGAAAAGTTCAAACCCCAGAAAAAAAATAATGTAAATAGTTATTCAAAGAGACAGTACCAATTTGTATCCATCAGAGAATAATGAATGGACAACTCATATGGCTCATATACCAGATAGAATATTATAGAATCTTTAAAAGTCATGCTCTAAAGATGTGGAAAATACATAAAGTATATATGATATAATAATGAGGGGGCAAAATTCTTCACATAATTTTCAATTAAAGCATCAGGAAATATATTGGAGAGCTAACCAAAACAATATGACAATGAAATCAAGTGGAACTGACCACAGAAATCAAAAGATGGTTTATATTAACAATACTGCAGTTAGATCGATAATACATCAGAGGAGCTGGACAAGGATGATAAAACATATAAATATAAAACAAGTAATAATTTCTGTAGATTATAAAACACTCAAAAAATACACAATGGATTTGGACTACTATGAATGCATAAGCAGGTTCCAGTGTGTGCTTGAGGGTCTATTCGACACCTGACATATTGCAGCCTTGCTGACCCTGGAGAGACTGCCTCTCTCAGGACCAGCAGATTCCTTGGGATTTTAAAAGACTCATATGGAAGCAGGACTTTCATATACAAAACAGCCAACACAGAGCCCGAGTTGCACACCAAATAAATATTTTTAATTTGATTTTTCCACAAACATTTGGAATCCTTCTTGAATGTCACCAATTCTACTGGAATCCCCACATGCCTGCAGCTAATTGAAAAATCTGAACTGATGCTCATGAGGCTGTTCTCTACAAGCAAGACACAGATTGCAACTTGAGTCCAGCCAAGTCAATTGGCTGCTAAGGAAATATACACAGAATCCAGAGACTCTACCATAAAATAGTCACAAGGACCCGAAGAGAATTCAAGATGACTCAACCTGTGAGCAAGTAAGAAAATGTGCCCCTTTCTCAAAGGGAAGTTCATCTTTAAAACTCAACTTTAAAATACTGCCTTGTTGGCACAGGAGGTTAAGCCACTGTTGGCATGCCTGCATCTTTCATCAGGGTGCCAGTTTAAGGGAGTTGTAGCTCTGCTTCAATCCCGCTTCCTGCAGATGCATTTGAGAGGCAAGAAACAGATGATGGCTCAAGGGCTTGGGGACCATGTGGGAGACCTGGATAGAGATCATGGATCCTGGCTTCTGTTTAGTCTCACCTTGTCTGGCTAGGGCTTTTGGGAAATGAAACTGCAGATGAATTACATACATCTCTTTCATAAAAATAAATCAATCTTTTAAAAATACTGTTATATACTTGTTTTTCTAAGTAATTAAACTACCCTAGAATTTAGATATTCAACTGGAAAATATTTTCATTGCATTTCTGAGATGTGGGAAAATGCATAACTTTTCACAAAGCAGAAGCTGAGTGTATACACGTATGTATATGAGCATTTTCATGCATGTGCATGTGTTCATCAGCACACATGCTTATCTGGATGCATCTGATGCTGTGTTCCTTTCCCTCAGAGAAGCAAGACTTAGCTGGTGATGACCATAACCTATAATTCAATCATGATTTTCCTCGTGGTCTTCTTCCTCCTTGGAAGTCTAGGCCTATAGTTGAGGCCAGTGTTGACTGGGATGGGAACAGGTCATGAGCAACTGGGACCCACGTGACTCTGTTTCAAGGGACAGTATTCCTTCTGTCTGGCCTGAGTAGACACTCTTCTCTCACCTAAATAATGACATTTACTGAGTGTAATAGAAATTTTAAAAGCTCACTGTTCAGTGTAAGTAATCAATTAATAGAAGGACCCACAACTTATTTCTGAGCAATGCAATTGCAAACTCACATTTGCTGCAGCAATAAGGGTTGTACTTTCTCCAGTATAATAAAAGCAATGTTCAAGAGTGCTATACACAGAGAAAACAGCAATAATAAGAAAGAGCAGAAAATGCAACTTGAAAGAGAAAGTTTTCTAATAGAACAGCCAAATAAAAGTATTTCTGACCTGAGCAAAAGAAGCCCAGTAATGGACATTGAAAACAAACTGCAGTGGGTGGACTGCTGTGACCTCTTGCAACACATGTAAAAAGAAGAGGAGCAGAGTGGACAGGAGATTGGAGGGGAGTGTGTCAAAGCACCAGGACCCAAGGGCAGGCCTGAGACTGCCTGGCCATTCCTGGCTCAGGAGCTGAGATCAGAGACTATTACAAAGCAGCAATAATACTTACGTGGAGTATGCATGTCATAAATACACAAAAGAAAAACGCAAAGCCCAAAGACCAATTATTCTTTTGTGTTAAAAATCCCAGTTAGAGAATTATAATCAAATGTGATCTGAACTGCCAGTTTTCTACTAACTAATCTATCTCTAATTTTAGATCTCTGATAGGGAAGAACCACGCCTGTTTTTCAAAACAAGGTGAAGTGAGGTGACTTGTTAGCAACCCCCAGAAGCAGTAGGTTCAAGGGCACTCTCCCAATCACCAGATAAATAAAAATTTCCACTCTTCATACATTGCTCCCCAAATATGCATGCTAAAAATACATGTCAATCTGTATTTTGGTTAAGTATTGGCACAATCATCTTTGTAACTGAATATAATAAGCTCAGTTATGTAGTATAAATTGTACATAAATATTATTTTATATATCATACAATTAATAAGCATCCAACTAAAATATCCTGCTTTTTAATTCCTAATACCTATTACATGTAGAAATTTATTCATTTTAAAGATGTTTCAAGTTCCCTGAGAGGATTCATGCTCTTTTTTTCCATTTCTTCTAACTAGAATATTTGTTTTTTCTAATTATCCCTTATATCATAATATTTGCATTAATATAAGAAGAGGGACAGTTTGCCCTTGGTAATCATTTTTAAATAGATAGTCATCATCATGCAAATTAGTCAAGCATTTTTAGTGTTCTTAAATATTGGGAAAAAAATCATGTCAAAGAATCCCTATAAAGTCAAGGCCTAAGAAAAGTGCTTATTGTTCTTTCTGAAATTTTTTAAAAGTTCTGTTTATTCGACACATAAAGAGATCAACAGAGAGAGACATATGGACAGGGAGACACAGCTTTTATCCAGCAACTCACCCCTTAAATGGACAGAGCTGTGGCAGATCAGGTCTGCACGTGAGCTGTAGGAACCCAAGTACTGGAGTCGTCACTGCTGCCTCCAGGGTCTGAAGGAGCAAGGAGCTGGAAATTAAACACAGGTATTCCACGGGAGATGGGGAAGTCTTCCTCATTGCTGTAATTAGGAGACTAAATGTCTGCTTCTTAATTGTTTTTTAAATGAGCATTCTATTCATAAGTTAAGCCAACCATTCATTGTTAAATATGACTCAGGTATCCTGAGAAAGTTACCCTTCTATATCTTAGTAAAAAATGTGATTTTGAATAAGATGGCCATTTATAGAATTGAGGTCATGTATAGGTGAAAATCCTTTTATAACTCTCCTCTTCAAGACACACTCGAATTTCTATTCCACCAAGGCTTTGTGGAGCAGAAGCCACTGTGGTGTTGGGAGCGTCCTCTGTCCTGATACCTGGGGAGAACAGAGCTCCAAGCACCTTACTGAGGGGGAGTCCCTGGTCTCCTCTCTCAGAGCTATGCTTTTGGTCCCTAGCTTTCATCTCAGGGCTGACTTATAATTTGGACCCTAGCTTTCATCTCATGGCTGACTAGTAATTTCCTACTGATACCTTTCTCACTCTAAGGTACAATGTTGATACTCACTTCCGGAAGTCCTTTATTTGCTTTCTGTGGACTTCTTGATCTGTGATTCCAGAATCCAGCTAATTTTTCTCATTACGATCTAGACAACGGCCATCATGTTCCTCCCTGGCCCTAGTGGATACTGATGCTTCAAGCCCTATCCACAGAAGCCTCGAGCTAGCTCTAGACTTTGAGTAGTGGAAACTCTTATCTTGCTAATGTCTTCCAGATCCTGTGCTGTGTTGTGCCAACTTCATAGTTCTCAGTTTGCTGCACACCAGGGTCCCTGTGGATTATCGCATTTAACTGATATGAAATGTGGGATTTTTGAAGATGGACATTTTTTAAAAGATTGGCCTGATGTCACCCCCATATTTCAACTGACTGTCCATGTGATGGGAAATTCTGCTCATTAAAATTGATTCTTAGGTTAATGCAGTATTCTTGGAACCATTTCAAAACTATTAACCAAGAGAAATAAAATAGTAACTGCCATCCACTGTCACACTCAGCAGAGTCCTAAGGAAGAAGCATAAAAGGAAGGTATCATTTTATTTACTCATTCCAAATATATACCATGAACATTTACTCTGTGAAAGTCCTTGGGCTAGACACAGTAAAGAGAAAATTAACAAGCAGTCCACACAGCCTCATCTGAATCTTGATATAATACACATTTGGATAGGAGTAGTAATATTAAGGATGCAATGAGATAAAGTTTTACAAACATTTATATCTCTGTAATAATCTGGGAGACAAGATAAAGAATACACTGGAAGACTCCATGCACCTTTCCGGTCAGTATTCTTTTCTTCCCTCATAGGTAACCTTCACCATCCATTCAATCATTATAGATAGATTTTGCCTGTTCTTGGGCTTCTGGAACTATTCAGCAGGCATTCTTTTATGTCTGGCTCCTTTTACTCAACCCCATGTATGGTTAAAATTCATCCATGTTGTCATGGCTAACAGTAAGCCGTTTTTTCTTTTTCATTATTGTGCAATTTCCCACCACCTAGATATGCCGTGATGTATCTAATTTACTACTGATAGGCATTTGGATTATTTCCAGTTTGAGACTGTTACAATTAAAAATGTCATTTGTATTCATATAAATGTCATACAAGTACACACTCAGATTTACTTTCTCAGAAGGGACAAAAATATTATATGGGTCTACTTTTAAAATACCCATTTATTTATTGTACTCTTCCTTGGGAGAACAACCATCAATTATTGCAGAGCACTATGTCAAAAATTAAAATTAAAGTTCAACCCACCTTAAGTTCAAAGAATTGATCTAATAGCTCAAAGAGAGAGCCTCGAACAGGCTTATTCCCCCACCTTGCTCCCTTCTTTCCTTCCTTCCTTTCTTCCTCCCTAACCATCTGAGAATAATCTGCAGAGGAACTGTCCCTGTGCCTCCAACAACCTTCGCTAGCATCCCGAAAAGTCAGGAGCGTTCTTTAATCACAGTGCAGCTATAAATTTCAGAAAGTGTAACCCGTACACAATAATTATTTAACATGCAGTCTATTTGAAGTATCCATGATTATCCCACCCACCCCTGTTCCTCGCCGAAACCTTCCCTGTTTGCTTTCCAGGGTATAAGCCATCACCGCAGTGTCTTCTGCTTTCCTGTGTCCTTCTGAGCAATGGGTTTTTTCAGAGAAAACAAGCTCAAGGCTTTGTAGAAGGTCCCTTACAGACTTATCTAGGTTTTCTCATGATTGAATTTAGTTACACTTTTTTGAGTTAAATGGCTTCAACAGCGATGTGATGTCTTTTCTTAAATGAATCACCACAGGTAGCATCTGATACCATTCACATTGATATAATGAACTGATAATTTTTATTATTGAGAATGTTAATTTTGATCACTCAGTTAAGAAGAGTCTAATAGATAATATCATATATTTTTATGAAGTTTAAAAATAATGGTAAAATAATGGAATAAAAGTTCCATAGTGGAAAAACACTTTGCATCCAGATATATTCATTTAATTATGAAGTTTAAAAACGAAAACTACTGTCAAAAAAGATACAAAGTTACCCACACTGGTGAGGTTGTGGAGAAAAGGAAACAACTTAGTCAAATCACTTCAGTCATGTGGAAACAATATGGAGGTTCCTCAAAAAGCTAAAAATAGATCTACTATATGACCCAGCTATCCAATGTCCTGGTTTTAAAATCAGCATAGAAAAGAGATATTTGCACTCCCATGTTCAGTGCAGCATTATCTACAGTAGCCAAGATGAAGTCTAGGTGTCCATCAACAGATGAATGAGAAAACAGTATCTGATCAGGGTTAAGCACCCACCTGCAAAGCTGGCATCCCATATTGGTCCCTGGTTTGAGCTCTGACCACTCCTCCTCCAATCCATCTCCCTGCCAACACAGGGAGAAGACACAGAGGAAGACAGCACAAGTCGTTGGTACCCTGCACTCATGTGGGAGGCCCAGAGAGAGTTTCAGGCTCCTGGGTTCAGTCTGGTCCAGCCCCAGCTGTTGCAGCCATTTGAGGAATGAACTAGCAGAAAGAAGATCTCTCTCTGTCTCTCACATGTGTGTGTATGTGTGTGTCCTTCTCTGTAACTCTGCCTTTTAAGTCAATAAATGAATCTTTTATTCAAAAAGAAATCTTATCAATATACACAATGGAATATTATTCAGACATTAAAAGAAGAGAATCTAAACATCTGCAACTAAATGGAGGTACTAGACATTATGTTATGTGATATAAGCCAGAAACAGACTAATTATACCACACCTCTCTCTCATATGTGGAAGTTAAAAATAACTGATTCAAATTTAAGGTGGTGTTTATTAGAGGCCAGGAAGGGTATGTGTATGTTGAGTTGGGAGTGATGGAGGGAGACTGGATTCAGGGTAGAAAATACAGGTTCTGGTGTTTAATAGCACAGTAGGGTGACTATGACTCACAATGATACATAGTATTCTGAATAAAAACCACGGACATAGTTGCAACAGTTTCCAAACACAAATGGAAAGGCTGGTTGCATAGTATAGTCATTTAAGCTATGTATATGCATTACAAATTGCATTATACCACTAAAATATGTAAATATTGCAGAATAATCCAAAATTAAAAGATTTGTTTGAAAAAGACATAACAAGTAAAAATGCTTCTCAAAATATTTATATTGTTGACATTTTTATGTAAAAGTATACCATTCAGGACTTTTTTTAAGATTTATTTGTTTTTTGAAAGGCAGAGTTTTGGAAATTTATATTCTTTAAATAAAAGCTTTATATAAAAGTAAAAAAAAAAAAAAAGGCAGAGTTACAAAGAAGCAGAGGTAGAGAGAGAGCGAGTTCTCCCATCCACTGATTCACTCTCCCAATGGCCGCAACGGCCAGAGCTGGGCCAATCTGAAGCCAGGAGCCAAGAGCTTCTTCTAGGTCTCCCATGCAGGTTCAGGGGCCCAAGCACTTGGGCCATCTTCTACTTCTTTCTTGGCCATAGCAGAGAGCTAGATCGGAAGTGGAGCAGCCAGGACTTGAACCGGCGCCCGAATGGGATTCTGGCACTGCAGGCTGCAGCTTCATCCACTACACCACAGCACCAGCCCAGGATTATTTTCATGTAGTAATATGGATATACCTATATACATTTTATTAAATCTATTTTTAATTTAAATGATGAACACACTTATAATGTAATAATTAGACTCCTATAATATGGCCATGATATTTCATTACATTTCATGTATTTTCATTTTACTTGGAGAAGACAGGATAAAGCACGCGAGAAAGGAAGAGATTTGAGATCTAATTGATGGGAATACTTGTGTAAGTTCTTCTTGTTTGCTTGGATTACTTCTCCATACATCGTTTTCATCTTTCATTTGGAATTTAATTAGGTCTCCATCATATCTTTCATAGTATCTAGAGGGGTCTGGTGCTGTGACGGAGCCAGTAAATCCACCGCTTGCAGTGCTGGAATCCCATATGGGCTCTAGTTCGAGTCCAGCTGCTTCACTTCCAATCCAGCTCTCTGCTATGGCCTGGGAAAGCAGTAGAAGATGGCCCAAGTGCTTGGGCTCCTGAACCCGTGTGGGAGACCCAGAAGAAGCTCCTGGCTCCTGGCTTCGGATTGGCGCAGTTCCGGCCATTGTGGCCAATTGGAGAGTGAACCAGCGATGGAAGACCTCTCTCTCTCTCCGCCTCTCCTCTCTCTGTGTAACTCTAACTTCCAGATAAATAAATAAATCTTTAATAAAATAGAATCAAGAGACTATCAACAAATATGTTGTATTAAACACGTGTTTGATTCTTATTTACATGAAGGCATGTCAAAATCAACATGCACCAGAAGAATCTTCCTTCTACCCTTCAGTCTGTATGATGAGGAAGACATCTTTTAACTGTTCAAAGCAGAGACCTAGGGATTCACCCGGACTCACCTCATTCGCACATCAGTTACCACTCACTATCAGTTGCACCTGCCCAGTGATGCCTTTCCCTCTATCGCAGTTGCCACACTGTGACAGCTTCTCCATGAATAACGCCGCTGCTGCTGCTGCTGCTGGCAAAGATACTGATGATGATGAGAGCGAAAAGCAAAGCCCGTATGAAGCACTTCTCACCTATTAACTCACTCAATTCTCACAACAGCTCTACCAAGTCGATGTATTATCTTCTCCAATTTATATATGAGAAAATTAAGCACAGAGATTATAATTAAATAGTTTTCCAAAAGTGAAGCTGGTAGTGAGTGGTAAAGGGGGATTTAAGTCTGGGTAACCTGACAGTGGATTTCTAATTCTGGATGCAATCTCATAATCAAGGTGACTCCTTCACTCTGTTATCCCTTCAAACAACTTTCCACAGAAAGTGTGGAACAGTGGAACCATTTTCTTTTGTGTTCAGGGTAAAACTCCAAATTCCTTGATATGCCAGAAGAGGTATGGTGCTGGCTCAGCCACCTAGCCCAGCGTCACACTCAGTTCACACCAGCCTGATTCTGTTCCTCTGAAAACTCCCGCATGCTACCATTTCTCCAGCAGACCATCGCATGATCCTTCCCGTTCACTGAGGGCACACCTTTCCCCAGATTTGCTTGGCTATTTGCTCTTCATTTTTCAAGTAACTGTCTGGACACTCTTCCCCTGGCAAGCCTGCCTTGACCTACTCCTCTCCACTGGATTCCCACTACATCTGAATTGTCTCCCAGTTCATACTGCATTATAATCACCTGCTCACCTTACTTTATCTTCCAATAGACAGCTAGGCTTCATTTTGAAGAATGCATTTAATTAGAGATTCTTATTGTGAGGTTACTGTGTAAACTTCAGAAGTTCAAATAATTCCCACAAACTTTTATGCCACACGTTAGCACATTGGTGTGGACTTTTTAGGGAGTGCGAGATACAATCACATTCTAAGATTTGCCACTGGGCAAGGCTATGTTTGCCGGTGAAATTAGTTGGCAATCCTCCAACAATCATTCTATAGTACCTGTTTCCTGGAAGAATCTCACATTGCTCCAATATTCCCCAGGCTCTGTTCTCGCTATGCCATTCACCTGTCATGTGCAAGTTGGACATGCTTTCTGATTCCATGGTTCTATTCACATTAAGGAACTGAGGGCTGCAATCAGGAAACATGAATTGTAGAAGCTCTTACATATGTTATATATCATCGTAGAGTCTGGCCAAGATAGTACTATTTTAGTCAATCCCCGGGGAGCAATGGCAGGTGACATGTGAATGCATGGTGATGAGATGGCCTGCTACTTGTCATTCCATGTGGATTTTCAGGTTTCAGGCAAGTGGAATAGGATAAAGGCACATTTTTAAGTGGAATTTTATCTGTGATGACTTGGCAAGGTGTGCTGCTGCTTCCGGCTCAGCACTGTGCGCATTCATCATCATTGCTGTGGCAGTACGAGGAATAGATGTTTCTGGTGAAAGGGTCAGATTTTACTCCTCTCAGTTACTCCTCGAACAAGATTGTCAGGAAAGGAAAGGAAAGGTGTTAAAAAATATAGTGAATGACTTCAAGGAGAGTAAAGGAAATCTGTATTCATTGACCATGATCACTGAATTGTTTTCTGTCTTCTAACAGGTATTAACCTTCCACCCTCCTTCTGTGGCCTCATAATGGATTCATTATGACTTTTTTTTAATGATAAAAGAGTTTGGACCAAGTGTTTCATTAAAAGGACAAGCCTGAGCAAGTCCTGTGCTCAAAGCCCTCAGCTCTATAAAGTAGAAAGTTAATGTTCACAGAAATCCTCATGTCCTTTGTATCCAACCGAAGGACAATAGCACATTAGCCATTTCTCAACCTCATTTGGGGTGGGGGTGTGTAAGAAACAGAAGAAAAATATGAGAAGAAGGAGTGCCCTTTGCAGCAATCTGTGGGGAGCTTGGAGCCAGCGTTATTCACTCTCACATTAATCAGTCCTTTCAAACACCTTATGATTAGTTCTGCATAATAATAGAAGTGCCAAACACACACACACACACACACACACACACACACACACCCCCAGGCCTGGAAACTCATTTGAATCAGAAACATGGAGCTCACAAAGAACTTAAGTTGTCTTTAATACTGAAGACTCACCTTCCTAATTGCCTGGTGGTCATCTCCAAAAGGCTGGTAAATTGATAATGACACAAAAGGAATTTATCACCATCTTCCCAGATGTGACTGTCCTGTTCTCTACCTCATTTCACCCCAGGGGAAAGAATTAATCAACCCATCCTCCGAGCAGCCCATGTCCTTGATTTATCACACTAATGCATTGTTGCTTTGATCACCTTGTTCCACATGGGTAATGCATAGTACAGATTATCTATTAGTCTCTCCCAAGGCAGTGCTACACGAACGCTCTGAGAGCAAGGACTGTCATTCATATTTGTATCCACAGCATCTTGCACAATGATGAACTGTAGGCAATACACTAAAATAAAAGTAGGCAAGATGTAGTAAAAGTTACCTGTCAGACCATTCTAAGCAAGCTACATGTACTAATTCACCTATTGTGTGTCATAGCCCTGTGAAATAGGGCACAATTATTGTGTTGGCTTCATACCGGGGAAATGAAGTTTGAAAAGTTGAATCAACATTCTAAGAACATCATACTTAGTCCTGAGAGGAGCTAGGATTCATACCCAGTTCTACCTGATCTTTCCATAAAAATTTTGACACTTCTTATGTTTCATGATGTTTCTCATAATGGTGTCTCTATTAAATATTTATCCCCCTTACACCTCCCTTGCTTTTATAGCAGAATATTGTGCTCAACATTTTAAGAATCACCACTGATAGAATCACCACCAATCACCACTGATTCTGTTAGCCTACTCATCTCTCTTCCCAGTTGAGTCCTGGGCTCTTAAATGAGTTGAGTATATTTTGCCTAAAATCTGACAGATTTTCCTACCTGATAATGCTTTATTTCATTTCCAGTGCTGAAGCTTTGCACAGATCCTAAATCACTGTCGACAAAATAACATGGACACTTGGGGCACAGCTATTGAATAAATGTAGTGAATTAACATTCAGTTCTGGCAACATGGTCAACACAATATCTTGACAAATTCTTATTCTATAGAACACATAGAGATGTTGAAAAATGTAAAAACAAACAGAAAGCAAAGGCAAAAACTTAAAACCCTGAGCTGAACTAACAAGGAATTACACTAAATCTCCAGGAACCCAAAACAAAGAAAGGGCAGCGAGCAGATTTTTTTCAAGAATACACTAAAGCCAGAAGTGCTCCCAAGGGTGTTTGCAAACCTTGCCTTTATACAAGTGCTGCATTTTACCAATCATAGCAATGAGTAAGAAACAAGGGATTGAACCCAAGAAAATGGAAGAATGAGAGTTCAAATGCATGCATGTAAGTGGTGCTTCTCAGGGCCAAAGCCTCAGTGACGAGGCAACAAGGCACAAAAATCAAGCACACTCTGATAAACTCAGCGCTTCATGAGACCGTGGCTCTGCCCTCATTAATGCCTGAGGCTTGGCTTCACAATTTTTTTATTTAGTCAAATCTGAAAAATTGCATCAAATGGCCTAATGGAGATCGGTGACCAACGAAGGCAAAAACAAATCGTCCATAAAGTAAAAAATCAAATAAGCTCCATGAGTCACCATGGACAAGAAATGATCAAAAAAGATTCCCAATCTATTAGGATTCTTGCATGGAAAATGAAAATAAGTGTAAATACTTTTTTTTTTCAAGGTATAAACCTGAAAATAAGGTACTATCCAAGAAGAACAGACACGTTTGACAATGGTTCAGACATTACCTTCCAGAGAAAAACGTAGTAAGTAAAAAATGTAAAACAATTTGTGAGGGCAGGCATTTGTGCCACAGCAGGTGAAGCCATTGCTTCAAAGGCCTGCATTCCACACTGGAGTGCCTGGGACTGAGTCCCACTTCCACTTCCTGTTCAATTCCCTGTTAATATGCACCTGGGGGGCGGGCGCTGTGGCATAACAGCTAAAGCCACTGCCTGCAGTGCCAGCATCCCATATGGGCACCGGTTCTAGTCCCAGCTACTCCACTTCCAATCCCGCTCTCTGCTGTGGCCTGGGAAAGCAGTGGAGGATGGCCCAACTCCTTCGGCCCTTGCCCCTGTGTGGGAGACCCAGAAGCAGCTCCAGGTTCCTAGCTTTGGATCAGCCCAGTTCCAGACATTGCAGCCAATTAGGGAGTGAACCAGCGAATAGAAGATCTCTCTTTCACTGCCTCTCCTTCTCTCTGTAACCCTGACTTTCAAATAATAAATAAATCTTAAAAAAATATGCACCCTGGGAGGCAGCAGATAATGACCTAAGTACTTGAGACCCTGCAATGCATGTGGGAGGCTTGAATGGAGTCCTTAACTCTTAGCTTCAACTCAGGTGTTGCAAGCATTTGGGGAATGAACCAGCGGATGAACGATCTCTCTCCCTCTCTCTCTCTCTGTCAATTAAATAAGTAAACAAAAAAATAAACTATGAGTGGATTAAATGGCACACAATATACTGTTGAGAGGGAAAACAGCAATAGAAGACTCAAAGAGCATACTTGAGAGTTAGAGGCCTACCCCCCAGTGTGATGAAGCTGGATGATGTGGCTTTGGGAAGCAATGATTCCGGGGGAGGTCGTGAGGGTGGATCCTGATGATGGGCTTAGCAGCCCTGTGAGAACAGACTGCAGAGCTCGCTCCTCAGCACACCAGCAGCCAGGAAGAAGGCAGTTCTGTACAAACCCAGAAGTGAATCTCCACCATCACACCACAGCCACACGATGCCACAGCCTGGTCCTGGACCCTCGGGTTCCAGATCCAAGAGAAACTTGGTTTCTGGCCTGGACTACAAAAATTTCATGCACAAATGGAATTGCCATCATGATGTTCCTAAATTTGTATATACGAAATGCATGCAGCTTGTATACCTTAAATGAAATTTAAAATAAAACAAAAAAAAAAGAAAAAATGGAATTATGAGTTCATTTTAGTTAAAAAAACAAGTTTTGAAGTCCATACTTAGTATTTTGTTTGTTTTGTTTTGTTTTTTGATTTATTTATTTGAGAGAGGTAGAGTTTTAGATAGAGGGAGAGGCAGAGAGAGAAAGGTCTTCCATCTGCTGGTTCACTCCCCAAATGGCTGCAATGGGCAGAGCTGGGCTGATCCGTAGCCAGGAGCCAGGAGCTTCCTTGAGGTCTCCTATGTGGGTGCAGGGGCCCAAGCACTTGGACCATCTTCTTGGACCATAGCAGAGAGCTGGATCAGAAGAAGAGCAGCTGGGACTTGAACTGGTATTGAATGCCAGTGCTGTAGGTGGAGGCCTAGCCTACCATGCTACAGCACCAGTCCCCGATACTTAGTGTTTTCATGATATATATTTCCCACAAATTTTTTGTAGACCCCTCATATATTTCCATAGCCAACCAGTCTTTGTTATTTTGTTATAGCAACTGAAGATGAGTAAAACAAAGGTTCAATATCAAGAAAATATAAAAATTCCTTCTGACATAGTCTCAAAATAGATAAAATATATAAAATAAAAATTGGAGAAAATTGAAGTCCTCACTACCTTGAAGGTCAATGTCTTTTAAGTAGGCAAAAGTGAGGCTGTGGAAGACTTGAAAAAAGCAATTGACATTGTTGGTCTAATGCACAAAATTAGAGTGAGGCCCCGTTTGACAAGGTGCACGAGAGACGAGAGTGAGCAAACTATGCCTTTGCTACAAGCAGCCCCACATGTTGGAAAACCACAGTCCCCATCCTTACCCAAACTCACTGCTCTGTAGTCACAAACGTCACAGAAACCTTCTAAGGAAACACAGTCCAAAATGTTGGATGAGAGAAAAAGAAACTATCATTATTCATGAATCCTGTTTTCTTATAACATTACTGTAAGAAGACTGATAGGGAAAAATAGAAACAATAGAATTTGGCAAAATTGCTAGATATATGATTATGGGGGGAAAATCAATGACATTTCTACATCCTGGACACCAAATTAAATGCATTTTTTTCAGAAGATGCATTCACAATAGCAAAAATTATGTATCAAATAGAGAATATTTTATTTATTTTATTTAAAGAAGTGTGTAACCTAGATGGAAGAGAATGCAAGTATTGAAATAAATTAAAGTAGGCCCACAAAGGCGAAGCCAGATGCCATCGCTAGAGGTTGGAATCTGCTCAAGTTGTCCATTTCCTCATAACTGCTAGCACCGACGGTGGACAGAGCTGTGAAGCAGGAAGGAATCTCACAGCAGTTAGTGGCAGTGAAGCCAGACACTGAAACTTTAAAGTCAGAAACAGTAAATGACAACTATTTCCACTCTGGGAATACATATGCCAGACATAATCCCTGTGGTACATAGAAGGATGTAGTGGAAGGATAGGGGAGATTTTATTTGCATTCTAAAATAACAGAAACAGCTAGGCATCAATGAAGTGAAAGCACACAGAAACTGTGATCTGTGCCCATTGTTAAGACGCAGCTTACACGCGTGAGGGCTTCAGAGAGCACACGGAGAGTCAGGTCAGGAAAAACAATGCATGGGCACCAAGTGTTTGGCACCAAAATAAACTTATTTTAGCGATTATATATACTTCTTATTTTGTTTAAACATTTTTAATTATTAGTATGAATTTTAAATTTATAAAACAAAAATGGTGAGGTCCCCAAATACCCCCACCCCATTTCCCTATTAGCATTTCATATTAGTATAATGTTTATGTATTTGAAAGGCAAAGACAGAGAGAGAGAGAGAGAGAGAGATTTTCCATGCACTAGTTTACTCCCCAATGGCCGCAACAGTCAGGTCTGAGACAGGACAAAGAAAAGCACCTGGAACAACATCTTTATCTCCTACATGGGTGGGATGCCGGCCTGGCAAACAGGGGCTTAACCCGCGGCACCACAATACCAACCCCTAAATTTATGTTTTACTTTCCTCATTTCACAAACTTTATTTATTTATTTATTTATTTATTTATTTATTTATTTTTGACAGGCAGAGTGGACAGTGAGAGAGAGACAGAGAGAAAGGTCTTCCTTTTGCCATTGGTTCACCCTCCAATGGCTGCCGCGGCTGGTGCGCTGTGGCCAGCGCATCGCACTGATTGGATGGCAGGAGCCAGGTGCTTCTCCTGGTCTCCCATGGGGTGCAGGGCCCAAGCACTTGGGCCATCCTCCACTGCACTCCCAGGCCACAGCAGAGAGCTGGCCTGGAAGAGGGGTAACCGGGACAGAATCCAGCGCCCCGACCGGGACTAGAACCTGGTGTGCTGGTGCCGCAAGGTGGAGGATTAGCCTATTGAGCCATTGCGCCAGCCCACAAACTTTATTTTTTAAAGATTTATTTATATATTTATTTGAAAGTCAGAGTTACACAAAGAGAGAAGGAGAGGCAGAGAGAGAGGTCTTCCATCTGCTTGTTCACTCCTCAATTGGCCCCAACAGCTGGAGCTGTGCTGATCCAAAGCAAGAGCCTGGAGCTTTTTCAGGGTCTCCCACATGGGTGCAGGGGCCCAAGGACTTGGGCCATCTTCAACTGCTTTCCCAGGCCATAGCAGAGAGCTGGGTCTGAAGTGGAACAGCCAGGACTTGAACCAGTGCCCATATGGGATGCCAGCACTGCAGGCAGTGGTTTAACCCTCTACACCACAGCACCGGCCCCTTCACAAACTTTTTGCAATGCCCTCATACACTTATTAGTATGGACAAATACTACAAATAAATAAAATTTTAAAATAATAGAGTTTTAAAACATGCAGAAGGTTAAGTGTATCTATAAAAATTGACAACTAACATTCTTCATAGTCAAATATTGAATCTTTTCCTTAAGGTTGGAGATAAGGCAAGAAGGTCTACTTGTACCACATGTGTGCCAAAGGAATGGGAGGTCCTGGTGAGCACAACAGAGAGATTAAGAAGTGGGGGAGAGGGAATCAGAAGAAGGAAGGAGACAGGAGGAAGAGGAGAAGACAGAGGGGAGGGGAGGGAAGGGGAGGAGAGTGTAGGGAGGGAATGAGGGAGGGAGGGAGAACTACCTAAGTAGTTACAAAGTCTACAAAGTAAAAATGAAAACATTGGTGATTCCCAAGGTGCATGCCAGTGTATACATAACTTCTAAGGGAGTATACAAATACTGGAACTACCAAATGAATCTAAAAATTCAATATACAAAATACTAATTGTATGTGTTTCTACTAGAAATAAACATCAGGAAAATAAGATCTAAAAAAAATCACAGTGGTTCATAACACAAGAAAAAAGCCCTATGGGACCAGCATTGTGGCACAGTGGGTTAAGTTGCTGCCTGCAATGCCGGCATCGCATAAGCACCTCGGTTCTGGTCCCGGACTCCAATTTCAATACAGCTCCATGCTGGTGTGTCTGAGGAAGTAGCAGAAGGTGGTCCAAGTTCTTGGGCTCCTGCACCCACGTGGGAGTTCCTGGGTCTTAGCTTCATCCTGGCACAGCCCTGGCCATTTCAGCCATTCAGGGAGTAAACTAGTAAATGGAAGATTGCTGTCTCTCCTCTTTCTCTCTCTGTCTCTCGCTCTCGCTCTCGCTCTCGCTCTCGCTCTGTCTCTCCCTCTTTCTGTGAATCTTCTTGTTAAATAAATAGTTATTTAAAAAAAAAACTAGACATTTGATTAACAAAGGATATATAATACTTCTAAAAACTCATTTAAAATTTTTTTCTGTTTTTTTTTTAAGGTTTATTTATCTATTCAAAAGGCAGTTACAGAGAGGCAGAGAGAGAGAGGTCTTCCATCCACTGGTTCACCTCTTAAATGATCACAATGGTTGAAGCTGGGCTGATCTGAAGCCAGGAGCCAGGAGATTCTTCCTTGTCTCTCACATGGGTGCAAGAGCCCAAGAACTTGGGCCATCTTCCACTGCTTTCCCAGACCATAGCAGAGAACTGGATCAGAAGTGGAGTAGCTAGGACTCGAACCAGTGCCCATATAGGATGGCCGTACTTCAGGCAGTGGCTTCACCCACTATGCCATACCACCAGCCCCAAGAAATTTTTAAAAACTCAGATAAATGGAAATACAGACCATGTCTGTGAAATGAAAACCGTAATATTGTTAAAGACATCAAATCTTTTCCAAACCGATCTATAGGCTCAATGCAGCTCCAATCACAATCAACCTACTTTAAAAAAAAAAAAAAAAGTTGGCAACCTAATTGCAAAATTTATGGAAATGCAAATGGCCTAAAATAGCAAGGCAATCATGAGGAAGACAAACAAAATTAAAGGACTTATTTACCCTGGTTTCAAGGCTTTCTCTAAAGCCATGGTAATAGAGATATGTGCAATCTGCAAAATAGCTTGGTTGAAATTTGAGAAGAGCCCAGAGATGGTGCCACACATAGCTCATAGGTCACTCTTTTAAAAAGACATCAAAGCAACTCAATGAAAGGGGAATAATAAAAGCTGTTCTCAATTAATGGTGTTGGAAAAACAGGATATCCATTAAACATCAGTATTATAATTTTGTGTTTATTAACTCTGAATTCTCACACAACCCTATAAGAAAACAACCTCTACTGGTCTCATTTTCACAGAGAAGGAGCAGAGGCACTGAGGGGTTACTTAACTTGCCTGAGGTCACACAGCTCACAGATGCCAGAGCCAGACCTGCAGCTGAGGCCGCAAGGAGAGTTCAAAGGCAGCAAGGATGAGAGGGGACAGCTTGCCTGAAGACGCACTGGAGCTGGGAAAGACACAAAGTGCTGGTTTGGGGAACATTTGCCTTCGAGATTTGCTCTGGTTCCTCTGTGCTGTATTTTCCTGCCCCAAGGGGCTCCTGTTGCAGTCTGTCTGGATCCAGAAGCCACACTCCCAGCCAGACTGTGCTGGCTCCTGGAATGGGAGACTCAGAGAGGGAGGAGCGCTTAGAGCCACGAAAATACAAAGTCTACCCAGTATGGAAACAGATCATCCCAACAGCTCCATAACCATTTAGCAAACAGAATTTATAATTTCTGCATCTCTCCTGACCTCCACCACCAGTATCTCTGATCCCAAAGAATACCAAATATATGAAGAATTAATATAAAATCCACATAATCTTTCCAGAAAATAAAAGACCATTCTTTCCCTAATGTTGGAAGTTCTAACCTATACACTAAAACAAAAAGAGGAAATAAAATACAGATCAGAAAGAAATGAAACTATCCTTCTGTGATAATGGCATGATTAGCTACAAAGAAAATCCCAAGGAATTTCAAAACAAATTGCTGACTTAGTAAGTGAACTCAGCAAGTTCACAGCCTACAAGATTGTTATTTGTTAAAGGCCAGCACTTCGGCTCAATAGGCTAATCCTCTGCCTGCAGCGCTGGGACCCCGGGTTCTAGTGCCAGTTTCTGACCTGGTTTCTGCGCCGGATTCTCTCCCGGTAGCCCCTCTTCCAGTCCAGCTCTCTGCTGTGGCCCAGGAGTGCAGTGGAGGATGGCCCAAGTGCACACATGGCTCCTGCTTTCGGATCAGCGTGGTGTGCTGGTCGCAGTAGCCATTGTGGGGTGAACCAACGGAAAAGGAAGACCTTTCTCTCTGTCTCTCTCTTTCACTGTCCACTCTGCCGGTCAAAAAAAAAAAATGAATCTCATGTGTCTATATTAGCAATAAACATGTGGACAAATTTTTTAAAGTATCATAAATGACAACTCAATATTTACAATGAAACTTCTCAGGCATATACAGAATTTGTGAATTGAAATGAAAATGAAAGAAATCAAATAACAAAATAAATCTCAAGAGACTTACCAAGGCCAAGTATTGGAATATGCAACACAACAAAGTCAGTTGTGCCCAAATTGATATACAAATACCCCAGAAAGTTTTTGAAAGTACATACAGTGGCATAGCAGGTAAAGACACCTCCTGTAGTGCTGGCATCATGTATGGGTGCCGGTTCAAGTCCTAGCAGCTCCACTTCCGATCCAGCTCTCTGCTGTGGCCTGGGAAAGCAGTAGAAGATGGCCCAAGTCCTTGGGCCCCTGCATCTGCATGGGAGACAGGGAAGAAGCTCCTGGCTCCTGGCTTTGGATCGGGGCAGCCAACTAGTGAGTAAACCAGAGGGTGGAAGACCTCTCTCTCTCTCTCTCTCTCTCATTCTCTCTCTATGTCTCTCTCTCTCTCTGCCTTTCCTTCTCTTTCTGTGTAACTCTGAGTTTCAAATAAAATAAATAAATCTTTAAAAAAATAAAAAGACTGGTTTCAGTGTTATCCCACTAGGATAACTCTGCCTTTCAAATAAATAAATTAATTTTAAGAAAGAGTATTCTAAAGATTACCCTAAAATTAATATGGAAAGATGAAAGTACTATAATGGCTAATACTCATAAAATTTCAAAAAAGGAAAAAAAAGAGAAGGAATCAATCTGCTATGGTTTTAAGACACTATAATTAATATATAGCTATGGTAATTATAACTGTGGTATTTTTAAGAAGTATATACAGAAACATCAATGGAACAGTATACAATAGCCAAATATAAATTCACAGAAATACACTCGGATGATTTTTGAAACCAGATCCATTCAGTGAAGGCTATCATTTGCCCAACAGTTCAACAAATGCTGCTGGAGCAATTCAACACTTATTGGCAAAAAACAAAACAGAAACCTCAATTTAAGACTCAAAGTTTATCGAAAATTTACCCAAAATGGATACATTGATCATGATCTTAAATGTAAAACATAAAAATGTACAACTTTTAGAGGACAACAGAGAAGAAAAAATTCAAAAAATCTAAGGAAAGGTGCAGAATTTCTTATCAAGCAAAGCAAACTTTGATGATGGATCTCATCAAAATTAAAAATCTTGCTTAGTGGAAGACATAATGAAGAAAATGAAAAAAGAAAATAAAAGAGTGAAAGTATTTGTAAGCCACATTCCCCACAAGTGGCAATAGCTTCAATATATAAAGAGCCCTCAAAACATAATAGTAAAAAAGCAAGCAATATACACAGACTAGAAGCATGGGAAGATTTTCCATTGAAACAGATGCATGGGTGACAAATAAGAAGTTTAACATCATCACCCACTAGGGTATGCACTGAGACATCACTACAGGTCTACCAGAATGGCTGAAAGCAGACAAAGCAAATAGAACAACAAATGCTCACAAGGACCAGAAGAAACTGGATCGTCCAAATGTTGCCAGAATATAAAATGGTAGAGTCACTTCAAAAAACAGTTTGACAGTTCTTCAAAATTCAAACACGCAGTGACGACATCACCCAGCAACTGCACCCCTGAACTCAGCCGCAGAACGCACCTAACTGTGAGAACAGCTGGAGCATTTTCCCCTACGTCCCCTGGAGAGCACCCACCCATCTCTTTCCCACACATGGTCTCTGCAGGGGGAGGGCTCTCCTCCCCCTCCTCCCTCCCTGATTTTATTCAATTAAAAACTCAAATGCAATAACAGTCAAAATTATATTTTAAAGGTTTTATAGAAAAACACTTACATGTAGTTTATTCATTTAAACTATTGTATAAAAGCCTCATATTCCATAATGTTTTTAGTTTAGTCATATGCATTCATATGCAGTACACAGTGTTTTCTTCTGTACAAATATATTTATATAGGAAGGCACTTAGCCTGGCAATAAAGAAGTACACATCCTGTATGGGAGTACCTGCATCCAGTCCCCTTTTTCAGCACCAGACTCTAGCTTCCTGCTAATGTGTGCCCTAGGAGGCAACAATGAAGACTCAAGTAATTGGGCTCCTGATCCATACAGGAGACCTGAACTGAGATCCTGGCTCCTGGTTTTGGCCCTGACCTGGCACATGCCCAACCCAGGCTATTGCAGACAAAAAAGGAGCAAACCAGCACATGAGAGTGTGTGTATCTGTGTGTGTATCTCTGTCTGTCTGTCTCTCTCTCTCCCTCTCAAATAAATAAAAATATTTTTAAATCTTTTATATAAGCAATATGCTCCTATGTGACCACAGCTTAATTAACTAATCCTGCATAAGTAAGCTAGTGAGATTTTTTTTTTCCTTTTTCCTCTGCTTTAAGCAAGGCTTATATGTCTCTCCATGGTCATAGAAGAGCATTCTTTTCTTTCTTTTTTAATTTTTTTAATTAATTTATTTGACAGGTAGAGTTATAGAAAGTGAGAGAGAGAGACAGAGAGAAAGGTCTTCCTTCTGTTGGTTCACCCCCTAAATGGCTGCTATGGCTGGCGCTGCGCTGATCGGAAGCCAGGAGCCAGGTGCTTCCTCCTGGTCTCCCATGCGGGTGCAGGCACCCAAGCACTTGGGCCATCCTCCACTGCCTTCCTGGGCCACAGCAGAGAGCTGGACTGGAAAAGGAGCAACTGGGACTAGAACCGGCACCCATTTGGGATGCCGGCGCCACAGGCAGAAGATTAACCAAGAGCATATAAGTGAACTTAGACACACACAAAAAATGCATAATGTATATAAAAACAAACATATAAAGTTAAAATACTGTACAGTACATGGTTACCTCACATACAGATTTCTTAATAGCAATTTGAGTATAGAGAGGAAACAAGGAAGGAGATAAAGTGGGAAATTAAACTAAAACTTAAAAATCCTATTTATTAAAAACACAAATAAAACCCTCAGGGGCCAGCATTGTGATGTGTAACTATTAAGCCTCGGCCTGTTTGTGATACCAGCACCCCATATGCTTGCCTGTTTGAGACCCAGCTGCTCCACTTCCAATCCAGCTCCCTGCTAAAGTGCTTAGGAAAGTAGTCTCTGCACCCACGTGAAAGACACAGAAGCAGCTCCAGGCTCCTGGCTTTCGCTAGGCCATTTGGAGATCGATCAATATCTCTCTCTCTCTCTAGATCCCCCTCCCATCTCTCCTCCTCTCTCTGTAACTCTGAGTTTCAAATAAATAAATCTTAAAAAGAAAAAAAAAACCTCAACAAAATATGGCCAAATGTTAACATGTGAAAGTACTTCAAGGAGTTTGTGGAAATTGAATAAAAAATAAGTTTATTTTGACATAAAATGTTTTTAAATCTCATGTATACACGGGATCATCACAAAGTTCGTAGAAAATGTGTAGTGTGAAAAAGCTACTTCAAAAAAAAAAAGATTGCATCAAAATAAAAATGCCTTTTTATTTTCACTTCTCCACAGACTTTTTAAAGTATCCATTATGTTCATTCTGGGGGGGGGGGAGGCAGCACTGTGGCGCAGTGGATTAAAGCCCTGGCCTGCAATGCCAGCATCCCATATGGGCACCAGTTCAAGACCTGGCTGCTCCACTTTCGATCCAGCTCTCTGCTATGGCCTGGGAAAGCAGTAGAAGATGGCCCAAGTCCTTGGGCCCCTGCATCCACTTGGGAGACCCGGAAGAAGCTCCTGGCTCCTGGCTTTAGATCAGCACAGCTCTGGCTGTTGTGGCCACCTAGGGAGTGAACCATTGGATGGAAGACCTGTCTTTCTCTCTGCCTCTCCTCTCTCTTTGAAACTCTGATTTTCAAATAAATAAATAAATCTTGAAAAAAAATCTGAGTGGTGGGTCACAGTCTCTGCAACTTTCAAACACTTAATAGCAGAATCGTGTGTGTCCTGCTGAATTTCCGCCACTGCAACCATCGTGGCCCCGTGAGATGTCATCAGATGAGTTCCCCAGCCACCAGCATTCTCTTCACCAAGCTTCCAAGTCCATTTCCTGCATTTCACTGGCAGATTCACATTGTCACTTCCTGCCTGACCTCCACAGCCAACAAGATGTGCCTGGAATGATTCCAGAGAGCTGTTCACCAGCCGGGCCTTTGATTGCTGTGCCAGCAAACAAGCTTACAGGAGACATTTCCTAGCACCTAATGTTCGATTTCTGA